>OX376667.1:10876028-12076028 GCA_947386135.1 Melanchra persicariae | reverse complement strand
TCAAATCCAGCCCACTTGATTAAAGCCTTTATCTATCTGCCTAGCCTTTTCCCGACTACGTTGGGGTCACCTACCAGTCAAACCGCTTGCAGCTGAGTATCAGTATTTTGCATATATGGGAACGACTCAGCATGGTGTTAGATTTTCTGACTCCCCGTTACCTCTGTGTGCTTGACAACAGAACCGCGTAGTTATTATTGCCATTAGCAATGCCCTTATTTGTTTAAAGCCTACGAAAGAGAGAAATATGATTAGTGACGATTTTCAATTTTCCTTTTTAAAGTCCCCATGTTCTAGACCGCACAATAAACAAACTATCGTACCTCCCGCCTGAGAAGATCGAGCCGACGAAGTCCTTCGCGCCGGAACGTCTCTATGAGAAACCTATCGCAAAGATGGAAGGCACCACCACTCAGAAGATGAGCTATATGCCTAACCAAGTATACTTGTTTAACTTATAACTATCACCCAATAACATTTTTTATAGGCATGTTGAATGTTTCAAGTGGCGTACGTAGGCGAAAATTGCTCGAAAGGAATAATTTTTTTCCTCTTTTCCCTCTCGGGTCCAATTTTCTGTAGTGAATTTCTCAAATATCTATATTTTAGCAAGGAATGAAACCCGGTGAGGTAATCTTGAAGAAAATGTCGAATTGTAATAAACTGATTCATATTTTAAAGTAAGTGCATAATTAAATGTAACAGAAAATCGGTGCCGAGTCTCCTTTAGATCACTATTCCTCCTAATTTACAGAAACCACCATCAACCACTGCACAGCATCAAGCGTAGTCCTTCAATAAAATCTTCTAAAGTCTTAACCATTGTGTTCAATGTTTTCAGATCATGCCTAAAGAGACTATGCCCTGGGCCTGCAAGGGACAATACCAGAAGCCTTGTCAAAAACTGGAAGCCAATACGGTCTACACTATGAGGTAAACTTGGTATATTTTTCTTTCCATCTCGCTTCAAATGTTCTTGAATCTATAACAAGACTAGATGTAAGACTTCAATGATTAAAATACCGATGAGCGGTGTAACAACCGAAGAGTCCGTCACCATATTTTCTTCAAGGCGAAAAGGAGACAAACTAAACGTTCCAAGTATTTTGCATTTCGGGTAGCCTCTGGTCTCCGACGATTTGCTATGAGCGATCATTCATCGCAAGCCGTGCTCGTAGCAAGCGCAGCTGAACCTTACCAGTCAGACTAGATACTTTAATTTGAGGGTGTGATGGAGTATTAAGAAGAAGCCGACTTGTTGGAACCAGTGCGGCACCGCGCTGGCAGGACAAAACATGCTGCTGCGTCCAGCAAATACGACGCAGCTGTACGTGTCCCGGCTACATCACTCCACGAAGGTTGAGGAGATCGTAGAGTACATGAGAGTGAAGACCAAGAGAGTCGAGAAGTTGGGAGTCGCGCCACAACACAAACTTCAAGTCTTTCGTGGTTCGGGTTCCAACTCATCAGCTCGAGATGTTCCTCAAAGCAAAGTTTTGGCCGACGGGTGTCGTGTTTCGACGTTTTCGTGACCAATTGCGCGACACCAGTCAGCGAAACACGACGCCGTCATTTCGAGTGCAGTAGTTTATACTTTAAAATTTATTGTAAAAAATAATAATACCTACGTATTATTTTGTTTAAATTTATTATTTTAAGTACATGTATTTTATTTTATGGGCCCTAGATCCCTGAAATAAACGATTAAATTAAATTACTAATTTGGCTTCTTTTGTTCAGTTACTTGGACGCAGCGAGTGATTGCCGCCGCCGCGCCATTATTCCTGATAGCTGCATCAATCCGGTCACGGCGTCCAAGAACTTTGAAACACAGACTATTTATAAGAATAGGTATGGAAAACCTTTAATCGCTACTATGTATTAGTGAATAGTTGTAGCAGAACCTTATAGCATTCGAAAGATGTCTTCATCGGAAGAAACCATGGCCAAAAGCAAAAAGTGGTCCGATCATCATCATCGTATCAGCCGAAAGACGTCCACTGCTGGACATAGGTCTCCCCCAAATGGGGGGTTCTCTGATCCGATAGAAAATTAAATTAAATTCTTCTCCGTCGAGTCAGCAAGCGCAGTGTGAAATAGCTTCGGACGAGGTGAAACGATAGAGCTAGAAAAACATTGGTAGCTGGGGTGGCTGCCTAGATTGCGTCGTCGTCATCGTAAGATATTTAAGGTGGCTCTATATTTTTAACATCGCCATCATTACTTTTAGAATTTGCCTTTTTTTTTGCTTGGTCCTTGAAAGTCTCCTTCTAAAACTTTACTTAAGATTAAACATACCAGAAACTATTTCATACTATTCCTAGCATACCTATAAACACCAAAGTCCTTCCACAGTTATCTACCATCGAAGTGTCCTATCCCAGCGCCTATAAAGCCACTGTCGAACCTGGTGCCTTCCACAGCGCTAATGGATGGAGATACCGTACAAAAAGTAAGAGAAATGAGTCACTTAATCTGCTTAACTTCTTGTCTGGAAGACTGAAGAATATTGAAAGAAAATGAAATCAAGAACTGAGGAGTTTGACAGTTGAACTTATAAGGGTTTGTCTCGAAACGATCACTTTTAGCGATAAAGCCGCCTATTCGGTCAACTGTCACCCTATGTAATGTTTTCTTCATATATATTTTTTTCTGCAACTTATAATTAAGCTGTATTTGAAGAGTAACTATTCAATTCTGTCTTTTGTTCTAATCTTACCTTTTCTTTCCCAATTAATGTGTCTATTATAGAAACCCATCATCATACTACCTCTTTCATGTTTTCATTCTGGAAATCGAAAGACATAAACGGATATCGACAAACGTCAACCCTAGCTGCGGTTTCAAAACATAAAATTCGAAACCTTGCCAGTTTGATTTGATTTTCTATTTTAATGACTGAAGTTTTTTTAGGCATGCAAAATTTCATACAGCTCTCTAATAAGGAATGAAAACCAGCTGATTACTTTACTTCTTCTCCTCCCATCCAGCTATCGTACCTGCCGAACCCCACATGCGTGACGCAGGCGATCCGACCGTGTCACCACGATATGTGGGGTCAGGGGCCCATGCAGAACCTCACGACACAGCGCCACGACTATGTGCCCAAACCCTCGGCTATCAGGGAGTCCTGCAAGCCTGCACATAAGTTCCACTGCGTTGAACAGCCGTTTGAGAGTGAGTCCCTTTTAGAAATGGGTAGAAATATGTTTAGATACTGGATAGCGGAGGCTTGGGTCACGCTCAGGTATGTGATACAGGACCAGCAGGAGGCCTAGACAACAAAACTTCTTTGTAGCGTTAACGTCAGACGCTGACGACAAAATGTATGGGAATGACATTAGATGTGGAAAGGAAACGTCACGCGTCATCACCTAATGTCATTCCCATACATTTTGTTGTGAGCGTCTGACGTTAACGCTACAAAAAAGTTTTTTGTCTAGGGGGGCAGGTCCAACAAATGCCGGCGGTACCCAAAGCCGGCAAACAAAGTTCTTGGTCAAGTTGTCGTCACTGCAAATAGCTATTGCATTATCAACTTCTTTCATCAAGCTGCAAGCTTTAGTGCTGGATGATGAGCTGATCTCATCATATCTACCTATCATAATTATGTATTTTCAATTACTTGTTATTTTTGGTTTTTTAAGAACCTCGTAATGCAAACCTACTTATGACTTATATTCCGTAAAGGGCTTCTTAAATGCAGAACAACACCTGATGACTAAACAAATCTAATTATTCCGTCATATAGGTTTCCAAAAAGAAACCTACGTATTTTTTTCATTTTTTCACGTAAACAAAAAATGAAATCCCTAATTCCCGACGTGATATTTTAATTTTGTTTTGACAGACCGGACGATCAATCGTATGTCGTTCTTGGACCCCGGCCGCTGTGCGATACCCAACTCCTTCGCTCCACTAAAGTGCTACGAAAAGCCAGCAGGTGAGTTAATTTTCTAATAATATTTAACTTCAAACTATAGTGTATAATGATGATACAGATGATTCATTATATTAAATACCTAAGTACTTATATAAGAGCATTTCACCACCAAGGAGTTCTAGCTGCATTGCTTTCTCTAGTACTTAGTTTCTTTGCAACCAATACAGAGTAGGTAAACTAGCGTCTACTCTTCCAAAAAAAAACTATACTGTTTCAGCTAAAATGGAGTCGTCAACGACGCAAAAGATGTCTTACCAGCCAGTGTGCGTGCCACAGCCGCAGCGACCGCCGTGGGCCTGCAAGGGACAGTACGTCAAGCCGTGTCAAAAGGTCAGTGCATTTAAACACGCCTTGAAGCAGCTCCTACCAAAACGTGACCTTGGAAAAGCAGCGATTTTTCGCAGCGAACATATTGAGGTAGTCAACTCGAAGCTCATGGTTTATTTTTTTTTATTAACCAGTCATCAATCCTCGGACTACAGCGATTGCACCCCACAGATGCGATGGAGTGTCCATGTAGTTTCTTAAAACTTCTTCTCCTTAGAGACTTCTTAAGTTCTCCTCACCCTTTGGAACGTGCAAAATAAACATCTTCAAGTTTTTGGCTGACCGACCTTGACAATGAGGGTTTCCTGAAATGACGAGCACCAGGTGGCAAAACACAGGCGTCAGCCCCAGGTACCTGACAAAACGCTAATGTTTTCTAACATTCGTTTAATTGACATCGACGCCATATCAATTGGCTGTCAACAACGCCATATCAATTGGCTGTCAACAACGCCATATCAATTGGCTGTCAACTGGTAAGTTGCCATCAATTACTGGCACCATTGCCACATTGAATGATGACTATTTGGCCGATAAAAGGCCAGTCCTCTGGTCACGTGAAAAGCCGACTAACCGCTTGCTGATTTCGCGAAAAGATCGAGGAGCACTCGGACCCCTTTCTTAATTTTGTAATCTCTGTCTGCAGTTGGAAGCCACAACTGTGTACCGGTCCTCGTTCCTGCCTCCCGGTGAAGACTGCACAGAGTACATGGACCCGTGCCAGTACGGAGATTGCAAACGTGAGTACCTACCACACGTCATTACTGTTGATTTTTTTAATAAGAACAGTTTCCGCATACAGCGATCTTTGGTCCGGGACAGATGCCTCGACGAGTCTTTGGACTTTGGAGAAACATTTTGGACACTTCTTATGGTTGACATAATCCGCCCACTATAGGTACCGAAATACCGAATGTTAATCTCCCAAAGGTTTTGGAGGAACTTCATCTTTCAGTTCGAAATGTATACCTACCGGTAAAATAAGAAAGTCATTTTCATAGGTTCGAGGATTTGGGGATCGGAAAATTAAATTTAGAGAAAAAAAAAGGTGACGCGGGACGCGTACTTCCAAACCTCTCAGATGCTATCCTTCTTCTTAAATTTCTTTGCTTTAAGTTTAAAATCAAGGCGTTCTGTGCTATGACTACCACCCACTGATTCTTTTCGTTATTATCATTCCAGCTTGCGACTGCTTATGCCCAGCGGAGTGTATAGCAACAGACCCCTGTGCGTGCAACTTCCCCAAAGCGGCTTGCTGTTGATGCCGCCATCTTGTGGCACGTTCCAAATTCAAAGCGAAAACAAAATGGTGACTTTTCGGCGGTTAAAAGTCAAATCAGGCGAGAGATATGGTACCTACTGCAGGAAGTAAGCAAATCATGTCTGAATTTATTATAATATAAAATTAATCTAACATAGTGTTATGGATAATTTGAATTATATTTTATTGATAGTAAATTATACATTTAATATTTTTAATTAAATTATATTTTGTAATGTTTAATGAAATAGATGTTTTTTTTTATTAAAGAAGTTTGTTTTATTTGCGGTTTAGCGTATGGATTTTGTGAGGTTAGAACAGCTTGCTCATAGCGAGTTCTCGCCTTGGCCCACGCCCTAGCCGTCGCAGCTGAATTATACGCCCTAAGGGCGTGTATTTGATTCGCGAGTCGCTGGGAGGGCCCGGCACGAACTGATCGGCAAACGATTGCGCGCGGGGATTTAGTGTTTTTAAAATAATCGTGTAAAATAAATGAGTACTTACATAAAAAAGACTGAAAACTGGAGTGGGCCATTGGGCATGTAGTAAACTATCATTCGATCAATGATGCAGTTTTTGTTTCCAAAAACGGGCTCGAGACTCGTTTCAATGATTTTCGATATTCCTCAGTTTCGGAGTTGGCCATCCACGCACACTAAAAATTCAGCGACATTAGGTTAGAAGGGGATGGCGGGGGTCATGTGAGCGAGCGAAGCGAGCGAACAGACCCCGCCATCCCCTTCGTGGTTATTTTTTTTTATTTACTTCGTAGTACAACCAGTTCGACATCGCAGTTGTACCACGGGTCGGGAGTGAAAAATTCAGCCTGTTTTTAATATTGTTTAAGTGTGCGTGCGGCGACGCATTGATATGGCGCACACAAACAAGCCGCGCGCGGTGCGTTTGTATGAAGATAACTTACTACCCCTCTTTATACTATGACCCAACGCTCGACGTTCGCAGACCCGCACCTACGGAGGCCGGGCATCGCCCAGCGAGTCCAGGTCCCATGCCTCCTCGCTCCGGACCATGGATTGAACCAGGACCGGGCGCGAGAGGTCGCCGCCGCAGTGAGGGACCTTAGACACTTATCTAGTGTGTGTGCCCCTGTTTATATTTATTTTTATTTTTGTGTTGACTGCGTTGATGTACAGAATTAAGTAGTTAATAAGTAGGTACTTGAAAAACATAAAACTGTATCCACGAGAACACTGCCGACAAAAAGTACAGCAGTTTGGCAGAAGACATGTGTTATATTACACTATGTAACTTTTCTGGGACAAAATAAAAAAACCACTCCCGACCCGTGGTACAACTGCGATGTCCAACTGGTTGTACTACGGAGAAGTAAATAAAAAAAAATAACCACGAAGGGGATGGCGGGGTCTGTTCGCTCGCTTCGCTCGCTCACTTGACCCCGCTATCCCCTTCTAACCTAACCTGTCCGAGTCGGGGTGCCCCAAATCCCGAATACTTCTCCGTAGTACAACCAGTTGGACAATCGCAGTTGTACCACGGGTCGGTCGCTAAAAAAACCCCTTTGCATTGCTATAACTTTTTTGTGTTTGTTAGACAACATTTTGGATTGGTTCTTCTTTGCTTATTGTAGAATATCTTTTCCGCACATAATGCTTATTGTAAGATATCCCTTTCGCATGTAATTTTTATCGTAGGATTCCCTTTCCCACATAATGCTTATTGTAGGATATCCCTTTCCCACATAATGCTTATTGTAGGATATCCCTTTCGCACATTATGCTTATTGTAGGATATCCCTTTCGCACATAATGCTTATTGTAGGATATCCCTTTCGCACATAATGCTTATTGTAGGATATCCCTTTCCCACATAATGCTTATTGTAGGATATCCCTTTCGCACATAATGCTTATTGTAGGATATCCCTTTCCCACATAATGCTTATTGTAGGATATCCCTTTCGCACATAATGCTTATTGTAGGATATCCCTTTCGCACATAATGCTTATTGTAGGATATCCCTTTCGCACATAATGCTTATTGTAGGATATCCCTTTCGCACATAATGCTTATTGTAGGATATCCCTTTCGCACATAATGCTTATTGTAGGATATCCCTTTCGCACATAATGCTTGTTGTAGGATATCCCTTTCGCACAATGCTTGTTGTAGGATATCCCTTTCGCACATAATGCTTATTGTAGGATATCCCTTTCGCACATAATGCTTATTGTAGGATATCACTTTCCCACATAATGCTTATTGTAGGATATCACTTTCGCACATAATGCTTATTGTAGGATATCCCTTTCGCACATAATGCTTATTGTAGGATATCCCTTTCGCACATAATGCTTATTGTAGGATATCCCTTTCCCACATAATGCTTATTGTAGGATATCCCTTTCGCACATAATGCTTATTGTAGGATATCCCTTTCCCACATAATGCTTATTGTAGGATATCCCTTTCGCACATAATGCTTATTGTAGGATATCCCTTTCGCACATAATGCTTATTGTAGGATATCCCTTTCGCACATAATGCTTATTGTAGGATATCCCTTTCGCACATAATGCTTATTGTAGGATATCCCTTTCGCACATAATGCTTATTGTAGGATATCCCTTTCGCACATAATGCTTGTTGTAGGATATCCCTTTCGCACAATGCTTGTTGTAGGATATCCCTTTCGCACATAATGCTTATTGTAGGATATCCCTTTCGCACATAATGCTTATTGTAGGATATCACTTTCCCACATAATGCTTATTGTAGGATATCACTTTCGCACATAATGCTTATTGTAGGATATCCCTTTCGCACATAATGCTTATTGTAGGATATCCCTTTCGCACATAATGCTTCTTGTAGGATATCCCTTTCGCACATAATGCTTCTTGTAGGATATCCCTTTCCTACATAATGCTTATTGTGGTAGGTAGGCATTAGACCCGCGGTCCGCAACAGGCGGACCAAGAATCTGTTGGTCTAGTGACTAGACCAACAGCTTTTTGTAGTCTCTGAAAGGTTTGAAAGAGAAACAATCATAAAGGAACTTAAAAACTTTATTTATTGACCAATACACTGTTTCACTCGCGAGATCGCGTGATAATAGCTCCGTCTCCGTTCACACTCACGTATTTATAGTACACAACACACGAACGAAGCGTACCAATATTTTAAATATTTAAAAAATCCTAAAAGCCGATCTATAAATGCGTTTGGTGACATTCCATCCGTGTGTTTAGGTCGCGCTAAACTTCTTGACCGTTCTAGAATTAGATAGTTGGAATTTTGCGAAGAAAGAACTTTGATATGATTAATTCAAACTTCGACTTCTGAAGAAATTTTACTATTTCTTCAACAACAGCGACTTTGATCAAACACTGGAGATTGATTGGGCAATGTTCTATTATTTTTTATGTAAAGCAGAGCCAAAATACTGTTCTGCCAATGTCTAATGTAGATTGGAAGTAAAGCAAGTGTGTATATTAGAGCAACTGCAGACACATGAAAATTCTAAACCAAAATGTTGAACTTGTTGGTTTAGTGATCAAGTGTTTTTTTATCGTATCTAAAAATTTATTATCGAAGTGACAAATGACAGCTGTCACTTCCGCAAAAAAAATTCAAACAGCCAAGAAGTCTACCACATATGAACGGGCACCGCCACCCGAGAATGGGCCTTATGCGGGCCATACACGTTCAAGGAATTTGATCAAACAGGCTGGATCAAACTGTTTGATCAAATAGAAATGCGAATATTCGTATTTCTTCATAACATTTGACAACACATTTTTGCTCAAATTCTCCCACAGACATTCATGCCAATTTGATAAAACTGTTTGAACTAGCCTGTTTGATCAAATTACTTGAACGTGTATGACCCGCAGTAGGCTCTACACAAAGTGACATTCTATAAGCGATAAGATGGTCGAAATGCCAAAATGTAAAGGATTGATCACGTGACATTTTAACTGCGTCTGTCAATCCCATACAATTTTGTCTTTTTGACAATCGCCTTCGCCACGGAAAGTCAGTTGTGTAGAGCCTCTCATGACGACTGTACACTACTGTAGGCTCCTATTTGAGCCGCTGCAGCAGCGTGGTGTTGAGCACGTTGGCCTGCGCGAGCGTGGCGCCCGGGTCGGACAGCTCGCGGCTGGGGAACGTGGTGAGCAGCGCGAAGGCTTGCAGCTGGTAGGACGGCTCGGCGCGCGAGACGTACGCCTGCAGGTCGCCCACCGTGTGCGAGTGGTTGAAGCGCCCGGTCAGCCGGCTGCCGTCTGCCAGGCGGAACTGGGGAACGAACAGAGATATAAGAAAGCTGTCGCATATTGAATTTTTGTTAAGTTGTTGGGATAAAATCGACATTTGAGACTGATTTACATCAATCAAGTGACAAAGTTAGCATTCAGTAATACTAGATCGCAAAGTGCCAGCTCTATTCTGATTTAGGCACCTCGCGCACTAGACGGCCACGACCACGACCAGTGGCTGCAACGACCAGATTAACTAAGGCCGGTCGTGGTCGCAACCTTGATCTCAGAAATAATGATAAACTGCGGTCTAATGAGCTACACTCATCAGCGCCCACGGTGGGCGGCGTGGGGCTGGAGCAATCGGTTACCTGTATGGTGGTGACAGGCTGCGCGTCGTTGATCTTGACGGCTTCCTGCGCGGCGCGCTGGTTGGCGGCGTGGGGCTGGAGCAATCGGTTACCTGTATGGTGGTGACAGGCTGCGCGTCGTTGATCTTGACGGCTTCCTGCGCGGCGCGCTGGTTGGCGGCGTGGGGCTGGAGCAATCGGTTACCTGTATGGTGGTGACAGGCTGCGCGTCGTTGATCTTGACGGCTTCCTGCGCGGCGCGCTGGTTGGCGGCGTGGGGCTGGAGCAATCGGTTACCTGTATGGTGGTGACAGGCTGCGCGTCGTTGATCTTGACGGCTTCCTGCGCGGCGCGCTGGTTGGCGGCGTGGGGCTGGAGCAATCGGTTACCTGTATGGTGGTGACAGGCTGCGCGTCGTTGATCTTGACGGCTTCCTGCGCGGCGCGCTGGTTGGCGGCGTGGGGCTGGAGCAATCGGTTACCTGTATGGTGGTGACAGGCTGCGCGTCGTTGATCTTGACGGCTTCCTGCGCGGCGCGCTGGTTGGCGGCGTGGGGCTGGAGCAATCGGTTACCTGTATGGTGGTGACAGGCTGCGCGTCGTTGATCTTGACGGCTTCCTGCGCGGCGCGCTGGTTGGCGGCGTGGGGCTGGAGCAATCGGTTACCTGTATGGTGGTGACAGGCTGCGCGTCGTTGATCTTGACGGCTTCCTGCGCGGCGCGCTGGTTGGCGGCGTGGGGCTGGAGCAATCGGTTACCTGTATGGTGGTGACAGGCTGCGCGTCGTTGATCTTGACGGCTTCCTGCGCTGCGCGCTGGTTGGCGGCGTGGGGCTGGAGCAATCGGTTACCTGTATGGTGGTGACAGGCTGCGCGTCGTTGATCTTGACGGCTTCCTGCGCGGCGCGCTGGTTGGCGGCGTGGGGCTGGAGCAATCGGTTACCTGTATGGTGGTGACAGGCTGCGCGTCGTTGATCTTGACGGCTTCCTGCGCGGCGCGCTGGTTGGCGGCGTGGGGCTGGAGCAATCGGTTACCTGTATGGTGGTGACAGGCTGCGCGTCGTTGATCTTGACGGCTTCCTGCGCGGCGCGCTGGTTGGCGGCGTGGGGCTGGAGCAATCGGTTACCTGTATGGTGGTGACAGGCTGCGCGTCGTTGATCTTGACGGCTTCCTGCGCGGCGCGCTGGTTGGCGGCGTGGGGCTGGAGCAATCGGTTACCTGTATGGTGGTGACAGGCTGCGCGTCGTTGATCTTGACGGCTTCCTGCGCGGCGCGCTGGTTGGCGGCGTGGGGCTGGAGCAATCGGTTACCTGTATGGTGGTGACAGGCTGCGCGTCGTTGATCTTGACGGCTTCCTGCGCGGCGCGCTGGTTGGCGGCGTGGGGCTGGAGCAATCGGTTACCTGTATGGTGGTGACAGGCTGCGCGTCGTTGATCTTGACGGCTTCCTGC
This sequence comes from Melanchra persicariae, assembly GCA_947386135.1. Taxonomy (NCBI): domain Eukaryota; kingdom Metazoa; phylum Arthropoda; class Insecta; order Lepidoptera; family Noctuidae; genus Melanchra; species Melanchra persicariae. The sequence goes on along the minus strand of OX376667.1, from coordinate 12,064,457 downwards.
GCGGCGCGCTGGTTGGCGGCGTGGGGCTGGAGCAATCGGTTACCTGTATGGTGGTGACAGGCTGCGCGTCGTTGATCTTGACGGCTTCCTGCGCTGCGCGCTGGTTGGCGGCGTGGGGCTGGAGCAATCGGTTACCTGTATGGTGGTGACAGGCTGCGCGTCGTTGATCTTGACGGCTTCCTGCGCGGCGCGCTGGTTGGCGGCGTGGGGCTGGAGCAATCGGTTACCTGTATGGTGGTGACAGGCTGCGCGTCGTTGATCTTGACGGCTTCCTGCGCGGCGCGCTGGTTGGCGGCGTGGGGCTGGAGCAATCGGTTACCTGTATGGTGGTGACAGGCTGCGCGTCGTTGATCTTGACGGCTTCCTGCGCGGCGCGCTGGTTGGCGGCGTGGGGCTGGAGCAATCGGTTACCTGTATGGTGGTGACAGGCTGCGCGTCGTTGATCTTGACGGCTTCCTGCGCGGCGCGCTGGTTGGCGGCGTGGGGCTGGAGCAATCGGTTACCTGTATGGTGGTGACAGGCTGCGCGTCGTTGATCTTGACGGCTTCCTGCGCGGCGCGCTGGTTGGCGGCGCGGTCGGCCACGTCGCCGGCCACCGGCGCCGTGGCGCCCACGGTGGGCGGCGTGGGGCTGGAACACCATGCAATGTGTCATGGAAAACTATTCCTGACGTGCTGCATAAGCATATTTAGGCTATAAGGCTCCCACAGACCATCTCTGTGAGTATCCTTCATCAGAATTTTAGAAACATAAGTTTCGTCTTCAAACGTCTTTCCATACAAAGACAGAGTATTCAAGACACAATCCAATTTAATCAAGATGGAATGACAGCTCACTTCTTGATCACTTCACCCAGGCCTTCTCTTTGACATGTTTACAGAATCGACCGGCTGACGAGGGTTGTGTCTCGTTCGCAACGGCCATTATTTTTCCAATCGCGAACTTTCACAACGCGATGTAGGATTTTGGCTGAACGGAGCATCCCCATCTAACAATAAAAATAAAGTGGGCCAAGACAGTTTGTGCAGCTGGGAACAATTCTGCAGGTTCAACAGTTTTGAGGAGCCAGTCATTTACTGTTTTAGTGTATAATAGATTTAGTTATAGCAGTTCGTGTCGCTATACATACCTGCCCAGCAGATGCCCCTTGCCGGAGAAGGGCTGCGGCTTGGCGATGTGTCGCGGACACTCCTCGTGGCGCCGGTCCTCCAGCGACACGCGCACCTCGCCGCCCGAGCCCGACAGCTCCGGGGGGATCTCACTGCCCAAGGTAACGTACTTCATCATTATAACGTGGCGCGGACACCTGACAAGCTTTTCATCTTCACCTGCACTGTACTTGTTCTGCAAACGATTCTTCAACGCATTGAAACATAAGTCATCATTCTACGTTGTGACAAGATATGTGATTCAGTTGGTGACTTCAAATATTATTTCTCTTAATTTATATATTAGTTCTCTTAAAGAATTTCAAGTATATTTGAGTTAAGTATATTTTATTTCATGAGTGCTGCATTAATCGCAAGCGTTAGCCGTTCTGTGCGGTGGTGACGCATGATATTATTATTTTTGGAATAGGTCTGTACACCTAATTTTGTTTTGTTTTTCAGTATGCTTAACTATTTCGTAAATAAATAGTTTTCCTTTCTTTCTTTCCTTCAATTGAAGTGTTTTAATATCATTTTAGGCGAAATAACGAAACTTGTTTTACCTACTCTTAAAATGTCTTATAAGACAGACGGAGCCCCCGTCCACTGGGCCCTGTTGAAAAGTTCAACAGGGCCCAGTCGACGGGGGCTCCGTCTGGGTGGTTTAAAAACAAAACCACAAAGGTCGGGGTGCCCCAAGATCCGAGCTCGCAAACTTTGTTTAGTCACGCATTCAGTATTTTATTCGCCCGCTATTAGTATTTTATTCGGTTACGTGAAATTTTAAAAGCAGGCTTAGATTCATTAGGTAGCAGCTCATTTCATTTATTTTTTAGTAAAGAAAGAAAGAAAGAAAAGAAAGAAAATCCTTTTATTCCGCCAGAAATGACGCACAAACGATAAAAACAAAATTAAACTAACTAAAACAATAAAAACTGTCTCACTGCCAATCTATGTCAGGACCGGACATTAACTATCACGAGTCTCTGGTCACGCCATAGACGAAGCAAAATAGTTGTCTATGGCATGACGTCCGGCACTGACTGTCGATCTCGATTGATAGTGACACCTGACTAGTAATACAAAATTATCGCCGTTTCAGTTTTTCGTAAGACTAATTTAACGCCGCGCGGTAATAAATAATCCCATTAAACACACACACACACACATCACAACAATCACATCACATCACATCACATTCAATTTTTATTCGCCCGTTTCATAATATCCCAATTTTATTTACCAGATATTGAACCTAAAAGTGAAGGCATTTTTTCTCCAGATAATATACCGGGTAACAAGCTATAATCTGGATGGGATTCAATGTTACATTCGAAATGATCTGGGGGCCTACCACAACCTCTTAAAACAATATTACTTTAATATTACTTTGCGTTCCGCTCTGTTGGATTTTCAACGCTCGGATCAGCGCCGAGAGTTGAAAATGCAACAACAGAAATTACAAAGTAATATTAAAATAATATTGTTTTAAGAGGTTGTGGTAGGCCTCCTGACCACAACATATAGATAGTTTATAATTTAATCAAAATTTATTGCAATCTTACTGTGTGAATCCAGTAACATAATTATGTTTGGAACAATTTCATCATTTTAATCTGAATTCTGCTGAAACTTACCCCCGACGTATGCAGTTGAGGAAGTCAGCATGATCTGGGTCGGTGTAGTGCCGCAGCGCGCCCGAGTCCACGGTGAAGCCCTCGCGGTACAGCCGCAGCCGCACCGAGCGCGGCGCGTCTGCTGCCTGGATTATTATAATAGGGTATTTTACTGACAAAATCGAATTAGTTTGTCAGATTGATTTCCAAAAAATATTGGACACGTATTTTTAATTTTTTCACGTAAACAAAAAACCGGCCAAGTGCGAGTCGGACTCGCGCACGAAGGGTGCCGTACCATTATCTATAAAAACGGCACAAAAAATCACGTTTGTTGTATAGGAGCCCCAAGCTAAATATTTATTTTATTCTGTTTTTAGTATTTGTTGTTATAGCGGCAACAGAAATACATCATCTCTGAAAATTTTAACTGTCTAGCTATCACGGTTCATGAGATACAGCCGGGTTACAGACGGACGGACAGCGGAGTCTTAGTAATAGGGTCCCGTTTTTACCGTTTGGGTAGAGAACCCTAAAAATGCGTGCGTTAAAAACTCGCATAACGTCACTACGATAGTACACTTTTTACTAAAACTTCACTTTGATGCGCTTTACTTACAAATTTTTATCGATTTGAAATGGCTAAAAATACATGTCCAATATTTTGTAATTAACGAACGAACTCAATAGAATTACTATTTTTCTATATGTTAAAATACCGTAATAAACAAGTTTCTACTGATATTGTTCAGATTTAGTTTGGAGACCAATCATGACTAAAAGGCGTCAGCTTTAATGATGCACTAGACAAAGTTTTCAAACTTAGTAGACTGAATGAAAAAAGAGTTGGCTGATTAAGTTAATTGGCTGCGACATATACACATTACAATTAAATACAAAAGGTAAGGACAACAGCAAACCTATGCAAATTTTCTACAGACTTAGTTGCAGGCTATCAACTACTGCCAGGGTTGCGGATTATGTTCGAAAGAGTTACCGCGGCCCTGGAAAGCAAAGGGCACTACGAGGAGCACGGATGGGTTTTAGTCAGTAAGTCTGACACTCCCTTCCGCTCCGCCCAGAGCGGGAGGAGTCATTTGATGATTACCCATCCAAAAAAAAAAAGCTATCAACTTTAAAACACTAACGGAATCTTCAAAGTTGACGCTTCTATTGTCCCTATACCGATAAGGCTCGCAATACAGAACAAACCAGAAAGAGTGTTCAATCACATTTGTACGCAGCACATTGTGTCTAAAATAACTCCCCGCCCGCGCCTCACCTACCCGCGTAGTGTTACCAGCGCACCATGATATTGCCTCTTTTTTGGGGAAAAATTAAAACTAAAACAATCATTTAGCTGGCAGAAGGGGTACACTTAACTATAACATTAAATAATTAGCACTTTTTAGTTTTATTTTGCAAACGGATCCGGATCTTCGAATGTCAGAAGCCAGAAAATCTGACTCCACTCTTGCCAAGAATTACCGTGTTACCCAGTTAATGGGTTGTGGAGGTCTGGTAGGCAGCCGCTCCACGTAAAATACTGGTATTCAGCTGAATCCGGTTTGACTGGAAGCCGACCCCAATATAGTTGGGAAAAGGCTAGGCAGAAGATGATGAAACGGATCCCTGAATCGAAAACTTGTTTTTACACACCCGCAATTAGATTATTCTGTGGCAACACTTACGAAATGGAAGCGTGATTTTCGTTGACAAATTAGCTAAGTAAGTGAATTGGTACGAGATGAAACGTGATCCCATCCGATTTCTTCGTATGCCCGGTAGAATTTTTGCAAGTGGGAACGATACAAGACGACATAATTATTTAAAAACTGAGAACTGCAACTAGATCTAAACAGCACCCGCGTCGGCTATCGACTGATTGACAATTTAACGAACCACGCTATTCCGGCGTGGTTTAAACCGCCTCACATTTGGGCGCATTAACGGTTTTATCGACTTCTGTATTCTGAGCATACAGGTGACTAATTAATCGTCAACAAACCTATACGGAATTAAGTAAAAAAAAATGTTCACTGATTACTACCAACAACGAAACATCAAAATCATGTTTATGGGTCGCCGCACACGGGCCACACGCGTCTGCCACAAACGCCGCCACGAGAAGCTACAAGCGGCCACAAAGGGAGCTGAAGCGCGCGACAGCCACTTGCGGTCGGTGGCTGCTACTTTTTAACCCATGCGCGCAGTATCATAATGGACTCTGACGACGAAGGTTTAGGGTGGGGAATCGCGCGAGTGGCGTGTGGTGGTGTTTTGTGTCGGCGTTTAGTGGCCGGTGGGGGCCACAAGAAGCAAGCTGCGACGATTTGTAGCGTGTGGCCGCCACCGGCGCCAACCGTGTGCGGCGAGTCCATATAAAATGTATGAAAATTACAGGAAATATGCCAGTGGCGGCGTTTTGTGGTTGTGGCCGGTGGCCCGTGTGCGGGAGCCCTATCAGTTTACTTTGCTGTTCTATATGTCACAATTTAATTCTAAAAACTAATCATCAATGACTTACTGGTGGTGCCGACGAGTTTCCGCCGGCAGCGTCGGCTGAAGCTGGCTCTTCAGTATCTGCTGTTTGACCTGTAATAAACACAACGATAGCTTATGTCAGAACCACAGATAGATATAGATAACGCAAGAGCAACTTCGCGTGCCCGTTGCAGTGCCCAGCTTACGTACAAATATCGTAAGCCGCCACTTTCGAGCTCAGTCTGCATCGGTGTACGCTAGTCGGCTGTCTGTTAAGTGGTTAGTAAGGCGCCATTTGTGGCGGCATTTGATTTTCCCATCACTTATAGATAGTGCTTGTGTATGACGTCATAAGTAGGTGGTCAAGTAATTGCACGCTTCGTTTTTCGCGTTATATATGTCTATCTATATCTATGGCCAGAACCTTCCTACAAAAATCACGCATCGACCAGTACAGACCGGTTACATTCAAGGGCGTAGCCAGATGAGTCAGGGGGAGGCAAAATTGCAATTAACCCATTATTTTCTTAATAAAACCAATTTTAAAAAGAACGGACAAGTAGACGCCCCGTTGCCCCGTTTTTGTAGTGCATCGGGAATGTTCGCGGACGCACATATAAATTGCTTTTACGCAACGATGCGTATGAGGTGTGCATCTCTGGTGCGCAGGGTGCGGGCCAGCTCCAACAATATCCTGAAAATGATCGCAAGCAGACTCGATTGCAGGTATCTCAATCACTGCAGTGCCATCTCTCATGGGATGAAATAAATTATAAATTAAGTTGTACTAACCCTTAGTTGATAAGTTTATTATTGTACTAACCAATGGGCCATTGTTGTCTAATTGATTAAATAAATTAAATTAAATTAAATTATAGGTGAATTTTCAGATTGCATCGAGCGGGACGGGAATTAGAAATTTGAATTTTTATTTAAAAAAACTAGCTTCTTACCGCGACTTCGTCTGCATGGAGTTCAGGATCTTAAACCTTCATAAGGTTAAATCCATCTTAGTTGGTTATTAAGTTAAACTGTGCATTTCTTTTTTTGTGACTTTCCAATTTCTCTGTTCAAAAGAATCTCGAAAATCAATGAATATTTTTTTTAAATTTGCTGAATGGGTCTAGCTGTTCTCGAGTTTTGCGCACATTTAGCGATTATTTTTTATAGATTAGACAAAACGGCATTTGGTTAAAAAAAACTATGCTATAGGTGGGAGCAGCGGCTCCTCCCTGCCCTCCCCCCCCCCCCCCCCCCTTGACGACGCCCTTGGTTATATTAGCAAAGAAAACTCCAGAAATGTTTTTTGAAGCTCAACAATCAAGCACCAGGTTCAACTTTTGATACATTATAACATTACACATGGGTCAAGGGGATAATCGAAAGTGTGTTATAAATAATTTAGTTTCAGACTACATTGAGTTGAAGATAACATAATAATTATGATATGTATAGTTACCAAGTCTATACCCCACGCCGCTGAACGCAGAGCGTCCCCCTCGGCTTGTGGAAGATTGCTCGTCTTCAAACACCACCGCGCCGCGCCTGTTTTAAATTGTTTCAATAACACTAATTGATATAAAGACAAACATCAAGCTACCCAAAACTGTCAAATTTTCCCAATCAACCTTCAACCTAATGCTTTAACGGTAAAGTTGAAATCTATTAAAGAAATTTAACAGATTGTTATAGCTTGATGCGCTGGCATCTTATAGTAAAGATAGTGGTGTCTAAACCTTTACATACTCGTTTACCAAGAATTGCACATACGGCACTTTTAATGCCTCATGCACACGATCGTTCTCGAAGATTACCGAATGCGTTGCTTCGGTCTGGTCGGGCCAATTTGTGGCGTAAAAAAGGTCCAGCCTGTCAATGGTTACACTTCAACATTTTTGTAACTCTTATCAACAAGTTAACATTTTGTTGTTCATTCTAGTGCAGACATACTACCTATATACTAGGTATGTATGTCTTTTTGGCGTACCGAGTTACGACAAGACACGGGTGATTCCCGAGTGCTCAACTTCCGAGGTGCGCCTAGATAACTTTTGACAACTTTATTTCTAGCATTTCAGAGTACCGGAATATTTGGCATCAGCATGTTACCTCACTTAAAATCTCATTGTTATGAGCTTACAAATAGTTTTGTTCAAATTGTAATGCCGTAAACTATAGGCTACTGGAAAAAGTTATTAACTGTCCCAAATTAAACATAATTCAAGTGATGCGTTTGTCTGTTGAAAACTCATTCAGCCAATAACGTTAGATAACGCCCGTTTGACAATTGATCACAATAATTTTGTGATCACTTTCGTATGAGAAATTGGGCCTTCAAGTAGTAATGAAATGCCGCTTTATTTTTAGCCAAAATGACAAAGAAGACCAGTGAAACTGCTGCCAAAAAAACTTGTTCTAACCTAACATGGTAAAACATGCAACTCACTCTCGAACACTTTTGAAAACTTCAGTGACTATGTCCTTTCTCCCCTTCCCTGGTCCAAGGATCTGTTGTCCAGACCTCTCCGACCCACCCGCATAAAACGCTTGACCTGAAACAATAAACACATATTTATGAACAAGCAGAGTCGCCAAACATATTGTGCCGACCTTACGTATCATGGGATAAAGTTATGGAGATTGTGATGAAACGACAACGTGCGTGATCGCAACGTTAACAATCGATCTGCTCATGATATGCGCCCCTACTATGACGTGCCATTTGCCATCACGACTCCTTTATTATTATTTTTTTTAATGTTGCCCCACACTGAGAATTTCTCGTGTATCGTGGGTGCTTTTACAAACATCAAACAGCCAGACCCGGAAGAACTATCGGAATGCCAATCAAATATTTGTTCCGTGCGGGAATCGAACCCGCGACACGCAGCGCAGCAGTCAATCGTTTAACTACTGCGCAAACCGTGCCTTCTAAAAGGATTTTCGTGAAAAGGGATAGTGCTATTCATTCTGTATAGCTCCATCTGTCTCTTACAACGGATAATGGCATTGGCACGTCTTAGTGTGGCGAAGATATGTTGCGAAATACCCCTAAGGCTAAAAATGTTCTAGGGAGAACGCGTTTTAGAGAAAATTTCAATTTGTGAAGCAAATTATACAGAAGGGTTATCGCATTGTCGCGTTGCGACTGTCTACGTGAGCCTAAACTCGTGACAATCTAAGAAGTCGGATTTGACAGCTGAGTAGAAAGGGATAGAAGATCGCTTTACCACTAAGTGTGAAAGAGATTTATTTCATGTCTCTTTCATACTTACTAGTAAAGCAATGTTTTATCCTGCTTCAAATCCGACTTCCTAGATTGTCACGAATTTAATGTAGAAACTGGCAAAATACGTGACACCACAGGACTGCACCAAAAATTTAAGGATAAGACTGCGTGGCGTTTGTCACAAATGCAAGACTTTAAGTGATACATTTATTTCCATGCTAATATGGAAAACTAAGAAAGACACACATAGCAGTCAGGACTTTAAGTTCTACTCACTACAAGACAATGAGAATGACACACACAGACCTGCCTCACTCTCGTCAGGTACTTGCTTATCTCGCAGTCTTGCTATCTCTTTCCTCAACGCACTATTCTCATACAACAGTCTCTCCACTTCTTTTTTCAGTTTATTCATCTCATGTACGCGATCAGAATCTTCTGAGATATTGTCGTTTAATGTCTGAGGAGTTTTTTGTGACGGAGGTTTATAGGAAGGGGGTGACTCGCAATTTGTACAAGCTGTATTGCCAAAAAATACAGAAAAAAAAAGTACAGTCAAGAGTCAAAAGCACAGTGCAAAGCTAGTGTCAAAAAAAATTCTTAGTACAATCAGCTGTGAACCAATGACTTGTTCTGACCAACAAAGAAGTTTTAGGTACTTGAGCTTTGCGTGATTGCAACAGCAATTTTGACCCTTAACTGTACATATTTGCTAATTAAATCGGCACCATCCTGCCTGATATCAATGCATTAACAAAAGCCTAGTTTAAATTTTATTTAAAGAGTGATCTCTCTATCTCCTAAGTATTTTGTAGCTTACTTAAAACTAAACTGGAGATTAGCCAGCAAGCTATATTCCTAATAGGGTATTAGGAATATAGCTTGCTGGCTAATATTCCTCAATTCGGGGAAAAATATTGTCTTTGATACTATCCACAAAACTGATGAAAAATATCTGTGGAGTCATTTGTCTGTGGACAGTGTAAGCATTACTCTCCAAATAATTATCAGGTATGTCTGAACAGGTGTCAAAATGCATGTTTATTTCTACCAAGGTCTAACTTCACTGGATCATCATTAATATCACAAACAATAACATATCCAATATTGGGAAAGTAATGCAATAATCAATTCATGTATTCTACAAAGAAATAATCACCTTCTTCCTCATCACTTGAGCTCTCCTGCTGCAACGAGTCAAGTGTGGCAAACTTTTGGCCCGGAATCTTCTTCTTTTCTTTCTTTGGAGGCGCAAGCGGTGACCCTGGAGGCGACTCCATGTCACTGTCTGAGAGAGTAGGCAGGGAGGACACAGCAGCTGCTGGGTTAGCTGGGGCCTCGTCTGCGTTGCCCCCGTGCTCGTAGAAGCTGGATAGTGCTACCTGTAACCATATTTGTAAGTTATTTCAATGTATTATGAGGTAATTTATTAAGGGCTTAAGAAGGAAAGAAATGTTTGCCACTGGAAAATTAATACAGTGAGTTACATTTATGAAACAACATCAAAGGCATCTAGGACATGTAAGACTGATTCAGAATAAATGCTAATAAGATTCTTGTTGCGATGCGATCTTTGTTGTCGTCGATCATGAATACACAAGTGAACAATGAAGAAATTGCCAACAAAGCAACCACTTTGCTTCTGCAATACAGTTCATTGATTCACCCAAGAGGCGCGACATTATTGATTAAAGACAACTCATTATTAACTAACTAAAAGCATGTAGAATTGCTACGTACCTAAATTAGCTGCATAATGATCTTTGTTTCAAGCAAAACAAAAATTTTACCAATACAGAACGAAAAGCCTCGCAATGAGGTTAATACCAAAACAAAACTGATGTTATTTGATTTGAATCAGTTGATTGACATTGTTACTTAGCAGATAATACGTTATTATGACGGAAAAACAGCAAAAAGGTGTTAAAGAAGTATTTCACTCACGTCTAACTGCCAGTTAGAAGACTCCAGGAAAAACTTGCTGCGACCCTCATCGGCGCCAGTAACATCGCAAAACTGTCTCAAAGTCTCGTCCTTATTGGTGGACATATTTAGAATTTATTTTATTTCCTATTCGACTATACAAGACATTCCATGAAAACGCCGATGACTTGCTCGCTTTTGGTTTTATTTTGTTACTTTGGCAGAATTGACATTGACTAGAGGTGGCCAACGAGGTCTATTGTAAAAGCATAAACATTCAGTTAAAGTTCATTCCAATAAAATAAGGAAGAAACTAAATATGTAAAGTTAGCGGTTTCTCAGTTGGCATGTGCTCCGGAAAATGAATTTAAAGACTATAAGTTCTTAGAGGGTCTTTTTTATTGCAAAAGTTCACCTCTATATGGACCAACATACAGAAAAATAACATCATTGTCAAGATAGCTGTCAAGCGTCTTTTTGACAGTATCGCTAGTGATTGTTAAACCAGTGTTGCCAAATTAGGTGACTATTCGCCATTTGGGCTACTCGGAAGGGCGACCTATGTTTACGACCGTCGACTGGTCGCCAATTAGAATTGGGCGACTTTTAGGCGATTTCAGGATTATACTGTCTAATGGATGGACGATGGACGATGAATATGCATCACAATTATATTATACAAAACCAAGAATGATTCTTGTAACCAACGAAATAAAGTTGACAATGGCTTGAAGTGTTTTGATGTGAAGTGTAAGAATGTAAAACGTATGCTCCTTTACTTTAGTAAGTAAGTACACTCTTTTGTAACTAATCATGTATGCCGAGTTTGCACTATACCTCATAAGCGATTATTCTATAATAATTAACCATGCATTCAATAAATAGTACTTAACAGATGTGGTTGTTTCCTTAAGTGTGGGGTTCCTGAAAGGTGGTTTCTTCAGGAACCCCAACATTACAGGCGACCCTGCTTCGGAACTCTGCCAAGGGGATTGTTAGTAGTTTGATAAGAGTTTCATGGATTGGATTTTTTTGGTTTCATTCATCTGGATTTCGGTGGATTTTGTTTTTCAAGCTCGTGCTTTTACATTACATTCATTTTAGATACGTACCTACGTTAAAACAAAACATATAGTATAGTTTATAGTATGTTTATTATAGTATCGAATTAATGTCTTCCAGTGGTTTTTTGATGTGTCGTGTCTTTCCAAAATGGAAATAAAACATGGTAATATATGAAACATAGGGACAAATAGGAAAAAAATTGTTTTAAATAGGTACGTTTATGTGGTTCATTTACATTTTCAGAAATTAGTTCTAAAAATCGGTTTTCTATTGTTTACCCGAAGATTATATACCATAATCATCATATTCCCGGCTTTCATTTAACCGAATTTCATTTGCCTGAATGTTTTGTTTGCCCTAAAAGACATGTGACATACTGTTAATTGCCCGAAACTTAGATACCATAAGATACGAGTGCCATACGTATTGTTTTTCATATTTTTAAGTGCCATAATAATTATCAAACATAATATTTAAACGCCATAATGATCATTAGACATAACATTTAAATGCCATAATAATTATTAGGCAAATCCAAACCTTAAAATATTCTATGCATGGGTGATGTATAAAATAATATAAATAAATTCTTTATTTCACTTTAGGATTTGTACAATTCTTAGTAAGTATAGGTAAATTATAACACAAATGAGGCTGTTACAGGTAGTACAAATTATCTGTTAAACCCTGATTTCCAAACTAGGCAGACCTGTATGTTGGAAGTCAGTGTTCGACCGTATTTTTACATTAAGGAAACAACCTTTATATAGAAATTTGTTAAACACTAAGCTTAAGATTAAAATAAGAAATAAGTACTGAGACTGATGGGCTATGGAATACAAGATATGCATGTAACTACATAAGCAAACAAGTTTTGATGAAAAAGGAACTTAGTTGAATTATAAACGCTATAGGCAAGAAAAACCAACAGTAGTGTGAATGTGATGGAGATGTTGTGTGTTTGTTATGTGTGTTAGTGTACTGTGTACGTGTAATTGGGTAATATTTTCTCAGTGTCGTCATAGTTCTGTTTTAAAAGCCAGTTAGTAAGTGTTTTTTTAACCTCATATTTATTTAATTTATTAATATTTAAAATTTTATTAGTTTGATGGTGGGCTTGGTTGACGGAGCCCCGCTTCGCGGGGCTACTATTTCTGTGTGGTTTATAAAAAAATAACCACGAAGGGGATGGCAAATGAGTGAATAAGCTTTAAGGAAACGAGCTTATGTATTTTATTTGGGCGAATTTAGACTACTTTGGATGAAATTTTCGGCGACTTGGGGATCGACTCATCTGGCAACACTGTGTGAAACAAATCCATTCATATTTCCCTTTGGTTCACATCACATTCATTCATTCAAGTTCATTTTCATTCATCACAATCATCTGCAATGCTGTGAAATGATTTTATCGTCGAAAACAGTTTTTTTACTTTTATTTGTGTTCTCTAATGAATGGGTAAGTTGTTAGTTTTATTATATTGTTATCGCTTTAAACAAAGTGGAGATTATATTTATTATATTAAAGGCAATTAATACTTTTAGGTGCCGGTGAATAAATGAAGACTTCTCGAAACTCATCAGGGACCACCACAATGAGGAAATATTATCAACTTATTCTTGTTATTGTATGCTTATTAAGCATCGTAACATTACTCATATACCGCCATGAGTACTACAGGCTTAGGTATGTGCTAGAAGTATTGAATTTCTTCGGAAAACCAGGCCTCTCGGAGATCGAATTTTGTGGCCCCGGCTTCAACGCGACAATGCTGTCCGAAATCCTTCGTAATTCGTCGATGGAAATCCGTGAAACGCCGCCCCTATTCCAGCAGATCGATGAGAATTTCTATTCATATTCGTCATTCTTACGATCTTATCAAAAGTATGACAAATTGACACCGATGCACGCTCATAACATTGACACAATTGTCATTGGCAAAGCGCACGTCCCACCCAATTTTCGATGCAATATTTGGCTGGAGAACACAGTCAAACCTAAAGCTGGAAGGTTCAACTACAAAATTGTATCTGAACCCATCAATGATTTCCGCTTGTACATCTTCCAATGTTCACTCAACAAGAATTTGGGAAAGCCAAGAGGAATAAGCTTCTATGTCAATGACTACAACATCAACCCGATACATGCCCCAATTAACAGAGTTATTGAAGTGAACACTAAGAGGAAACCTAGGGAGAGTAGTAGCATTAAGTTTGTGAATAACATAGAGCCTGCCATTTGTGTAATACCAAACCAAGTGCCGTTGGTATCAAGAGATGCATTTATAGAGTTCCTAGTGTTCCACCATATGATGGGAGTGAATTTCTTCACAATATATGATAGCATGATATCTGAAGATATCATCAGGAGACTGAACTTACTGCCACCAGATATAACTCAGTGGAATATTCAATTCTTCCCTCTGAACTATCCATTTGTATTTGCTAAGTCTTATAGCATTGTCAGGGACGCTATTGAGCTTGACTGCTTGTTCAGACATTTTAGATTTGATAAAGAAGAAGCTGAAAAAGTAAGCCATGCTATGGTTTTGGCTTGGGATGAGTTCTTGGTACCAAGAGTCCACAACAATGTGAAAGAAATATTCAGTGATTTCGATCCTACAAGGAAATTCAAGACTTTAGAAGCAAAATCTCTTCTGTTTTGTTTAAATCAAGCGGATGATGATAACACTGAAGAAGGGTACCCTGATATCATGAAGAAGACACATTATTATAATAATATAGTGTCTCAAGACTTAAAGTCGGTATATGTAAGGAATCTAGATGCCATGCAAACTTTTGAAGATATATTTAGTGTAAACTCGAGTGTAAAGGCATTGCCTGTAGAAATATTAGCAGCACATAAGTATACAGAGTGCAGGGACCCTAAAACTATAAACCCTAGTGGGGTAGGGTACAATGAGACACAAATGCAAGTGTTCCAACACAAATTTGAAGGATCAATGATGAAATTTGGACAGAATTTAGTTAGCAATAAAATCTATAGGTTGTATAGATCGGGTAAGATTTGGGAAAGGAATTCTAACGAATTTGTTAGAGACATGTTATGAATTTAAGAATAATAAAAGAAATATGGTAGTATAGTCTATAGTACCCTATAGGAATATTACACAAGAGAATGGTCTCTTGTTAAATATGAATGCCAAGCAAAATTTCCATTTTAGGTAGATTCAGAATGCTTTGAGTTACAAATAGTTTTCCTTGTAAGGGACTATTGGCTCAAATGTAAACAATCTAGTGTATAAAATGGTTATGACATAACTGCCATGATATATTGTTATATTATATTAAACAAATTACTTATTATTTTGGTCATGACTAATATAGCGAACATTATAACATTATAACCAACCATGAACAATTTTTTTTTTCTTATTTATAGTCCATGCGCGAGCTCCAAGGACTTCTTCTATTCAGCCTATACTGTCCCACTTGGGCAAAAGCCTCCCACAATTCCTTTTTCCAGAGCCACCTCGAATCAGCAGTAGCTGTCTAGGTCGTCTCGCCACCTCTTCCTGGAAGCTTGATTAGTCAATATAAAATGACCTGATACAGTCAGCGTCGTCTTTTGGTTACCCCTCACACATTAAAATAACTTAGAAACAAAGGGGTAACTAGTTAATGACCCTCTCCCTACAGTAAATAAGTAAATTTAAGTTACTGAAATTAAGTCTTCTTCTTGGTGTCGCTGGCATCACAATTTTAATTCTATTTTTGGCAAGTTTTGGGGTGCAGTGGGGGCAGGATTGGAGGTGGAGCATAGTTTGTGAGTCGTTACCGCGAATAAGTTTAAAATGAATATAATATAAATATATTTATTACAAAAGGTAAAAAAACGATAAACGTTTCAAGTTCTTGGATTCCTCGCAGCTCGCGTTTAGACGGCACTTGACCGATTTTTTTAATGATATTATTGTGATTGTTATCTAAAGATAAGGATTTGTTGAGTTTAATAAAATGGTAAGAGATTGAACGCGAAACCTGGAAAAGGGTCATTGTACTCAATATTATGAACAACTTTTACCCAATCTGCCAAGCCATTTCCCAACTATGTTGGGATAGGCTTCCAGTATAACCGGATGCAGCTCAATGCCAGCATTTTATATGGCTGCCGACTGCCTGCCTGACTTCCACAACCCAGTATTTGGGTAATTCAACTAAAACAATGTTTACTATAGAACCATAAATGAGACCGTCAGCGCAAAAGTGGCCCAACTCAATTTTTCATATTCTGACTTATCTACTACAAATACGTAATTATTTTAAATTATTTGTAGTAGTTAGCCCCGGCGACACACCGGTGTGTCGCGTGATTTACTACTATTATTCAAGATTTATTAAATCATTTGGAATTTTCATATTCTGACTACCTCTCAAGCCCGGGGGCTAGTCAGAATATGAAAATCTGAGGGTGACACTCCTTTTACGCTGACAGTCTCAATTCAGGTTTTGCTTTTAATCAGCTACACCTTGTATATCATGCCTGGAAACATAAGAGTGATGATTTATTTAACTTTTAAATACTGTTAATTCAATCTAAGATTATATGATTTTTTATCTTTATTTTTACGTTTTTTTTTTCACTAAAATAACCTATATTAATGCATAGAATATCGTTAAGATGTGCCTTGATTATAGTGGTGGCTAGCTAGATAGATACCTAGGTACTCAATTTTCATCCTTAAATGTAGCCAAATAAGACTGCTTTTTGTTGAAGAAACGCTGATCCTGTTCTTCCAGTCTCTTTAAAACATAATTGAAAAAAAAAATAGGATAGGTCCCTCTTATTGTTTTGATTTTGAAATAAGGTTGACACTATTGAAGCCTGGTTTGCAATGTGACACTAAATAAAACCTGAAATAAAAACTTCATAAAAAAGCAATAAATCCCACTCAAAAATGCGTTACTGCACTAATAATATTTATCATTTATTTCGGGTAAGTAACTAAGACCTTTAAACATACATCCCTTCCCTAGGTTCGTGTTACTGAGGTCTAGACCTTACAGACAATGCGTAAATATTTATAAAAAACCACGTAATTATTAATAAACTATTGTACACAAAGTTTTAAAGTTTTATGGTGTAATTAAATATATTGGAGTTCCTCCTTACTCTGAAATGGTGTCGTCAAATAAGCCAGGCTAGTTGTGAAAAAGTATTATTTTCTTTTAAATGCATTTGAAATTTTAATGTCTTCCATTTTTTTTTATTTATATTATGTGGTGCAAATGTATTGCTCACATAAACGGCAGCGTTGTCACGAAAGTTTGAACCTTAGTTGAACTTACTAGGGTATAATTTTCCTCGAAGCATGTGTTTTCTTTTCAAGCACTTTGCGACCCCCTCCCTTTATCCACTGAACAATTAATACTTGAACCCGCGTTACTTTTGATCAGAAATTAATGCTGTAGTAAATAAATTAATTACTCTCACGTAGTTTCTATATGATTAATACTTACGTGCACTTTGCAATGTATTCAAACTAACACTAGTCCAGTATTGATACTAAAACGTAATTATACAACATTGTATCGCACTTCTATTGTATGTTAACATTTCATTTCATATTGTATGTTATCAGTCAAGGGGAAAGCACCTTTATTCATACTTGTTTAATGTTTGTATTTGAATAAAGAGTGGATTTCATCAGTTCTCGAAAGAATTGTTTTAATTGGTGACATTAATAATTTAATAACATAGCATTAAGACTGAATTTGAGTGAAAATTAAGCAATAAACACGATCAAGTGCTAATAATAATGAGTGAATTGATGAAATCTATTCAATGCCTGTTACAGATAGAATCAAACCTAATGGCGCCTCGGAACACTACGCGAGTCGCTGCGCAGTAGTAAATTCATGTTGCAGTGAACGTCACAGACAACAGACGCCATTAAGTTTGAATCGTCCTACATGTTATATGTAGGTATGCGTCAAGTTTTATAACAATATTATGAGCTTTTTAATCCAACAACCGGTTTCTGAAAAGATATTAACGACACGGCACACAATCACGTGATGCGTTTGGCTGTTAAATTTCTTTCCTTAAACTGGGCCTCTCGAAGTTCACTGGAAGTCTCGTTTCAGACTGCAACACTTCTGCTAACATTGAGTGTAAAGGTGTCGTCCGAATAGAAAGCGGTCATATGCGATTGTCGCTTTCAACAAACCCAATAGCGTCGTCGCGCCGACAGAGGGCGCCTTCGGTTTTGCCGAAGAAGTTAACGCGACGATCACGTGTTCGCGCGATGATCACTTTGTACCTCTATTAGGACGACGCCCAAATTTGTTGAACTGCCATTATTTACTCTGTTTATAAATAAAAACACATAAAATGATACTAGGTAAATGTTTATTTCCGTCATCTATTCTAAATACAAGGCAGGCATAGCCCGCTAATCTTCACTGATCAAGGTATCAAAAACAAACAAATTATAAGTTTAAAATAGTCAAACGATTCAAACCGTTCATTATACACGAATAAAATATTAATATCACTAGAAATAAGTTCAAGGATTAAAAATGAGCATAATTTGAGCAATACATGACGTATTGTCGTTGCCACAAAGAAATAGGAAATAATTTGGAGGGAACACATTAACTAAAACATAAATATAGTCATTTTAAAGCTTACATAAGTTTTTTTTTAATATTGCAACGAGCGAACTTAAAATTAAGGCCCATATTCCAAGTCAATTTGAAAGACCTTCACTCTACAAGAAAAAAACACTCGATGAATGCTCATAACAAGTATGATTTGAAGTAGTCGAGTTGAAGGTCATGACTTGGAATATGAGGTAAGGCTACGATGTTAAGTACTGATTAATATCTCACTAACATAATGTCTATGATCGACGGTCATTAAATACTGAAATGCAGTCGAAAGATAACAACGTCCAACAGGGCAATGGCAATGCTTCCTAAGTAGGTAGTCATTGTACTCATCATTATGAACAACTTTTATTATAGGACCAACACTGAAATCGCGAGAAAAAAATTGACTGTCCCATATATTTATGTCTGCATAGATCGACAAAATATACTGAACAGCTGATTTTTAGGTTAGTCCCATTTTAAAAGTTGTTCATAAGGATAAGTACGGTATTGCGTTTATTCTGCTACACGTTGTATATTGATAACTTAGTGATGATCGCGTATCTACTTATTTGTACAATTGAAGCCCTTTGACTGTTATGTTTTGAGAGCATAATTAATTATACAGGGTGTAACGGAAAGGTGTAGTTATATTTTAAAACTTGCTTCTGCCCAAGATGAAGAACTTTCTTCAAGGAAGTCATAGTGAATTCTCAAAAAAAATACCTATCATACCAATTTTGTTCAGCTGAGTAACTTTGTATGAAAAATGCAATTTTCTTTTAACTGAAGTTTTACTATCACAGTCAAAGGGTGATTATGACTTGAAATAGCTATTCTGACAATTAACTCAGAATGTGAAAATGTCTGAAACTGAATTCAAATATATAGAAGGCACGGACTCGTGAGTTCCTACACACAAGGGCGTTTTGCAAGCCAGTCTTGCACTCAAAGCTCAATGTTTTAAGCCTCTGAAATAGAGTGGTATAACCCGTGGTTTCTAGAAACAAACATTTCAACGCAGCACGAATTGAACAAGTCAAGTGATGTGATTGGATTCGGATATTCTATCAACCAAACACAAAAGCTGGCCTATTCCGTGAACAGCTCAGCTCAAAACTTAGTTGGATTGAGCTTGTAGTGAACTGTCATTTCACTACAAGCTCAATCCAACTAAGTTTTTACGATGAGCTGTTCAGTAGTGGACGATTTTCGGCTTAAATGATGATGATGTATGGATTAATAGCTCACTTCTCGTTCATTCCAAATAAGTTTTCAGAATAGCGTTACAGCCAACGCGTTTGAGAAAGGATCACATTTAGTGCGATGATTTTTTTTTAGAGACTGAGCGTAAGTAATACAACGTGTTACAGAATAAACGCAATACCTCTTGGTCATTGTAATCATCATTATGACTTTTATTATGGAACCAACAATGAAATCGCGAAAAAAAAAATCGACTGTTACATACATTTTTGTGCGCAAACTCGACAAAATGTACTGAACAACTGATTTTTTGTTTGAGATTTTGCGTTGGTGCCATAGTAAAAGTTGTTCATAGTGATGAGTACACTGATCCTTAGAGGTATTGCGTTTATTCTGTTACACGTTGAATAGCTGCTGAAAAACTGACTTAGGACTTGAGGCATCTAAAAATGCATATATGAAAGATGCCTGATCATGATTTCAAACGGTCAAAATTTTCATGATTTTTATGAAAATATTTTCTGCAAATACGTTAATGATCACATAAATACATATTTGCTCACTATATAATTTAAAGATGAATTACTTATGAGTAGAAACGTTTTAGTAAAGTAAGCCCCATTGTGGTTGCAGTTCAATTTTCTAAATGCAATATTATGCTTAGGTCTACAATAGCAAAATACCCAATGAATAAGATAAACTTTATATCCTATATAAGGAACAATTATTTATTTAAATGCATCGTCTCTGGCCATTGTAATGCAATTGTATTAAAAAGCGTATAATTTGATTGATTGAATATTATTAGAAAATGTTACAGAGCATGAAGTCGTCTCGGCGGTAACTGCTGGAGAGCATAGACAAAACAATCCATACATACCAAGCGAGTTAGTGAGTATATCCGTATACTCATAGACGGTCCTGACAATAGGGTTGACTACTATCAAAAATCTACATAATTCATACTTTTATTGATAGATGTTACTAAATAAATGAGATTTGCGAAAAAAAAAAATATCTGGGATAAAATAGCAAAATTACATACCTACCTAATTTTGATGTTAATTTTCTATCCTCATCACGCAAAACGTCTTGTGCTAGATAGCGCAAACTCATTACGCCGTGATTTGCGAGTGACATCACACGCTATTTTAAAACGCTCACAACTCCGAATATATTGAGATATTTTTCCTGCGTTTTGTCTGTCGTGTAGGCAGTGAGAAGTGTAATTTAAAAAAGCCAATCAGATACCCTACAGCTATGACAGCCAAAAGTTGTGCTCAGGGCGGGAAGTCTCGAAATAGTTACCAATCGGCTATCGACCGAATTTGGTCGATAAAATTTAAGGCCGCTCTCGTACACAGTCAATCTTGAATGCGAACCAAAATCGAAGTCAATTATCTGATCTGTGGATCGCGATCTAGTCTGACTGTGTACGTGCGGCCTTAGGGCGTATCGACCGAATTCTGTCGGTAGGCAAACGGTAACTGTCGAGACTTCTCACCAAGAGGCCCTAGACAATGTGCCATTTCGATGGCATCTGTCAATTCCATACATTTTTTACGTATTGACAATCGCCTTCGCCGCGCTACCGCTGACAGAATGTGACTGGTCTCGAGCCCCAGTCACAGCGGAGGTACGAATATTTATTAGTAACGGCGTGTTTAGCCGCTCCCGACTCAACGATTCCATGCTCTGTAGAAAATATCAATGGCCGCGCTTTAAGCATCATAAAATGAACGATATATATACCAAAAATTCTAAATAGGTCTTTATATCAAACATGAGTTTGAAACATGTCGTTACCGTTCAGAAAAATAGAACATTATTTTTATATTTTATTGTCATGATGTTTTAAAGTCGAAACTTCGATCGAAACGATCTATACAAATAATAAAAATTAAGTACATATCATAAACTCTAAATCCGATTTAATTTAAAACATTTTTAACTACTAATTTAAAATTGCCATAGACTTTTTAAATTTATTATTAAATTTTTGTATCGAATAAATTTTATTGCAAGTTGAAAATTTCGATCTCGCGATAGAAACCTAACTTTGATCGGTTTATAAGATATTTCTTAAGACTAATATGTTCAAACATCAACGTCGATATATATACACACAGTATGAAAAGGTATTTCTAAACAAGAAAATAGATTTTAAATATCACCTCGTCTAAAGACTAAATAGTAAAAAGGATTACAGTAAATGCACGAAAAATAGTTACATAGTCTTATGAGTTTTTTTTTTATAACAACAGTATTCTAAATGAGCTAAACAACTGTTGTGTGCGGATATCATACGTTTACGACAAATTATATTTTACAAAGATTTTTTTTATTTTTAATATTGCCGTAAGAGGCACCCGCCATTTTTTTTCTAAACACACAATAGCTGCACACAAACCTAGAATAAAATTGTGCAGCCGAATTTACAGACAGAAAAATATTTGGTGAAGGAAAATCAACCTTGAGCAAGTTAGTTTAAAGTCGATTTTGGCAGGGATGTATTAGGAAGTGAGTCTGTTAACTCGGCTGACAGACTAGCAATTGAATGTAATTTTACAAAAGGCTTTACGGCACTTCAGTTGTCTTCAGTTATCCTTTATCAACCATGATGAATAAGTACTCCTTCAATACAAATTTGATTGAATTTTAAACATATTTCTCCGAACCGCGGTCTTTTAACGAAGTTAAGCTTACCCTAATAAGCTCTAAAACTGTCAGTTACCGCAAAACCTTTATCCAGAATCAAGCATTGCAAAAATCCGTAATAGCATCACAAAACATGCAATTGCCAATCCGAAACATTATTAATAATAATTATATTATTACAAGTATATTCAGATAACATTCTATTACATATAATAGTAAATTTGCCAACATATATACAGTTAACAGTTATATTTTATTTATTAAAGTTAAAACGTAGTTGCTTATAAAATGTAACAGTTACAATTTACTATTGAAAATATATAATTATTATGTATTTGATTTTGAAACAGCGTGCCTCAAGAATATTCTGTAGTTGTGAAATCTAGTTTTATTTATAGAAATAGTCTGTGCATTGAGTTAGCCAAGGCCAAACAAATAAGTACCTACTCCTCCATAACTTACGTCACAAAATCTTTTGGCACTAGACAACAATATTATCTTAATAGACATGCCTATTTGGAACTGAAGATGAAAGACTGCATGTCTGAGTTTTGTCCCTTTCTATCCGTCCTGCGTAATTTCCTTCTCTTGCATTTGTAAAATTGACATGTCATATTTTTGTCTCTCCCTGGCTAAACCCATGTTTTTCATTCCATTTATGTCGAATAAAATATATTTCCTATACAACACAAATAGTAGTCATTATACCGAGTAACAAGTGGTTCAAAAAAGTTTATAATGTAAGTATGTAAAATGTTTTTCATAACAAACAATTTTATTAATTTTTCAAACATTTTTATTCATAGTACTGGAAGCATTCACCAATATCGGAATTTCATATTTTACAATCAATTATATTTTCATTTCTATAAGGTGTTATATTCTTTCATCACAGTTACTATTGCAAAAATATTAATAAATGCTCCCAACATTCACAATCATGTACATACATATATCAATGTTTAATATTCAACAACAAGATTTTTCATTTATTTCCAAAACATCTAATATAACAATTTCTATTATTTATCTATAGACCGCTAAGTGTAGACATTTTCTCTACAGTTAAAATCTAAAAACATTTCCCATTCACTTTTAAATAGTTAATCGATTTATGAACTCGATACTTAATCGACTAAAAGATCGAATAACGAACCCCTCGTGATAAGCAAAAACTATTTTGTTGACTTGACACAGTTTTGAAGGATTTTAGAACGGAAACGTTCGACGAAGTATCGATATTCAAGCATAAAAAATCGACTATCCATCTATAAGTAATAGGGAACACGAATAATGTAATGTTATCGCCCATCTCTTTGTTCTATTGGTTATAATATACATTTCATTCTACATTCTACAGAGACAGCTTATTACAGTTGCCATCATTTTTATTTAGCTCTCAGATCTTGATTTGATTGAACTTTGACACAAAGTACAATATTTGTCTTAGTTTATCTTCTAAATGCGAGTTCACACCAACGCATAGTCTCTTTTCGCGTTATTTAGTATTATTTTTCTATAAGAAATCCCTTTTAGTCGATTCTTGACGTATGGTTGACGTAGTCGACTAAATTCGTCACATTTTTCTTATACGTGAATTTTTATTCTAATCTTAATTAAAAGTTTCACCTCACTCGACCTTCCTATTAAATATAAATAATTTAAATAAAAAGGGACAGTGTAAATAGTTGCCTCAGTAAAAAGCTGCGATTAAAATACTGTTACAGTAAAATAGATTTTATAGGGTTAAAATAGAGATCATTTTAGTTAAAATGGAATGTCTGATAGTTGTTTATAAGCTCGTTTTATTTGTTTTGTACTTTATAATAATATGTGAATATTTTATAAATTTTGTAGGAAGAAAATAACTTGACATAACTGCCTGTATACATTTTTAAAATATTTTGAATAAGGTTTAAAACATTTTGTAAATTCTATTTTTCACGAGTTAAAATAGTCAGTAAAGGTATTTTTATTGATATATTTTATTATTGATAAAAATATGTAGATGCATGATGAATAAAATGTTTGTAATAATTAAGTTAGTATTTGGACTAGGGATGTACTGACTACAAAGTCGATTGTTTTCGAAATATCGATTAAAATGAAAGACAATCTAAAATGACCGATTGATTGCCTTACCAGTCAGCACAGCACTAATAATTACTAGTGAAGAGTTTACTATGAAGTTACTTATGCATTTAGTCAGTCATAAATACTGACTAGAGAAGTTCAAAACTAATCTCGAAGACAGCCAGTAGTAACCCTTTATTAGTTAAATAGTTTATTTAATTATGTTCTGCATACGCGGCAAATATTATTTTAAAAAATTCGACCAAAACGTAACAAAGATATTATGGCTTAAATATAGCCAGAATGTACCGTTATTAACTCGAAAATAAATATCAGAGTTACTGAACAAAATTTTAAGTTACATTCCTAGAAAATGATTTTCTAAGTACAGACAAGGCTTTGTGTGATACAGAAATTCAAATGCTATTTTTTTCCAAAAGTTTCGACTAATTTTAAACTATTATTCTCACCATAATAGCATATTATCTCATCTCACTTTCTTCTAAATAACTTTAGTAGAAAAGAGCCTTTGTAATTTTCATGTATACAATGATGTCCTTGACTGTACTAGGGCTTCTTCATAATATCGCAAAAGTGGTATATTGTACCCATCATTATGAAAAACTTTTGCTGTGGAACCAATTGTGTAATTGCGAAAAAAAAACTGCAATTCAGTACATTTCGAGATATGCAAACATTAAAGTATGGGGCAATTGATTTGTTTTTCGCGATTTTACCGTTGGTCCCTCCGTAAAAGTTGTACGTAATGAAGAGTACAACCAAAAGTACTAGGTCTACATAAAGTTGCAGAAGGATCAACAATTCGCAAACAAAACTACATCACAAAATCAAAAAGTAGGTACAGTCACCAAAACGTTACAAATCGCAAAAATAACTACATCAGCAAATCAAAAGTAGCAGGCGTTCATAAAGAGTCGGAAGGTCTTATGAGAGGCGACAGTCTCAGGAGCGCGTGTGCGGCGCGTTGTGTGGCGGGTGTCAGAAGAAGATCACCTCCTCCTCCGAGCGGGCCGCGGGGGGCGGGGCCGCGGGGGCCGGCGCAGGCGCAGCCTCCGGGGGCAGCACGCGGAACTTGTCCGGCAGCTTTGGGTATGTGTTTGTTCTGTAGGGTAGGAAACGAGGTTGTAATTATTGTCAAAAATCTCGACGCGATAGCTCCCAGAGGATGGACGGCGTCGCCAGGCGGCTCAGAGGTGGC
Organism: Melanchra persicariae; assembly: GCA_947386135.1. Classification (NCBI taxonomy): domain Eukaryota; kingdom Metazoa; phylum Arthropoda; class Insecta; order Lepidoptera; family Noctuidae; genus Melanchra; species Melanchra persicariae. Next base: position 12,039,221 of record OX376667.1, on the reverse strand, counting down.
GAGATGACCTGGACGCGCACCATAAAGTCTGATTCGAGGACATGGGAGGCCTTTGCCCAGCCGTGGGACACTACAGGCTAATTTATAAAAAAAAATATTGTCTGTTGGAGAAATGGAGTAATAATATAAGTTACCTGGTGGCTTTATTGTTGATCTGCTGCTGCGAGGGCAGAGGCGCGGGCGAGCTGCCGGTGCGAGTGTGGTGGATCACTAGGCCTTGGTGGCTCTGATGCTGCAACATACAACGTTGTCACTCAATACGGTGTCGTGGAGAATAACACAAACAAAATACCTACTGCGCTCCTGCACGGAATTTTCGCCTACGAGTTTGAATGGACTCAGAATGTGTGGTATTTTCAAAATTCTTTTTTTGTTCGAAAGCGGTTTATTCCGCAATTATACCATTTTAATTTTGTAAAGAACTGATAAACAACTTCGGAGATAGATAATTAAATTGATATGGACTAATTTGGAATGTTTGGCATGTTTGGAGGTAACAGCACTAAAAAGTGAAAAAAAAAAAAAAACAAGTGCAGTCGGTGTCAAAAAACGCAGAAACCACAACAGAAAATCCAACTCCCAAAATTAAAGTTATTTTGTACTTTGTAGTGGTTTATATTTCGAAGTTGGTTGTTTATCCTCTTAATCGTAACGTCGACTCGTGGAGTCGATGCGCCATTGTTTTACTTTTGTGTCTGCTATTATGGCGGCTGAAGATTTATTGAAAAGATTTTTAACTCTGCACACCCGGGGCATTATGTATTTTTATTTAAACTCGTGTTAGCAACTAACTTTGAGTTAAAAAATAAGTCTTGGTTGTCCAAGCGAGCCTTAGTGATAGTTGGACTGTGTTGTTTTTGTTATTTTACGGCCGCTTTCTATAATATATCTCAATCCCAATCTTGATCCCGATCCTTGTCTGTAACCAATTAAAGGTGAGGATTATGTGGTGAACGACACAAACTCGGCCGTTGATTGGTTACAGACAAGGATCGGGATCAAGATTGGGATTGAGATATATTATAGAAAGCGGCCGTTAGTCAACCACTCACAATAGCTAATGTGACTGCTGAGGCTTTCAAAAACAGACCTTCCTTTTTGTACTGCATTGTAAAGATCGATTACATAACAGACAGATGTGTTGCTGGGGAGTTTGTTGCGCCACTTCTTCTTCCCAGCTAAAACACTAGGAAGTGGTGACGGGTGGGCGTTTTGGGGGACTGTCTTTATGTAAAATTTGACGTTCAAAAAGTGCTGGCTCTCAGCCTAATTTGAATAAATGACTTTTGATTTTGATTCAAACTGTATGGAGGCTGTTTAGTGCGCTCCTTACTGAGCAGAATCTCTGCCTGTCACCCGCCATTAAGTTTTAATCGAACTGTACTTCGTAATATTTTCACAACATATCTTTTGCACGATATACCTATTTAGGCGATGGACATAGTAATTAAACTTAGACGCAGAAGTAGGCACTGGAAACCCGAAAAATTCGTAACACTTAAGGGTACAAAGACATTTTTTTCATTTACTTTAAATACAATATTAAAAATCTAAGCAAAGCATGCTCTAACATCGAAAGCGGAACAGACGAAATGGTTGTAGATACATCGAATACTGAAGAAAATAGTCGTGGAAGCCAATTGCGTGGTGTGGTACAAAATACTTAACTATCGAAGCTGGAGTGGGCACTTACATACTGATTGGTTTTTTAATAATTATCATTTTGTTTAAGCTAGGCTTGCGAATTGGTGCTTTAGGCTTGAAGGCACGTAAAAAGTTTGAAATTACTTTGAAAAACCATATTAGTTGAAATAATGTTTTTTTCCTGTAGTAGACTGTAATCTAGTAAGCCACTAATACAATAATACTTGATTTTTTTTGTTAGAACATGGCGTGGCATGTTTGACCAAACAACAAACAGCAGAGGCTTAGTAACTAAAAAACGGACTTTCTTTAGCATAATTTGGGAGATCACTGTCTTTCATTTACTTTAATTATGTATTTCGGAGATTTAATTATTAAACATCCTTTTTATTATATCAATCTATTTACTCTAGTAGGTCACTAAATAAGCGCCAATGATTATAATCTACAGAATCAAACTAACACATATAATATATTTACCACAAGTACGAGTGTATACAAATATTCAATACTACTAGACATTGATATTACTTACACTATAAACTAATATTCACGTTAAAATACGTTCGGATACTCGAATTCCTGCAACAGGCAGCAACCATTTGATCTGTTTCGCTAACTTTAACTCCGAAATAGGATTAAAATAATTAAGTGGCATAGTACTAAAATAGTTCATTGAATAAGAGGTAATTGAGTAAGTAAAATAAAAGGCTTGATTCAGAAAGCAGTACTTCTGGATACGGCTCGCATTGTTAGGAGGTTCCTCTCTTTGGAGCCCTGACCGCCGGTAGCTTGGACCCTGTTCCCGATACCGGTGGGCTACTATTTTATGTTTTTTTTTCGTACTTTTAAGAAATATTTAGAACTGTATCAAATAAGTTTAAAAATAAATAAACGGAGTAAATAATAGTAAATAAAATAGATTATTATCTATTATGTGGCATTATTCGTGTAAATACGCACTCTTTAAATAAAATGTAGTAGAAAATAGACTACAATTAATAATATTAATTGTTCATGGCAAGATATGGACTGACAACTACATTTTATGTTTTAAAATGGAGAAAAAACGGACAAAGTTACAGCAATATTTAAAGCAACTAATTGTTTAAAAATTAAGCGCTTGTAACAACAAAACCATTGAACCGATTGGTGGCCACTTTGAAAACTTTGACCTAAATAACTTATACTTTATCCTACCAGGGGGCAATAGGGATGATTTCTGTGGCCTTAGTGCGAGTTTTTTAACGTTTTCGATCACGTTAGCGTAGACGTCAATTTGTATTGAAACTGAATAAGCGCCGTCTGGTGTCACTCACGGACAATCTGTTTTTCTCTATACAATTTGACATAAGCGAACGTTTACGTTAACGCGATCGAGTACGTTAAAAAACTCACACTAAGCCCTCTGGTTAAAAAATGTATGATTCTATTTAGTCCGTCAGTTAGATTATCGAAAAATATTGGACACGTATTTTTTGCTTTATCAAAGCAAGTTCTGAGGCAGTGACACTCCGGCTCACGCTGAAAACCAGCGCCATGGATTCGTGTCTTCGTGCACGGGCCTCGGCATTATGCTGAGCGTTGGCCGTTTTGCGCGGTGGTGACGCATTACATTATGGTTCGATGTATAGGTTTACACCTGATTTTGTTTTTTTTTTATTTTTTTTTTATTTAGGCCTAATGTTAACTATTTTGTGTATCTGCGTCACTTTCACGTAAATAAACAGTTTTTCTTTCTTTCTTTCTTTCTTTCAATAAGAAATGACGAAGATAAAACGCATCAAAGTGGGGGCTTGTGACGTCATGTGTAAGTAAAAAGTGTCCTTACAAGTGACGTCATACGAGTTTTCAACGCACTGTATCTTCTTCATTTTTGATTACGTGAAAAAAGAAACAATACGTGTCTAATATTCTTTGGAAAACTATCAGACGAACTAATTAGATTTTTTGTATTCATCTACAACCCTAATCTCTTCAAAGTTAGAGTGAACAGGCTCCTTCTGGGTAAGCTCGCTCCATCGTAGACTTTGACTCTGTCATTGACTGGAGTCAAGAGCAAACCCATCACTAATAAAAAAAAATCTACCCTATTCTCGTATTATTAAGGAGCGTTCGCAGTTGCAACTGTCAAAAACACCTCTAATTTCTCTACATTTTGACAAGATTTTTCCCGACTGCCTAGGAAGGATTATGTTTTACTCGCGTGTCTTGGATGTATGTTTGTAAACTTTATTACCTCGTATCTACCAAATGGCTGGATGGATCTCGACAGTTAAGGTGTCGTTAGATTCGTTTCAAAGACCCAAGTGTCTTTAGATAGATGTTTAAAAATAAAATCAAAATGGTGGATTTTTGGCGCTTAATTGTTTTATATTTTGTTTTTTTTTTTTAAATTTTGCCCCACACTAGGAATTTCTCCTGTATCGTGGGTGCGTTGACAAACATAAACTCACATACACAAACCGTCAGACCTGAAACAACTATCTATAGGCCATACAAATATTTGTTCCGTGCGGGAATCGAACCCGCGACACGCAGCGCAGCAGTCAATCCTTCAACCACTGCGCCAACCATGCCGTCCTAATTCGTCGAATTGTAAGTCGGTATTCTTATTTACTTGTTGAAATTGATTGTCACTGAGATTGCGACTTGAATATGAACGCTTGTTAAGTACGAGAATTGGCCTTCAGATACTCATATATAAGAAAATAAACATAATACCACAGACACATAGACAATGACAGTTGACATGTGTACTGACCTCGCACGGAGACTCGTTCAGTCTATGATAACCCGGCGGCGGTTGCTGACTCTTGCCGCTCGCTAGCTTCAGTGGCAGCTGCTGTTTTACCATTTGCTGTGAACAACATGTTGGTATTGTATTTACGGGCATTCAAAGGTATACACAAAAATCCTCCTCACGATACACGATCTGATTCGCATATAATATTCAAATTAAAATCTCTAACTATATTTTTGCAATATTGCTCATAAAACTTGATTTATAAAATTTAAAATATAAATAGTGAAATAAAGTATTTTTTTTAGGATATGTTCATGCAAGGGAAGTGTATGTTAATGCGCGTGGTTTGTGGGGTGAGTGTGTAATGTGGAGTGTGTGTGTGTGGGTAATTGTGTACGTGATGTAAAGGGAACATTATGTTAGGATACGGTTTTGAAAAGGTTTTCAATTTAAGTATAATACAAAAAAGAGTACATTTAAACAGGTCGGAAAACAGCCAACCCTCTACAACAAGGTGGACCAATGAACTGGCTGCTGGATCCACTGTACGCAAGGCGCACAAGAACGGTCGATATAGCGACGCCTGGGGGGCACCTGTCCAGCAGTGGACGTCTTTCGCCTGAATGACGATGATAATGTATACTCACGGATATAGCAGAGGCATGCACAGTGGCCCTCGTCTCGTTCTGTGCGGATAACAACTGCGGAGGCGGCAGTACTCCGCTTCGCACGCTGCAAGCGCTCACTGACGACTCCGAACCGGTCGAGCCGCGGTTATCTGTAGTTGCAGAACATAACATCACACCTAAATTCTTCTACAAGGTAAGTAGAGGTGTTACGTAGCCATTTAGTCACGTGTAGTTCGCGAACGAAATAGGTCGCTACACCGCTCCCACAGTTGAAAACCGGCAACTAGATTCCTGAGGCCCTGGACAATGTGCCATTCAATTAGCGAATGCGACTGTCGAAATGCCAAAATGTAGGAATTAGATCACGTGACATTTCGATAGCATCTGTCAATCCCATAAATTTTTGACGTATTGACAATCGCCTGCGCCACGCCACCGTTGACAGAATATCACTTGTCTAGAGCCCCTGGTTACTCTTTAGTTCGTTAGTTTATTCGATTTGACAGACGTAATTATAATGAAAGAGTAAGCGACAGCGCGGTGCCACCCGAGCTAGTCGCGTCACTACTACCGCTCACTTATGCACTTTTTTTTAAAATGGAAATTCATCAAATGACACCTGTCACTCTGGGTGGAGCGGGAGGGAGTGTCTGACTCTTACTAACTAAAACCCATCCGTGCTCCTCCTAGTGCCCTTTGCGTTCCAGGGCCGCGGTGACTCTTCCAAACAAAATCCGCTATTCTGGCAGCCACTTATACACTGCACAAGCAATTTTCCTCGCTCGTTATTTCAATTGCCTGGTGTGTGTATTGCAGTGGTGGTATTATATATGGTTAGCAGTAGCAAAACGAGCGAACCATCTGCCTTTCTCTGGTTCAAAACGGGAGCTAACGAACTAAAATTACGACCTAGTTCGCTAAGGAGCCGCGGACTGAACTCAGCGCTCTCGGTCGCGAACTACTATGCAAGTCTTCGTGGTAATAGGTCATTTCACCACATATAGACTTTAGTACAATTATAAATATCGACTGATTTCAGGCGTATGCAACGTCTGAAAATAGTCGATATTTGAAATTGTTTGAGAACACCAATTTGATTAGTATGCAAACTTACTTAAGTTCTATCTTAACATTTATTGAGTTAGTCAGATAGTTTCCATTCCAATGATAATGTTACATGTCGGTTAGTTCGAGGTTATGAAGATTATGTATTGAATGATTTGTGAGGTGTTATTAGTTTCAAACACTCAGAAAAAATATCGCTTTAACCCATTTATTAATGCTGTAGTTCGTACCACATTTGAGTTACTAAGCGTTGTTATAAAACTACAGCAGTAACAAGTCAGTTTATATTTAACTTTGACCGTTGTTGAGATTTAATCTGAAGACCACAGACACCGAGCTAGAGTTTGGTAGTTAGTCATTAATGATTGCGTTTAGTTAAAACTATAAAATCGGTCCCAAACCCGACAGTTTCAAGTTATGATTTTTGCAAAGAATCAATTAGAAAACACAAAACATAGCTCCTTGAGCTTATTTATCAGTAGAAAAAGAAAAGTATATTCAGTGCTAAAATAAAGGAAGAGAGCATGCGATAGGGAAGTAGAGCGATAACGTAAACATACATACACGAAGATGAAGGAGCGAGGGAGATAATTCTATCCCCTTCGGCTGTGCAGCCGGTCTATTCTGTCAACGTCTCGCCGTGTAAATTTATGTGGAGTGAGCGTGAAGTGAACTTGTAGCGGCATTTATACCGCCACAAAAATCAACGTAGCAGAATCAACAAATGAGACTCGCAGCGCTCGCAATGCTCTATCTCGACAGCTGCGAACTAACTTGACAAAATCCTAAATCGCGATATCAGAGTTTACCGTGCGATTAGAACATGTACAACGACCCTAATATCAACTGCTGGGCAGTTGCCCACCAGACGCAACAACCGTCTGGTCGGAGGATCCTCCCGTTTCAATGGAGGTATACGGGACTTTACGCTCTGTTCCACTACCTCTAAAAACTGTCATTCCATCTAGTTTGTATGGATTGACAGCTCACTTCATGATCACTTCACCTAAGCGTACACGGTGATTTGTTTACAGAATCGCACTGCAGACTTCGACAATTTCCAGCAAGACAGGTGTCTGTATCATGCATTTGAAAAGGGAGTACGAAAAGATGGCAAAAGTTTAGAGGTAGCATGTGCGATTTTAGTACTTATTTTTATGTGCATAGGGTTGTTATGTTCATGCATATCGAAAGTGTGTGACAACGTACTTCGCCACTTGGGCTCTTTCCGTCGCGTGGTGTCGCTGACACTGGAGTCCGGTGACAGAGTGCCAACGCTGGCTATTTCCTCCTGAGAACCGCCTGCTAAGAGAAAACTTGGATAATCTAGTTGTTGTTATGATTCAAACTCAAACCATTTATTTCAAAGAAATCATTTACAAGGTCGGTCAATCACAAACATGACGTTATTAGCACGTTCGAAAGCGTAGAACTGCATGCAAAAGAGTGTGCAAGAAACTCCACGGACACTCTTATACATAAATGTTATGTTTACAAAAATCCCGGTTACATTATTCTTGTTGTTATTCTACATTATATGACTACGGTGCGTGAAGTTAAACTGCCTCTTGGTACAATCTGATAGCAGTATGTTTAACAGGATGCACGATAGAACCCATTAACTATTTCTGTTGCTATCACCTGTTTTAGCACATTTTCAAGTTTATTTATTCTTAATCTTTTGAACGTCAGAGCCCCAAAGCCAAGTCTCAAATCTAACATAATTTTTGTCACACATCATATTTTGTGACGTTGATTTACAGGTCAGGCTTTCGTTAGTCACAATGGCGTTCAAAAGAGTATTTTCAAGATCCAAACAGATATTTTAAAATACTAATTTATCCGGTATTGACGCTATATTTCGACTTCCATAAATAATACCTTTCAAGCTTAATCAAATAACACACAAATACTAAATACATACCATGTTGCTGTAACCGCTCCAGCCTCCTAAACAGCCTCTCCCGCTGTTGTTCGACGTCCTTCTGTTGTTCGGCCAGTTCTTGCCGCGCCGCTTGCAACTGCTGGCGTTCTGCAACGTGTTACAGTAACTTGAAATGCTGGTTGCAGTAACATTAGCGGAGTATGGCAGTTGTCATCGGTTAGAATAGCTAGCTTGAAAGGAGAATTACCAAAACCAGTCTAGAAAAGTTGCATGTATGAAAACCAAATGAATATAGTAATTATTTGCTTATTTTTTACAAGCTTTTCACTTCAGGAATTTTGTTTTCGTATCCGGAATTATGATTTTAAGATAAACAGTAAATTAACGATTGCTAGGTACATTTCCGTATAGTCCTGATGGACGTTTCGTTCTCTTCATTTGTACGAGTTACGTAAGTATGAGCCTTTACATAAAAACAACACAAAAATGATATTAAACTCATAAATAGCTAAATAATTAGTAATATCATAATCATAACGTAGGTACTGTAAATGTATTTCATAGTTCCGTTGTGAAAATATTTATTTTTGTGTTTCGTCTCACGCAGATGCAACTGCCAAAGCAGATGAAAGGCGTACCGGTAGGGATGGTGATTATTCCTAAACAAGATCGATTTTTAAATCTATCCGAATCAGAGGAAAGAATCGATTCAGCAATAAATTGAGTTCTGATAGATCTGTTCCCGCCATTATTCTACATCGACAGCTTTATTATATATAATCACTTATTCGTTTTGGTGTTGCCAGCATAATTAGTCAAATGTAATGAATACTCGAATACAAAATAAATTAAATAATATTCTTTGGTTACAAAAAACAGAACAAAGAAACTGCGTATCAAAACTTAAAAGTTGCAATCCGCAGGAAAAACATCGGAACTCGTTTTCAAGTTTCTAAAATCGATTTAAAAAATCTATAATTCTTTGTTTATGATCGATAAAAAAAAACAATTTACTTGACCTATAAAATCGATTCTAGATCGCCATCCCTAAGCCGACGCCTGCGGAAGCCGCCATTACTGTTTATGTGTCAACTGAAAATGGTCACCGCGATTAATCTCTCCACTTAAATACCTAGTAATACTTACGGAAATTCGTTGGTGTGTTTGTTTTAAACAACTTAGCGTGTTTCATGTAACTAACGACAGGACGTTTTCATATTTAATTGTGTTTTATAACGCCAGGACGTTTTTGTGTTGTGTTTCTGAACTCTTTTGAGATTCTAATCATGTCGATGCTTGATTTTGATCAACCGATGCCGGTGGTAATGAGAAGCCGATGTGTCAATTGTTCACTTTTGATACCCAGAAATCATCGTCGTAGACGCTTGTTGCAAGGGCAACAAGCGTCTACGACGATGATTACTATAATACAATCTTGGATAACTCCTACTGAGGTAAGTTTTGCTATATTACCTACTTCTAGATTATCAGACGTGCTAGCAACCTGTACTTTGAATAGCTGACTAATATCCAATAACCTTAGTGCGGTGCAACTTCAAAGTTGTACCATGTTATTAATACTAACAAAGATTTTCTATTGATCCTTTAATTAAATCTTGGAATAGTGAACTTTGATGTGAAGAATACAGCAATGTAATATACTGATGTAGGTACTGTATAATAAACCAGAATACTTTTTTGATTTGTTTCTAATCTCTGGAATTATTGTGTTGATTTGAAAAAAGTATTTTATTATATGATTATCAGATTCATGAAGAATACTTCAGTAGTTTAGTTTAGGGTATAGTTTACAAGTCCTATAGTTTTCAAGAATATGTGGGGAACACAGCAAGACTGTCTTGCTGTGATTGCTTGTTTGGATGGGTGATAAAAATCTTTTGAAATTCTCGGTTTTTCTCTATTATGATATGCATGTTTTCTACACCTAAACCTTCCCCATGAATCACCCTGTCTATTGGTGGAAACTGCATGAATATCTGTTCAGTACTTTTTGAATTTATCATATGCATACAGACCAACAGTTACAGTAATAAACAGTTTTTAAATCATAGAATGTGTATTCAATAAAGATTTACAATATGCAATGATTTTGCAATGTGTATTTGTGTGTCTTTGTTATATAATAATTATGTGAGGATTCAATGATGATTGGTGAATAACTTGAGTTAAATATTTCAGAAAAACAGCAACATTGAGAAATAATTTATTTTATTTCAGTTTTCATCAGAAAGTGTACTATGTACAGAGTGTATGGTAATACTTCAAGATCGAGCAAGCACATTCATTGATGGAAATGCTATACCATTGCCTGCATTTGGTCACAGAAGTCGTATGCTATTTTTGTGGAAAGTCTATTTTACATACAACAAGAACACATGCTGTGAGATCTGACCGCCAAGGAACATTATATTAAGAAAGGTTTCACTGCACTTGGTAAATATTTTTTACACATATTTCTATAATGTTAATTTTCATTCTCGGGGAACTTCACTACCATCCAGAAAACTGCAGCAAAACAACTATGTTGTTACTGTGAGTGTATAAGGTCACCGGTGAGTCAAACCCAGCGGTGATTTCTAATAAAAGTATTTGACTTTGAGCGGTAATAATCTATACACTGGAATAACACGATATTTTTCTCAGTAATAATAATATTGTCTTAACATACTTCCTGGTAACCAGTCCACTTTTGACTTCTAAACCCATAGGCCTATTAACTTTGTTTTCTTCTGTTGTAATAGTTTCCCACCAATTGGGGGTTGTCCTTGGGTGCAATAGCATAACGCATACAGGGATAGTCGTTGGTTGGTACCACATTCCATTAAAAGTGTCTAAAAGGCCTCTGTAAGTTGGCTCGGCTCCTCATATGCCTTCCAAAGATCCCAGAGTTCTGAGATATACTGACCCATTTAATGATATTGTATTAGTGCTAATATTAGCAGTACAGCGTTGGAAGGCCTCCCACAAGGTGGATGGATGACTTTGTGAGTGTCGTGGGAATCTGATAGGGGTGAGATGCACAGGACTGTTAGATGTAGCGACACTTGGGGGAGGCCTATGTCCAATCGTGGGTGTCTTTCAGCTGAAATGGTAATGATGATTGTTATATTTTAATTCTGAATACATAGTATGTCAATTTGTTTTAGGTTTCAAGATTGGAAAGAGTATGTAATGCTTATTGGTTGGCAGCTTATAGAGAAGTGAGACATCAAAACCAACATGACACCAATCGCCCCATTCTGTCTGAAGTAGGAACGAGTGGAGAATTTAATATACCTGTACCGCCACCCATTCCGCAACATACCTCACAACATTCCAGGCAACCTTCTCCAGCAATAGCTAAAATACCATCAGCAGTATACAGACGTGCTGCTAATACAGCTAGTCATTGCATATTTGTTGACTGTTTTGAATCAGAATGTTTACTTATACCTGCTGCTATAAAGCAGCTTTTACTTTTAAATCACAAGTTTTATATACCTCCAGGAGCACGAACATGTAATTATCACTTAAATCATGGCCATTGGAATGAATTAACCTCCCAGTTAAGAGACTTTACTGGTACACAGTTTGACAACATTTTAAATATGTTGCAGCAAGCTGCCAAATACCACTTTGATTTTTCGAATATTGCAATTATGCCAGAATATTTATGTCATTATTGGTCTAATCAATTTTATGATTTATTAAATTCTGTACCAAATCTATCAAACTCTGTACCTAATGCCACTATGGCTTTGTGCATGTATTTAGTTAAGCTGAGAACTGGTGACAGTAATGAAAGATTGGCTACACTATTTGAGAAATCTCGAATTACCTTCAGAACGCCGGATGAATTCAGCTAGAGAGTGCCTCTTGAGAGGCAGAATTAAATCGAGGCACGTTAATAGTCGCACCTATTTTACGTATTTATTAATTAGCAAAGATGATGCTGTAGCTAATACATTAGATGCAATAGTCGGCTACTCATGCAATTGCCTGGTTGGAAAGAGAACTGTGGGCTGTTGCGCTCATATAATGACTATAGTTTGGTTCTTGAGCTGGGGACGTTATAACGACATAACTGCTCCAGCTTCGTATTTAGATTATTATTTTGATGAGTATGAGGAATAATAAAGGTAATTGGTTCCTAACAATGCTATTTCTGCTGATTTTACATGTCAAATACGTAGAACATCTATAGGTATATTTGTTGTAACATTAAATACACCTAATGACTACCTACATGAAAAGTCTGTTCATATTATGTGTTTTATACCTTTGTATACATTAGGTAGGTAACTTATTCATTTGTGCATAGATCTGGGATAAATTGAAGTTAATAAAATAAAATCTCTATCTGACTGAAGTTGTTTTATTTCGATAATGTCACATAAGCGCTGCGAGGCCATAAAAAGCACGATTATTTCTTTTTTTTTTCAATAAGCAGCTGTTCTCTTATTTTGTTTTTAACTATGTTTGTTGTTTTGTACCTACATGAGTGATCTGTGGTCATTTTATAAGTTGCGAGTGGTTTAGACATAATTTTTAGGTTATCTCCGAAATTGTTTAATTACTTTAAAACCCGGATACTAATGTGAAAATGAACACTTTTATTTAATAGTATATAAAGCGTAGTCTATAATAAATAAAGATTTATTGTGTTTCAACTTAAGACGGATTTCCATACATCGTTGGTCATGATCCTTTACAGCGAACAGAAATTAAGAGTATTTACAAAATATCAACCCATTTCCGCGAATGGAGTCCCTCGTTCCAGGTACCTGGTTCCGGCACCGAGATTTGACGTCAGTTTCAAGGTTCTAGATCGCAATTCAGGTCTCTGAAACCAGATCTTGGGTCTCAGAATCAGGAAGTTGGGTCTCGGGACCTAGTATTAGACCTGAGACCTCGGGTCTCACTCAGGACTTTGGATCAGAAACGTGAGACCGCGGACCCAGAGCTTTGTTCACGGTCGGACCAGTCGGGTACAGGTCCCAGGTCCCAGGGTGCATGCTTACCTGCAGCTAGTGCCGCGTGGTCGGCCGCTCGCTGCGCGTCGAAGGCGGCTCTGTCTCTGGTGAGGCGTGCCTGCGCGTGACGCAGCTCCTCCAGCTGTGCGTCGGACCAGTCGGGTACAGGTCCCAGGTCCCAGGGTGCATGCTTACCTGCAGCTAGTGCCGCGTGGTCGGCCGCTCGCTGCGCGTCGAAGGCGGCTCTGTCTCTGGTGAGGCGTGCCTGCGCGTGACGCAGCTCCTCCAGCTGTGCGTCGGACCAGTCGGGTACAGGTCCCAGGTCCCAGGGTGCATGCTTACCTGCAGCTAGTGCCGCGTGGTCGGCCGCTCGCTGCGCGTCGAAGGCGGCTCTGTCTCTGGTGAGGCGTGCCTGCGCGTGACGCAGCTCCTCCAGCTGTGCGTCGGACCAGTCGGGTACAGGTCCCAGGTCCCAGGGTGCATGCTTACCTGCAGCTAGTGCCGCGTGGTCGGCCGCTCGCTGCGCGTCGAAGGCGGCTCTGTCTCTGGTGAGGCGTGCCTGCGCGTGACGCAGCTCCTCCAGCTGTGCGTCGGACCAGTCGGGTACAGGTCCCAGGTCCCAGGGTGCATGCTTACCTGCAGCTAGTGCCGCGTGGTCGGCCGCTCGCTGCGCGTCGAAGGCGGCTCTGTCTCTGGTGAGGCGTGCCTGCGCGTGACGCAGCTCCTCCAGCTGTGCGTCGGACCAGTCGGGTACAGGTCCCAGGTCCCAGGGTGCATGCTTACCTGCAGCTAGTGCCGCGTGGTCGGCCGCTCGCTGCGCGTCGAAGGCGGCTCTGTCTCTGGTGAGGCGTGCCTGCGCGTGACGCAGCTCCTCCAGCTGTGCGTCGGACCAGTCGGGTACAGGTCCCAGGTCCCAGGGTGCATGCTTACCTGCAGCTAGTGCCGCGTGGTCGGCCGCTCGCTGCGCGTCGAAGGCGGCTCTGTCTCTGGTGAGGCGTGCCTGCGCGTGACGCAGCTCCTCCAGCTGTGCGTCGGACCAGTCGGGTGTGCGCGCTGACCCGCCGCCCTGCCAACGCCATGCGCTTACTTGGGCTTCTAGGCTGTGGGACAAAGGAAGAGTTGTGGTGGATCATTCTAACCATTTCTTGCCTCGCTTCGTCCGTGGCTGGGATTATCGGTTGTGACACTCTCCATGCTGTTATGGCACTGTCATCCACTTTACCCATCCTAATGCGTTGGTTGACATGATTTTTTTCAAGAAATGTTACCGGCAGGTTCAAGGTGATTTTGATTTCGACTAAAAAGTGGTTGAATTTAATATTCAAATTCTAAAACTTGCGATGTTTATGTACAAAAAGTAAAGATGATTTCGATCTTAATTCTTACCTATGTATAGTAGTAAGCTGCTGCCATACAATACAAGTGAGCGTGTATATGGCATGCTGTAGCTTCAACGCTGCCTCGCCACTCACTTCGTGTCGCTCGCCTTCGGCTATCTTCGGATCCGCTTCGGGCTCCCCGCCCTCGGTGGGCGTGTCCGTTGACATTCGGAGGGTTACGTTTGAAACTGGGAATATGGTGTTCAATGTTATTAAAAGAGAACTTTTGAAAAGAAAGTAATGATTTGTCGTATACAAAGATTGAACGAGAGATCTATTCGTGGCGGCTTGCCCCTCGTGGGCTACCGCCGCGGTCCAAGCCTTTTTGATCAAAGGGTACTACTACTGAATGCAAGAGATGTCTTCAGATGTCTTCTCCCCTAAAATGTTTAATTCTCTCTCTCGTCTGCGTCGAAGCTTTCGAAAGTGTCAGCTCGTCGCGGCAGCGTGGGGTTCTCGTAGGCGACGAAGTGTCGCTCTTCGATCGAGCTTGAGCTGCGCCCTAGGGCTCCGCCCGTCTGCCAGGGAGTGCTGCTGGCTACTGCACTCTTGATAGCCACTTACCTCTGTGTCTGCTAGCGTCGAAGCCCGCGAAAGTGTCAGCTCGTCGCGGAAGCGCAGGGCTCTCGTAGGCAACAGAATGTCTCTCTCCGGCCGAGCTAGTGCTGCGCCCTAGGGCTCCGCCCGTCTGCCAGGGGGCGCTACTGGCTTCTAGAGCATCCTAGAGGGAAAATAAGGTGATGATTTTGAGACAAGTATAGAGGAGATCGTACGACCCATATAGTCAAGGAGGATAGAGTTTTTGCTTATGTAATTGTTCCTTGCAAATCGACTTCAGTCGGGTATTAATAAATGGTTAAATTTACAAAATGAGACTCGTCACACGTTCTTCAGTTAGGGGAGGGGGGGGGGGGAGAACGCTAGGTACCTTCATCGAGGTAAAAGACAAAGTTAGAATAACGATACCCTGAGTTATTGGCTTTTTAAGGTTCAATTACAGTCCTTACGTATAAAATACCTATTGTCAAGCGGGGCGGAGCGGGGGGGAGTGTCAGATTCTTACTGACTAAAACCAATTCATGCTCCTTCTAGTGCCCTTCGCGTTCCAGGGCCGCGGTGACTCTTTCGAGCAAAATCCGCAACCACCATGACTTACCATCACGACTTTGCAGACGTCCTGCCACAGCGCGTATTTGTCGGCTGACGGCGCCGCCAGTCGCACGTAGTCCGGGAACACTAGCCCTGGGAACGCTGTGCTGCTTCCTGTGTTTATAACAGTTTATATTTGTAACGTTTTTCTTTATAACGTGTTAAGTCATCCAACACAGCATAAAGCATTTGTAGCTGATCTATGAATTTGCATTGAAAATGCAGTGTCCATTTTTTTATTTCGGAAAGGTAACTTCTATTGGCTGCACATCAAAGTTGAGTTTTCGATGCAATTTGAATATTTTATGTCCTTATAAAACTGACCAGTGTTAAGTCACAACATAAAGCCTTAGTCGCTGATCTATAATTTTAACACAGACAGTATTGAAGAGTTTTCGATGAAATTTCGTCGGTGATACTGCAATACCGCGTAACTAACACTTTGCTATAAGGTCTAATTTTAAATACTGCAATATCGCAAAACATACTTTGCTATAGCGCCTAACTTTGAATAAAATAACAGCGAAAATTAGACCTATACTGCAATACCGCGAAACTACACTTTGCTATATGGTCCAATTTTCCATACTTCAATACCGCAAAACACACTTTGCTATAATGCCTAACTTTGAATAAAATAACATCGGAAATTAGACCTTATAGCAAAGTGTAGTTTCGCGGTTTTGCAGTATCACCGACGATTTGTAAATTGCATCGGGGTTTTTTTTAAGCCTTTCTAAAATTAACTGATCAGTCTAAAATCAGCTTAATTTATATAAAACAAAGTTGAAGTTTTTTAAGCGGACATGATATCTAAAAACGATTTATTTGCAGCACACAGCTTCTCTTAATAATACTAAAGCTATTGCTTGTGTCCCAAATAATGTAATACGCGAAAAGCATACAAACAATAATTCCAAAGCATATAACGATCACCAGACAAAAAAAACACAAAACATTGCTAAAACAAACACAAACATAAAAAAAAGAAATAAAAATACTAAACAAAGGATCGATACTAACGCAACTGACCTGTATGCGGCAAGGTAAGCCACGACTCATCCGGTATACTGCCGACCAACTTCATCTGTAGCGCCATTTTTTCCTCCAATAGTGTAGCATGCTCCCTGTCTTTAGCCCTTAGTGCCTCTGTGTCAACAGAACAAGCAATGTATACGAGTTTGGAATAAAAGTCGAGTTGTTCTTAGAGCATTTACACTAGCGGTTTTATGTGCGAGGTATTGATTTTAGAGGATATGGTACAGGTACATTTACGTGCACAATTTTGACGGCTTCGGAAGTAACTACGGAGTAGTTAGTAAATGGTACATTCAAAGATATGCAGACGGTTTTTTTTGTGACCTTGAGTGATTCCTTTCACCTTGATTGGATGAATTGACAGCTCATGATTTCACCGTGTTAATTTTACAGAATATTTGTACCAGGCGTTTCTCCTTCTCTCGAGTCAGACAGAGGTGTTGGTAAAGGTTGCGCCGGCCATCCTAAAAAAAATCTTACAAAGCGACCACCTTAATCCTCGTTTTAGATTTATATCTCGCTCTATGAAGCGCCAAATGGTACAAATAAATATTTTTACAAGTACTTTTCTTGTTTCACTAATCGCAAAACACCTTATGACAGGTGAGCGTTTTTTTTTAAATCTCAGCTTTACCCACTACAAAGTTTGTCCGCCCACTCACCCACTCGCATAGAAATAATGACATTTCGACAGCGTTTGTCAATCGCATATACGTTTTTGACGTTTTGACAATCGCCTTCGCCACGCTACCGCTGGCAAAATGTACTATTACATTGCAATATGGCCTGCCTCTCTGTGCTGCTACTGGCAGAATAAATGGAACCGGCTCATTTGCCATAAAAGGAAAAATATATTATATTATGCACTATTTTGCTGCAGAAACTCGCCGAACGTATACTTATATTGTCACGGAGTGGCAAGTATCCATTTACTTGCTACTCCGTGTCATCAAACCTTTTCTTAACTTGTAACTCAACTGTGTGCTCTGAGGGCCAATTCTGCAAATGTTTTTTAAAGCAGTCATTCGCAGATCAATCGCAACTGTCAAAAATGTATGGAAATTGAGGCTTTTTTTGGTAGTTGTTTAAATATTAGTAGAGTTGGCTCTCGAGGTTTGCCTTGGACCTTGCAAAGTGTCAGTGAAGCTGAAAAACCGCCTTGAGTGTTAATGCTCTAAGGAAGAATTGACATTTATACAAATGGATCAAGTGCGATTCTGTTTTTTTTTTACAAAAGGATTTACACACTATTCAGGGCTAATATTGTTGTGTGACGACATTGAATATACCTTACGACGAAATAAAAACATTTATCCTCTACACAAATGGTTACATAATAAACAATGTTATTATTAATAACTGAACTTGCTGCGCTTACGACGTACGGCATTTCATACAAACTTTCAAGTTCATATTTTTCGAAATGAACCGATTCTTCCTACGCATAAGCAGGGTTCATAGTTCTAGAAAGGTTTCAGAGAACATTGAAATGTCTTATTTAAAAAAAGATCATTGGAAATCTCTGTTTGTATGGACAATTTTAAATCGGTAGCTGTAACTAACAATATTTTTCGAAAATGTTCTCTGATAACTCTGCTTATGCGTAGGAAGTTTCATTAAAAAAACGGTTCATTCATTTCGAAAATTAAGATCTTGAAAGTTTGTATGAAATGCCATACGGCGTAAGCGCTCATAATGGAAAACAATAATCAACGAAAATTAAACCTATTGAAGTGCCTCAATCCAAAAGGTTGTCCAAGTGGGTAGCGGTTAAGACAATCAGGCCAATTGAATTTACACCGATTCTGAAGAATTTCAGGTTATTTGCGTCTAATCTCATCGACTCAATTTTAAGGCGTAGACTGGCGAGTGATAGTATTGACCCCACCAGCATTAATAGTATGAACTCCTAAGCTCAATTCTTTTGTCCCAGTTTATAAACATTTGTCTATGGTGGGCGCTAGATAAACTTGCAATAAAGAACATTGACCTTTCCCTAACATCCCGTCGTAGGTACCTGAACAATACATTATGAACCGTTTTTCATTACTAGAGAACGTAATGGATCACAATAGAAGTCCATTCAGGACAGCTCTATGCATTTATTTCAGTTTTTGATATTACGAAAGTCAATAAATGTATGTGAGTCCTTTATTGCAAATTAAATCTGGCGCTTAGGAAATCTGTCTAAAAGTAGGAAAAACATTTTTTTTATAATACTGATAGGGTCCCATTTGACCGCAATCACTTCTGATAGAAAACGGTGACGGTGACGATGTAGCAAGCTTGCCTAGAAGTTACCTATTCACTCTTGACTGCTCAGCTTAATCTTCACAGTATATCATTTACACTTTCAAAGCCCCTATTCTTAGAAATGTTTGATTTTAAACTTTTCAGGCTTGGAAAAGACTTTTTTTTTTAGTATGGCCACTTGCAGAGCTAACCACGCTTAACCGAACTTTCCTGTGGTGACCTCAAATGACTTTAAGGCCCCCCACAGCCAGAGCTAAATAAGTCAAAAGCTATGACCGCTCGCTAAGGGCATTCCCTGTGGCATAGGGACCTCGGCGTCATTTCGGGGGGCAGCAAGGACAGGCTGGGTCGTTTCATTAATTAGGAGTTTAAAGCTAATGGCTCAGCGATACGGACCAGGCTCGTTAGGCAAAATTCGGGGAGGGGATTGGAAAAGAGAGTGATTTTTTTCACTCTCTCTTTCCCCCTGAACTCGTTTTCAAAAAAGTCTTAAATAATATTTAGACCTCTTGCGTATGCGTGACAAGTTTCATTAAAATCGCTTAATTCATTACCAAGAGTAAGGATTCGCAAGTTTGTTCGAAACACAGTGAGGAAAAAACGCTCTTAAATCCCCAGGTAGTAGCTATATCAGGAAACACATACTCCGGCAGGGAATTCTTGCTGACTTTTTTTCGAAACCATGCTAAGGAAATCCGTCGTAAGAAACCGGGTATAGAGTTCAATTTTGCACCGCTATATCTAAGGACAGCCTCCTTTCAGCACTGTAACGAAACATGCTGACATGCAACAGGCATTTTAAAGATGTTATTGTATCACCTTCTATTTGCCACCACGGTGTCTCCTCTGATAAATAACAAAATTTATATTCGTTGTTTCAAGTTTACATTGAAAAGAGGGTCAAATCACAAAGACGGTGAAACGCGGTATAAACAGAAGATTTAAGTTGTCTTGTGCGTCTGTCTTTACGGTTCCGGGTTTTTGAGTTTTCCAAATACTCCAAAATCCGGAAAACTTACACAGAAATATTTAAAAACTAGCTTTTGCCAGCGATTTTGTCGGCGCAAGATAAAAATATAATTTATAGCCTGTCTGTAGCAGTTGGGAATAATGGAGCTCTCCACCAGCGATCTCATTCATTAGGTGCGGTCCTACGTACAAACTGTCCAACAAACTTTGCCTTTTTTATAATATTAGAATATATAAATAACGTTGTTTCCTTACCCTTTTCTACGATTTAATTAAATTAAAAAAATCTTATTTATGATTTTATTGCACACTTAAAAACATAATAAACATAACGAACAGCTTATGTACAAAGCCGAGTTCAACTCAGAATTGGGTTCTCTAACAGCATACCTCAGTGTAATACTATTATTCGTTTGGTGCAACAAACAAACAGAACTCGATCAAGAAATCATACACCACAAAGGCAGGTTGATTCAATCGCTACAAGTGCCCACCGTTTCTGTGATTTGACCCTATCATACAAATATTTTTTGACTACCCCATACTGGCTCAACGTAGACTAAATAATTTTGAAGCAAAAATGTTGGTGCCAATCGTCGTCTCTACGGTTTGAAGTAAAGACTAAGTTTTACGCTACAAGACAGTACAAAATAGCCTTTACAGCTATGAACATAAAGTGGATAATTGATTTTCATTATATTCAATTAGATTTTAAAAAAAACACTTTAAAAGTCAGTTAATCAATTTTGCGACACATAAGAAGCTCCTAGGAAGCATCTTTGAGTATGAACTAATATACATAGTCTTTTAAATTATTGAATTTATTGCATTGGAGTATTTATACACATTATAAAAGTAAAAAGTTGATAAACAAAGCAAAAAAAACGTTCACTGCATTGAAACAATGTTGAATTTGGAGGTTAAGCTCGCATTCTGAACGAGGTCATTAATCAAAATCTGAAAGAAGTAAGTACCGAAATACGGGTGTACAAAATTAAACCGTAGCAGTTAAGGAATAGAGACCACAATCGTACATACCAGTGATCAGTCTTATATTCTCGTGCCTCGCGTCGAGCTGCCGCTGTCGTTCTTCAGCGGACGGCGCCGACACCCCTACTTCTGACTCTTCCACCTCTTCGGGACAGCTTTGGACTACCGCCCTGGTGACATGAGAATTTGGTCTAAGAAATCGTAGTTACCGCCTCGACTTCGCACGGGTAGCAGAGCATATGCGTATGTAACAAGCTGGCAGTCGCCGTGATTTTTCTGACATGTTCAACAATGAGCGATATATTTCAGGCTATTTTTACGAAACCTTAATTAATCATACATCTAAACCTTCCCGATGAATCACTCCGTTGATTGGTGTAAACTGTCTAAAAAAACTTTTTCACAAAAAAAAAGAAACCGACTTCCAAAAAACACTACAAAGTTGAAAATAACTTTAATTTCGGAAGTCGGTGTTTTTAGTTGCTTCTTCGTTATTTGACACCGACTTCCGAAATTAAAGTTATTTCTAACAAAAATAGAAATTTTCAAATTGGTTGGCAAGCGACGGAGTTATGCCCGAACATAAAAAAAAAATACAAACTGAGAACCTCCTCCTTTTTTAGAAGTCGGTTAAAAAAAAAAGGGGGGAAGTGGGTGCCTGAGGATGGGCGGTGCCGCCGAGGTCGACCCAAGAAGCGGTGGCGGGACGATCTAGACGCCTACCTCGAGGGTTGGTCCGAGGTGGTGAGGGACAAAAAGATCTGGAAGGATTTGGGGGAAAAGACAGAATAGGCTGTTAAAAAAAAAGATACCTGATGGCCTGTATCCAATTGTGTATGTCCTTGGGGCGGTGCACCCTCAGCTCGAACATCTCGGGCTCCGTGGGCCCGCTGCAGATGAGGTACAGGCCCCGGCCCTCCGCGCCTG
Source organism: Melanchra persicariae (assembly GCA_947386135.1). Taxonomy (NCBI): domain Eukaryota; kingdom Metazoa; phylum Arthropoda; class Insecta; order Lepidoptera; family Noctuidae; genus Melanchra; species Melanchra persicariae. Next base: position 12,017,574 of record OX376667.1, on the reverse strand, counting down.
CCTTCTCTCGCACTAGCAGCTTCACCAGCGATACTACGCCCGTCTGTGGACAACGAACATGTTTATAGAATTTTTAATTTCATCATTTATGAGAAGGATCTAAGGATTGTTTTGCATCCGACGTTTATTTTTTCAGGTGAGAACTTTACAATTTTTTTTTATTTGTACATATTCGGAAATTATGGGTGATAAAATTTGCTACGGATCAGTCGAACAAGGTAATGCACGGTCATGGCTAGAAGGGACATCTAGTGCTAGTGTGGAACCGCTTTGCAGAATACAATCCACCTACAGTTCTCGTCAAATAACTTTGCCCTCTGAAGTTGTGTCGAGTGGCTGCGTAGTGTCAAAATTACTAACACACTGCAACTGCGCATGCGTAAGAGACATGGGGGCGGGGCGCGATTTTATGTCTCAGTCTTACGTTTACGTTCGATGCATGCTTGCGTCCCGCTTGCTCCCGTGTACGTGACTGCACCTGCGCGATCTTTGCAAATGGCTAACTTCAGAGGGGCAAAGTTATTTGACGAGAACTGTACTTTCCTGCCCTTGATGCCTATCCACCTGCACATTCTAGGACCTGAACATGGCTAACGACAGAGCTGTCCAAGTGGGTCAACCGGCGCATAAAGAAGAAAATCGAATCCCATAAATACATCTAAGAAAACGTCCTTTACAATATCAAGCACAACGGTATACCGCATTCCATCTAAGTAATTACCTACAATAAAATAATTTGCTTAAAAAAAATCGATTGCGTCTCACCTTATTATCAGGCGTAAAGAAGGTGTACTTGTTGTTGTTGTCGTGCAGGAAGAACAGCACGTCGGTCAGCACTATCACTAGCAACGTCTGCATCTTGCTGCGGCCCTGCATGAGTGTGGCCACGCCTTCGAACCTGGGAGGAAGAGAGGATACTTTAGCATTTGGGAAAGAGGATCTGTGTGTTGTAAAATCGTCGGTGTTTTTGGTTGTTTTTTCTTGACACCGACTTCCGAAATTAAAGTTATTTTATACTTTGTTATTTTTTTATTTGGAAGTGGGCTGTATTTTTTACGCTTTTTAGTAGGTACTGTATTATTTTTCGTAAGCAAAACACGACGCAATTTCATTTACTTGGATGACATAATTTTTTCACCTATTTTGATTTAAAAACCAAACTACTGAACCGATTTTGATGAAATTTCTATGGGACCAATCAGAAAGTATGTCCTATCACATAAAAGAAGAATTTTTCAATTCGGTTGATAAATGACGGAGTTATGAGGTAACAAATAAACATAAACAACTGAATTGAGACCTCCTTTTTTTGAAGTGAAAAATACAGCACAAAACAGCTCTTTCTCTAGGATACCAATGTCTATAAGAAGCAGTAACTAATAACCGCAGAATATGGAGTGACCTTTAGTTTGACACCCAATACCAAAGGGAAGAAATACAGGTATTTTGTATACTCACTTCAAGCTCCTGTTCCCTTGCAGAATATCGCTCTTCTTAAACTTTCGTCCCCTGAAGTTGGCGAAGGACTTGGCGTCTATTCGGTGGTATATCTCCAGTTTTCTGTCTTCGCGCTCTTTGGCGGCTACTTGGTTATCCACGTCGACTAGGATTTCCTGCAGAAATACTCGAGATTAAGTATATTTTATTTACTTGGATGAATTGGTGAAAAACATTTTGTCTCAACTCACACTCTGCAAGATAGTCGACATAAGATTCAAATATTATCTTTACTAGTCGCAATTAAAGCTCTATTTCAATTGCAAAAAGTTGATTATACCTTGACACCGCACAGCGCCTTCTGCAACAACTCCCTCTCATTCACATCGTCGCCCGCAGTCTTCAACAGCGGTTCCAATAGTAGCGGGTATTTGGTTAACCTTTGTGCGACGAACAACACGCATTCTGGGACACCCTGGTGATGAAACCAGAAATCTTAATTAGTATATGCAATTAAAATAACAAGATCTTGGCCAGAAAAATACAATCTCTTGAATTGTAGGTACTATAGTAGGCACCAGATAAATGTGGATTCAAGTACATTGCCCTTTCCTTAATATCTCTTCGTAGGTAGAAAAAGTAAGGATCACGATAGATGTCGATTCAGGACAGCTTTATGTCATTATATCTGTTGAAATTAAGTGTGTCGATAAATGTAGGTAGTTCAATGACCGTTATTCCACATTTATCTGGCACCTACCATAAAATACTTAAATAACTGTGAGTAACAACATTGTCCAAAAACAATCATAATCCACTTTACGGTGTTAGGAAGTGAGGTAAACCACCATTTAAAAGCCGGAACCGCTAGAGCCAAATAAGCTAATAATTTGTACCTTTTTCCTAAGCAGTGGGTTCTGCTGGCACTTCCTAATGAACCGGGACAGGCGCGGCTCGCGCGTGCAACACTCCTTGAACACTTCCACTGCGTCGCGGTGCCGCGAGCAGAATTCACCTGGAGACAGAAATATATTGGTTCTGCACAGGTTTCTGTGAGTTCTGGGTGACAGAGTGGCCCTAGAAAAGATGCACAGTTCCCGGGCGTAACTATGACTCCGTGAATTCACCTGGAGAGATTGTAGTAGTTTATGATAAAAGTAGCGTGTGATAAGTACTATTATAAACTCAAAATCATGTTTGAATACTTAATTAAGTGCAGTTTCTTAAACTACTTCATTTAATCCCATCAAAACATAGTTAAATTAAAAATAAGTTGCAAAAACTCATATTAATGAAATAGATGAAAAAAATAACCTTTCTAACAGTAAAACATTTTCTTCTGTATATGGTCAAGCCTTTAATTACATAGTGGGTAATGTAATAATGTTCAACTTCATAGTCGACTCGTTCAACCTTTTCTGCATTATCTGTGGCCGCGTACAATTTGTAAAATTGCGGCGCATTATCAACAGCTGATTGATTCCCCGAAACCTCGCGTATATAGGACTTTGGCCCCATTTTTACGATATTTAAAATTGTGTTTTTGATGTCATTAGATAGAGTAGTGTATGATATTGCACATAATAAAGTATTAAAACATTCGTGTGATACTATTACAGCCTGGCGAGTAGCGCGGCGTGCAGCACCCACAGCTCGTACAATCGCGGGAACATGCTAGATATTATAGTTACCATAGGCAGCCTTCAGCTTGTGATGCGCAGGCGGAGCGAAGGTGTCGCACAGTATGTCCGCTATAGTCGCGACGGCCGGGTTGGACTTCTGCCGCGCGCGCAGCCTGGCGAGCAGCGCGGCGTGCAGCGCCCACAGCTCGTCCACTCGCGGGAACATGCGCGCTACTTGTGCGGTCGACACGCCGGCGCCGCGGACCATGCCTTCTGCGAACATCTGTGATAGGAAGAAAGATAATGTTAAGTTGGCTTAAGAAAACTTTGATCTTTTCCCCGACAGCGACTAAATCAACAAGAACACTTATGATTTAAGTAGACTATGTATGTATGTCTGTGGGATACCAAATGAAAGAGAAGAAAATTCCGAGTTTAAAAATACAGCTCAATATTAAAATAAACCAAGCAATATATAAACAATTTTACTATACCGATTTCAACGTTCATGAATAGTATATGCAGTTAGTATGAACAGTTCTGAATATCAAACACAGTTTTTTGAGTAAAATAATTTTGTTTGGTCTTTCGGTAACAGAAGATAGAAAATTATTTGACAGAAGTTTTATTACTAAAATCGATATGGGATGATTATTACAATAACTTGTATAATAAAAGAAGTCGACTTCCAAATGAAAAAATAATACTAAGGACAATAGTAGTTTGCGAAACTGCGTCATAACAAAGGTTATTAAAATATGAGTACCAGTTTTAATATGAGCTAAGTCGGCGGCAAGGTTTATAATAATATAGCACGAATGTTTCAATACCTAATTATGTGCAGTTTCATATACTACTTTATCAAATTATCACATGACTGCAGATGATCATCGTGTACTTAATCTAATCAAATCACAAATTACATAGGGACTATGGGTCTACCTTTTTTAGCAGAACTTTTTATGTTATCATATTATTTTGTATAACAACGGATAGCATACACTTCATTTCGAAGAAAATCGTTTGGCATACACTGACTTAGCATACATTCAAAACTCATAATTTTGGAATTCAGAATCATCTTTAGGCATACATTTCATATCGATACTCATAAGAAGGCAGCACCATCATATCGCAGAAAGTTCACAGTACGAGTGTTCTTTTGGCATATATTTCGTAGCAATAGTCATTAATAGACAGAACTATCATGTCTATCGGCGCGAAGGCTTAATCAAGCGTCGAATAAATCAATATGAATGCCGGCGGAAAGGCGTAATCGAGCGTCAGTTTGATTATTCTAAGTTCAAATACTGTGTGATTGCTTATTTGAAGTTGGTAAAAGTCACTCAAACGATTATTTAATTAACTTTATTAGTTGATTACTAGAAATTATTAAACTAATTAATTTGTACTTTTAAATTCATTTTATGATTTGTAAAATTAAATCAAGAATTTAAAAACGAACCATAAAGAAAACATGAGTCGATAGATTTGTAACGACTCTAACCGAAGGGTATAAATACGAACGCCCGACCGTTCACAATTCATCGAGTCCGATCACTATGTTTGGTAAGCAGATCCCTTGGGAAAAGCGAGCCAAATATCTAGGTGTGATACTAGACCATAGACTCACCTTTGCTGAGCACGTAAGTGCGGTACGTTCGCGTGCTGCATTCGCTCTGGGTAGACTCCATGCAATGCTGAATGCACGCAGCAAGCTATCACTTAAATGTAAACTGCGCATCTACACTACGTGCATACGACCGATTATGACTTATGCGTGTGCTGTATTCGCACACACAAAGCCAAAGCAAATCCACAGGATGCAAGTAATCCAAAACAGATTTCTCCGAAAAGCCACGGGCGCCCCGTGGTATGTACGGAACGAACGACTTCATGTCGACCTTAAAATCCCGACCCTAAAACAGTTTATGAAACGCCTTACAAAGCGTTTCTTCGAATCCGCTGAAAAGCACCAAAACCCTTTGATTTCAAAGGCAACCCAGTACACTCCCTCTCGCATTAGTAAGATTCGCCGTCCTCGGCATACACTCGTCGAATCCGACGACGAGATCACAAAGATACAGGAAAGCTGTGGGGAAACCAGCACCCTTAGAATAAACAGATACAGACCACGTTCCGTATACCGACCTCGCCGCCGAGGTCCGTCGCGACGACCCACTCAAAACCCTCCCCGACTTTTGCAAACGAGCCAGCCCGCGCCGCTGAGCCTTTAGCTTTAATAACCCCTAAATAATAAAACGACCCAGCCTGATTGTCCCTTGCTGTCCCAAACTGACGCCGCTAAGCCGAGGTCGTATTCCACAGGGAATGCCCTTAGTGAGCGGTCAGTAGTGTTTTTAGCTTGTAGCTAGTTTTGTTGCCTTGGCTGGGGGCTTTAAATTCATTTGAAGCCACCACAGGTTAGTCCGGTTAAGCAGTTAATATCCCACGTGTGTTAACTTGCTAGTGGTCATACCTAAAAAAAAAAAAAAAGTTCACAATTCATTCTAAGTCGAGCCGTCGGACGGTGCGGAGCTCCGTAATATCGTGAGTCATTCTTTGTTGTTGACGAATATTTGCTGTGTGCCATTTGTGTGCTATCCACCAGCGAGAATATAAGTTGATACTGAAAACAAGTATTTCATTTCCGAAATGAGTAACCACCACCAGCACCATGATGATATGGAAATAGTGACGTCAGCATTGCTGACGTCACCGTTTTTAAAAATAACAAGGGGGCCCGTTCCCCGTCATCAGAAGTGGGATTGGATCAGAATCCAATCCAAACCACCTCCTCATCAACTCGATCACCAGCTGACCAACCTGAAACTATTCCTGCTCAACAAATAGAACCAATTCTGATGAACCACTTCGTTGGGTATCCATCTCAAACCCATTATGAGATGATTCACGCCCCGGTTCGTGATCCTTCGACGGGTTGTGGTGATGGAAGGATGCAGAAAATGTCTGAACATCTATGTGCACCATCAGCAGAATCTAAAATCAGAATTAAGGGTGTCTAACTGCCATCATAATGATCCTGATACCAATGTTGGCGTACGTGAATGGTGTCAGCATATAGACAAGGCAGTGGACCAATTTAAATTGAACGATTTCGACGTTCGTATAAAAAAACGCCGCTTACAAAGGACGTGCCAGGATGTGGGTTGACGACTGGATGATGCAGTTACGTCTTCATGGGAAGAACTACGCAACAACCTGAAAACCACGCTTGAGCCTGAAAACAGACATTCTCCGACAGACAGGCTCCGAGGACATGTTTACGACTCTTCAATGGACATTGCTGTTCTTGTCACGTGCTTGGGTTCTTTGGAAAAGAGTGATAAAGGATAACCTGGACAACGGGCAACTATATAGGGGTCGGCTCCCAGTCAGACCTTTAGCTGAATCTCTAAATACCAGTATTTTACGTGGAGCGGCTGCCTACCAGACCTCCACAATTCATTAACTGGGTAACTCGGTATTTCTTGGCAAACTGGTGTCAAATTTTCTGGCTTCTGACAATCCGTAACGACTGCCAAAGATCTACAAAGGACGGCCGGGACCAACGGCTTGACGTGCTTTTCGAGGCACGGAGGAATCTCTCATTTGTTTGCGAATAGAGCTGCTCAACGCAAAAGCAACCACAACCAGAACAAATCATCCCAGAGCTGTGCAATCTGCAGGAAAACAAACCATGCGACGGACATTTCTATATATGCTTGGACATGGCAGCCGGTTTCAACAAATACCAATCGCAGAAGGGTCAATTGAGAAGACTACCTGCGTTACACCAGACGGACTCTTATGAGTACCTCACGGTTCCATTCGGATTGAGCAATGCTTGCACAGTGTGTACTAAGCAATTGTACAAATTTTGCTGAAGGATTGTTACACCTTGAACGCATTCTGATGGCACTATAGCAAGCTGGCTATTCTATCAAGCTTCTTCAAGTAAACCATCGAATATCTGGGAAACATTGTCTCAGATAGACAAGTGCAACCAAGTCCTGGGAAGGTGGAAGCTCTCGTCAAGGCACCAGTTCCAAAAAAAAAAAAAAAAAGCTTTCAAACAAACAAGTAAGGCAGTTCAACGGTTTAGCTGATGACTTCAGAAAATACATCCCTAACTTCCCATATAATGGTGCCTCTGTACGAATTAACAAAACAAGCTGCAAAATGGGAATGGGGTGAAACATGAAGAGCGCAGTACTTTTCCGAATTATTGATGAAAGACTACGAACTGTGGCTTTCATGAGTATGAGAACAACTGCAGCAGAAAGTCAGTACCACTCATACGGACTTAAGACTCTAGCAGTGGTTCGCGCCATAAAACACTTCCGACAATACCTCTACGGACGAAGGTTCTTAAGGCGTCGAAACACAAAAAGGACCTCCTCTCAAGAAGTAGAGAAGAAGAGGCTTTCCTGCAAAATTACGATTTTGAGGTGGAGTACCTTAAAGGTAAACTGGGAAATGAACATCAATAAGTCATTGTCACGATTGATGATAACATGAAGTATGTGATATCCTATTACGCCAACAACAAACACTCAAGGCACTCTCGCTGCTCTGAATCGCCTTGTGCACCTCTTGGGTACACCGGCCTAAATCATCGTTGATGGAAGAAGAGAGTTCCTGGGGGGATTCAAAAACTACTGTGATTGATTTGGAATGAACATCCATTATATAACGCCAGGAGTCAGCCGAGTAATGTCACAGTGTTCTCGAAGAACTGCAGTTGGCTTTAAATTGTACTTCTCAGCGTGTGACTGGAATAGCTCCACTCACTCTCATCACCTGGCAAAAATGGCGGTCGTCAAACCATGTCAGAGGCCCTTGAGGCGGTTTAGAAACTCTGACACTAGGGTGTGTGGGGTCGTTAGACCTTACTACCCACTCGAATAAGAAGACCTGGCGAAAACATTGTGTGCCTCCAGAACTCCTGAGTCTCGTTAATATTGATGACCAAACAGTGGATATGGAAGCCCTTTTTTTTTTTTTTTTTTTTTTTTTTTTTTTTTTACGGGGGGAAATCCTCATGGATGTCCTCCGCCCTGGGGCGGGCGGAGGGGTCTGTCAGACTCTTACTGACTAAAACCACCCCGGTGTTCCATCTTCCACCTACGCCGGGGATCGCGGGAACATAGGCGACTTCCGTAATCCCCGGCTGGTGCCGGCCCGCCTCTGCGGGCCACATCTCGTACGCGGGGGGAGTGAGGTGTTTAGCTCCCCCCGCGACGTCAGAGGGGCGCACGGGAACACCACGCGCCGCCACCTCGTGTCCGGATGAATGGGGGGCAACGGACATCCCCAAGTCCGCCGCCCCTGGACCCAGTTAGGGGGGCAGAAGGAGGGCAGCGTAGGTAGCGGCAGCGCCCTCCTCCGACGCCCGGTGCGCCTGCTGCGGGCTGGGAGAGCACTCAACATCTCCCTCTCCCTTTCCGCAGCCTCCTTCTGCGCGATGACAGTTTCGCAGAAGGAGACCACCGCGTCCCAGGACTCCTCACCGCCGACCATAGAACGTACTACAGCCGGCAGCGAGAGGTCACTGCCTACCACAGAGACGAGGGCACGGCGCGGCTCCTCCCAAGCGGCACACTCTGACAGCGTATGCCGCGCCGTGTCCTCCCGACAGTCGACGCAGTGGTGACACCGAGCGTCCGGCTCCCTGCCTATGCGACACAGGAATCTCCCGAAGCAGCCATGCCCCGTGAGAACCTGCGTCGCACGAAACGACAGGGAGCCGTGCCTTCTCCCGAGCCACAGGTCGAGCACTGGCCGGATGGCCTCGATAGTGACGAGGCCGGCGGTAGGGCGTGAAAGCCTGTTCCGCCATTCCGCCACCAGGACCTCGCGCAGCTGCGACCGACGCAGCTCAAAATGTCGCTGCGTCAGTCGCTCCCCGCGCGCCCGTGCGTCCTCGCGCCACCGATGCATTGACGCGAGGACTTTTGCCTCCAGGTCCCAGGGCGGAGATCCGGCCAGTGCGCAAGCCGCCTCGTAGGAGATCGTGCGATAACCCCTGATGACTCTGACGGCCATCACCCTCTGCGGCTTCCGCAGAACAGAGATGGTGCCGGCCGTCAGGTCAGCCGCCCAGATCGGGGCCCCATACAGGGCCATCGATCGCACGATCCCCACGTACAACCGCCTACAGACGGTGCTCGGGTCCCCCAGATTGGGAAGCAGCGTTGACAGCGCCCCAGCCGCGCCCAACAACTTGGGCGCCAGCCGTCGGAAGTGGGGTCCGAAATCCCACCGGCTGTCGAGCACCAATCCCAGGTATTTCATGGTGGACTCGACAGCGATACGGGCCCCACCGACCACGATGTGTGATCCCGCCGGCGGCGCCCGCCGGGGGCCATGAAAAACTATGGCCTCCGACTTGTTGAGGGCCACCTCCAGGCCAAGGCGCCGTATGCGGCTCACCACCTGTGAGACCGCGGCCGTCGCCAACAACGCTGCCTCCCTGTACGAGCTCCCCCGGGCAGTGACCAGCGTGTCGTCAGCGTAACACGTCAGGTCCACTCCCGGCTGGAGCTCGCCTCTCAGCACCCAGTCGTACCCGATGTTCCACAGGGGCGGGCCCAAGACCGAACCCTGCGGAACACCGCACGACATGGGGTGCTGGTGTATGCCATCACGTCCCAGATAGGTGACACACCTCTCCGCCAAATAAGCCCCAATGACGCGGCGGAGGTAGGGGGGCACTCGATGATAGCGTAGTGCCTCCCGAATACAACTCCAGGGCAGGGTGTTGAAGGCGTTGGATATGTCCAAGGACACCGCCAACATCACCCCGCCCCGGGACACCGCTTCCTCCGCCAGAACTCTCACACGCGATATCGCCGTGATAGTGGAGCGCCCGCGCCGAAACCCGAACTGGCATTCGGCCAGGTCCGGCCCCTCTCCGCACAAGTGGCTGACGAGGCGGGCTGCGATTATCCGCTCGAACAGCTTTCCCACCTCGTCCAGCAGCACTATGGGCCGGTACGCGGACGGCGAGTCCACAGGGCGCCCCACCTTCCTGAGCAGGACCAGACGTCCAGTTTTCCACTGAACGGGAAACTGGCCCTGCTCCAGGCACGCTGTGTAGAGTCCTATCAGTTGGGGCTCCAACTCCTTCAGAGCGAGGGCTAACACGCAACCGTGAATCCCATCGGGCCCCGGGGCAGTGTTCTTCGCCCGGAGCCGCATCACGGCCGCCCTCAACTCTGCTTGTGTCACCTCTGGGACGCTGGCGTTCTCTTCAGGCTCTGCGGCTGTGGGCAAAGCCATCGGCGGCGGAGTACGCTCCGCTCGTGCCGGGAAGAGGGCTGCGACCACGTCCTCCAGCAGCTCTGGTTGGAGACTCTCCGTAAGCGGGGGCTGCAGCTCCAAAAACCAGGTGATCAGGCAACCGTATCGGCAGCTGAAGATGAACAACCTGCAATGCCAGCTGGGGCAACACAACCAGTGCCTTCCACCTCACAAACAAAGGCAAGAGCAGCAAACACAAAAACTCAAATACAGAAAACACACACACACAACAAAAGGCGAGTAACAAAGTGCTTTTATAAAGAAATAATGGCTCCTTATCCTTTACCATTTAGAGCCTCTGTGTATAGCACAGCATCGACCTTGTTCATCTTCCCAAATCTACGAGACCCTCCGAGAAATCTACGAGACCCTCCGAGAAATCTACGAGAACCTCCGAGAAATCTACGAGACCCTCCGAGAAATCTACGAGACCCTCCGAGAAATCTTCGAGACCCTCCGAGACCCTCCGAGAAATCTACGAGACCCTCCTAATCTTTAAACCCTAGTTCAACATTTGCCTACAGGTACCAATCTCAAAGAAATACCATAACTTGTTTCAGATTAGAAGACTAAATCTACGAGACCTTACGAGAAATCTACGAGACCCTCCGAGAAATCTACGAGACCCTCGGAGAAATCTACGAGACTCTCCGAGAAATCTGCGAGACCCTCCGAGAAACCTACAAGACCTTCCTAACATTTAAACCATAGTGCAACATTGGTTGACTACGGATGTCGGATACTAATCTCTTTGAGTTTGGTTTCCGTTAATCCGTGAAAATCCGTGGTTTGAGACCCTTAATAAATATTGTAAAACATTTATTTGAAAAGAGTAACTATGGAGTTTCTTGTCCGTTCTTCTCCATAGAATCTACCTTTGTGAACGGACGGTAGAGTCACTTTGTATTATTTTAAATGGAAATGATGACGTTCAAAAGTACCGTTTCATGGCCTAATATAAATGAACGTTTTGACTTTGACTAAAACTATCAAGAGCTACATTCAGGCTGGTGCAGAGCGCGCACCGCCTGTCAGAATGGCCGTATCGGCGCGAAGGCTTAATCAAGCGTCGAATAAATCAATATGAATGCCGGCGGAAAGGCGTAATCGAGCGTCAGTTTGATTATTCTAAGTTCAAATACTGTGTGATTGCTTATTTGAAGTTGGTAAAAGTCACTCAAACGATTATTTAATTAACTTTATTAGTTGATTACTAGAAATTATTAAACTAATTAATTTGTACTTTTAAATTCATTTTATGATTTGTAAAATTAAATCAAGAATTTAAAAACGAACCATAAAGAAAACATGAGTCGATAGATTTGTAACGACTCTAACCGAAGGGTATAAATACGAACGCCCGACCGTTCACAATTCATACCGCCGAGGCGCCGTGAAGAGGCGACACAGAGCTTGCTCGTTAGTCGCCGTGGCGCGCCTGCGGTAAACACGCATCTTAACACACGGGCGTGCGTTGATATTCGTTTTTGAGTAGGCGCATGCCCGATGAAGCTCCGCTCATTAGGAGCACCATAATGACGGGCCCGTCGTTACGGGCCGAGGGGTGCCCCCGCGGGCAGGGGGCCTAGCCCTGTGACCGCTCGCCACGTCCCCTTGCGGGGACGTAGCGACTGCCAACGAGTCACAATTCATTTAGTCCGGTTAAGCAGTTAATATCCCACGTGTGTTAACTTGCTAGTGGTCATACCTAAAAAAAAAAAAAGGTTCACAATTCATTCTAAGTCGAGCCGTCGGACGGTGCGGAGCTCCGTAATATCGTGAGTCATTCTTTGTTGTTGACGAGTATTTACTGTGTGCTATCCACCAGCGAGAATATAAGTTGATACTGAAAACAAGTATTTCATTTCCGAAATGAGTAACCACCACCAGCACCATGATGATATGGAAATAGTGACGTCAGCATTGCTGACGTCACCGTTTTTAAAAATAACAAGGGGGCCCGTTCCCCGTCATGTCTTATAAAAAAGCACTTATTTAATTTCTTGACTTTTATTTGTAGACTGCCCTCATCATCATCAACCTGTTTTCTCCCATATCTTTCAGGGTTTGGAAATGGAATACAGCATTTCTTGTCCGAAGACACAGTGCAATGTCCAATAAAATAGATGCACTAAATAAAGGAGTTCTATCCCAAACACAACACTACACCAGTCCTGTCTCAGTTTTGGTATTAAAACACAAAACATTCTTCCTGATAACAATTATTTATAGTAGCCGGAGGAAATTTACCTCAATTCAACGACAAATTCACAACGGAAAACAGCAAGATTACAAAAATATCGCATGAAACCGGCGCAAGCGTCAGGCATCAACAGACATTTGGGGTTACCAGTTTATTGGTAAATAGGTATACAACCAATAAAATTCTACGATCGCTGCATTCTATTGGGGTAAAATTATGATAGATTTTGTTAAATATTTTTGGTTATTCCCTAACCAAAAAAATCTTTGGAATTGATCAATAATTATTGTCACAAATTAAAATAAAACCTACTATTATACATAGCAATCAGTCACACAAAATTTACAATGTTCGGTTTTGTTTAGTGCCATCTGTTAGAATTATACTGAAAATTAGTGCAGAGCTGCCATCTCTCATTCATAGTTGGAAAATAGCCACGATATAATCCGACAAAATAGAAAAGCATCTTTCAACTTGTTCGCGTAAGGACTATTGTATACTTCGTGATTTAGTATCATTGTAACCACTGACTTCACCCCGGTATTTTGTACTAAGATTGTACCGCCTGGCTGTGGAGTACCTACAGCTAAAATGAGAAAAATAAAAACTTTTTACAAAAAATTAAAACGGACTCATTGCGGAAGTTCGTGTCAAAAAACGGAAAAACAAAACCAGAAACACCAACTTCCGAAATTTTGAAAAGAGTTTTTCAAAATAAAAATATGAGACTTACCTTCTGCATCAGCCTGATCGTCAAACAGTGATGTTTCTCCGTCAATATCAACTCGTAGATGTGCTCCTGTCGCTTCGTCTCGCGATCGCCAAGTTGTCTGGAAAAAAATAAACAGATTATTTATTCAAATTTGAATTTAGAATCCGTTAATCAGTTTTTAAACTTATTATAATATAATAAGTTTAAAAACAAACAAAAAAATCAATCAAAACCAAGTTAAAAATCGAACCATATTATATTATAATATGGTTCGATTTTTAACTTGGTTTTGATTGATTGATTACATTTTTACTGTAGAAGATTTCTTCTACAGTAAAATAGAAACCAAAATCAAATCGTGAACAACGAAGTTATGGCTAATAATACATTCAGAGGAATACAGAACCTTCATAGTTTTAAAGTCAGTTATAATTAAAGTTTTAGTTTATAGGTCAGATTAGTAGCAGAAATTGAAGAGAGCCTGGTCCAGTGTTAAGAACAATGAGCCTAGGCAAGTGATTAACAATCGTGGTTCACTTACTTGACCAGGCCCTTAGGCGCTCCGGCTGCCCATGTGTCGGGCTCGCAGGCGCCCAAGCCTAGACGTATTACCTCGTCGCCTAGCGGGTCCAGTGTTAAGAACACTGAGCCTAGGCAAGTGATTAACAATCGTGGTTCACTACTTGGCCAGGCCCTTAGGCGCTCCGGCTGCCCATGTGTCGGGCTCGCAGGCGCCCAAGCCTAGACGTATTACCTCGTCGCCTAGCGGGTCCAGTGTTAAGAACACTGAGCCTAGGCAAGTGATTAACAATCGTGGTTCACTACTTGGCCAGGCCCTTAGGCGCTCCGGCTGCCCATGTGTCGGGCTCGCAGGCGCCCAAGCCTAGACGTATTACCTCGTCGCCTAGCGGGTCCAGTGTTAAGAACACTGAGCCTAGGCAAGTGATTAACAATCGTGGTTCACTACTTGGCCAGGCCCTTAGGCGCTCCGGCTGCCCATGTGTCGGGCTCGCAGGCGCCCAAGCCTAGACGTATTACCTCGTCGCCTAGCGGGTCCAGTGTTAAGAACACTGAGCCTAGGCAAGTGATTAACAATCGTGGTTCACTACTTGGCCAGGCCCTTAGGCGCTCCGGCTGCCCATGTGTCGGGCTCGCAGGCGCCCAAGCCTAGACGTATTACCTCGTCGCCTAGCGGGTCCAGTGTTAAGAACACTGAGCCTAGGCAAGTGATTAACAATCGTGGTTCACTACTTGGCCAGGCCCTTAGGCGCTCCGGCTGCCCATGTGTCGGGCTCGCAGGCGCCCAAGCCTAGACGTATCACCTCGTCGCCTAGCGGGTCCAGTGTTAGGAACACTGAGCCTAGGCAAGTGATTAACAATCGTGGTTCACTTACTTGGCCAGGCCCTTAGGCGCTCCGGCTGCCCATGTGTCGGGCTCGCAGGCGCCCAAGCCTAGACGTATCGCCTCGTCGCCTAGCTGGTCTGGTGTTAGGAATACCTCCGGCCATTCTGATACGCCGGCGTCATCTGATGCACTGGGGATAAAAGTAGACATATAGTAACATTTGTATCTATAGGGAATATCGGACTTTTGATGGATTTTTCACCATGTCCCCCGACACTGGAGGTTGCTACAAAAGTCATCGCGGTGCAATTTAATAATGGACAGCACTTAAAAGTTGTCCAATTTTATTTCAAGTATTTAGCCAGGTAAATATAATTTTTTTGCCAAATTGAGTTTTTACCTGGGAGTTTATAGGGTAGAATCCCGTCTCTCAAGCTGTAATTTTGCAAAAACGTTTGGTATTTGACAATGTAAGAGTGATATCATTCGAAATTCGAAAGAGTTTGCTGAGAGGTTTACGAAAAAGTTCTCAAATTTTTGTTTTTTTTAAGTTTTTCAAATTAATAATACCTACTTATTCTTGCTGTAAAGACTTTTGTTTTTGATACTCACTTGCTCTGGTCATGTTTGTGATCGGAGCCATCTTTTTCGTCGTTATAGATGTGGCTTGTACTGTAAATACAAACACCATTAACATTTATCACAATAAAGAACCTCACTCAAGGGGGCAACACAGAATAATCGAGTTTCAGTCTAAATTGTTTTTTTTTTTCACTTTTTTATTATGATAGGTTCGCATCGTTTGACCAGTCATCACCTGATGGAAAGCGAAGATGTGGTCCACGATGGACGATTTAGTTGATGATTTACTTTAGTATACCCTAAGAGTATACCGTTAAAGAACCAAATGGTTATTTATCTGTACAAGATGATGATTTAAAATGCTTAATTATTTCATTTTTTTTCGAAGATAAATCATGAAACACATGAAAAGAACACGGAAGGAGACTGTTAATGTTCAGTTTTACCGACTACTTTTTTAAGTAAATCATCAAATGACACCTCCCGCTCTGGGCGGAGTGGAAGGGAATGTCAGACGCTTGCTGACTAAAACCCCTCCGTGTATCTTCAATTACCCTTTGCGTTCCGGGGCCTCGGTAACTCTTTCGAACAATCCTGCAATCCCGGGATAGGCACGGTCCCTAGCGGGCCCCGTAGTGTTGCCTAGGTCATATTATTCTGTGTTGCCATACAAAAAACAAATGAAAAGACAAAGACAGGGTCAATTCAATCGACACGTGACAGACATTACTGGTTGGATCTTACGAATACTTTTACACATAATAAATATTAATTGGTTATTTATTTAATTCTTATATTTATAGTTCAGCAAAGCCTAAATAATAAGAAGAAGCAGAGAACTCACAATACGTGTCATGCAGAACTTTGATAAAAATATGAAAAAATAAAAGATATTTGTACAAAGAGCTTCGTTGCTGCGTCGAAGATATTCTACAGTCTGTTCGAGGTAAAACATGTTCTACTGAAAAGGGATTAAGGTGCTATTTTAAACGTATTAAATAGAAGAATCAGAAATAGTCTGAAACGCTAACAGTTTTGGATTGGTAGCAATCCATTTAAGAGCTTATGAACAAGATACTTTTGCAGGTACAGGTCATAGCTATAAACGTGATTCTGATTCGATTGAATCGAAGCATTCGACAAAACGCTCAAATCAATCGGTTGGAAAATTGTCGGTAAAGCGTTTAATAGTGCGAGTTTGTGACCCTGCGCAATGACCATGTTCTTAGGCTCTAGTGTGAAAAGTGATAGTCGATTGTTTTATACAATGTTATTAACTATCAGATAGTTTTATAACGACATGCCAATTCATTCAAAGAAACTTAGTAAACGATGAGATAAAATTGATTGAAAAAAATCCCTTTTCAGACGAACTCATGATAAAAACCTCTCACGGACAAAAACCTGTGACCTATAAAAAACGAAAAAAAAAAAATCTCCAGCATAACTTGACAAATTACAATTTAAAAAAAAAACGTATTAAATTGAACAAGTGCTACGACAATGTCAATCAAAGAGAAGTTTCAAACTACCGTCTTTACAGACAGAAAGATACACAAGTAAGGCGTCGTGGATGATTCGAGAACGTTCTAGAAGAGTCTGCTCGATGTGATGACGTCATGACTTAGCGCGGTGTTATCGCGAAAAGAAGCGAATGATCGTACAGTACCAGAGCGACTGAGTGGTATAGAAGGTTTGAGTCCTTACAACGAGCGAAAATGCACGCACACGTAGACAGTAAGTGCAAGCGCAGTCGCGACTATAGTCCAACTGCTTAATTCAAGCTATTACTGACACCGATGCGCGATACGGGAATAGTGTTGACACGCATCAGCTGGCGATAATGACACACGTCTCCACACCTGGTGGCAATCCCAGAAACGGTCTTAGTCAAGCGGCCCTTTTTTTTATTGGTTGGGAAATCATCAAATCACTTCTTCCGCTCTGGGTGGAGCGAGAGGGAGTGTTAGACTGACTAAAACCCATCCGTGCTCCTCCTTATGCCCTTTGCGTTCTAGGGCCGCGGTGATTCTTTCGAACATATTTCGCAACAGTTATCCGGATCTAGTGGTGGCACGCAACAAACAAATTCGAGTAACAGATGACTCCAGTTCAGTTTGCATTCTGCTTAAATTAACAAAATCAAAGTATTTTCAAGATATTTAATTTGCAACAGCAGAAATCACAACATTTTTTACTCATCACTAAGTCAAGTTTCTTTGCTGGCAAGCCTTGGCCACATTATTATTCTTTTTATAAAAACTTACACGCTCACTAATAAAGGTTCTTTGTCCCCGGTCAATAGCATTCGTCCGTAATCGCCGTACGTACGCGTCTATGTGTGCGTGCGTTTTCGCTCATTGTATGAAGCCGACCTCCTATACTAATCTTTTTTCTGGCTAGCCGTTGATATGACACATAGAGCTTTAGAGAGAGACTGTCGCATAAGACAGAGATGGCACTCTGCAAGCCAAACTCTGTCTAAAACTCGATGTACCATATTGACAGCCGGATAACTGTATCTTGAACGTACTGTGTGACTTATGACCTTTTGTTAGTGCAACGATACGTTTAAGAAAGTACATGTATATTACAATACTGTGCCAGAAGCCCTGATTACTAAGCTACCTAAATAAAGCTTTCAGTTTTTGTAATATGAACTTTAATGCTACTGAGAAAAGGCCTGTTATACTTTTCCTTGAACCACATACGATTCAGGGCGATTGTTTACCTATTGTATGCATTGCGTCTACTATAATGCGAACTTACTCTGGTTTTGTGTAAAAAAAAATAGAATTATTATAGCAATGTGAAAATCATAACTCTCTTTTTCCTTCGCCGCAGTCGTGTAAGAAATGGCACTAGCAAGAAATCCTAGTAATGTTGTTTAAATAGTCAAAAAAGTTATGTTTCTTTGACTTGAAATTTAAACTTTTCTTATACCTCTAAGTTCCTTATTTCAAATAGTTGTCTAGCTGTAGATAACTTAATAATCCTACAAACTTTAGTTTTAAAACGTCAAAAAACAACTCACAAGACCCCGCACACACCCACATCCTACCAGGAGCACATGACACACGACAACCGCACAAACAAGTGAACAAGACAGAGACAGAACATTAACAAACAACGATGTATGTGAATGTATGTATGGATGAGAGAGATAGAAATATATAGGCAGCTTGCTGGCATCATTCCCGCAACTTACTGCACGCCGAGCTTGGTTGCGACGCGGCGCCACGGTGAGTAGCATCCCGACTTCTTGCTGTGCGTGCCACGATAACACACGAATAACACACGGTACATATGTGTGCGCGGTAGTTTCTTTTGTTATATTTGGTTCGTTAGTGACGCGAGTGGAGAGGTCGAGGTGGTAAACCTGTGTCTTTGATATAGTGGATTTTTGAGTGTCATTTTGGTGGTTTGTTAGTGAAAGCTGATTGAAAACTTAACAAGAAGAATTTGATGTTGTAATACAGTCAAAGAATGCGATGTGTTCTTTTTTGACAGCACCCTCGAATTCTAAAATTACAATGTTTTCTGACCCTATAATTCGACTTTTAAGTAACAACAATAAAAAACGTGGAACAGTATATTTTCCGCTTTTCAGTACATTTTGTCGATTTATGCGCATATTTATACGGCATATTTTTTTTCTCGACTGATCTCATGGGTTGGTCCTATAGTAAAGCATGTTCATAATAATGAATACAATAACCCTCTTTTTTGCATTATTTGTTCTACTCAAAGTTGAGTAAAATTTGAGAATACAGGGGAGTCGTTGTTTTTTAAAGATAAAACCGATAGGAAAAACAATACTGTCGTTTTAGATTCCACCAGAACATTAAAAATTGTTACTTTATTCGATTTTTAACATTCCATAGTTTGCCACCTCAACATCTCCTTAAATCCAAATGATAATTTAAATAGAAAAAAAACCATTCCGTTCACCGAAAGAAAATGAAAAAAACCAACGAAAACACGAAGTATATAGCTTACAGGAAACATAACATAGCAGAAATAGCTGACTGGAGTCGGAACTCGAAATATATACAGAGAGTAAATAAATAGCGAGAGAACGAAGCAAAATATAATAGTCAGTGTTGGCACAGATTACGTAGTATACAGACCTTGCAGATTCTATACAACTCACAAAATTAAAACAGACTGTCGTAGAAACGATTGTTGTATGTTTTCAGCGTAGCGACTCTTTGAATTTCTATGCAACGCACACGACAAGGTAACTCTGCTCGGCGGTTTTAGGTAAATATACCCTTTTATTGTAGATGAGAAATCATCAAAAGACTCTTACTGACTGAAACCCATCCGTGTCTCTAAATATGCCCAATGCGTTCTAGACTCCCAGGTTAATATACCCTTTTTTTTTTAAATATGGGAAATAATCAAATGACTCCTGCCGCTCTGGGTGGAGCGGGAGGGAGTGTCAGACTTTTACTGACTAAAACCCATCCATGCTCCTTCTAGTGCCTTTTGCGTTCCAGGGCCGCGGTAACTCTTTCGAACAAAATCCGCAACCCTAGCAGGCAGGTTAATATACCCTGCGGTCTAATACCAAGAACGCTGTACTGCTGGCTAAAAAAAGCATAATGCAATGAGAGCTTCATCTTGTTTTTTTTCATTGCAGCCAATATTTTGCTTGCAGATTTTGAGTCATGCACAAGCAGTGTTAATTGCTGAGTCACAATAAACAAATTACTACTAAACGTATATAAGATCTGTTTAAAAATCATGTTGATTAATAATACCGTTGAACTGAACCTCATAAAAGTGTCTATGAGATAGATATGTCAGAAATATGCGGTATATCACTTTTATTTGCCCATTCAATTTTTGTAAAGTGAATAACTATGTCCCCACAGTTATAGATAGACATAGACAACGCAAGCGCAACTACTTCGCGTGCCGGTTTCGGTGCCCAGCTTACGATCAAAAATCGTAAGCCGCCACTTTCGCGCTCAATTTGCATCGGTGTATGCTAGTCGGACGTCAGTTGCCATGCCATGAGGTTGTCACTTAGGTGCTACACATGGCGGCGTCTTTGAATTGTTTTGATTTTCGCATCAGCTAATAGTGCATTTGTTTTTTGCATTTAATTTTATTTTAATTTAATAAAAGATTAAATTAAAATTAAATTAAAAAATTAAATAGTAAGTAGTCAAAAAATGGCACGCTTGGTGTTCATACAGATCTTGATACTTGCGTTATCAATGTTACCTGTGTGTCCCCTCTTATCAGGTTTTTTAAAAGAGATTTGACAATGTGAACTCAAATTCTCATTTTTGTCTCTAAAGCATTGCAGGTTATTCCCACCAAGACAAAATCCTTACAAAACTCTAATAAATTAGATTAAATGTAATGTAATGTTTGGTATCTGTATAGTATGTAATCTGTGGTGTAAACTTTATAAACACTTGTGTATCTCTTAAATTGTATGACATTGAGCTCGGACGAACCTATTTGTCTTGTTATTATTGTATGTTGCTATTCGAATTTCAATCGTAAGGTGTTGGGAGAACTGTCTAGTTTCTTTTGAGAGTTGGTTTAGAATTTGGAAAAGTTATTTTTTGACTGAAGATTTTCACAAAATGTTCACAGTTTCGTCAGTCTATTAAAGGTTAGGATATTTAGTCATGTTTATTGGAAAAAATGGTAGGTACTTATCTGGCAGGTTTGAGATAAAGTTACCACATGAAAATTTATCTAAGCTAGAAAATTGTTTGGGGCGCATGTCTGTTAGTGCCCGTTCACACATGGTCTCCGTTCCATGGTCATCGATGGCGTACTACAAAAATGAGTGATGGTGATGGTGATAGATGGCGTACTTACGTACTTGATGGCGTATAGTGTCATATGTAAGTCGCTCATACAACTCCATACGCCATCGATGAAAAAAACGTATCCGATAAAACGGACCAGTAAAACGGAGACCATGTGTGAACGGGCACTTACGACGTCAACACCCATACAAAGCGATCGAGCGAATACGCGTTTGTCGCGTACATCTGTATGGCAAAATCGCGTCGTTGCACCGACAGATGGCGCCTTCCGGTTTTGCCGTGCAAATCAACGCGTCGATCGCGTATTCGCACGCAGATCGTTTTGTATTAAGCTGGTAACATGTTACAAAGCGAGCATTCGTGCAGTCAGTACGTTGAAACGAGCACGAACAAATACTCGGATTTTAGGACACGGCGAATCGTAACATGCTCGCTGCGAATGGTACATTACGGCCTATATCACCGCGTGGTCAGTACCCACGTTTAGACCGACACCATACCTAATTACATATCTCGAGACAAGTTAACTTAGTAAAACGTTATCGATATAAATTTTCTAAACCACCAATCAAGAGTCACTTTCCATTCCCCACACCATATTTGCACATTATTATCGCACGCAAAACAATAAAAATGCATCAGCGCGTCGCCGCCGTCGGCAATCAAATATAAAGCTGCAAAACATATGCCATACATAGTCACTACGCATTCTGGCATAAGACTCTTTAAGTGGTCATATTTATGGGAATACTTTCGTCGCTTCTCCTTACTTTGTGGTGTTTCTTAAATCTCAAATCACTCCTTACATTTTTTGCTATTATTATAGAAAAAGTAGTGCGCGAATATGAACGTGTGGAAGCACAATTTT
This sequence comes from Melanchra persicariae, assembly GCA_947386135.1. Taxonomy (NCBI): domain Eukaryota; kingdom Metazoa; phylum Arthropoda; class Insecta; order Lepidoptera; family Noctuidae; genus Melanchra; species Melanchra persicariae. The sequence continues at coordinate 11,995,702 of OX376667.1, read as the reverse complement.
GAACGCGGTCGAAGCTCAGTTTTGACGCGTTCGGATCTCGATTTTGAACGCGATTGGAGCCGAATTTGATGATTAACGAAACTTGTTATAATCGTTTAAAGACACGAGACACAACAATATTATTATCTAAATTGCAACGATTTACACTCTCTGCAACAAGTTTCTAAATGCGTTATAATTTCATTTAAACACCAAACAACAAGAGTTGGTGCTAGTATTTTTGAAAACATTGTTTTTATATCTTGTTATGTGTAAATCTACAACTTTTAATAAAAAGACTCTTGACTATTTAAATCGAGTCATAATAACATTATCTCATAATTATAATAAAATATGTCGAGATTTAAGAAACACCATTACCAAGGAGCAGCGACAAGACGCGTACCCTCAGATTTTAATTAATCACTTTGCAAACAGCTGGCGTACTTACCTATTGGTGTTCTGCGACTGGCTGGACACCGAGCTGCGCTTGCTGCTCTTACCGCTGTTCGCGCTCAGGGATTTGGCCACTGAAGTCTGTGAACATAGAGAAGTTTATGACGTAACTAGCTGCCGCAGGAACATATTCTTGGAATGAAAAGTATCTTAGATCCTAGTCTAGGACATGGACAACCCGTGTGAAAAGTTTCATCTAAATCAGTGCAGCCGTAAAGACGTGAAGAGGTATAAAACAAACTCACTGTCGCATTTTTAATAGTAACACAACATGTTGCATTTTTTCATTGTCGCATTTTTAACAGTAACACCTCAGAATACAGAATAAACCAGAAACCGTCAAAGCGCTCATATGTGAGGCAGTGTAAACCACGCCGGAATGGCGTGGTTCGTTAAATTGTCAATTAATCAATGGTTATTGTCACACGCAATTAGTACTGTCTCTGTTTATCACAGATTTTAAAACACTGCCAACTCTGTAATTTTTTTGAGATTATTAAAAAATATTTTTTTTCCTCCCCTTATCTTTACTCGAGGTTTTGATAAATATTTACTAAAATAAATCCAGTCGAAAACCCTATTGAGTGCGTTCCTTGAAATGGGTTCAACTAGAGCTATTTTGACCTCGACAACTTAGGGTTCAAAATGGGTTGTTTCCAAATTATCGATTTTTTTTTTTATATTTTAAACCTCACGAGCAAAAGCATGATATCTCATGAAATAATAATATATTAAGCCAGTACGACATTTCCATACAACTTTCGGTCACCGAGTACCAATATCAAACGCGTGAGACATTTTAAAAACATACCTTTGAAGGTTTTGGCTTGGTGCAATCGAAGTAGTCTTTGCATACATTCTGATGCACTGTCTTTGTACAATCTGAAATGAAAATAAAAAAAACACGTTTTAAGAAAAATCTATAGACGATGAACTAAATGATATTTGAAATTACACGCTTATTTGTGTGGACATAGGGGACGCTGGAATCTAAATGCGATTATGTCAGAAATATTTGGTTATTATCATCTAACACTTACAGTCACTGTATAAGGCAGGTAAGCGAACGCCATGCCACATCAGTTGTAGTCTTAGTGCGCGCTAATATAACTTTTATCGTTATAACTACAAGGCATATTTTTGTGTAACACTCACTGTCGCAGTACAAGGCGGGCTTGTCAGCGAGCGGCCTCCCGCACCAGTCGCAGTCTCCTCCGGAACACGCTGCCGACCACGCATGCGCCGTCTTACGAGATTTGTCCTGGAACGTATGAACAGACTGTACTTCCAATGGTACCGTGGCACTTTATTGGTGAAACGTTTCCTAATCTTATTCAACTGCTTGACAAAGGTCTTCCATAGCTTTAGCCCAGTATAATTAAGGTCGCCTTCTCCGGCCAATACTTCATCTGGGTAAATCGTTCATAATCCAATGAATTAATGATGTTGACGACACGGTTAGCGCAGTGGTTGAGCGATTGACTGCTGCGCTGCGTGTCGCGGGTTCGATTCCCACACGGAACAAATATACGATACAGGAGAAATTCCTAGTGTGGGGCAACGTTTTTATAAAAAAAAAAAAATCGGGAATGATTTTGTATCTTATTGTTTGTTTTAGAAAGGAATTTTAGTTTAGACAGCACATAATCACACTTGGGTGGGGTGTACCTCAGCTGTAAAGACGTAGAATGTTTCCTTTTATTAGGTACTTATGTATGGTACGAAACATTTTAAACGCTACGGCCCGTGTAACACTTATATGGGCTAACCTTAAGTCTAATGAGCTAGATTATACTTTTTTTTTTTATTATTATTATTATTAATTGACAAACAAAAAAAGCAGTCAGGCAACAAAAGCTGAACACAGTAAGGCTGCTTGGCAACACAAAAACACAAGTACAGTTAGTATTAAAAACACTTATTACCTTCTTCTTCCTGAAGAACAAACTGCCCCGTTTCCGCCTCTTCTCCGCATGGTGATCAAAAGCCGCCCTGTTTGAAACAATCAACATTTTAAGTACACCATTAAACACACAACTTCACTTTTTTACCCTCCCTGAATGTTTCGTGTAAATGTATTTGTGTTCTGTTTCTGTAGACATGCAGTAAAAAGCGAAAAATAACAATAATAATTAATAAATTGTTTGTTTTGTAATAATACAAATAAGTGTAAAATCAAACGAACACATCAAGCGAAGCCTGTGCCTTTAGCATGCTAGTTTTAATTTAAAAATATGTGCTTTAATTTCTTTCTTTTAGTATCATACTTACTCTGTTGGCTGTCTATGACGATTATTACCTACCTGTTGAATATGATGTAAAATATTTGTTTCAAAAATTTATGAATAGTTGCGATCCCTTAACCGTTGAACATACAAGATAATTTATGACAAATATCTCGCAAGGTTTTCAACTTATTTTTTTTTGTGATATTAACTTAGTTATTCGGGCGCTACAGCAGTATATTTGGGAACTTTAACTACAAACTTGTTAACATTTGCGTAGTTCCCCTCCATCTGTGGACTTCAGTCTGCCATTTGTTAGCTAAAGTACTATTTTCAACTGGGTAGTTAAACTTCATTAGCTAATTGAGGATTGCAACCTGTTATTTGGAAAACTTCAGCCCCTAGTTCCTACTTAAACGAGACCTCGTAGGTTCCTGCCTAAACCAACAATACTCACTATTCCAAGAATGTAAGCCGATGCTAACCGAGATGGTTCTGCATTTGGAGGCACCTTATGCTTACGATGTGAGAGCGAGTTTTACTCACGAGATTTCATTTGGGGGACAGGGAGAATCTTTGGGGCCCTCGTAGATTCAGTCTACTTCCATGATAGACTGAGGATTCGAGTCTTTTTCCCAGCGAATCTTAATCCTCTCTTCGTCCCTATATTATCCTGTCTCTGTGATACTCACTGTTCCAAGAAAGTAAGTCGGTGCAAGCCGAGATGGTCCTGCGGGGCCTGGCTGGCGGGCTGCGCGGCGCCCGAGGTGGCGGCCGACGCGTCGTCGCTCTCCGAGTCGCTGCCGCGCGCGCCGCCGCTAACATCGCATCATCACGGTGTTGTTTGTATGTTTTACGAGCGTGATTTAGTTTGGGGGACGGGTGTAATGTTTGGGGGCCGTTTGGATGGGATTTGGGGGAGTTGGTTCGATCTTGGAGGAAGCAGACGTGATTTTGAAATACTTCTTTTGTTGGCATTTCAAAATAAAATTACAATATGATAATTACTTACATTTGTTTTAACAAAATGATATGACTGTAATTATTTTAGGAACTAAGTATAAAGAACTTTGAGTCCAAAAAAATCAAAACTTTTCGAAGAAACGAACTATTATTGACTTTGAATCGTCAAATTGGGGTAAAAATTATCATCACTTTAATAAATTTTGTTTTAGAAAAGGAAGGAAAGCCCCTTGGAATTAAATAAACGATATAAATCACGATAGTAATACATGATAAGTGCAAATAAAAATGTTAAAAAAATCAAACCGATTTGGAAGTGCTAACAAATTCAACCTGAGCAAAGCCACTGTGCGACAACACATCAAAAATACCGACTCACACATGCAATACACCAACTTCATAGTAGAACCAACATTGTCTCGCTTCTTACTCTTCTCATATGCGAGAAAGAGACAAATAGTGGTATCCGCCGTTCGTGACAGTCGAGGTCATAAAAAGCTTAGCGCTTTATAGAGCTATTAGAGATCCCGTATTCACCATCGGGTAATGTTTGACCCAGCCCGTCCTTAGCTGTCCTCCCCCCAGAAACGGCCTAAGCCGAGGTTCGTTCCCAAAAGGGGTGCCCGCGAGCGTGTAGTCGCTTATTTGGAAGATTTTTTTACATATCCGTATTGCCTGGAAGCTGTAATTTCTATTAAGGCCACCGCAGGTCCGTCCGGTTAAGCAGACGACACCCTCCTCGGTCCTCCTCTGCCAGAAATGGACCTGCGAGACGCCACTCAAAAGAAAAATACTCGATACTTAGTAATAAGAAATTCCGTACTAAGCATTTAATGACCGCAACTGTCATCTTATGACAGTTGCGGTCATTAAATGCTTAGTACGGAATTTCTTCTTTCCACTTTCGGTGAGTTTTATGGTTTAATAGATTTACTCCCACTAACTGAGTTGAGCAGTTAAGACTAAATGGTGGTTCTACTATGAAAGGTTGGCTGATCATTCAAAATAAGCTAAAAAAAATAACGACATAAAAAAACGGGACAACTTCGTTACAGGACATGCACTAATATAGTACTTATTATTTTGTGTTCAAATGGAGGTCTCTGTGTGAAATTACTTTTCGTATTTTTTGAAATATTGCAGCTGTTTTTGAAGCGAAACTTCTTAGGCGGCGATTAGATTTTCGAATTGGACGAGAATTGCGAGTGAAATTACTAGGACGCGTCACGGTTAGGCACATTTCTTTATAAGAGAGAGATGAAAGACATAACTCCTTCCTCAGCTCTCACTTTAAATCCCTCTTAATCTATGAGTATGAAGTTTCACTTCTTTTATGTCTACTGACTGCACGCGCTATTTTTTTTCTTAAATACCCTCAGTTTTTTTTTTCTCAATATCATGTGGTCATACGTTTGTCTTAGCTAAAGTGACAGGGAACAAATTTTATGAATATGGATACTATTGTTCCTAAATAATGGATCTGTGTAAAACCATACAAGATAATGTTGGTACTCCGTGTTCTTTATACAGGGTGTTCAATAAGTGCGTTATTCTGTATCTGCTATACAATTGAGAAAAAAAAATTGAATTTATTGAAGAAAAAATCACTTTTCAAGTTGTTTGATGCAGTTAGTGGTGGTTTATTTTAGTTCAATCACAGACTCAGTGCCGTCGACCGCATCAGACTGATTTTTAGTAAATTTAACTTTTTTGTAGATTTTCCAGATAGGATTTAAAAAAAAAAATGATGTTTCTTAACTCTATAGTAGCTACAGAACACCACCCTTAACTCTGACCACGCACTAATGGAACACCCTGTATGTTTGTATGTGACTGGTAATTACTTGCTAACTCGCTCGCCCAAATTACACTGTTTGTAGTGTGAGGTAGATGGTGACTGTTGCGACAACTAATTTAGCTATGACGCCATTGTTTTACGATTGTCTGATGGGTTGACAGTTGACAATATATGGGCTGATCACTTCTTTAAGAGTAGAGTAGGTACTGTTGTATTACTGAATGCAAGCATGAATGTATTTCACTTCAACTTCATAGCATGTCAGGGTCAGGGTGTGGTGTAGATGTGGAGCGGAGTGACAGACTATGCTCCACCTGCTATCTTGCCCTCTGTGCCCCAAGACATGCAGCCTGAGTGACCTGTGTGCGGAAGCCAACGATGCTGTGGAGGTGGCAACGTTTTGGGCCACCCAAATCTGACCAACTGTCGTGCCATCGACACGAAGAAGAAGGGTCAGGGTCTATTATTTAAAGGTACTTCTTTCCTAACAGGGTATTCTACTACAATATGTGTTGATGACTACTACAGTCTACATGACATGATTAATTGGATCAATGTTAGATTTATATTACAAAAATTAGTATTTCGGTACAAAGTGTTTTTTGAAGTCATTATTATACATAGAATTCGTATCTTAAATGATTAAAAGGTGATTTAAGAAGAAGTCTCAAATCACATTTTTTTCTGTTATCTTATAAAACAATCTTATGGAACAATGTTTGTGTAAGCAGCTGAAAATCCTGCTGCTTGCGTTATGTTTCACAAGAGTTGTCAATAGAGAATTTAAACTTGAAAATTTTTGAGGAGTGCAGATACTACGTATTCTTCATTATCATGATGTTTGTCTCGCACAAGTGTACCTACAATTTTCACCAATATGGTCTATGGCTCAGCCTTAAGGCGCCGTCCTGATACAAAGCGATCAACACACAAATAAGCGATATCGCCGCATACATTTGCATGGTAAATCCAATTGCGTTGACGCGTCGACAGATGGCGCCTTCCGTTTTGCCGAAGAAATTAACTCGACGATCACGTATTCGCGCAATGAAAGCTTTGTAATAAGACGACGCCTGAAACCATAAATAGTTGCCATACAATAAGGCTGACTCTCAAATATAAACAATTTTGATAAAATCGACCCTACTCTAACCACTTAAAATCTAAAATCGTGCGACAATATAAGTGGACACGTAACCTCAAGAGTACGTACACGTTAGGCGGCGGCTGCACCAGGTGCGGCTGCACGGCGGCCACGATGCTGGGCGTGGACACCGACTTCTGTAGCGGCAGGCGCGCCGCCAGCCGCCCGCCCTCCACCGGGGCCACCACGCCCGAGCCCGGGGCTATGCCCCCCGCGCGGAGCGCTGCTGTTACTTTCTCGAAGTCTTTCTGTAGGGGGGAAAAGGAAGATCGGGATAAAAAAGTTAGTGGTGCCTAGCCTTTTTGAAAGTATTTTAAGGTTGGCTTCCATTTAAATGGGATGCAGCTGAGTACCATTTTTTTCATGGAGCGACTGCCTATCAGACCTCCACAACCCAGTAGCTGGGTAACCCTTGGCAAGACTAGGGTCTGATTATTTGGCTTCTAACTACCCGTAACGATTGTCAAAAGATCTACAAATGACAGTCAGAGCCAAGGGCTTAACATGCTTTCCAAGGCAAATTAAACTCAAATCAATTCACTAAATAAACAGACAAAGCCAGGTTTTCTCTCACCCAACACAAGACCCTTTAGCTTTGAAATCGAAGCACCTCTTTTTATAAAATACCTTCGTAATTTAAGTTATTACCAGAGGGGAACCTTTGAGGTCTCCCTCAATTTGCAGTCCAAGGACGTTGTACAACTGACGCCGATGTCACCTTACTAAAGCATATCTTTAATGCGTGGGAAGAGGCACAAGACGCCATAGGCATCTTCTGCGACCTATCTAAGGCGTTTGATTGTGTAAATCACGAAACATTACTCATGAAGCTCGAGCATTACGGACTAGGCAAAACAGCGTTAAACTTAGTAAAATCTTATTTGAATGATAGACAGCAATTAGTCCAAATAAACGGTGTTAATTCGTCGGGATTAAACGTGAAAATGGGCGTCCCGCAGGGATCGATTTTAGGTCCTTTCTTATTTCTAGTTTATATCAATGATTTACCCCATTTATTGCAAAACCAACTAAACATGGTCTTGTTTGCCGACGATACTTCTTTGATTTTTAAGATGAATAGACGTAGTAATAATCTTGAGGACGTAAATAACGCCCTTCTGCAGGTCCAAAATTGGTTCACTGCTAATAATTTAGTTTTAAATGGGAAAAAAACTAAGTGCATAAGATTTTCCTTACCAAATGTCAAAAGTAGTGATTGTGACATAGTGTTGAACAGGGAGAAACTGGAATTCTTTTTTTCCAGTGCGCAAACTTTAAGAACCACTTCTGCCCATGTATATGAACAACTTTCCCCAAGAAAGCCATAGTCAATTCCTAAAAAAAATTGAGTCTCCCATACAAATTGTGGTCAGTTGATGACAATTTTGTATGGGAAGTTCAAATTTTTTTTAGGAATTGACTATGGCTTTCTTGGGGAAAGGTGTTCATTTACATAGGCAGAAGTGGTTCTCAAAGTTTGCGCACTGGAAAAAAAGTTATCCAGTATATGAAAACATTATGTACGTAAGAAAGAATCTCCATCTTTTTAGTAGACGAGGCGACAGACATAATTATGTTAATAGAAATAGGGATCAACTAGTTCAACCAAGTTTCAGACTAGCTAAATTAGCCTCATCTTTCATGGGATACTGTTTAAAATGTTATAAATACCTCCTAATGTATTAGAACTGAATGAAACAAAATTTAAATCATGTATCAAACGCACACTATGCAAGAAAGCATATTATAAGTTGGGGGATTATATTGAAGATAATAATGCTCGGCTCAATCCAGCTCCATAGTTACTAGGCCGCACAAACTAATCTTTTGGCATTTATAAACATTGTTGGACCCGTTGAAGACTGTAAAACATTATATTTTCATTGTATAGACTCAATGTAATTAGCATTGTATAAATTCATTAATTAACGGCACATGTGTGAGTACTGTAAACCTTATACTAATTTTATTTATTTTTTAATTGACTTGACTGCCCTGGCGGTTGGGAGTGTCATGCTCACTCAAAAGTCTACCTGATGGTGACGCATGTGTTGGGTAATTTGGCTCCCTTAAATATGGTTGAGCCGAATGGTGCTAGCGCGTGCGTCATGTTCGTGAACGGACGCCGTCAGTTTGGACTGGTCATCTCTCGGCTGCCACGGTTTATTTTAATGATTTGTTTATTAAATTGTTGGTGATTTTTATTTTTTTACTCCGGATACTTTAACGTGCATTTCTTTTTACATCGTTCTCACATATATGTTTGTATAATTTCAACAGGAATGATGTAACCATAAAATTGTAAAGAAAAATGATTTAAAAGAGTGTCCGTGGAGTTTCTTGCACGTTCTTCTCCACAGAGATCTACGCTTTGGAACGTGCAAATAGCTTCATCTTTTTGACTGACCGACCTTGACAATTCAAAAGTGCCTGTGAATGGTTTATTTGAAATAAATAATTTGAATTTGAATTCCCTTGTAAATAATACTTACAGCGAGATCATTATCGTTGAGCGAATGTGTAGAATGCCGCACTGGTCGCGGCACCTCGCCTTCCGACTCCATAGACGACAGCGAAGCACTGTGACCATTCAAGGCGCTGGAAATGAGCACACAATGTTCTATCAAAGAAGATTATACATTACATCCTAATTTAGGGCCAACGAATGAAATTGAATGCCGAGCATAAACGAATTGGCGTACCCTCCACGCCTAGCTAGAAATTGTTTTTTTTTTTATGTCACATAAATATTTGTGACATAAAGTTGTGTGGCACGTATGGTGTGGTGTTTCATTTGTATACAGAACATAAAGAACTACAAGAATTGAGTCTTCATTTGAATACAGAACATAAAGAACTGCAAGAAGTGAGTCTTCATTTGTATATAGAACATACAGAACTGCAAGAATTGAGTCTTCATTTGTATACAGAACATACAGAACTGCTAAAATTGAGTCTTCATTTGAATACAGAACATATAGAACTGCAAGAATTTAGTCTTCATTTGAATACAGAACACAAAGAACTGCAAGAATTGAGTCTTCATTTGTATACAGAACATACAGAACTGCAAGAATTGACAAAGAAATCCTTCTCAAGCAGTTTGATGAAGCTGTGGCATCAAATCTATGATTCAACTTAAATAAAGGCCACCAACTGCATCACACTTCAATATGAGCACGCACTTCTGAAACTCCCGGTATATGTATGTATGTATGTAAATGATATGTATGGGTATTTATTATTGTAATATTAGGGATTCGATTGTTCATGAGATATCAGAAAACTACCAGTTTAGGTACTATCCAGAGTGGAGAGGTTTTCTCACAATTTCAAAAAATCATTTAAACTTCCAAAATCAAAAACAACCCAATTTGGAGCCCATGTTTCGGGGCTCAAAGTTGTTACCTAACCTCTACAGCTGGGCGTTACAAGGAACGGACTCAATTGCCAGCCACTATAAAAATTTAATAAATAAATATAATGTCTGTTTGGGTGTTAAGAAAGTACCAGCTACGTACTTGCGTTGCCTGTGCGGGTCGTGTGTTCGCGGGCCGGGCTCCAGCGCCGCCCAGCTGCTGCGGCGGCCCTCGTCGCGCCGCTCCCATAGGCCCCATTGTCGGGACTCACCTGCAAGCATATGAAGCATAGTTATCATGCACGTTGATTCAATCGCGTGGAGATATCCGCGAGAAGATTGAAACACTAATTGTGTTGTTCTGTCAGGGTTACCTGTCGAAATCCCAAAATGCAAGGGATTTTTTTTTATTAGTGTTGTTTTGCTCTTGACTCTAGTCTATGTCAGAGATGACAGAGGGATTTTAATAATACTTATCAATTCCATATTTTTTTACTTTTTGACAATCGCTACAGCCACGCTGGCATTTTACTTGTCTAAAAGCCTCTTGGTATAAGTATCTACCTCCACATGCTTGATATTTTACTATTTTCAAATTTCAATATAGATCTGCCCATATATCGTGGCTAAATTATAACAGCCGCACGGACCAATCTTCAAGGTTAAGCAACGCTTGCCGAGGTTGGTCTGTGGATGGGTGACCATATTAACATACCGAGACTCCTCCGTGCCTCGGAAAGCACGTTAAGCCGTTGGTCCCAGCTGTCATTTGTAGATCTTTGGCAGTCGTTACGGATTGTAAGAAGCCAGAAAATATGACACCAGTCTTGCCACGAAGTACCGTGTTACCCAGTTAATGGGTTGTGTTGTTGTGTCTCCCCGTAAAATACTGGTATTCAGCTGAATCCGGTTTGACTGGAAGCCGACCCCAATATAGTTGGGAAAAGGCTAGGCAGATGATGATGATATATCGTTCATGAAAACCCACTTTGATAGGACTTACGTGACGACATATACCAATATTATGGAAATCAAGAGTAAACCCGTTTATTGGCGAAAAATGGCGACAAACTCGTAGCTGAATCCTCATATCGACACGTTAACAGGGAGACGTAAGAAGATTTTTCACCGTTGCCCTTCCGGCTTTGTGGGTAGAAGTCGAGGTGTGTCGGAGACGAGCAGTCAGCTTCCACCACCCCGTCCTTACATAGAGAAGGGCATGACATGCTCAGAGGACTCGTGCCATTGATACTTCTATACTGCCCCTATGGTTCTTGCTCCCTATACTAATTGTATTGTTACCCACCGCTGCCCTTCCGGCTCTGTGGGTAGAAGTCGAGGTGTGTCGGAGACGAGCAGTCAGCTTCCACCACCCCGTCCTTACATAGAGAAGGACATGACGTGCTCAGACGACTCGTGCCTGTTGCCTGAAAAATAACAATATGTTTTAGAAGAATTATTCTCTCGTAAATGTTTTCCATATCTTTTTTTTAAGGTCCCATATGCGAAAGGCACTTTACTAAGCCTCCGCTGTCAGTTCGTCAGCACGCGGGCTGTATCTCATGAACTGTACTATGTTAACAGTTAAAAATTTCACTGAGTGTGTATTTCAATTGCCGCCATAACCAATGATAATATTTGAAACAAATCACGATTCTTATCTGGGGCTCCAGAAAGCACCAGAACGCCGCCGAGTCAATGAAGCCCGACGAGATCCGGAGAAACGATTCAACTGTCTTTCTTTGACAGAATTTCATATGTCTGAGTCCCACTAGATTTTAACACCAGTTTCCCGAACGACAACTAGAAAGAAAGAAAGAAAGAAAGAAAGAAAGAAAAAAAAATATTTGTACCTCGCACAAGACACAAAAAGTAAAAAAAAATTTTTTAAAAAATAATTAATAATAATATAAGCAACAAAAGGTACACCAGCAAGGGGTGCGAGTGCGAGGCCAAAAAGGTCCCTATCTCAGCATTATGCTGCAACTCTTTATTATGTAGTTATACAGAATTTTTATTTAAAACTCGCGGCTTCCGCATGCATCAACTTTTGTTTTTTCCGCTTATCTTGTCTGATTAATTTCGTTGCGGGATTCAAGAGTTGAACCGTTTCTCCAGGACTCGTCGAGCCTTTTCTTATTTTTTTTTTTTTTTTGGATGGGAAATCATCAAATGACTCCTCCCGCTCTAGGCGGAGCGGAAAGGAGTGTCAGACTCTTACTGACTAAAACCCATCCGTGTTCCTCCTCATGCCCTTTGGGTTCCAGGACCGCGGTGACTCTTTCGAAGAAAAACCGCAACCCTGGCATGCTCTGGCGTCTCTCAGGTGGCTTCACTGTTGATTCTGGCTCTCAGAGGCTTTAAGCAAAGTGACATTATAATAGCGAATGCGACTGTCGAAATGTTAAATATAAGAGATTGATCACGTGCTATTTCGACAGCGTTTGTCAATTCCATGCATTTTTTGCGTTTTAAATCGCCTTCGCCAAACTAAAGAATGGCGTTTGTCTAGATCCTTAGGAGTTATATAAAAAAAAGCTTAGACCCATGTTACTTACCAGTAGTGGCAGTGGCGCAGTTCTCATGCGCTGGACAGCGGCATGCAAACGTCGCAACTGCTGCAAGCTGTCTTCAAGCAACCCCGGACTGTGCGGGGTCACGCTGATCGTTGGCACCTACGGATAAAACAGTTTGAAATATACAGCAGAAATGGTTACACATGGTTAATTAGGAAAAAAAAGAAAAGAAAGAACTTCATTGCCAACTGTGAAAGCATTAGGCCTTCTAAACGTTACGTTACGAATTAGATAAAATATAGACTGAACTGATAACAGTTGGGGTACGTCATTTCACACAATGCCTGTCACCAACTTCCAGATTTTTAGATGCAGGACTTGGTGGACCTTATCATTTGTAATGTTCAGCTCGTTCCATCTTCCCCAAGCCTATCGCAACGCAAGTAGATTCTATTAAATGATTGAACGAGTGATATCCATCATAGAAAACATCTATGATTCATATTGAGCAATCAGAAATAACTGGTTCAGCTCTATACCCGTCAACTTTATTAACAACACCCTCTCTTTGGTTGACTGTGACACCCATGCATGACACTGAGGGGACTCCAATATATTGTGTTGAGTGTAAGGATATATTACTCGTACTAGAAACTCATTAGATGTAAGGTGTAGCATTGTCATTTGAGGAGGCTGGTGCAAGAAAGATAGTGAAGAGAAAGTCCAGGTTTCTTTATGATTCATACATTTACCGTTAGGTTTACCTGTGCCCTGGCGGCGGCCATGTCTGGTGGAGGGGTGGACCTGGTCACGTGCTCGGTGACCTCGTCCTCACTGCTGTCGGATCGCGAGTCCGAACTGCCGCCGCCCTCGTCTGTAAGCAAACAAAGCTTATGTTAGAGAATATTTAGATAAAAAAAACATCATGGACGGTGAGGCCGCTCTGCGAAGCTAGTGAAACTCCCAGGAAGTTTCTGTGCTTCTTGGCAAGCTCAGTTGGCTAATCGAATGGGAGTCTAAGTGCGGATAATGGAGTCCCTACTGTACTCTTGTAGCCTCGCTTCACTCACTGCTGAGTAAGGATAGTGGGTTGTGGGTGGTGGGTGTGATATATTGAGTATTGAGTATAGGCCTACTACATAAGGAGAGAAGTGGAAATTATATTTTTCCTACTACCGCTGTTATTTTCTGATTAATTTCGTTGCGGGATCCAAGAAAGTTGAATCATTTCTCCAGGACTCGTCGAGCTTCATTGACTCGGCGTTTTTCTGGTGGTCGCCACTGTTGATTAAGGCTTTTAGTAGTTGCAGTGGTTTGGGAATGTGTGGCAGGCTTGTCCCAAAAGAGAAAAAGGCATACTGGATGTAAGTCACATCCAGGTTGATTAACGGGCTAACATAATGGAAAAAAGCAGTTAGACTACTCGGAACCCGCAGAATAAACGGCAATATGATGTAGTAAAGATGTGATCTGTTTTGATTAAAGCATGTGATCTTGTGTATTTCCCAGTATTTAACTATATGTACCTTTACAACATACCTACTATAATGGCTGCAGCTAGCACCATTTATCGGTAACACACAATACTTACTCTTTATTTCGATAGACAAATAGCCAATGAATTCTACATTCTTAATGCCTTTAAATAAACATACTCCCAATAATAGAACACATCAATTCAAGCAACCAAAATATTCGAAATCTGCTAATCCTCAGACGCACCTGATATCAAAACACAACTAATGAGTATAATATTGTTGTTTACATTGGCAACATCTGAGCGGTAAACGTAAATACATTAGACTCGTCTGCGCCTCAATCACGTTAAGCGATTAGTTTTGGGTAGAACGGTCTTGTGATATCGTCTTGTTAGAAAACGATTAACAAGACGAAAATTTTTGGAGCTTGTGGGTTATTTTATGGGAGCATAATTCCTACAATTTTAACAAAATGGTATCCGGAACGGTCTGTTGAGGCGTTACATGGAACAGTCCTATTACTAGCAATGTACACCATAATGTTATATGGCATACGAGTCCGTTTCACTCTTTGATCTAGTATCATATACAGTGTCAGTAATCTGGAGAGGAGTCACTTCAAGGTCGTTATCTCATAGATTTTTATTCGCATATTGAAACATAAGAACATTTACGAACCGCGTTAGAGCACAGGGTGTCCGTTAAAGCGATAAAGCCTCACCCAAACCACTGAGTGTAGAAGATAATGTTGATAAGGAGGAAGTATTCATTGAAGCTCCTTTCCCACCTTATTAACATAGTCCACCTAATGTCAGAACCAAGCTGCGGTAAGAGCGTCAAGCAACCACTACCAGACTAAAAACCCCAGAACATGTCACCCGGACATGAACTGCAGTGGCCTACATGGAAAGCACTCAACCTATTGCGCACCCCGTTAGTATGTTGCGAACACAACTTGACGAAATGGAGTTCTTTAATAATAATATACACGTCGGATACCCAATATAAGTGCGGCGCCCCTGTTCAGAAACTGATCTACACGTTGGAGTGGCTTAAGTGCCCATACGCCTGCCCTTTGGGGCACTTAATGAAGGCCACCGATGCTACAAGCAACCTAGCTACTGCGCCCAATCTAAGGAGGAAACCATCGACTCGAGAAGATAAAGTCTACAGCTAAAAATTGCCTTCAAAAAGTCATGTAACAACAAAACACTTCAATATATAAATAACTGCTCTTTAAAACACCAATGGCATTATCGACAGCTTCCGAAGAGCAATCCATTTTCCCCGAAGTTGTCAATCTGTTTAATGGGTACAGACAGCCAACAGGATACAAGAATATGCCTGTCAAGCGTACACACAAACAACTCAGTGACTGACACAATTTCTCCGTTATATTCTGAAGAGGCACATGTTTCGAAGTGAGAGTTCGTTCACAAGCTTTTGTGATTGAAATATTGGATTGGACAAGCTCTGTTAACTAACATGTACTGTATATTCTGCGGTGTGGTTCTAAAGACTAATACGTATTCGTTAGACTTTAGAACCACACCGGCCAAACGCATATATGTCTCAGGAAGATTGCAGACTCCATAAGATTGTAATAGATCTTTATTAGATTATAATTTATCGATACATTATGAAACAATCGTTTTGTATAAACACAACGATTTTTAATTTATTATTGGAATTCTTTTTTGGAATCAAGCAGTCGAGTTTCCGGATAGTTTCCAGAGACTAATCTGAGATGTCATAAGTACCTGTAATTACACTGGCAGTCCAATACCCAAATAAGAGCGCAAAAATGCTGCTTAACTTCGAAAATATGGAGGTACGGTGAAAGTACTCTCCCGTAAGAGCTCCTACAATTTATTTTTCATCTAAGTTAAAGTCTTCCTGTAGGTATAGCTGGATGCAGCTAAAAGAGCCTTAGTACTTCTATTTTTCCCTGATAACTTTGACATGGAACGAAGCCATTCACGGGTGTTGGTCGCAAAAGTTGAAAGCTTCTAAAAATACCCATTCAAAACTATTCCTATCAACTCCCAGCACAAATGAACCTTATTCAATTTCAAAAAGGTATTTCATTTCGTATCTCGTCCATTAAGAGCCGTGTTCTGAAACTGAACACAAATGTTTACCGAGCGTTACTTCCCCAGCGGCGAAAGCCTCACAGGCGAACATCACAACTTTGCCCCTGCGCTCCGGAAAGGAATTCGAGCAATGCTTTGATACGCCAGTGTATTTGTTACAAATCGACCCGGTGTTCGCATGCAAAGTTAAAGCGAAAAGATATTTAGAATTACGTACTTTACCTACAAACGCGTACATGCTTCGAATATTTAATGTCGGGAGAGGATGCATATATGTTTAAACAGGGACTTTATTTTAGTGCCGAGAATGACAAAGTCTGATCAAAGGAAAAGCGGTGCTTTGTTTTCTAGATTCTTTGCATCAGATTCTTTTGTAGTTCCAAACACACTTGTCCTGTTCAATGAGCCTAGCCTTTTCCCAATGTTGTTTCTGTCGGCTTTCAGTGTTACTGGATCCAGCGGAGTACCAGTCATTTACATGGAGCGGCTGCCAATCTGACCTCCACCACCCAGTAGTTCTGTTGCACTTGTTCTGTTAACCGGTCAAGCGCTTCTGGCACCCCGGTGTGCCACCCGATTCACGCGTTTTGAAACTCTATTATTACTATAGCAAGGTATTTTAAAGGATGTTCTTTGACAGTTTGGTCCCGCAGCGGTAGAAGTCAAATACAATGAGATGCTTTGGCAGGAGTTCAAATGCAACAAGCCGCTGCAAAAAAAAAAATCTACCCCTGCACCAGTCACTCGGTTCAATATAATTGAAATCACGGAGATAAGTAGCAGTCTGAACAAGCTCTTTGCAATCTTATCAAATCATTCTGAAAAGATGGTATCTCTGCCTTCGTTTAATCAAACATTGTTGTACCAAGAACGTGTACCTTGTTCAACTACAAAGAACAAGAATTTTACGGCTTCATAAAATTGCAAATGCAAGACGTCGTCTTGGTGCTTTTACGAAGAATACTTTGTAAGATGCTCCTTTTAAATTAAATTGCATTTTCAAACGTGATTTCTAACAAACACGAATTTAGTGTACCTTCAATAGCCATCCTTTGGCCATGATTTATGAGGTCAAAAGGCTAACTACGAAGTGGTGGTGCCATGATGATTTCATCGTGACAAAGGGTAGTGTTATTCGTCCTGTTTAGCTTCGTCTCTCTCTCTCACACACCGGAATCATGAATCCCTGAGATGACCAAAAGCTTTTGATTCGACAAGTGACAATACTCGTTTGTGCCTGCAGCGGGAAAAAGATGATCTATCTAAGCGAAGTTCTTCAAAGCGAATCGATGTCATTCTAAATGCAATCGGCCCAGAATTCAGCTGCGAATTTTCAAATCTCTTTTTACAGAGTATTCTATATAGCTCCATCAAACCAAAAAGATACATCACAAATTCAACAAACATGACAAATCTTCACAAATCTCCAGCTTCCACAGTGAACCTATCAACATCGCACACAAAGAAAACCCCAGACCAACTCCCTGAGCTATAGCTATAGTGCTATACGAATAAATCCATCGCGTGGAAGTTATCAGATGCAGACAAGGAAATCGGATATTGGTTGCAAGTCGGACATCCCTCTCGGTTAGAAGTGGAAACCGACTTCTGGCTTTCCGATGCATCGACTACTCGTGTTTCATCGGAAACTATGTTACGATTAGATCGTGTTTGTAGGTCTGCTTATACATTGAGTACGTAAATTCTAATTTCGTACGCATTTGATTTGGGGTTTACAAGCGATTGGGTTTAATAGTTCCAGTTTTGTTGGTGGTTCATGCTGATACTTAAAGTTTAAACGACTCTGCAATGTGACACGTGCATGGTATTGGCTTATAAAAAGCTAGTCCGTTGTTCCTGTGGCACCGTGCCTGTGGCTTACCCTCAGGAACTGAGCAGTTTTAAGAGGAACAAGTTGCCTATGGCATTTAGCGATTGTGTGACTTCTTCTACAGAGATTACCTCCATCAAACAATTTTACCCTTTACAATATTAGTAACGATAATGACACGATAGCTGTGCACAATATACATATACAATAGATTCGTTACTTAAATCAACACAACACCTTTTAAACCTTAACACACAAGCCCCGCATAACATATCAGAAGCCGATACACAAACACGGTAACACCACGCCATCAGTGTAAAAATCACGTACAAAACATTATACAACCTCGTAAACACAGATCCCCTTTACGCTCACGCAAAAAAAGTAAAACAAAGGAAAACACATCCCATATTTCCCCATTTAGCGCCATACAAAATGCATAATCACCCGGAGACGAGGCCACCCGACCTGACCCACTTTTCTCGAGGTCAAGGCTTAGAACACAACCCTGTTGAGCGGTAAGTTAAACCAGCATAACCAGAACCACCGCGCTGTGACACCCAAACAAAAGGTTTGGGAGGATGGAAACTAGCAGAATGGCGACAGCTCATCTGAAGTTGGACAGATCCCAAATTGTAACTGTCTGTTTTAGTTGTCATGCTTTTGTTGTGCATTCTCGTGATACAAATGGTTGAATGTGTTTTGAGAGTGAATTGCTGGGGGTTATGAATAGCCGGCCTTTTGCGTGGGCATCATAAGAGGTAGAGAGACATTATGACAATGGCCTCCATATTTTGGTCACTGATCTTTGCATTACAATATGGCTTACTGATACTCCCGCTACGCTACATTTCTGGGTTATAGCTCAAACTTCTATCCTGCAAAAGTAAAAGGATATCCAAATCCTCACAACACATAACGCAATCGATCTCCTTCATTTTCTAACACAAAAGCAATATTGGCTAGTTTCTATGCAAAGTATGCCTTAACTATAAGCTGAGTAAAATGCTATACGTATTTGGTCGTGAATGTTAAGGTGAAGGATAAGACTGTCAAAGCCTTTCTTAGACACAATTCTTGAGCTAGGAAATATAATGCAATGAAGAACAATGCTAAAGATCTGCCGTTTACTTATTTAAGCTGGTATCTAGCAGATGTTCTATTAATTATAGCTACAAGACTCAAACTACACTGAGCAGTATAACATCATTTTTTCCTATTCCATACTTCTGTATTGACAGTCGTTATCTCAGCAGTCAGCACCCCTCTAGACAAATCTTCCTTCACACGGACTATCGTTTCTCTGATCTTCCCCTACTCGTATAGCCATCCACTAATTCTCCTCTTCACCACCAAGACTAATTATTAATTGAAGAATACCAAAAATAATTCAGTAGAGATAAAATAACCCCCTTACCTAGTTTCGTGTGTCGTGCGGCAACGGTATAACATTCGCTCATGTTAATTGGCATTCTGTGACGATAACAATGGTTCATTCCACTCGGTTCTCACTTCTAATTAAAATATTCAAGTAATCAATTGACAAGCTGTCGCCTGAGACTTTGCTTGCATACAGACTTTAATACTATATTAGATCTACTGGAAGGGTTAACCCTTGAGTAGCCTGGCTTACTTCAACTTTTCACCCTGTAAGGGTCTATATTTAAGGCCGGCTGTCGCTGAAAATCAGCGCTATGGGTTTGCCAACCACATGAGTCCCAGAATTTTGCTAAGCGATGGCAATTGTACGCAGATGTGAAGCATATTTTCCTTACCAGTACCTGTACCTGGGCAGTTACTAATTTTGTTTCTTTTTGATGGTTTGCGTTGTACTTGGCGCAAATAGTCACTTTTTCTTCCTTTCTTTCGTTTATTTAGGGAAACAGTGAATTATCTGTCAGTCATGGTACTGTCTGAAGACAGTCCAGGAGGTACTAGGACACTAGACACTGGTTCAGACCATTTTGTTTGGTTATTTGTATTCAATGTTTAGTGCTTCAATGGACACAAATTCCCGTATAATGGTATGGTTTAGTGTAGTCTATAACACGAGTGTTATGATCAGTCAACAAGTACGTAGGCATTTATCTACTCGATCAATGTTTTCAATTTCATTCAAAAGCTCTTCGAACTGACGATTATCATTATTTAACTGCATTTTTTATCTTCAAAATTTAAAAACAGTATTCTAGTCACTTTGCCTCGATTAGAAACCTCTAACTAAGAGAAGAATTTGTCACAACGCCTAAGCACAGTTATGTTTATGTAAGAGGCGGATAATTCAAAGATGTGACCATTCGCATTCGTACACCGGCCTAACACAATGGGCACGAGGCCAAAACCGAGCCCTGGAGTTTTGTCGCCGCTTTGCCTTGTCAATACGTCCATCCCAACTTTCACAACAGACTTTTCGGGCACCGGATAAATGTGGCTGGCTATATACGAGTACATTTTTATTTTCATTGTCGTTGGTCTACAGTTAGCTCGTATTGGAGTATGGGAAAGAGGGTCAATACAAGATCAAATCACCCCAGCAATAAGCACAAAAAGGTTTGGGAATATTTCCATTTTGCCTACGGCTAAAGAGTGGGATTCGCTACCGGAGTTTGTGTGATCTGATAGCTACAGCCTGGAGGGTTTTTAAATCAAGAGTGGAAAGGGTTACTTCTAGGCAAGCGTGCTCCATCGTCGACGAGGTGAGATATTGGTCAAACGACTGCCTATCAATAACAATGAAAAACAAAATGTTTTAATGATTTGTTTAACATATTAAAAATATTTTGTAGCAGACCCTAATCAGCAATTAAGCATCATCAAAGTAAGCCCACTACAAGTGATCAGTTTATTAAAACTATACATGCTTCATTAGCCTTAGCTCTTGTTACCTCGAGTCGGCTCGATGCTCGACTCATGTTCCCCACCGTTGTTCTACCATTATTACCCGAGACGAAATAATTACAACACCCTAAAACATATTTCGAACAACTTCCATGTCTGTATTCCGTTTACAATTTTCTGCTACACGGCCTTTGTCTTCATCGCAAACTGTTTTCATTAAATTAAGATGCTACACGTACTTTTGCAACATCAGAAGCAACTTTACAAAGTTAATATACACATGAGTACCTACATAGCTTACCCCGACATTGGAACCAACAAACGCCAATATTGGATTGAACAACTGCGCAGATGTTGCGAACGGTATATTCCGTCGATCTATACACACTGGCTTCAACCATTCGGATGAAGCTACAATTTCATACGCAATAAAACCCAGAAAGTGTGGTAAAAGGAAGATGAGACTGAACTCAGTTGAATCCAGCCGGAGTGCCCGTTAGTAAACCCGTAGTTTTGGCCGTCACTTAGTCGATACTCTACCGGCCGATATTTGGGTCATGTTAGCGTTTGCTTGTTTGCACTACACCTTATATCGCTTCCCACATGTAACTACCAACTTCAGCGATATTGACACAGATTTAAGCCCCTAAAAGGAGTCTCATGAGATTTTACTGAAAGGCATAGTCTCAGGGGTTGATACCAAAGACAAAAGGGCCATCAGACAATAACGCTTTAAGCTTTTGATCCCCCTTAACGTCATTTGAGAGTATTCCTGAATGAAGCAAGATGCTGTGAAGTGTTTAAATATCTCTAGAGATTACAAAGGATTTTAAAAGGAACTTTAAGATTTTAAAGAGGAATAAGGGGTAAGGCCTTGGTAATAGTAGACATAATAAATCATATAGCGATTACCGTAACTTAAGACCACCTATTGCGACCCATGGGTGTTATACGAGGTCAGTTCAATATGCAACAGAGCCTGACGTAACATCTAGCGCGAAAATAAAAGAAGTCAAGAGCAGAAATGTTTTATGCACTTTTAATACAGATAGAACCAGAGGGGAAATTTCCGTACTTGTAATAGAACGTTACTTACAAATTACAGGAATTAGCTTTCAGGCTATAAGTAACCAAATTTCTAAGCAGCTATATAAAGAACAAATTGTGAAAACTAGTATAAGGATCTGTAAGCTTCAAAAAACAAAGATCAAACTGTTTGGTCAGAAAAACTTGGACTCACTAGAGCTACCAGTAAATAGATCTGTCTGGAATGTACAGAAATACCGTAGAGGCACTTTTTAGTTTTCTTGTGGGAAAGTAAACTGGATATCAGATAACGTGATTCCCAGATATTGAATTTCAAGTCGGAGCAATCGGTTGAGCGTGGAGGCGAATAAACAGATAAAACATTATCGCTTTCTTCAGCGTATAAGTTTAGAAAATTGATGAAGATACTGTAGATCGTCGGTCAGTAGGGCAATATAGATAAGAGATGGGAAACACGTGTTTTCAAGATAGCATTGCATTCCTGAAGTGTAGACACAACAAACTTCAAAATCATGGGCTTATTCGATCGAAAATTAACCAAGTTTTTAACCGACTTCTAAAAAACGAGGAGGTTCTCAATTCGGATGTTTGCGTTTTTTTTTTTAATGTTTGTGTGCGCATAACTCCGTCGCTTGCCAACCGATTTGAAAAATTCTTTTTTTGCTGGAAAGGGAACCTTTTTATACTTCCCAAATATTTGGTCCCATTGAAATTTTATCAAAATCGGTTCAGTAGGGTTTTTAAATCCAAATAGCTGAAATAAATATATGGAAAAATCATCCATGTATACGAAATTGCGTATTTTTGCTGAGACTTTCCAGAGGTGTTGTTAGGTGTGTGGTACCACTGAAAAGTGAAAAACAAAAAAACTTTTCACAAAAAAAAGAAACCGACTTAAAAGTTTTTTTTTCTTCTAAAAGGTGATTCAGAAACTCTGTTTTGATTTTGAAAAGAACAATCGAGTCAGTAGCTACCGAATCGTTTTCCAACTTTTCGAATACTTGGGAGTTTTCGCGGTCCGTATTCAGCAATCACAAAAGAGAGTTATTCCCGAATTAATTTGAACTTTTCTGAACTTTTTGCATTCTTTATTTGAATAGGGATATTTGCTGAATAAAAAAAAATATGATTCTATTTAGTCTGTCAGTTAGATTATCGAAAAACATTGGATACATATTTTTTAGGGTTCCGTACCCAAAGGGTAAAAACGGGACCCTATTACTAAGACTCCGCAGTCCGTCTGTCTGTCTGTCTATCATCAGGTTGTATCTCATGAACCGTGATAGATAGACAGTTGAAATTTTCACAGATGATGTATTTCTGTTGCCGCTATAACAACATACTAAAAACAGAATAAAATCAATATTCAAGTGCAGCAGTAAGCATAATGCTAACGCATGAACCTTTTGCTTCCGGTATTACAGTTTTGTGTATAGTTCCAATACTAACTAGCTGTAATACTGGAGACCATAAACTTCTATTCTATTCTATTCTAAGTGGGGCTGCCATATAAAAACAAATTTTGCGGTGTTTTATAGATAATGATATACGGAACACACGTGCGCGAGATCGACTCGCACTTGGCCGGTTTTTATATTCAAAAGTCGATACTGTAACGTTACGTCAAAGCTACAGAGCCCTCTACTACTAGCTACTTATCCATAATGCCATGTATGAACTTAAAACGTTTCACCACGTACCACTTTAAACCCTAACACCTTTAATCTTAAGTCTTACCCACTAAAAGGGCCACCCAAGGGCAAAGGGCTCTAATTTTCCGATTGAACGGTATTTGAGGAATCTAATTAACAGCACGTCATAAACGGGATTATAGCGGCACGTGCCTTGAGTTGTGATATAATACACGTTTATTGCATATACCCGTATTAACGACCGCTGGTTTACGGTTTGTTTGTTACAAAGTACTGAATATTACAGTGGATATAAAATAAAAATTACTCTAAAGGTCATGACTACGATTACAAGCTTACAAGAAGACTTTTCGAGAATAATTTTAAAGGCAGTGTATTTGACTCCACGAGTAAATTGCTCGAGTTTATCTCGACATTCTCGACTACGGCAGTAAAAACATTTTGTCGTACACTCGGGCGTTTTCCAGACCCTTTTCCAGGCTTCATATTCCTCAAAGAAACTGTCGGGACGGTCATTAAAAATCGCACGGCTCTTCCAGCCAGGATATTGCGAGTTCCTGAAAATATGCAGACTTCTGACCATTGACCATTATCTATAATAAAACGTCGAAAAAATCACGTTTGTTGTAATGGGAGCCCCACTTAAATATTTATTTTATTCTGTTTTTAGTATTTGTTGTTATAGCGGCAACATAAATACATCATCTGTGAAAATTTAAACTGCCTAGCTATCACGGTTCATGAGATACAACCTGGTGACAGACAGACAGACGGACGGACGGACGGACGGACGGACGGACAGCGGAGTCCTAGTAAGTGATAGGGTCCCGTTTTACCCTTTGGGTACGGAACCTTAAAAACGGCAAAACAATCACGTTTGTTGTATGGGAGCCCCATTAAATATTTATTTTATTCTGTTTTTAGTATTTTTGTTGTAGCGGCAACAGAAATACATCATCTGTGAAAATTTCAACTATCTAGCTATCACGGTTCATGAGATACAGCCTGGTGGCAGACAGACGGACAGCGGAGTCCCGTCCCGTTTTTACCCTTTGGGTACGGAACCCTAAAAGCCCGAAACTCTGACTGAGTGCAAGGGGTGTCGTGTTTCTCACTAAGTGAATTGTGGTAGTCATGGTAGATAGCATAATAGTCTTTGGTAGATAATCAGTCGATCCATGTTAAATTCTTGTTTTCGGATGCAACTGGGTAGACAACTGGTATCCACACTAGTTCGGCCAAGTTCTAGTGAACTTGGCCTCAAACTAGTATGGATAAAACTACACACATGATGATGATTCGGAGTTGCGCAAAACCGTACGAATAAACGTTTGGTTGCGAAGTCTTTTACCCAAAAAATACTAAGATACGAATCATACGAAAATATACGAAATACACGACCCCTAATGGAAGAGCGAAGTTGTAAGGACAAATTGGAAAAATTGGATTAATCCATTGCCTTTAACCAATTCGGGGTGGTTCGAAGAAAATGTAGCCTACTCCCTAACTTTGGTATTGAACCGAGTTATTCCATTTCAAACATTACTGTTATTGATGATATTTAGAATGTTATTTTGGAAAATTAAATTAGAGTTTCGGGTACAGAATGAAATTTCGGACCAAGAATAGGCCTGAAATAAATTAATCATGGTCTTTTAACGACTTGGTGGTTCTTGCGGCTTCCAGGACACAAAGTCATGTCTCAGTGTTTCCCTCTACAATCATATAGACAAACAAAAATTCTACAACTATCACCGTAGATTCTAGATGTACGTTTGAACGACGTTTCACCATAATGATAAGGACCAACTTAAATCTATAATGCGATCTTCTAAATCCACTCTACTAGTAACATTAAAGCCTCGACATCGCGCGTAGGTGTTTACCATTGAAACGGCGTCTATTTCGTAAACCAACAAAGACATAGTGGTCAGTAACAAATCGTTGGAACGCATTAGTACAAAAACATCAGAACGCATCCGTATGCGTGAAACACGTTAATCCAGCGAGGCGAATTTATAACGACAACCAAACAGTATTACCTAGTTTATTTCTTGAATATCATAATTAAACTCCATTTGATTAATTAAAATGAGCTTATTCAGAGCCTGCCAGGGTTGCGGTTGCGGAATTTGTTCGAAAGAGTCTCCGCGGCCCTGGAACGCAAAGGGCATTAGGAGGAACACGGATGGGTTTTGGTCAGTAAGAGTCTGACACTCCCTTCCGCTCCACCCAAAGCGGAAGAAGTCATTTTGATGGTTTCCCATCTATAAAAAACCGGCCAAGTGCGTGTCAAACTCGCGCACGGAGGGTTCCGTACCATTTATCTATAAAAAAACGGAAAATAAATCACGTTTGTTGTATGGGAGCCCCACTTATATATTTATCCTATTCTGTTTTTAGTGTGTGTTGTTATAGCGGCAACAGAAATACATCATCTGTGTAACTGTCTAACTATCACGGTTCATGAGATATAGCCTGGTGACAGACGGACGGACAGACGGACAGCGGAGTTTCAGTATAGGGTCCCGTTTTTATCCTTTGGGTACGGAACCCTAATAAAAACGTTAGCCCTTCTTTAAATACTTTTTATTATTTGAATCACATTTTCAATTTGAGTTCAGTATTTGTTTAAATTGTCGAGTATTCGGTTAGTTAGACAGAAACTGGAAGCTATTTGCACGTTGCAAAACGTAGATCTTTTTGGAGAACTAACTCCCGGTTACCAACGATCATGAACAATGCTTCATCGACTGCAATTCTGAATTCGTATTTGATTTATGTTAGCAGACTTATTTTAGAGTTACCAATCGAGTTTACATGACTCCAAGGACCAGAAAATGTAACATTTAAAAACCGTTTTGTTTCGAAATGCTGAACCAACGCAGATTTTAAATGAGAAAATGGCCACAACTCTAGAAAACTCCATGCAAAAATGCTTACAATCGCATAACGATCTGTAGCTACGCATTTATCTTTATAGTTTACGTCCAGTATACCATTTACTAATCTTTTACAGTCGTAGTTATTAAAGAAATCTGGCAGACGCCGATGATACTATGTAGAAGCCATTATCAAAACAATAGACAGATATAGTTCGACTCGTCTTCAAAATGGACAATAATTAAAAGCGTTTCTAATTGGTTCACGTAATTTATGAGAAGACTGATGTTCTGTACCTCTGTATATGGCAAACAATGAGAGGCCCTGGTGTATGCCACTTTGGGATTTAAGTGTTTTGAAATTAGACTGAATATTGCTATTTGTCGAAGTCGTGACATAGCTTTTATAATAAAGCTGAAGAGTTTGTTTGAACGCGCTAATCTCTGGAACTACCAGTCGCATTTGAAAAATTATTTTTGTATATGATAGCGCCAATCATGGTTGTGGAGGTATTTGGTAGGCAGCCGCTCCACGTAAAATACTGGTATTTATCTGAATCCGGTTTGACTGGAAGCCGACCCCAATATAGTTGGGAAAAGGCTAGGCAGATGATGCATATGATAGCCATATTCATGAGGCTATACGGGAACAGGAAATTCCTACGGAAACGGATATGTGCGTAGGAAGTCGCGGAAAAAAGCTAGTAGCTTTTTAAAAGAGGTTCATCAACATCATTATCTTTTCAGCCTAAAGACATTAGGCTTCCTTAGTTCTTTGCGTCTCGCATCCAGCGCGCGGCAATCCGCTGGATGCGAGACGCAAAGGACTAAGGAGTCCTCACTAGGTTATGGGTCCAACTTGTGGGAGGCCATCCAACAACGCGACTTCCAGTACGCGGTCGTCTCGACTTTCGATCCCATCTACTATCTGTTCGCGAGCAATGTGCAGAACTGCAGAGGTTAGCCAGGTGTAAAGACTAAATAGTCAGCATGATGTGTGATCTTCGCAGGGTGGCTGGTAGCAGCTGGATCAGGGTTGCCAAGAATCGAGATAAATGGCGTTTGATAGGAAGGACCTATGTCCAGCAGTGGACTGCAGCAGGCTGATGATGAAGGCAGTAATGCTGAGTATTCTAGGAGTCCCGAAAGCATTTAAGTATCACTTCTCGGTGATATCCTAAGTCCATCTCCATATATTTGTTCTTCTTTATTTATGTTTTCTGTTTTAACATTACACAGTTCTAATAATAACAGCAGTACGAGTCGATCTTCAAGGTTAAGTAACGCTTGCCGCGGTCGGTCTGTGGATAGGTGACCATCTTGACATACCGAGATTCCTCCGTGCCTCGGAAAGCACGTTAAGCCGTTGGTCCTGGCTGTCATTTGTAGATCTTTGGCAGTCGTTACGCATTGTCAGAAGACAACAATTTGACTCCAGTCTATTCAGGAAGTATCGTGTGGAGGTCTGGTAGGCAGCCGCTCTAGGTGAAATACTGGTATTCAGTTGAATGCGATTTGACTGGAAGCTGACCCCAATATAGTTGGGAAAAGGCTAGTTAGATGATGAGTTCTGAAAATTCAGATCCATGAAGTGGTTTGGTGGAAACAGGATTACACTCAAGGAACCTTCGTAAAATGACCATTAACTGGCCAGGTAAACGACTACTAATGCAAACTCTTATCCATTGGAATCTTACCGATCCTTGTAACGTGATTGTGAACCAAATAATGATTTTCTATGATACAGAATAAAAGACCACCGGTAAACCGTTATTACTCGTATCAATATAATTACGCAGAAACCTGCAATATTGTAAACTGGGCGGAGCTCAAACTGAAACATCCAAATACCCTCCAAAAAATTCTTCACAATCTTCGCTGAAAACGATTCTCCGGTGCACTAGGCTTCAATTAGGAAATAAATTCAGGTAATGTGACGTTAAGATAAGGCCCGTTCTATTCAAAAGAAATATTGCGCGTTAAGACGATCATAAAACTCTAGTACAGTCGGTTAACCCTTCAAAAGGTCCTTTAGACCTGACGAAGGTCATAGGTATTTGGTTTTATTTGGTTCTGAGTTGGTCTAATTGAATTCTAGTGTTCTCGAGTTATCTATAACTGTACCAGTCCAGCGTGAGGGAGTTTCTAACTGTTACGTTTTATAGTTTTTAATGGCTGGATGTGACGGTTACCTTTTACCAAATACTCCGAAATAAGTGAGTATAATTGAATTGAGATGAGTTTTGGAAAGCTTTATAGTCTCCGTTTTTGAACACTAGGCTTTCTAGGTGTGATTTTAGGGCTGGGTCCGTGGGTCCGAACTTTACCTACTAACTCTTAAATGTATACCTATACTCGTAGATTTGAGTACTTAATACGTATTTTGAGTGTTTAGAATGATTCAAGCTGTTAAAAGGAAAAATATCATCATTTGTAGATGCATCTCAAAAAATTAATTGATCGGCAGTGTTGTACAACATAGTGGCGCCCAACTGAGACTAATTTATAAACCAGTTAGGTTACAACATAACTCTACTTAATTATCAAGCAAATATTATTTAACAGTTCTCGTTAGCAGTAAAACAAAATGTCGCTCCCATTTTATAGACACGAAATTACAAACAGTCGGCGAATCATTAAATTTTATAATGTCGCATTACGTAATCCGTACATTAAAATCAAGCGCAACAAGTAAACGAATGCTACAAGCTTCATACGTACCTAGACAGCAAAAACCGAGCCAGCTACATCTTTGTACGACACCACTAATTCAATTAACTGTCGAACACAAAAAGACACCATCACATCAAATTAAACATAACAAATAAAATAAAATAAAAAGTCGAAAGTGAGAAACTGGAAACCAAAACGAAACTTAGGGGATTAGTAATCGTTCGATACTTGAATTAAACATTTTTAGACGAGATATCTAATTGAAATTATTATTTAAACAATATTTGAGAAGCTCGCGTGCGAATTTCGCGAAAATCGTGTATTTTGACAGGCCCAGCTTGCTAGGGAGCAGCCTAGCCTTTGTACGGGGGCGAGGTGTAGGGCGCAGGCGCGACATCGATCCCTCTGAAGCCATCCAGTAAGGCACGGAGTACATAACTACTCGGATACTTCACTCCCCAAATTCGTCACGCATCGAACTCACACTAACGCAATGCTATTTTTCATAGAATTCTGAGTTGACGTCACGAAATTTGCGAGGGAGACCTTCTATCCCCGGCACATTCTGTGCAATCAACTTTTGCGTTTGTGTGCGTGGAAAAAGCAATGAATGAAGGAAGATGAGTTAGTAAATGAATAGTTATCTGTGACTAAAGTAAAGTATTCACCACTCAGTCGATCGAGGGGCGTCTGAGAGTCTGGTATGAGTAAAACATTTCGGAAATTTCGTAAACATGAACAAAATGTTCCAAAAATGTACTCCTGATTTAACATACTATTAAAATCGCTAAGGCTGAGACACATTCTCTTGATAACAGTATTTTATCGATAGATTAAACACAGCATGGTCAAACTTCTGGCAAAATTACGGCGCCGATGTAGGGTCCTGAATTCAGATAGAATTAGTGTAGGCCCATTCTTTCTGCGGTTGTTTTTGAGAATCAGTCCTATTTGCAAAGGAACTTATACAAGTTATGCCTGAATATTTTTGATGAATTAGGTACACCTATTATTAATTGCGAGAAAATTGTAAAATAAACTAACTTAACACACAAGAGAGCAAGCGGTCGATTACCAACTCGCTGGACTGACCTGATACTAACTACTGAGTCCACCATGCTCCAGTGTACCTACTCGTAACGTGACCAAATGACAGAAATGGAAGCACATCGCTGAGACAGCAGTCCGCGGGAAAGCCGACGAACACCATTTGTCCATGGACCTCATCTGCGCAACCACGACCACTCAGACAAGAGTGTCCGACTAAGAAGAGAGACTTTTAAACTAAATAAAACTCCTGCGCATAGAAGCCTAAGCTGCCTAAGTAGCCGCCACAAAGACACAAGAAAATCTTGCAACAACGTGAGATTTAACTAATAACACAGTTATACTTACGAAACAGTCTCCATTGTAAAGTACTACCAGAATGGGATTCTTTAAATACCTCATTTATTTTACCACAATCGCGACACAGCTATGTTACTTCGATTTTGGACCTAAATGACTTTAAGGTACAGTTGTTAATTGTTTGGAGATGTTAAAGGTAATTAGTTTAGGAGGTATGGATACCGTTAGACAATGCATAGCTGGTTGATAATGACAAGTTATAATTGTTTAAAGTTGGTACTTATATTTTTAGACCTTTGTTTGGATTGCATGCGAGTCTGATTCTCACGGTTATGGGTTGCAGTTAGGTAGTTCTAAATTAGCTGCATAATGTTTGGGAACTCATTTTTTGTGCCGACATAGGTCTAGTGTTCGCAAGTGCGACTCCTAAATGCCGCGTCCTGATTTCGATTCATGTGTGGGGCAATGTTTATTGGGATTTTCGCTAAAGATTTTATAAATAGCAGTATAGGGGCCGTAATACGAATTGCGAATATCATCACGATTATGTCGTGAAAAAAATAATGAAGAAAGTGTTCCTCGTCATGTATAGCTCTATAATTCTCTCAAACCAGAATCATGTTGATTTTTAGGTGTCATAGTGTACAAGGCAGTAAATGTATACTTCATTTACAACCTAAAAATAAAGACAAAACTATCCATTTGTACAGAGATTTATTTGTTATAGCTGATAGAATTTTCATATCATCACTAGACTTTTATGCCATGTTTGTTGGGGTTTGGTGCCAACTGTCACATTATCATTCACACCCCTTGTCATTACAAGGGATGTGAATGATATTGTGACAGATATTCTGGCACTGCCCCATAATATAATTTTGCATTTGTTTAATTATAAAAATTATAAAATGAAGCTTCTTACCGGAAGAAAATATATTCTCCAAAGGTTGTAGATTCATTGTAGCTGCAGTGGTTTCCATGCTGAAACGTGACAATATAAAAATTAATAACTAAACAAGTGGGTGAGCCTCATCTGCTAATAGTCTGGAAAAGTTTGATCGCAAGATTAGTAAAAAAAAAAACTTTGTGTTAACCCTTGCGGCCCCGACATGTGAAAATTCCCAAAAAAAAATAAATCTTATGTAATAGGTAAATAAACATTAAATTCGCGATTAATTCGCGACACACCGGTGTGTCGCCGGGGCCGGAGCGGTTGCAATAGTTCAGGGGTCCTACTATGAGGCCATAAAACCATCACAATAGGGTAGGTATTCTACTGAAAAAATCTAATTAGTCCCGTCACATAGATTTCCACAAAAAAATTGGACCATATTTTTTATTATTCACATCAACAGAAAATTACGAAGATACAGTGCATTGAAAACTTGCGTGACGAATCTACGATAGTACAATTTATACTAGCGAAGTGACATCACTAGACCCCTCCCTTGAACTTTGATGCGCTTTATCTTTATCATTTTTAACTGTTTGTTTGTTATGTTTTTTCAAGAGAGGCTAGGTTAACAAGCTGAATTAGTTAACAAAAACATATTGCATTAATAAAAACACGCTGCCCCACACTAGGAATTTCTCCTGTATCATGGGTGCATTTACAAACATATAAGCTCACATACACAAACAGCCATTTTGTTAAAATTTAAATCATCATTAAAATGCACTGGGGGTTTGTTCATCTACACATCACTGGCAACTTAGGGTCTATGAAAATCCTTGTGAGATTGCCATTTTAAACTGAAGATATAAATGATTACCAACAAAACTTGGAGAAGCTGCAAGAATGGAAGCATGCAAAGAAATCAGTTTTTTTGTTTTTATTTAAATATCTTCATTATAAATATTCGTTACAATCTAAGGAGTCAGATTTGATAGCTGAGTAGAGAGGGATGGAAGATTGCTTTACCACTAAGTGCAAAAAAGATTGGTTCATAATTAGAATGAGCCCAAAAAAGACTGATGTCAATGATTTCTAGTACGTACCAAAAAAAGTTTTTCAGACCAATTGTTTTAAATTATTAGTAGTGCATGTCAGTTGCATAAGCTTGTGCAATAAAATTTTCTAGAATATTTTAATATTTTTACCAATGTCTGAGTTATGAAAAGGCTTTTTATTTAATTGGACGGATTTTTCAGCGACCTACAGTTTTCGTCAAATAACTTTGCCCCTCTGAAGTTAGCCATTTGCAAAAATCGCGCAGGTGCAGTCATGTACACGGGACGCAAGCATGCATCGAACGTAAACGTAAGACTGAGACATAAAATCGTGCCCCGCCCCCACGTCTCTTACGCATGCGCAGTTGCAGTGTGTTCGTAATTTTGACTACTACGCAGCCACTCGACACAACTTCAGAGGGGCAAAGCTATTTGACAAACACTGTAAGTGACATCTTTGTTTCAACATTGTTACGTGCCCATGTCACTTAGGCTGCTGATTAAACGGCGCAGAACTATTAAAGGGCTTTTAATGGCTGCAACATTTAAATTGGGTACTTATTCTTTTTATTGAAATATTATTTTGAATAGGTTGTGAAATGCCAGTGATACATGCAACTATCGTTGATTACAGCGATTACCTCCTCCTTTTAACCAGACAGTAGATTAGCTCAAAAGTACCTAGTGTAATGTTATATTAAAACACATTATCATCCCGCTAAAATTAATGTTTCCAGTGTATTTTCACCAAGAATATCAGACTCGTTACAGATTATCATGATTTTTAGTTATGATTTTGGACTTTAAGTTATGTTCAATGCAACAGGTGTTACCCATGCATTTCTGACAGAATATTCAAAATACACTTATTTTCAAAAAGCAGTGAACAGTTATTAATTCCATGATGAAAATAGGATTGTTACTTGATATACAATCATGACATTTTTGATAAAAGGTGCATTATCTGTTTAAATACTAATTCCACCATAGTTTTTACTCTCAACAAGGTTTTTGTTTCAAATCAAAAGTTTTAACACATAGGAAATCGCAAATAGTGAAGCCCTAGAATAACAAAGTAGAGTGTTTACAGTTTTTCGAGTTTATTTTTCAAAGAATGTCACGTTTTAACACTTACCATATATTAAATTCAATGGTTAATCACAGTTAAACACTAAAATAACACACATTTCACCAATATTAAGCGACGTCTTACGCAAGTCACACTTATTAGCGTTTTTCCCAGCGTATACCCGGAAAGATCGAACAATGGGATCTGAATTTTATGCCAAAACACTTTCACATTGGGTCCACTACAACAGTAGGTAGCCACCTACATGAAACAATACAGTTACACAGCCTTCAATCATCACAAAAACAAACTTCACATTGATTACACACCATTTATTCACTTTACTAAGATAAACAGTTGCCTCAAAACACTAGATTACATGCACAAAGTAACTTTTGGAATCTCGTAAAAACTTTAAAACTTTAGCCGTGTCGACAACTAAACTCTTGAATTTTTGACTGATAGACAGAGATAGCACGATACGCAACGCAAGCCGGCTGAGTTGTTTCGACACGGTGAGTAAGCACAGTGTCAGACGATGAATGCTGTGTTATATCCTCAGAAATTTAAGTACCTTAAACTTACGGTTTAAGGTTCACAATTGCACTCCTTGTGAATTAAAGTTATCTGTGTGAGATAGCTGGAAAACAAGATGCAGCTGATGTCAGCTTCCTTGTGTTACCCTTTTTATTGGGAAAATCAAAAACGAATTGAAAACGTCATGTCATCATAACAAAACATAAACTATCAATGAAAGTAGTGTAGTAGGCCTAAAAAGGAATGTTTTAGTTCTGTTGTTATATCGGATATTTTCAGAGTTAGCAATCGTCTCATCTATACTATCTATACTAATATTATAAAGCTGATGAGTGGGTTTGTTTGAACGCTACCAGTCGGATTTTGTAAATTATTTTTGTATATAATAGTTACATTCATGAGGAAGGCTATAGGCTACATGGGAACGGAAAAGTCCTACAGGAACGGGAAAAAAATTGCGCGTTTGAAGTCGCAGGCAAAAGCTGGTTTAAAATAAGTTTTGCCTAGTTCGAGTGATGATTTAATTTTGTCTTCCCTTTTGAAGAAGTGCTAGCCGGCTGACGTACGTTTAATGGGTTTAATGGATGAACATGATCCCGACAACAACCGACGAAAATATTTATCATTTTCGTAGAAAGATTGTTTACTGAAAAGGCGTAAAATGCGTGAAAATGAAATAATACACTCCGGCCCCGGCGACACACCGGTGTGTCGCGAATTAATCGCGAATTTAATGTTTATTTACCTATTACATAAGATTTTTTTTGTTTTTGGGAATTTTCAAATGTCGGGGCCGCAGCGGTCATTCATGATTGTAAAACGAAAAAATGCAATTTAATAAATAGATAGTAGCAACACTAAAGTTGAAGAGTTGCGTTTAGTTATTGATCTTGCTTATTAAGCACAATCTGAATTTAGCAAATGTCGACGAAGGTTTTGTTACTCAAATTAACTTTTAACTAATTGCAGGTTGTTTGAATTTTATCAGTCTTTTACAAAAGTACTTAAAAAAATATTGACAATCTTATAGTGAAGTGCCAAATAGTTTTCTATTTGAGTAACTAAACGTATAAACATTTTTAAACTATTGATACATAGGCTTTTGAGCTATGTTATGTTGTTCCATCATTTACCAGCAGCATTTATCAACATTTATCGAAATTTATCAACAGCAAAATAAACAACGGCGTACTTAACGTTTACCATTTCTCATCCGTGCCTCGTTAAGCACATTCTACCAAGGATCCCGGCTCTCATTTGTAGATCTTTGCCAGTCATTCCCAAGTCACCAGGCACTAGTCTTGCCAAGAGGTAAAATGCTAACCAGTATTTGGATTTTGGAGGTCAGCTATGGAGCCGATTCATGTATAATACTGGTACACAGCTGCAATCTG
The DNA here is from genome assembly GCA_947386135.1 of Melanchra persicariae. Lineage (NCBI taxonomy): Eukaryota > Metazoa > Arthropoda > Insecta > Lepidoptera > Noctuidae > Melanchra > Melanchra persicariae. The sequence goes on along the minus strand of OX376667.1, from coordinate 11,960,472 downwards.
CATCCGGTTAGGCTGGAAATAAAAGTTTTTTGAAGATATATTGATTGAAGTACCGAATATTCCGTAACCTACCCTACCCTTACCCCTACCCTTTAAAGTATAACGTGATCATAAATACGATTACACGGACTTCACAAATTCAGCCATTTTTATAAGTATTCACTGCCGTACTTAGTCATAAACAAGTTGCAGTGGCATAGCTGAGCACAATTTATTTAAGGACTCCCAGACCAAGTACCTACTTATGAACAGTGGCTCAAACGTCTGTGAACCTTTTCATATCTGTAATCCTTTTAAAAGGATGGGAAATCATGAAATGGCTTCTTCCGCTCTGAGTGGAGCGGAAGGAGCGTCAGACTCTTAGGGGCCGCGCCCACTGACGGCGGCAAGGCAAAGCATCGCGCGGTACGGCACGCTTCGGCATATCCTATCATCCTGTGGCATACCACAGCATACTGAAGAATCTTCTGGCATTCCACAGCATACTGAAGAATCCCGCGGCATGCCACACGATCTTGTGATGGCATACCACATCGAGATGAAAGCAAGCACAATCTGGCGTTCAGCAGTTCAGTTCAGTACTGCCGGTGGATCCTGTCGATATCTCACGGTGTACGTACATCTAGGCGGAGTGAACGACAATAGAGCTGTCATTCCATCTTATTTGTATGGGTTGACAATTCAACCGTCGTCGTGCACCCGCCCAAGTGTTCACTTCAACATGTTTACAGAATCGCACTGCTGCGCTAATGTAAAATTAGTATTGATTGGGACTTAGTGGTATCTTGTGGAATGTCACGACGACGACGTGCCGTAGTATCCCGGGGAATAACACAATGTGTCACAGTATCTAGGAGAATGACGTGACGTTCCGCGGCATGCCGCGATTACCCCCGTCATCACGTGCGTATTAAAATAAAATAATGTCAGTGCTAAACCCAATGAAGTATGGTCGAAAATAACATGTCTACGAAAAAAATCCTTTGCCACGCCATATCTGCTATGCCGTGCCTTCAGTGGGCGCCAGCCCTTACTGACTAAAACCCATCTGTGTTCCTCCCTTTGCGTTCCTGGGCTGCGGTGACTAAACGTGTGTTAACCATGGCAATTACAAATTTTAGTTACCTAATCATAATATCATGAGTTCAGTGGTGGCAGCCTTAGACCGTTGGTGACATTAGCTTTGCGGGGCCCGGCGAGTCCTTTCATTTACCAGTTAAGTTTAAAAAATGAGCTGAATTATATACGTTGCAGATTGAACAAAGATATTACTTAGGTCGCTGAAAAATTGGCGCATTTAAATGAAAAGGCTTGGTATAGTGGTGCTATTAGAAAAGTATCAATTGACTTTCTAGAGAGTACATAATAGATTCCTCATCATTTTGGTCTTCAGGCAGAACTGCTGACAGCTTCTACTATTTGACTCTGCCGCCAGATCAGGCGATCAGCCGGTTGATTCTGTCGACATCTCACGGTGTTCACCTAGGCGGAGTGAACGACAAGTGAGCTGGCATTATCTTATTTATGGTTTGACAACTCAACCGTCCGTCGTGCACCCCGCCCAAGTGTTCATTTCGGCATACAGAATCGCACTGCCTCCTTCATGCTTTCTATGGAACGACTCCTTAACAGTTCTTGTAGGCAGCATGATTGGTATTGGTCTATGACCGGTTAGGGATGAGGAGTTAATTTCAGGGATAAATTAGGGTAAGGGTCAATCAAAGCGCATTGACAGAGTCATAAAAATACGGTACCGTAGGGTATTTGCTTTCGACCGAATCCGATTTTTTATTATTTATTTATTTGCGCTCATTGCACCTGCTTTTTTTTTCATCTCAATAGAAATGTGCTGTGCTTTATCTACTTCCGGTCAATATGCTATTCCAATTTTAAGGTTACGCTTTGGCTCAGGGTCAATGTGACGTGACCCTTGGGGCCCAAGGAGGCTTCTTCTTCTCCTACCGCCGCATTGGCATAAGGGTAGTCTTCTAGATTCTGATCAGCTTCCAGATTCTGGGAGCTGAGGAGGTATAAAAACTTGCTCTCTGTTAAACACAGACATGAATAATAAATGAACTATTTATACAAATTTAATTTATTGATTCAATTTTATAAAAGGTAGTGACTGATTTCATGTTCGTTTACATAATAATTGTTATCTAAGAAACCTACTTACTTACAATTAACTGTATAATACCTTTGGTTAATTAGGTAACTTAACTAGCTATAATATAACACTTAATACACTTCTTACATTGATCCAGATTCTTCAATAAACTCTTATAAATATACACTATTTCTGAAAACAAATCTAAAAATAATGTCTCTACTGGAATTACCTAGTTGCTAGTGTCTTAAACTAATATTATCTGCGTATTTTTGCTGCTTTCTTATGCAAACATAATCGGTGAAAAATGTATTTACTTAGGTACAGCCCTTTTAAATAAAAAATTCTGACCACATATGGTAAAGTTAGGTTATGGGTCTAGTCATTCTCTGCCAATTAACTTATAGGTTGTTATTTCAAAATAATAATGAATTAAGAACCTATTCTAAGTTGGTATTAAAAGAGAATTTGAATTAAAAATCATTATAAGGTTAGATGTTTTTTTTACAAATGGGTGATTTTCAAAATTTTTGTACATATTGTTGTGTGAAAACGTCTACTTGAACATTATCCAAGATAATGCATTGAAGTGATCAAACTGGTATTAATATTCTTGAACAACATTTTTCCCAGATAGGTTTCAATATTTCAGATCATAATAATCAGTAATTTAAAAAAAAAAATATGTTTAGTTCTTCAGTCTCATAATATTTTCATACAGCAACCTAATGTCTCTAAGCACAAGAGCGTAACAAAAAAAAACATAATGAAGAAACTACTCACATATTTACATGTCCTAGTTGCACAATATCTTAAGGACTCTAATTATGATGTAAATGATGTGAAATATAAATAAATAACCAAAAGCTTATTATTAATAACATTGTTTAAAAATGTGTCTTGCATTTCGTTCATTTTTGTTATTCTTTATTGTAACATCAATATTAGTAGAAATTTGAGATTTTCAACTGGCAACATTCTCCATTTAAAACCGTCCAATCACAGGACAGCAGAACGTCTGTCCACCAGTTTGACAGCGGGTGCCACCAACAACGAAAGTGTGTTTGTTCCTGTGCAGTGTTTTTTCAACAATAAATTTTTCATTTTAGTTGTTCAGCTATAAAAACAACGGTAAGGCTTTCTCTTATTATTTTTTTGCAAATTTAAAGAATAATTTTGACCAACCACTAAAAAGAAGCTGGATTATTCCAATAAGGTTATTTCTACCCTCCAAATGTTTGAGGTTGTAATTCAACTCATGGTTTATTTTCATTTTTCTAACGATTTGTTACGTTTTTTTGTTGCGTAACAAAAATGATGTAACAAAAATGAAGTAAAGCTGATTTCATACAGAATTATTATGTTAAATGAGACCATGTGTTATTTTGTACAGGAATACTGATGAGTCCCGCAGAACGACAACGTAAATACAGAGAAAGACTTAAGTTAAACAATCCTGAAAAGTATAATGAAATAAATGAAAAGACCTTAGAAAGGATCAAAAGTAAATATGTCAAAGTTTCCAAACTAACAGAGAGTCAAAAAGCTTTAAGAAGAAGGAGTTGGAGAAGACTGAAGAAAAATCAGAAACAAAAATGTCAAGATATAAATAAACATGAAAAGAAAACAAAATCACGGAAGTTATATTTAAGAAATAACTATAATTTGAAGAAGAGAGTAAAAAAGCAGGCCTGCAAAATAGAAAAACAAAAAAAAACAAATAGCGGCTTTTCCTGATGCAGAAGTTTACGACGGAGAAGAAATTCCTGAACCAATTTTAACACCTAATTCAAAAGTAAATTCAATTATACAAGAATTGAGTATTAACAAAGAAAAAGATAGAGATAAAGTAAAGAGAGTTATTTTAGAAAACATGATCTTGAATGAAGCTTTAGCAAAACAATATAAGGCCGCTAAAAGTAATAAGGAAAAAAATATTTTGAAAAATATCTATATATATATATATATATATGACTGTAAGTCAACAGACTGATTTTATTACTAATAAATTATTAAAATGCGATTTCGTTGTTTTAATTGTCTTCTGTGAAATAGCCCTAATATTTCCTTTTTGTTATTTTTTTGTGACGTAGTTCATTTTTGTAACGGTATTCGTTTTTGTTTCATTTTTGTAACTGTACAAAAATTTTGAAAATCACCCAAATAAGGCATACGTTTACAATAACATTTAATTCCTGCTAAATCAAACACATAATCTACTGTAGGTGGTAGTACCCTTCTTTTGGGCTTTGCCTCAATCAGAAAAAAAAGTTTAAGAAGTATGATAGTTCCTTACAAAGCTACATCCTTATATTTACCCAAATCATCCGACTCATTACCTACAGAAGTATGACTGTTTCGTAAACCGTAGAAAACTCTTTCTCTTGACCCACTAAAATGGTACGGTTCATGTCTTAGTAGATTTACCCCATACGCCGCATCCTCCCTTTTATATTCGGGGTAAAATCTCGGGTCGTAATCCGGAGGGTAAGCTCTCGGATCGTAAGGGTAAGAGGAACGGTAGTATGGGTAAGCCATTTCGGATTTGCAGTCCATTCTATCTTCGTAGTCGTATCCTTTTGGTGGGTATTCGTCTGTTTGGAAGGCGCCGACGATGGAGTGTCTTCGTTTGTAAGGGTTATCGTAGGGTCCTGACCTGGGTCCTACCCAAGTGCCGTACATTTGCGGGGACTGGTATTGCTTGGGGTAGCCTCTGAGGCTGGCCGCGTATTGTCTGTCGGCTAGGTGTTGCCAGTATGCTGGTGGGGGCTGCGGCAGCATGTGCGGTGGGTAACCCATGTTCATTGATTGACGGCTAGCGAGATGGCGCCTGAGGTCGGGCATGGAGCCGGATTTACCTGGAAATGGAAAAGTAAGTATTAAATCATGATGTGCTAATTGAAAGTTGAATGGTTTGGAAAGTTGAAGAAGCGCAACCGGGGATCTGGGTGGTCTTTAAAAGTAGATAGCTATATTTATACGATTTTGTTCCTGTTGCTAATCTCTCCGCTCAAGCACCGGCAACACACCGGTGTGCGCCGAATTAATCGCGAATTTTATGTTTATTTACCAATTACATAAGATTTATTTTTTATTTGGGAATTTTCAGATGTCAGGGCTGGAGCGGTTAAGATATACTATACTCTGTGGACTAGCGGGCAAGCAGTAACCGGTTATTTAAAAAAAGCCCCAAAATCTCAGCCAATTAAACCTCAGTATTTGCCTTCAGATTACTTAAAAATATTGGGCATGTATTTTTTCAGTACCTACTTTGAAATTTGGTGTGACATTACGCGTTTACACTATTTGCCAACCGCATTATGTTGGTAGTTTTTATAGATAACAGTGTTTAATATTTAAAAAAAAAACGACTTCCAAAAAAAACACTACAAAGCACAAAATAACTTTAATTTCCGAAGTCGGTGTTTTTGGTTGCTTCTTCTTTATTTGACACCGACTTCCGAAATTAAAGTTATTTTGTACTTTTTAGTGTTTTTTTTGGAAGTCGGTGTTTTTTTGTGAAAAACGTTTTTATTTTCCACTTTTTAGTGGTACCCCACACCTAACAACAGCACTGGAATGTCACAGGAAAGAAAAAATATACAATTTCGTATGATTTTTCCACATATTTTTTTCCAGCTATTTGGATTTAAAAACCAAACTGCTAAACCGATTTTGATAGAATTTCAATGGGACTAATCGAGAAGTATATCCTTTCACATAAAACAAGTTGTTTTCAAATCGGTTCGTAAATGACGTAGATATGAGATAACAAACACAAAAAAAAACAAAAATACAGTCGAATTGAGAACCTCCTCCTTTTTCTGAAGTCGGTTAAAAAAAAAAATACCCAATTCTGCTGTTTCCGTGTCCTTCTACAAGCTCAGCTTATCAAATCAAATACATATTTATACATTCAGTTCCTTATACCGTTGTCTTGCAGGAAGCCGTCATTGGTGAAAGCGCTGGGCGCGTCGGGCACGAAGTGGCTCGCGTCGAACTCGCTGCCGCTCACCGCTCCACCTGCACTGTAGCCTGCCTTCCTGGAAATGATATAGGAAGTATGCTGTAAGTTGGTTTTTCTGGGGAGTTTACGCGTGTTTTCGTTTTAGTGGCACCTTCTTGCATAACTATAGATTAAGAAAGGACGGAAGGAAGGAAGGTAGTAATTAGTAGATACGAACATTCGTTTTATACAAGCTTATGTATGTCATTTGTTGTTCTGGATTACCTAAAACAATTTCAACCAATTTCATATTGTGACTTTGTAACCCTTTAGGGAATGGAACTGGTACCTTTAACACAGGTTACTATGTAACCTAGCTAAGATGCCAGTTGCGATACTATCTAAGAAAAACAAACCAATGTTCATGTCCTAAATCGTTTTTGTAATCCGATTACTTACTGGTTTAAAATTGTGACTAAATAAAGCATTATTATTATTATTATGTAGTTGCCATCAGAGGCCCAAATATAGGTACTCTTTTTTATACAACGTTCGCCTTAACATGTCAATCGCAAACACAAATTAAGGCTTTTTTGACAAAAAGCCTTAATTTTTTATACATATTTGTCAGTTTGTGTTTGAGATGCGAATGCGATAATTTGCTTGAAAATTAGTAGAATTGAATCACATTGGAGAAAAATATTTAGTGACAAACTTATTCACTAAAACTATTGGTCGTAATTCTAATACCTAGGTAGTGACTTTAATTCTTGTTTTATTCTTTTGGTGCAAGGTCAAGAGCAAAGGAAGTTGCGTCTCCATCTCTCAGTTGGTCCCAGGTAGGTACAGAATACCCAGTTTAAATTGATAGTTACGATCGATGTGGTCTTTCTAGAAATGGCAATCGGAAGTTCCTGCCATAATGATAGAACAAGCTTAAGTACACGCTACACTTGCGACATTATCCATGTCGTGGCCATAAAGTAGAATTGTGACCATTTTAAGATATGACTGAGGTTAGGTTTGAGATGGCCGTTTCATGAAGTGGCCAAACATTTTTCATTAAATAGCCAACCACTTCATAAATTGGCCCAATTCTACAATACAGCCACGAAATCCATATACTATACTATCTAGCTTTAGTAATTTTATTATGTAGTGCTGTGCGATTCAGCTTATTTTTATTTCTCACCTAGCTTCCCTGAGTGCATATGCAGATTGCACAAGAACAACCCCGCACACGATGGCAGGGAGTCGCGCTACGTAGCAGGCCAGCTCAGCTCCACCGTACACTCCCTGAAGACCCTGAAATCATTCACAAAATTATTAGAAATGGTCACAATATTGTTGTACTGGCCCTGGGTATAATATCATCATCATGTAGCTGACGACTGATAGACAAAGGTCTCTCAATCTCATCCACCACCACATGCTGGCTGGTAACAGATAAATGAGGATTGCGCTGAATGACGTACAAATCTACTGCAAAGTCATAAGGAATATGCATGTATTTTTTTATTACTGAATTCTTGGATACAATTCTGAAAGATTTTTTAATTATACTTAGCTCTAGGTACCTATATACCAGCGACAAAATTATAATGCTTCAAAGTTAGAATGAGAAGTAGGTACGATATAGACTCTGACGACAGTTGAGTGCTTCCATGGAACTGCCAAGAGTGACAAATTAATTAGTATAAGATTTTTTAAAAATGTTTTATGCCGTTACTTTTTTTATGAATGTTATTATTCTATTTTTATGGATTACTGGATAGATAAAAATTATTTCGCAGGAATTTGCAATCCAGAAAAATAAGCTTTCTCGACTGCAAATGAGACCGAATTATTTACTCTGCAAAGCATAAAAATAAAATATAGATATATGCGAAAAGCTTACCCAATGACTTATAGACATGTAAAAGACTAGAGCACATTCTGGTATGAGAACTAGTATGACTGCTATCAACCATGCCAGCAGGCATCTGTTGTTTTTCTGTGGAAAAGAAAGATTCAAATGAATAATGTAATTATCGTACATTTGGGATTAGTGGTAATAACTTTTTGACGTCCCGTCCGTAACACCTCACAATCTCGGGTTCAGTTGAAAACCAGCGTCAAGGACAAGGTATCATGGCATTTAAGCTGAACTGGATACATTTTGGCGCAGCCGTGACACGTGCCTCACTTTACTCTAATTATTTAATTCGAAGAAAAGCTTTTAAAAATATTTTAATGTTGTTATGATTATAGGTTCTGAAAACTAATTTCGTGCTTTTCTGTTCGTGCCAATATAAACGTATTTTCTTTTTCTCTTTCTTGTTTGAAATACTAAACCCCAACCAAAATTTATATACTTCAAGCTAAGATGATACAGACGAAAAACAATTATGGCTCTATATTTTAAGGCTGGACCTCTAGAAGTTTATCTGCGTGGACTAAAGACCATTCCACGTGTGGGTGCGAGCCACATCACAAATAATGCCTTATCTCCTCTTTTGTGCCTTGAAGTGCCGATGCGAGGCCACTGGTAATGATGTTAATATTCTGATCGAATCGATTTTTGCTTTGGAATGAAGAAGAATGCGAAATAAGCCGTAAAGTTCCATACGAGGTGTATGGAACTTTACAGCTTATTTCGCATTCTTCATTGAAAAGGGAGGATCCTCCGACCAGACGGTTGTTGTGTCCGGTGGGCAACTGCCCGAAAGTTGTATTTATTCAAACCGCGCGGAGAACTTATATCGCGATGTAGGATCTGTGTGACGTGAAGTCTTTAGTTCGTATATTCGGCGTAGATGTACATTCCTGTAAGTGACTGATGGTAATACTTACAGATATAAGGCCGTGCACCAAAACCACGGTGGCTGCGATGACGATACAGTAGCACACCATCAGCAGCGCTGACGCTAGCGGTAGTCCGCTCTGTGACTCCACCACCCATACGATCTCGTAGATCAATGCGATTGCGTACGCCACCTATAACATATATGAGTAATGCCTTAGCTCAGTTACCTACGAAACCTGAGGTTCATTCTCTCAGAGAATGATCACGTGATCATTTCAACAGCGTTTGTCGATCCCATACATTTTTGACGTTCTGACAATCGCCTTCGGCCTTCGCCACTCTAGCGCTAACAGAATGTCACTAGCCTCTAGTATTGTTGAGGTGTAGGTACACAGATTTGCAAGAGGTGGTCTTCATCGGTGTGTATGTAGCTAAGAAAAATTGAATGTGCTTGACAAGTGAATGGGCCCACGAGATGGTTCTCGCATTTAGGAAGACCGTCACCAAAATTTTAACTTCTCGTAAATGTGGTAGGGAAGCGTATTCAAAGACTTAATTATGATAGTATTTCGCACATCCAACATGATCAAAATTATGAAAATCTTACTAATTATGAATTTTAGGAAAACATCGTCAATCTCTGGCAAAACTTCATTAAATCAAGAAATTTGCTTTTAGTAAAGATTGTGGGCTAAATGGCGTATAATTTGATTTCTTGCCCGTGTAGTCGTGTGGGCGTAATTGCAGCCATGACAGCGGAAATCCTTTGACCGAATGGCGTTTACATTCTAAAATCTGACAGCCTGAGAAGCTATAGGTGAACTATCTATAGGTAGGGCAAGGGAGGGCTTGAATTTGGTAAAACGATTGAACAAAGTGTTTAAGTAGCACGACCAATAACGAACGTTCAGAACGTGGCCAACTTTCATGCAAAATTGTGACCGGTTTTCATACTAAAGTTAAGCAGTTTTTATTTGCTAAGGTCGACATACTACGGTCAGGATTCAAAAATAGTTTATTTTTTGGAATTTATAATCATTTAGGTCGCAGGTCCCCTCGGTCATTCAGAAAGAGGCTTTCAGAATCAGTCATCATCACCAAGCTATGTTCGACGCCAGATAGCCTTGCAATAATGTTCATTGACTCACATAAATTTATTGACATAATATACATAATGCCGAAAACAGAGATAAAGACATAAAGCTGTCCTGAGGGCTGAATCAACATCTATCGTGATCCTTTACGTTTTCTAGTAATGAAAAACGATTAATAATTTATTGTCCTCAATTTGTTCGAAAGCAAAGGGCACTAGGAGGAGCACGGACGGGGTTTAGTCAATAAGAGTCTGACACTCCCTACACCCCACCCAGAGCAGGAGGAGTCATTTGATGAATTCCCATGCATAAAAAAAACGAACAGGACAAATTATACGTCAGTAAAAAATCTGTATTCCATCAACAAACAAACTGGTTTGCATACAGTACTAATTTACCATTTCGTAGAAATAAATCAGGTTGTAAACACGCTGATACCCATTGATTTTTTGCCATACCCTATCATTTAGGTACCTAATGATACTGTCATGTCATGTTGTCCTTATAAAAAGTAACCAGAGGATTGACAGGTAGATACTCGTATGTACTTCAAGAGACTGGTTTTTGATAAGTACCGAATAAAATTTTGGTGTAAGCTTTTCATCAGATTGCATTCACAAATTATTTGATCACTACCGTCTCTTATAGAGTCCATTCTTTTATCCTTGGTTTAAAGAGGTCAAAATTGCATTTATTTTATAAACTTTCATTTTAGGTGATTTTTTGCCCGTTGATGGTAATACTCTCACTCCCTATTACATGGGATTTGATGGGATTGAAACATAAGGAACTGGCGAATGGTGGGCGAAACCTATATAGGTATATACTTATCCTTCGCCTTCGGGGAAAACAGGATGTTAGGTATGATTTTTAGAAGAAGCAAGCAATAATGACTCATCCTTCAGAATTAGCATCAGTGTCACCTCCACGCTCCACTACTTATACCGAAATTCAATGTTCTACCTCACAAACACATCATTATGTGAGGTAGAACATTGAATTTCGGTAATGACACAACATTACGTACAAGACTAGTCTGAGTTCCAGTAGGTTTACTCTCACTATTGCGTCGTCATCTCTAAAGATAAATGCACCGCCTTACACCCAACCGGTATAACTGGACCGAGCTTTGCATTCAAACCAACATGTTCTCAGCAACAAATGACGTGTTGCGAGATCAACGCTTTCTGGACAGTCTCGGCTTGTACTTCCTTCGTCGAGATGTCGGGTGAATTTTAAATAAGCGAATGGTTTTGTCGTTAGATAAGTTTTGTGTCGCGCGTGATTTATTGAAGATGGAATAAGATTGGAGGATGCTGCGATGTAATAGTATTGTATCATCAAGGTAAACTGAGATAAGAAATTATTAGCTTCGCCAACTTTAAATTGTTTTACATAGGATTGTTTAGTTATGTAGCTAATTATACGAATAGGTGTTTTAATACAGCAAGAAACTTAGTTCGGTATATTTAATTCGTGCTTGTTATATAATTGCCATTGTACCCTTAACTTAACGATTGTACTCGAAAAATTATTTAAACAGTTGCCTGTTGGTTCTGTGTATCCGCTCGTCGATATGGCTATTGGCTAGTATGTCCTACAAACACGCTATAAATAAGTAATTATCGAAGGAACTATATACTTGGTATCTTACTAATGACCACGCATCACTTCCTTTTAGCGGAAACAGCATGATAAAACAAGATTACTTAATTATGGGATTTACACACGCTTTTAGACTGTCAGAAAACACCTTCAAGCCCAAGTTTTCTAATTATAAGGTAGCCTAAGATAGGTCCCTGAAGGACACCATATGGAAAGCACGCAAAAGCAAGCAAAGGGAAGAGTAATCAAAAGTTAGAAGCTTTCCTGTAATTTTGATTCTTAAAATCTTGGTAACATTTTCTAATTAAATCACTGTTTTATTTTTACATACAGTTTCAGATATTATTTAAATTTGAAAGGGGACTTACCAAAGCGTAAGCTGCAACGAATCCCGAAGCAGCCGTGACACTGCAGCAGAATATCCTACTGATGGCCGGCTTCATTCGAAGCTTCGGCGTTTCCAAGTCACTCAGCTCGTTACTCGTCGACATCTTGGATTACAGCTTTTTAAACTACCTTTTTACATTCCTGGATATCTTCCAAATGCTCTAGATGTTTCGATATTTCTCATTTTTCTTTATTTGGTACTTAATTTCGATTTAGTGATCCGGCAAATGGTCTAGAACTTTCTTTGATTCTCATTATTCTATGTGAACTGTGTTATCTGTTAATTGACATGTTTTAATAGTTAGATTGGTTTTGAATGCAATGGTTTCAAGATTCTTTTGTTTAGAAATACTACATTTTCTCAAAAGAATGAGAGGATGGTTTTCTGGTTGTGATGATGTCTGATGTCTTCAATTGACGGCGATTATCTGGAAAAGAAATAAAAAGGATGTTAGTCTTTGGTTCTGATCTCAATACAGACAGCTAAAGATGGGTTGAAGTTGCAAGAGTTAGAGCTATGAAATCAAAAAGAAGAAAAATTTATCAAACAGCAAACTTAAGAATGGAAGAGGAAGACATTTAAAACCGACCTCAAGTAAGATTAGAAGTGGGCAGGCAGAAGAAGACGATTTACAAGTACCTACCAAAGACTACAATAGTATACTGGCTGTACCTACTGAAGACATAGCAAGTAGAATGGATGGAATATTGAACAATCATTTGAACAACGAAGGAGCTTGCATGGTGGCTAAAACTTTACTGATTCTGACAAGTAAGTATCGCCTCGACTTTTTATGACGGTACGGTATTATAGAAATGGATATACATGTATATACGTTGGTTGCAATACTGTAAAAACTGCAGTAGTTAACACATTTAATATTGCAACGTCTATCTGTTTCACATTTTTTACCACTTCCATGTTTTTCTTGTAATAATAACTAGTAATTGGTTTAACGTAGCCAGCCATCCGAAAATAATATTTGTAATAGTGGTTCTAAACTAACTTCGTATTAATTTCCATTTCGAAAAGATTATGCTTCATTAATTTTCTGTGTACTGCGTGCTACGGGTAATAAATTCCTTTATCGGTCTTTAGAAAATTGAAGTTTAGATCGATATCAACTCCAGCTCCCTCTCACATCTGAGGTCTCAATCAAGAGTCTTCTTTGGGTTCCTGGTTTTCTTTTTTGGGTACACATTTATACCCAAGAATCTCGCATAGTTCAACATGGCACCTAATCTCGATGGCATTGTTATAGGTATGTATGATTGTATATTGCACATTCTTAAAACTTGGATTGTGCATAATGAGTGGCGTCTGATGGGATCAGTTTGTTGCGCAAATGACGAGTCTTTTTGCGCGCAATTAGTTCCCAGAAGATTGTCGGTGATTTGAAATAACTTGGCAGTTATTGTGCAATAAATTCTTAAATGATATCTGTTTGGAAAATAAGGAACAACATAAGCTGAGTTGACAAATTGTGGGAGTCTACCGAATTCAATGTTACATTTTTGTATAGTACTTAGACAATTATGTTGTTAACGAAAAAACAGTATCTGCAGCTCAGCCGCATAATACACTATTACAATTTGATACTTAGCCAAACAAAAAGTGTAATAGGCCAACAAAAATATGTTAAAGAATGAGAAAGTAAGCTGCAGGCAGACAAGTTAGTCGATGAAACTTTAGAAGGATCTGGCAGAAATTTAAATAGTATTTGAATTACGAACGTAAAAATATGTACTTATTGTTTTAAGAGTATTATGACAGACATGTACTTATTTAGGGCATCTGCTTTAGAAGGGAGCTTTACCTTCTAAGGCAGATTCCCTAAATAAGTAAAAAGTTTAATCCCAAACTGTGTTTTATTTACTATAATAATTGATAGTAACAATGGCAGAGGCAAATTACCCATCTAGGTACTGTGACAAGCTTATCGTATAGAAACATCATCCGACGTCCAAGTTTCATAATAACAGATAACTTCCTTCCTAGCCAATTAACTTAATTCGCACAAGAAACGTAATGCAAATACTAACAGAGCAATAGCCTTAATACATCCCGATTCGCTCACTACAAGGGCCGCCATTGACTCCATGGGAAACCACCAGTCCGCCATGAATGGTGGGAACCCATCTAATTGTGAACATTTATAGGTGTTTACCATCACAACTGTAAGGCTGCGGTTCCTAAAAAAGCGGAGAAACTGAACCTATAATTGAATTGTTGTTACGCATGAAAATCTCCCCTTTGTCAGTTTGTAGATGTTCTCAGGGAAATCGTTATTAGAGTTTATGTCGTTTCATAATTAATGAATTAATAAGTATGCAGAGGACAGGTCGGTAAAAATAAATACTGACAATATCACAAGTAGGAATGGCCAGTTTTAAGCTGTTGTCTATTCAGCTGGTCTATTCTGTCAACAAGTTACGGTGTAAACTTAGGTGGAGGAAGCTTGAAGTGAAACTGTCATTCCACATGGACAGGATGGATTGACATCTCATTTTATGTTCACTTCTCATAAGTTTCCAAGGTAACGTGTTTACAGAATTGCACTGGAAGCATGTATGTATGTACTAGTACTTAGCTATGGTCTTATCAAGTTGATCAGTTATAGACACCCTTAAGTAAAAACTAAATTGTTCACTAACAGTCGCAAGCGCAAGAGAAGAAGACACCCCGGGCGTCGGGAATTGCAGGGCGATTCCCAGCCACAAAATGATAAGCCAAGTATATCTACAATGTTTGGAATTTGAACGACAAATCTCTGTTGGTAAACGGTTACAGTTTCATTTTTGAAGCGAATATCCTGTAGAATGACGATAGAACTAACTCTAATTAGAATGATTTCAAAGCCTAGCACCGAAATGTAGACAGATAAAATATATCATATCATAATATATATCATAGATATTTTGCACAATAGCCTGAGAACCGATTAATTCTACTGCTCAGACAGAAGGGACAGTTCATTTCACAAGGATTAGTTGAACGCCTTGACATACTTTAATGAAACACTATGTTTAACTACTCGCGTAACAAGTTCTATATGATAATTACTCCGTACAGGATATGAGCATAATCTTGAGCAGTAAATTCTGGTATTACTGAGGCAGGTGTTGTTCGAACTGCAATATTAAATTTATTTGTCGTTAAAATTTCATAACTGTTAACTGGCTTCCCTTTGACTTCATTTACGTGCATTTAATAGTCTTTTCTGGTCTTAATTTGTTCTTTTTGAGGGGATGAGACTGTAATTATTATTCATTGTTCCTTGATTAGAATAACGCCTCTGGCAAGTGGCGTTCTTTGCTGATTCGACTAGTTGTTAGTTTCTTTGCAGTTGTGCAGTTGTTTAGCAGTAGTTTATTATAGTTCATCAGCCTTAGGGGTCTACGAATATTAAATTTTTGGTGTACATAGAGGTCTTCTTAAACACCAATAGGAACTTTTAATAAGAATGGTCATTCTGTCGTTAAGTTAGAATGCCCATTCTAACTTCAGTGTGGAAGCCTTCACCAGTGGTAGCTCCCACGAGCGGTGTGGTGGCAAATACTTTTGTTGCATTCAGCCTCACTGTCATCTTGCTAAGTTTCTGGACAGTTTGGAATGTTCGTACACTTACTTAAAACAACAGTATCTATATATTTTTATTAATCATGCTAAATACCAGTATTTTTAGGGAGTATATCTGACCTCCGCAACCCAGTAACTGGGTGACCTGAGAACCCATGGCAAGACTGGTGGCAAATTTTCTGGCTTCTAACTACCCGTAACAGCTGACAAAGATCTACAAACGACAGCCAGGACCAGGACCCTAGCTGTTTTTAGCTCCAAATATAAAACACGCTGTTCCAAATTCCAGACGTATCGCCGCTCTCATCGGAACCAGCACTTTATATTCGTATACAAATGGCGTCCATCGACCTCGCACTACGCATTAACACTTGGAGCCGTAGAAAATATGTCGGATAACGTAATTATTGTTTTGGCAGTGAATTTGTTTAATATGTGGGTCATTGAAATTGTGTATGAGTGTAGAAAGCGGAGTAAACGTAACGCCTGCTTGTTAAGTTAATCAAGTTGTCAACGACTTGTTAATCGAGTTGTTTTATTTAGAGTTTTGTTACTTAATTTTACAAACTGGATATTACTGATTGTATAATTAAATATTGCAAAGTCAAATAGCATTTCAAATAAATCATTTACAGCTTACTTTTGAATTGTCATAATCAGTCAGTCTAACATGAAGCTATTTGCACGTCCCAAAGAGGACACTCTTTTAAACCATTTTATGTTTTACAAAAATCCTCCACATTTGTCCTCGAATTGATTGAATCCGAAGTTTATGTAACGCCAGACTTGGGGATGAGTTTTGAAAACTAAGTGAATCTCTACGTCTTATATGGATATTTTTGGGTTGCTTTGTTATTTATCTTTTAAATCAACCACTCAGCCAGTTAGTTAGTCAGATAAAAATGTTATGTTTGTAATTAAATTTGGTACTTCACGTATTAAATTGTGGTTATATAAAAGCTCCAATTAACAGAAATACCTACTAGTATTAAATTAAGCAATGATATTCTCGTCTTCAATATTTTTGTCACTGGATCCAGTAGAGTAGTAGAGTGCTAATTACTTCAAGTATTTTCATTTCCGTTGTTATCTTTCCGAAATGATGCAATTCTTGCTTGTTGTTATGTTGTCCTTAATTTGTTTGCATTCCAAGCAAATGTTTTCGGCGAGTTAACTGCGATTCTAGTCGTTTGTGTTCTTTTCACGTTCAGATTTGAATCCGTGGTGTATCCATTTCCTTTTAAATGGTAACTGAAATAGTACTTTATATAATAAGAGGGAATGCTCACTGTTCTTTGTCGTTAAGCGAATACGTTGTTTTATTTTAGGTTATGGGCCCAGTCTCAAAAACTAAGAGTGCATTTTCGTAATAGTTCGAGCACAATATAGTATAACCAAAGGACAAAGTGTGCATGTGTAGTGTATCGTGTGCTAAAACATGGCTACCGGTCCGAACTATGGTGAACGTGCCTAAGCTGAAGGGCCGCGAAAACTACAAATGAATGGTGTTCTGCATTAGAAAACGTCTTAGTGTTGGATTGGAGTTAAAATCATTGTATGAGGATTCTGGATTCAAGAATCAGTCTGCTTAGAAATGTTTGTGTAATCAAAGAGGGGGGGGGAGGGGTAGAAGCTTTGCTTACTATCGCTGACAAGGGGGTGTTTTAAACAGCTAAAATTCTGCTTACGTAATATTTGAACGGCCCCAAATTATCGTCATCGGAAATCGTAAATAAATAAAAAATAGCCGATAATATGGTCTGTGGAAACATTGTATTAATAGGATTCACCAAAAATTCCGTAGGTACATACTGCCATATTTTCATATTTTCCATGGACCGTTGTTTTCACATCAGCGTAAAACCGCGTGGTCTCAGAATGTTGACAATTACCCCACTTACGTAAGTATAACTTTGGGAACTCAATGATAATGCCTCTAGAACCGTTACTATAGGTACATACCTACTCATCTAACCATTGACGGTATTTTGATGACATACTGGATGGACATAGTAAAACTGTAAAACCACGTTAGTGTCTTCCATTGCTACCGTTTGTTCTGGCTTTTGGTCCGTATTTCTCTTTTCCAGACCGTCCATATAGGTATTAGAAGATATGACGTGCAAACTACGGTGTCATATAAGTACAATTTTAGTACTTGCTACTGAAATTGTACTCATGTAAGCTTAAGGTTGATGGTTTAGTAGTGGGTTTGGGGTTGTCTTGAGACACATCACCACCTTGTCATGTTTTACCGACGAAAAATGTGGTCACTGGTCATGGTTGCCTTCTTAACTCCCAATCATTCCTGCCAGGGTTGCGGATTTGTTCGAAAGAGTCACCACGGTCCTGGAACGCAAAGGGCATGGAGGAACACGGATGGGTTTTAGTCAGTAAGAGTCTGACACTTCCCTTCCGCTCCACGCAAAGCGGAAAAAGTCATTTGATGTTTCACCATCTATAAAGAAAAGCTCCCAATAAATTGAAGCTTGGAACGCTTCCATCCATTTTGTATTGAACGAGCCCTTATCTACAAAACCTGGCCTCAACGCCGTGCAACCTTCGATCTCTCCACAAACTACTACATAGCCACAAGCACCTCCTTCCACTATATTATCTACATGTCATATCTCACTAATAACAAGCATATGCAAAGGAAATCGCATCTACAATCAGTAGATCGACGGTGTCAAGGCTGGTAGACAGAATTAAACTCATGTCATGAAGACTTATGAGTTATGACTGCAAACGCCTCCGCCATATTGTTTTTAAGTATTGTGACTCCTACAGCGATTAGTATCAAGATTTTAATTCTCATTGGATTTGTAGATATTGTGTTTGAAATTAATCGAAGGTGAATTTTATTGAAGGTTTTATTTGAGTTGAGTGTGGGATTTTACTTTTCTTTTTAGTCTTGGATGAGTGGGTCTTATTCTAATTGCATCTGCTTGTAGGATTATTCAATGGCAATCGTTTTATTTATTGTGACTGTTTAGAGGATACACTTGTCATGCAGATTGATGGGTTTTTAATTCTATTAAGATGTGAATGAATGAATGAAATAAGATTCTTAGTAAGTTAGCCCATACTTGTAATCGTAACGGATAAGGTTACTTGAATAAAATAACAGAGCTTTGATAAATTAATGAGCCAACCTGCTGCTGCCTTAGCAAACCAATTATTTGTATTAAGACGAAAAAGTTCACCACGCAAACGATAAAGTCTTATCTATTTTTGGCGAGCAGGAACGACTTTTATCCCAACTACAGTTGGGATAAAAGTCCCAGAATTTACGGTTGTCCATAGTGGTTGGTTTGACTTCTCTCTCTTTGTTCGCATTACAAGTTTTTATTGATTTGTTTGTTCATACATATTATACTACTCCTAACTAACGGCCGCTTTCTATCCTTGTCTGTAACCAATCAAAGGTGAGGATTGTGTGGTGAAGGACACAAACTCGGCCGTTGATTGGTTACAGACAAGGATCGAGATCAAGATTGGGATTGAGATATATTATAGAAAGCGGCCGTAAGTAAACCCTGGAACTGTGCCCAAAAGACTCAGCATTAAATACCACTTTGTATGGCAATGCTTATTCTCTGTCCAAGGATAAAGCCTTTGGGTCACACGATCTGTCAACTAGGCGTTTGGATAGATCTTTAAATACAGCACGAGCATTCAACCCTCCAAGGCTCGAAAATTACAAGTAAATAAATGACAATATCAAAGTACATAAAATATCAATCCTTCGATTGATCGATCGATATAGTTCCTAAGCATTCATTATTGTTTCTGTGCATCGACTTAGGAGTACGTCAAACAATGCAAGGGCGCCTGGGCCGTTCAATTTGTCACAGCAAGCCATTGGCCGTGAAACTTCTGCTTAATTAGCACCTTCAGTAATCAATTAGGAATTTGTTGTAAGGCTGTCACACTGTTTAAAGTTCCGATGTTTTGTTCCCATGGATCTTCCGTTATGAAGTTCAAACAAAGTTTCTACAATAAGAAACTACTATAAAAGCAAGATGTAATGAACCTTTTTCACCAATTGCACATAAATGGCTGATTTATTTCACGTATTCTATTTACCTAATGGATAACGCTCACCCACTGTTTTTGATTGTTTTCAATTCGTTCTGAAAGGCAATCCATAGTAATAATTTCAGATCTAATACCTTTCATATTTTTGTCCTGTTTTGCTGTAGTGATCTTAATTCTAGTATTTCAATTTGATGCAGCCCCACCTTAGACCAGTCGACTTAAACATGCAACCCACATGAACTCATTAAAACTTCTCCAACTAACTGCAGCTCCAATTTCCCGGTCCTCATTCAACTATCACAGGATGTAACTAAGCGAATCACCCATCACGTGTCTCGCATACTAATCTTACAGAACACTATGGCTTCCACGATACTTAACAATACTGCTGACCCTCCAAAACTGTTGGTACAGTCGTGCGCCTGTTAATATTATATGCACGTACTCATAAAGAAGCGTCTACAGTCAATCTGTTTCGCTTTCCTCGGTAAAAGCGTAAGACAAAGAATTAGTGCCTCGTATAGACGCGAAGTTCTTTTTTCTTTTTAAAGTTGACAGGGAAGACTAGAATATGAAAACGTGTAATGGCGACTCTAAGGCGTATTTTGTAATTACTACTTATTAATTAGCACAGCATTTTCTATTTATAAAATAGTGAAGCAATTTTAACATTAGGTTTATAATTGTTTCTCTTTTCGTTCATTCGTCTTTCGAAACGGACGGACGGTGTGCGTTTCGGAAGGAATCTTGCTCACTGTTCTCTGGTACGCGTCTGCTCATCAGATTTGACTGTGAGGGCAGTGAGCAAGCAGAGGGAGAGACGGACCCAGAGAGGAGAGGAGACAGGGTCACACCCTAAAAGGAAAAATACATGGAAAAAATACAGACGCAAAAGTATTACCCCAGGCAGGTATCAGCAGCTCAGCAGCTGGAGAATCCGCCACGATCCCTTCGGGAAAATCAAGCCCCTCGTACTCTGGGGGGGACGTTTGTTAGTTCGTGTCGTTCTTTCTTCTTTCGGAAGAAATACTTGAGAAGCGGTACATCATCAATTCAATTTTTATGTACATCTTTTTTTTGAACATTAGAACGTTAGAACAAATAAACAAATGAGTTTCGCCTCTATATGGTAACAGTAACAGTTTATTCTATGGTAAAAGTCGTTATCTCAGTCCAATGAACTGTTTGTTGTGGAAACAGCCGGGAGATATGATTGTACAGGTGTGTCCGGGTGTTTAGACTAGTCGCTGTAGGAGAAACTTTCGATATTCATCATAGTTTTTTTCTTTTTTATATACCTGTTCCGCTGTTGGTTCTGTGATACTACAATATTTATTTATGCAATTTACTAGGTATAGGTTCATACTGTTATTTATTCGAGTGTTCGCAAGTGCCACTGTAGTTTCTGGTCCTATTATAGTGGTTGTTGTGTAGGTTTGATACCTGGCTTGGGCTATCCCAAAAACGTTTTATATGAATTAGTTACTGCAAAAGTGAAGTGGCTACTTACAGTCAAGAAGTTATCAGATCTCGAGTCGAGGCAAGCCCTCGTTTACTCTAGAAGGCATAGATATAAATACAAACCCGTATAAACATCTCAGTAAAAAAGTATGGCTTGTTTGAAAAATGCATAATTATGCATTTATCTGCTGCGATAGGACTTAGCTTATGGCACTCGGCAAAAGTGTATCTTCTAAATCAGAAAGAATTTTGGTAATTGGACAATTCTACTTTTGTTGGAATCTGAGGGTACGGCAATACAATCCGGGTATCATAGAAAAATATAACAGCAAAAGTGAACACGAAGGTTTGATTTGATTAACGCAGTGGACTGTATCGACTTCTCTCAGAATCTTACGGCACAAACAATTATTATTTAGCATCAATTACCGATCAGAAAATAAGCAATTAGTGCAGGAATCATCGCAGTTCGTTTGCATAAATGATTTAGATGAATGATGAATGAATGATGAATGATGCATGATGATGAATGAAGAATGATGAATGATGAATGATGAATGATGAATGATGAATGATGAATGATGAGTGACGAATGATGAATGATGAATGATGAACGATGAATGATGAATGATGAATGATGAATGATGAATGATATATGATAAATGATGAATGATGAATGATGAATGATGAATGATGAATGATGAATGATGAATGATATATGATAAATGATGAATGATGAATGATGAACGATGAATGATGAATGATGAATGATGAATGATTATTGATGAATGATGAATGATGAATGATGAATGATGAATGTTGAATGATGAACGATGAATGATGATTGATGAATGATGATCGACGAACGGTGAACGATGAAAAATGAACGATGGACCATTTTAAGCTAAATGAGGCCGGTATTTCCTAGCAGACTACCCTGAGAAGAAACACCGAAAAAAACGTTTTATAGTACCTAGTCATAAGTCAGTAAATAATAACACTAATTTTAATATTTGTAATGGACTGGATCACAATAGCTCTATAGAATTAATGACAGTCAGTCACAATTGGTAAGTCTGTTGGGTGCAAGAAGCACGAAGACTGGCTGATATGGCAACATATGGGAGTGTCTATGTTCAGCGGTGAAGGTCTTTCAGTTAAAATAATTATGATGATGATAAAATCTCAACTCACAGCAATTTGATTTTGTTCTTTTTTTGTCGGCACGCTTGGCGCAGTGGTTGAGCGATTCACTGCTGCGCTGCGTGTGGCGGGTTCGATTCCCGCACGGAACTAATATTTTTATGGCCTACAGATAGTTGTCCCGGGTATGGCTGATTGTGTTTGTGAGTTTATGTGTTTGTAAACGCACCCACGGTACAGGAAAAATGCGCACGTTTAAAAAAAACCTGTAAATACTTCCACATAACACAGAGCTCGCGACGCTTCCTTCAACGTGCTTCAACTATACCCACCCACTTAGCACCAATAAACACAGTCCGTATCAATTATACCACTCCATCATTCACTAACGATGCAACAGCGCAAAAACTAAAAGAAATGCTTTAATTGCGCCCGACACGGAAGGATACGCAACTCTTTAATGATTAAATAACTTACTTTTGTTATTAAACTAAGTTGCGTTCGCTTCTAGAGATCGTATGCGATTCTACATTGTTTTAGCGTCGAAGTGTGTAAGTGGGACGGGGCGATCTAGTTTACACAGATGGTGTGGTGTCTTCCTTAATTCCTTCAGGTGTTATGTTTTGACGGTTTGAGCAATCGTAATCTAAATACCCTTGTGACTCATTGGAGCAAATTATTCATCGTCTTTTGTTTATGAAAACTAGCGACCAGCCCTACTTTCGCACGAAAATAAATCGAAAGTGGAAAACGTAGGTTTAAAATCTGTTGCGTTAAAAAACGTAGGGTGTCAAAATAGTTATAGGCCGAGGTCAACTTTGTTTAAATACTATTTAGAGAAATAGCATCAAAAATAGGATAAAGCGTTTTGGTCCTATGAGACAAATCATTCAATCATTTTTTGTATAACGTTTAGATAGAAAATGGTTGCACGTATCGAATACAAATGTCATGAAAGTCCGTAAATTAATTTTAAACAGAATTTTAACACCACACACCATAAACCACAACAGAAAATTAATCAATAACCTCATTGTACTATCTAACAGACGGTATCACAAAACAAACCAAGGTGATGCAGTTCCTGCTGTCTGCAGCCATGACATAACAGTTCCATAATAAAACAGCATTCCATAGACAAAGATACTTTGTTGATCCGAGTACTATGGTAGGCGCCAGATAAACTTGCAATAAAGTACATTGACCTCATGTCCCTTCGTAGATACCCGAACAATAAATTATGAACGGTTTTTCATAAGGTACTAGAGATCGTAAAAGATCACGATAGAAGTCGATTCAGGACTGCTTTATGTATTTATTTCTGTGTATGTGGGGCAATGATTGGCGCCTACAGTTCGCGTCAAATAACTGTGCCCCTCTGAAGTTGGCTACGAGTGGCTGCGTAGTCAAAATTACGAACAAACTGCAACTGCGCATGCGCGGGGCGGGGATTATAGCGGCGCGATTTTATGTCTCAGTCGCTCGTTTACGTTCGATGCATGCTTGCGTCCCGCTTGCTCCCGTCTACGTGACTGCACCTGCGCGATCTTTGCAAATGGCTAACTTCAGAGGGGCACAGTTATTTGACGCGAATTGTACCATAGGTGTGGGTGGTACGGTCACATTAAAAATAGGTTCATCAGATTTTTTTTTTTGCATTATAGAAACTGCTTTGGTTCTTCTTCTTCTTCTTCGTGTGGGTAGTAAGGTACCCCACACAACCTAGTGTCAGAGTTTCTTAACCACCTCAAAGGCCTCTGACATGGTTTGATGGCCGGGACCACCGGCTTATACGTGCCTTCCGAAGCACGTATAAGCTGCTTTGGTACTTTAAAGACTCAGTCACGTTATAATGCAAATGTAACAAATTGAGAACCAATGTACCTAGCCTTTTCCTACTATGTTGGCGTCGGCTTCCAGTCTAAAGACTGCTTGCTAAGCGAATGCAGCTAGCTATTTTACATGAAGCTTATGGGCTAATAAACAGAGTTCAAAACGTTGGGACCCAAAGTAGTACGAATATTTACACGATCGGAAAACGTAATACAGAAATGAAATAGAGCTGAGTCCCTACTCTAAGGATAACCAACGGAACGAAACCACGTTTATATCGTCGAGTCGTTGAGCTCATTATTGGTTCTAAGTTGAGCTGCTCAACTACTGACCAAGGCTTGCACTGACTGGACAGGTCCACTCAAATCTGTCTGGTTCTTTCCTCAAAAGACCACTTCAGACATCAACCTACTTGGTCTTCATATTATGATTTGACCATTCTAATTGTATGGACTTTAAAAGAGACCTTTGAGTTTTGTTTCGGTGTTTCTTCTCAGGGGACTACCCTGAGAAGAAACACCGAAACAAAGCTAGGAAACACCGGTCTCCTCTAGTTGAACGACCAAAAAGATTGACGTGTAAAAGTGTTATTTACAACCTACTTACGAAATAAATATAATTTATCTAATAAAGAGTAGGTAGCATGACATGTGTCAAGTTATTTCAAAATCCGTTTCAGAGTTTTTGCGTGAAAGAGGTTACTCTTCCGATATCCATCCAACCATTCATACATCCTCACTAAATAGATTGTAAAGCAGGATAATGGGATGGTTTTGACATCTAGCCAACTTGTCTAATACAACATTTAATTAAGGGGCTTAGTAGATGCTTAGGCCGTCACAAAACACATTCATTATAAAATAATAACAGTACTTAGATACGATTACAACACGGAATATACGATAAATTTCGAAAACATAAACAAAAGACGATATTATACCTTGATGTCGTAAAAAAAAAATTGAAAAACAAACATCCGGGCGAAACTGGCGCGGGCCTCTAGTAAATGATATTTAAAAAAATACGGGACAATTTATTGAAACGAAAAGGATTCTAAGTATATATTTGCTACTAATTGTCCTGTGTAACTTGGGTTTGGCTTAACACGTTTTCTACTTCCATTTCGTTTTGACGACCATCACGCTATAGATCACTTAGTTTATTTGTCATATCATTGCTGACACCATCTGCGACTGCCTTTTTGTTAACCACCGTCTCCTTCTCCATTACTTATATTTGACGCCTTTACAAAGAAAAAAATCATATAACAAAGTCGAATGCGACGACTTCTTAGGAATCAGTCAAGTCTTGCTTCTGCTATCGGCTTCGCCCTCGTGAAAGTCGAAAATGATGCGCTAGGAATCAGCTCCTATGATAAAAATGATCGTACTTCCTTATCCGGGACACGGTCTACCTACCCGTGTGCCAAGTTTCATACAAATTCACATTTAGCCGTCAAGACGTGAAGAGCCAGACAGTGTTACTTTCACCTTTACAATATTACTAGCTTTTGCCCGCGGCTCCGCCTACGTGAATATCGGTTATCGCGTAAAAAAGTAGGTAACCTATGTCCTTTTCCATATCCCAGGCTATATGTCTGCCAAATTTCATGACGATCCGTTCAGCAGTTTTAGCGTGAAAGCGTAACAAACCAACTGTCGCATTTATAATATTAGGGATGTATATGATGTACTAGCTCTTGCCCTTCGTACGCGCATACCCCGATTTTTCCCGTTCCCTTAGGAATTACCCGTTTCCGTATAGCTTTTAGCCTTCCTTATGAATGTGGCTATCATACACAAAACGAATTTTCCAAATCCGACTGGTAGGTCTAGAGATTAGCGCCTCCAAGCAAACAAACTTCAGCTTTATTTTATTATGTATAGATGAAACAAAACCGGAGCAGCGTCACAAAAACAGGACACATTACTGTTTACCGCCCAAAACGACACCAAAATCAAACAACATCATTCAAATCGGAAAGAAATAAGTAACCTCAATAACCAACCCACTTGCAACAAATATGAAGAGTCCTTTTCGCATTGCCGGTCAGTTTACAGTTAGCGCCGTTTCTGAAGGCGTGATGATATGGTGCGGTGCGTGAGTTGGTTGAGGAACAGTTCAATGGTGCCTCAGGGAGCGACGTGGACTGAATGCGGATGCGAGGAAACAATTTGAGCGGTGAGCCTTGGTTTGATGATCTAGGTTGTTCGTGCACCTGGATATGGAGTTCAGAGCTCAGGGCAATGGCTTCGGGAGTTTTCTTATATTTTAAGCATTGTTTAACATAAAATAACGCATAATACTGGGGGTCTACTCTCTAAGCCCGAAGTTCGTAGTTTCGGCCTTAGTGTCGGGCGTTTTTTTCTCCGTATCACCTACGGATTTACGATTGGGAGA
The DNA here is from genome assembly GCA_947386135.1 of Melanchra persicariae. Classification (NCBI taxonomy): domain Eukaryota; kingdom Metazoa; phylum Arthropoda; class Insecta; order Lepidoptera; family Noctuidae; genus Melanchra; species Melanchra persicariae. The sequence goes on along the minus strand of OX376667.1, from coordinate 11,934,090 downwards.
GCACTCAACATCTCCCTCTCCCTTTGCGCAGCCTCCTTCTGCGCGATGACTGTTTCGCAGAAGGAGACCACCACGTCCCAGGACTCCTCGCCGCCGACCATAGATCGGACTACGGCCGGCAACGAGAGGTCACTGCCTACCACAAAGACGAGGGCACGGCGCGGCTCCTCCCAAGCGGCACACTCTGCCAGCATATGCCGTGTCCTCCCGACAGTCGTCGCAGTGGTGACACCGAGCGTCCGGCTCCCAACTATTTATATCTAGAATTACTGCAATGCCGGGCTGACCCGCGACGGGAGTGGAGTGATAAATTACATTTATTTTGAAAGTAGGATGTAAATAACACTTTTACACGTCAATCTTTTCGGTTGTTTTTAAACTAGATGAGGCCGGTAGCGAGCCCCGGACATCCCGAGCCTCCGTTGTGCCTCCGTAGCTCAAGTTTGTTGTATGGGAGCCCCACTTAAATATTTATTTTATTCTGTTTTTAGTATTTGTTGTAGCGGCAATAGAAATACATCATCTGTGAAAATTTCAACTGTCTAGCATGAGATACAGCCTGGTGACAGACAGACAGACAACTGAGTCTTAGTAATAGGGTCCCGTTTTTACCCTCTGGGTACGGAACCCTAAAAACCGACGACACAAAAAACAAAAATGTATTGATTAAAATTATGTTTTTCAAAACCCACTGGGGGTTTAGGGGGTGTTAAGGTTTGTATGGAAGAATCTTAAAGCTTCGATGGAGTTATAACTCGGCATTAACAATCTTGATAGACAAAGGAAATATGAATTTTGTATTCTTCTAAAATCTACCCCTGAAGGGATGTACAGGGATGATGAAGTATTCAGGGGAGGCTATTACAGCTTGCTTCAAATTACTTGGAAGATGGTACCTACGTACCATATTCTATTGGAATAATTGAAATGGATCCAACGATTTTTGCATAATCTACCCCAAACGGGGTGAAGGGTGAAACAGTTGGCAACACGAGTTGCGGTATGTGCAGATGTAAAAAAAAAAGAATAGAAAAAAAAAAGAATAAAAAAAATAAAAAAAAATAATAATAATAGAATAGAATAGATGTACGCGTCCATATTTTTGGAGCACCTGACGGACCATGGTTCATTTTATAATCAAGTGCAAACGCTCTTGCAGCAAAACAACGCTCATGTTAGTTTTATGTGACTAACATTTTGTCTCTGCGTTGTTTATTGAATTGAAATTGATTGGCCAGCTATTTGGAATTCAGCTAAAAGCATGCGATTACGTGTCGCTCGTTTTCTGGTATGTTTAGTAAGAATAATAGACGATAATTACTATATTTCTTGGCAAGGCGAGCCGTGAGACTTTCTTTGGCTTGTTGTGTTATATAGGTATATCAACTGCCTGTTTGCCTAGAAAATGTAACCAGTATCTACCTGCACGTTCCTGCATTCCTGGTAGATTAACATTGTAAATGTTTTATCTTCATTTAAAGTCCATCTTCTTTTTACCCGACTGCCAAGGAAGGGTTTTGTTTTATATTTGATGACCAATTTTTTTTACAGGGTTCTGTAGCGTAAATGGTAAAAAGAAACTCATATGATGTGAGTATGTCTGTCACAGCTGCTTATTTCAGGAACTAGGTACAAACGCAATAATTTTTATTTTCAAATGACTTCAAAAATGGAGGTGGTTCTCAATTCATCTGAAAATATTTTTTTAAACATGAGATTCTGTTTCTCTCATTCTCATTCTGATTGTCAAAGCGTTCAGCGTTCTTACAACATTAAGTTTTAGCTGCGTTTCCAAAAAAAAACAAGAGCGTCATGCTGTTTTTTTGGAAACACAGCTAAAACTTAATGTTTTGCCCATTTACTTTGTAAGTAGTTTTGCTCTATTGATGTTAAGTAATTTTCTCCGATATTATAACTATTAGATACGATATTATATGTACTAATTTACACAAAATACAGCTGGATGCACTAAACTAAATACTAAAGCACATTGTCGCCATATTATCGCAAAAAGCATAATATTTTACCTTAATTTTAGCGCAGGCAGCAGTAAATGTGAACAACCGTATAAAACCTTTAGTTTAGCTGCATTTTTAAACAGCCAACGATGAAACAGATGCCACTGATAAAATGTTTTGTTCGTCTTTTTATGAGGGACCGGTTCCACTACATTCTGGGTATGCAGATGTGAATAAAATTATAATAGGATGCGAATTTTATTGCTGTGCCCGATGGAGCTTCCCATCAGCAAAGATTATGATCTTCCATACCAATTTCCATCCTCTGTTTTCATAGAATCTTCGTTTTACAGAGCGACTGATAAATTGATAATTCATTACAGTACATTCCTTAAAATGAGTTGTACCAGAGCTAATTTGCTAACTTTTGTCTCCGAAAACTTGGGGTTCAAATTAGATTGTTTTCGAGTTATCGAAAATTTCATGATTGGCAATTTTAAATTAATAAATTAGCTAGTACAACGCATTTCAAGGAATGCAATAATTTACTAGTCAGGCGTTACCCTTTAAAAAAAAACTGTTTTAAAAAACTTTTTTACAAAAAAAAATTTTTGGAAGTCGGTTTTTATTTTAGTGTAATTGTTTTAGTGGGTAATTCACAACACCTAACAACATCACTGGAAAGGCACAGGAAAGCAAAAATACGCAATTTCGTACACTTGGATGATTATTCCACATATTTTTTCCACCTATTTGGATTTAAAAACCAAACTACTGAACCGATTTATCGTATCTCCTTTCACATAAAATAAGAATTTTTCATGAATGACGGAGATATGAAGTAACAAACAAAAAAAATACAATCGAATTGAGAACCTCTTCCTTTTTTTGATGTCGGTTAATAAAGATATGCAATTATGCATTATAGACTAAACTGCTGGATATAGAGTAGTCCAGTGGTTTTGACTATGCGTTGTCGTTCTTTCAGTAAAAGATAATTTTTTTTACTATTGATAGGCACGCGTTTGACCACTATCTCGTAAGGTAAGTGATGATGTGGTCGAAGATGGAGCACGCTTACCTAGAAGTAACCTTTTCACTTTTGACTTAAAGACTTCCAAGTTGTAGCTATCAGGAAACGCAGACTCTGGCAGGGAATTCCACTCTTTTAGCTGTACGCACAATGAATGTGTTCCCAAAACTTTTTACATGTGCGTGTAGGTGGGATGACCACCATGTACCGGTGGTGCATCGCCATAGGTCTTGTGGTCTGATGATGGAACATGGATATTGAGTTGATAAGACCACTTCTGCCGGTCGATTCTGTCGACATCTCACGGTGTTCACCTAGGCGGAGTGAACGACAATAGAGCTGTCATTTCATCTTATTTGTATGGTTTGACAACTCACCTGTCGTGCGCCCCGCCCAAGTGTTCACTTCGAAATGTCTACAGAATCGCACTGCTGTACCTACACCCCAACGGGCCAGGTAGGTACAGGATAAGAGAAGCATATTTTCCCAATGACCATACGGTAACTAACCAGTCTCCGGGCTAATGTAACGAAATAAAGTCCAGCCTCAAGGCATCTTCTGGGCACGCTCGCTCCAACATAGACCTCATCCATCGCTATCCATCAGGCGTGATCGAGGTCAAGAGCTAGCCCATTCCTCAATAAAAAATGAATAAATAATAATAACATTTTTGCAGAACACATTTCAACAAAGTAACGACAAGCAGAAGTAATAAACACAACATTTTACAGCAACGTGCAAAATGTCGGTCTTTAATGAGAAAAACAATGTAGTAATCGAATGAATTTATTGTTTCATGCGGGCAGTAATGTAATGTTACTTTCTGAATTTTGCAGCGATAAGAATAATGAGTTTTGCACTGAAAGTTTAATTAGGACGCGAAATATCAGGGTTAGTTTCGTTGGTCGATTTGTAAAACCAGAGGGCCTAGCACGAATGTTTTGACGCCTTTACACAGTATAAATATGGACAGTAGGGAAACTAAGCCTAGTTGAGAACATAATTACCTACGCTCCATTGAAGCAATAGGGTTGTCAATTTTAATGTTTTTGATATTTTTTTTTTTACATTTTTGTTCTGTAGTGATCAATCAATCGAATTTGAATAAATAGCTTACAAACATAATTTAAATAGGTAATCTCATGGCATCGGTTAACCTCAGCTAAAGACGATAGTTTAAACACGGAAATCAATTTAATATTAACACACAACAACTTGTAGAACTTTGTCATTACGGCAGAACCTTTTACAAGTTTTAGCGGGAGCGTACGCGAGCCGCGGTTGGACGAAAAGGTTTCGGGCGCTCGTCGGAGTGGGCGCACGGTAGACGCCGCAGCGCAGGTGGCGCGCGGGCTGGGCGAGTGAGCGGCTACGAACCATATCGCGTTTCAATCCGAAAATGCGTGTGATATATAGTAATTAAAAAACCCATTACATAAAAAAATACACACACCCATGACGAAAAAATTGATAGGTACCTTTTGCAGCCGCCATGTTGGATTCACGTTTTGACAGCACTATCGGCTTCAACACCCTCGAAAACCATGAAAACAACACCCATGACGAAAAAATTGATACCAATTGCAGGCGCCATCTTGGATTCACATTTTGACAGCACTATCAGCTTCAACACCCTCGAAAACCATGAAAATGACACCCATGACGAAAAAATTGATACCTATTGTATCCGCCATCTTGGATTCACATTTTGACAGCACTATCGGCTTCAACACCCTCGAAAATCATGAAAACGACACCTATGATGAAAAAATTTATACCAATTGCAGCCGCCATCTTGGATTCTCATTTTGACAGCACTATCGGCTTCAACACCCTCGAAAACCATGAAAACGACACCCATGACGAAAATATTGATACCAATTGCAGGCGCCATCTTGGATGTACTTTTTGTTACCACTATCACTATTGCACTATCAGCTTTAAATACCCTCAAAACCGCCGCATTCATGATTTAGAAGTAAGTTCACAAAATCATTTTGATCGATCACACAGACTTATACGTAATTCGATAACGATTTAATAACAATAACTAGAAATCATGCTTACCTTTCAATATCAGCAGGAAGTTTAAAATACAATAGCTCCGGTTTTGATGAAGCCGAGTTCAAACAGCCGTATACTACGCAATACTTTCCTGGCATTTTCAAAAATAAAAAGTTAAACTTGACCACTCGTCTTGACGCGGCACTTGCTACTGCGAGTCCCGCGAAGTTACCTTAGGAGTCTCGTCGGTGTGCATGTTTGTGTGAGTGTGCCGTTTCGAGCGTTTGTAGGCAGTTTCCCTACTGTCCATATTTATATTGTGGCCTTTATGTGCGTGAATTTTACTACTATAATACTCGTTTCGCTCACAAGATCTATTTGAATTGGATACTATTCATTTATGATACAAATTGTGTATGTCGCATAAAATAAAACAAAAAATTCACTGACGTTAACGATACTGTAACGTAATAAACTCAAAACAGTATCATAATGAGCTAAAATTCATGTTACGCAATTTAATGTGTTGTATTTCTTTAAAAAACAGTTGTTTTCGTATGAAGACTAATTTCCACATCGCATCCGCATGTGTAGACTTTTAACGCAAATAGAGCATTGTAAATTGGTAATTTCAAAAAGAAATAGGGTAGAGTGGAAGAGTCTTTATTTTACGATGAAATAATTACAAAAATAACTTAAAACAAACAAGTGCGAGTCGGGCGCTAACACGAACGGTTCCGTACCGAAAAAATCACGTTTCTTGTTTGGCCCCCTTTAATGTTTAATTTAATTTGATTATAATTTTTTGTTGTAATAGCGGCAATAGCACGCTTTGCTTTATCTCTCGCTCTATTACGGTTCTTGATATACACCCTGCTGACAGACAGAAAGACGGACGGACAGCGGAAGCTTAGTAATAGGGTTCCATTGGTTACCCTTTGGTTAAGAAACCCTAAAAAGGGCTAGACTGCGGTAAAAGGAACATAGATGCAAAGTTCACGGACATTGCATGCTTCTAACCAATCTACTTTGCATACGAAAATAAACCACAGTTTTATAAACCGAGCCCACGATTTTATCTCTAACCCCGCAGTAAATTTCATCGTGCTATGTCCATTCGACAACCAACTAAGCCTAACAAATAAAGATAGCTAAGTACCAATACTTCATCCTATGAAACAAGCAAATCATTCGTAATGCAACAAATAAAAGGAATGGTAAAATATACTGCGACTACACTTCGTGTTTACTGACCATTTTACGATAAACCGTGACAGAAAACGGAACTACGCTTAATAGTACAAGATTTTAAAGGGCCCCTTTGCTAGCAGCGCCACAGCGAAGTGTCAATGTATATTGGGAACACACTGTCGCCTACGCAGGCTGCATGCTAATGGAATGAGTCAACAAGAATTTGCATTTACTCAACATCGAACTGCTTGTTCGTGAATTACGTCAGGTTTTTTTTTGTTTTTACTAGAATACTATGAAATGAAGTGTAGAGGAAAAACTACGAGAGTGAATGAATGGTCTTACTTGGAAGTCTCGAATTACAACACACGACAATAATGATAATGTCGTGTTTCGACATAAAAAAGTCACAGGAAAGCAAAAATATGCAATTTCGTATGATTTTTTCACATATTTTTTCCAGCAATTTGGATTTAAAAACCAAACTGCTGAACCGATTTCGATAAAATTTAAATGGGACCAATCGAGAAGTATATCCTTTCACATAAAATAATCTAGAATTTTTCAAATCGGTTCATAAATGACGGAGATAACAAACACAAAAAAAAAATACAGTCGAATTGAGAACCTTCTCCTTTTTGGGAAGTCGGTTAAAAATAATCTTGAACAATCTGTCATTTTGGTAATGTACCGTGGAATTACGCGAAAAGGCGTTGCAATTAAATAGTGCCAGTCTTAGTTTCTGGGCAGGATAGGCTATGATTATATTAAATTAGTTTGAAACACTGCAGCGGATACTCTCCTTCTTCTCAGGGTCCAACAATCAACCCCTCTATTATCGACTACTGCATCTCCTGAAAGCCAAAATCAACAGTGGCGTCCACCAGAAAAACGCCGAGCCAATGAAGCTCGACGAGTCCCGGAGAAACGATTAAACTGTCTTGGGTCCCGCAACGAAATTAATCAGATAAAAACCGCGGGGGAATAGGAACAACATAATTTCCGTAAAAGTAGCTGCATTAAACACCGTATAGTACTTACTATCTAGCCCCCTCTCCCACCTAAGTTCGTAGTTGTTTCCTTGGACTCTGAGAAACAAAAAATTACTTATAATTTAGGTATCTTTGAACTGCGGCCCTACCATGACGTGTTAAAGCGTGAGTAGTTCGAGCGAGAAGGAGGGATGAAGCTATACACCCTATATAGCTCGATCCCTCCTTCTCGCTCGAACTACTCACGCTTTAAAAAAAAAAGCGTAAAGCGTGAGTAGTTCGAGCGAGAAGGAGGGACTCGATCCCTCCTTCTCGCTCGAACTACTCACGCTATGTAGGGTGTATAGCTCCATCCCTCCTTCTCGCTCGAAGTACTCACGCTTTAACACGTCATGGTAGGGCCGCTGGTCGTCGGTGTTGACATATTTTAGTTCCCCCCTCTCTTCCATCTTGAAGGCTGACGTAAACTACAGTCATTTACAACTTGTGAACGGTCCAAAGACCAAAGAATTGAGATAAGTTATTGGCTAACGGTATGCTTGTACGAATACGATCGTCCATGAACTTAATGTTCGTATGGTATGGTTTTGTTATGTGGTTTGTTTCCGTATTATTTTTATGGGCCTTTATACCTACATATTTCATTAATTTTACAATCAATTGCCTTTCGGTTTTTGACGCATTTTGTCTAAATGATATGGCGTTTGAAACTGGGTATTTGGCAAACATAATTTTGTAACTTTGAAATAAAGAAAAAAATGTTAGGCTCAGGGACATAACCATAGAATATCTGGCTAGCAATCTTCTAGACGCCATGTTACAAGACATTAGGAACTTTTTGGAAAATGGAGAGGGAGGCCTTTCCCAGCAGTGGGAAATAACGGGCTAGTATAATTTATGATACTGAAATTGGGAAAAAAGAACCGACTGACCCATACATTTCTGTGCGCATAACTAGTCAAAATGACTAAATAGCTGATTTTATTTCGTGATTTCGGAGTTGACCCCATAGTCAAACTTATTCATAATGAACAATGCTTTTCAGTTATTCTGCGTTTATTCTATTAGGTACACGTTGTTTTATTTTGGCCATCGACAGTCTAACATGAAGAATTAGTTTTCATGTTAGTCAACAATGTCTGGCAGTTTGAGTTTTTTTATGCGGCCTACCCAAATGTCCTTACTTTGGTATTGTTCGTCAAGTCGTTGAGCTCCTTAAAGTTCTAAGTTTGAGCTTCACAATAACTGACAAATGCTTGCAATGTCTGGACAGGTCCACTCAAATCTGTGTGGCACTTTCCTCAAAAGGCCACCTCAGACATTAACCTACATGGTTCTCGTATGATTTGACCAGTACAATTTGTATGGACTTCAAAAGAGACTGTGACCTCTGAGTTTGGTTCGGTGTTTCTTCTAGGGTAGTCAGCTAGGAAACACCGGCCTCATCTAGCTTAAAATGACCAAAAAATATTGACGTGTAAAAGTGTTATGTTTAACCTACTTACAAAATAAAGATCATTTATCATTTAGTATCCATCTAAACCTTTAATGGAAGCATGCTGCAAAACGCACTCTGGTTTCCTGATTAAAGATCAACCTTTGATATTTCAACAGGTTCTATCAGAGGCCTGTGCCTCATGGTCGAGGGCTATGTACACTACCTACTTCAAAGTAATTATACGCAGAATGTTGAGTCATAATTAAAATTATAATCAACGCGATGACTCATGGAGACTGAGACGTTGACGATCAACAAAGCGACAATCATGACTATTCATACCTGATAGTTCGTGAACGATTGACTGTCTGGCAGAACATAGACATACGTGTCCCGGCTACATCACTCCACGAAGGTTGAGGAGATTGTGGAATACATAAGAGTGAAGACCAACTGGACTTTGAGGGTCGAGAAGGTGGAGTCGCGCCACAACACAAACTTCAAGTCAGGTGTTGTGCGGGTTCCAACTCATTAGCTTGAGATGTTCCTCAAAGCAGGGTTTTGGCCGAAGGGTGTGTAAAAGATTAAATTAAATTAATTATAGACATGAAAGGCAGTTAATTAAGTGTCATAACTTAGTACCTACTTGTCTCTATAAGTCTCTCCATAAGACTTGAAAAAGGATAGTACGAAACACAACTCTGAGGGTATTGTATAAAAGGGGAAGGGTAAAAACACATTGGGCATTAAAAGCATTGTCTTCATCGCTTTCAAAGGAAAACGTGCTATGATACTGGCAGCATTGCCACGTTGCATGGCAATGCTTTTAATTTGGTAGAAAAAATGCACTCTCTGGTCAAAAGAATAGTCAATTAACTGTTTGCTGGTGTCCCGAAAAATATTAAGTTATATTTTTTAGTTATGCGTACGAATTTACGGGCAACAGCTTATTTATACTATCCTAACTATATCCTAACTTGTTATTGTTATAAATGCAAAAGTGATTTTGTTCGTTTGTTATGCTTTCTAGCTAAAATGGCTGAACGGAACGTCATGAAATTTGGCAGATATAGGTATAGCCTGGGATATGGAGAAGGACATAGGCTATTAACTAATATAACTTTTTCAAGATAACCGACATTCACGCGACCCACGCGGGCGGAACCGCGAGCAAGAGCTAGTATTATAATATTATAAATGCGATAGTTTGTTACTCATTCACGTCAGAATTGCTGAACGGAACTTGATGAAGTTTCGCACAGAGGTAGATTATAGTCTGGAATTTACGTTCGACGTTCACGCGGGCGGCGCCGCAGACGGCAGCTAGATATAAATCTGAGATGATAAAATTGAAATACCCTTAGTACCTAGCTACTTTCTGTGGCGTACGACCTAAATAGCTCAGCGGTGGAATGCTCGCTTTCCGAGCTCAGGGTCGCAAGTTCGATTCCGGACGAGATAACACTTATCGTTGTCGAGAATGGACTACAGCTAGATACCGCTTTGTATCTATAGATATTGTATTGTGCGTGCATGATATGCACTGCTTTACGATGCATTGTCTCATAATAAAATACTCAAAATAATCATCACTAACATTTCTTAATATGGTGATGATTGTGCTGAACATTTACAGACGTATAAGTACATTCCTTTTTTATATGAATATGAACCTTATGGTCTGCAATAAAGATTAATTATTATTATTATATAAGCCTGTATAATTATGGTCACTCTTCATTATGTAGACCTACCATTGATCGCAATGATTATGTTTAAAGATGAAATATCAAGCTTTTTCCACTTTTCTTGCGTATTTTAAAATGTTTCGCATAAAATGTTTTGGGGAGACTTTCATAGTGCTTACAGCTAAGGAGTGGAATTCTGAAAGTCTGATAGTTCTCCTTTTTTATGGATGGGAAATCATTAAATGAGTTCTTCGGCTCTGGGCGGAGTGGAAGGGAGTGTCAGACTCTTACTGACTATAACCCATCTGTGTTTCTCCTAATGCCCTATGCGTTCCAGGGCCGCGGTGACTCTTTGGTATTTTAAAGTAAAGTTGTTTGTAAACTAATATTGATAAATTTTGGTCCAGAGATAGATGGGCCCCTGTACACGGTTATAGGCTACGAAAATATATAGGTAAAAAAATAAACGCAATACCTAAAAAGGGGTCATTGTACTCATCATTATGAACAACTTTTACAATGGGACAAATCGCGAAAAAAAAATCAGTTGTTTAGTAAATTTTGTCGATTTATGCACACATTTTATTTACAGGGACCTATTGGGTTTATTCTGTTACAAGTTGTATAAACGCGAGTGCAGCCTCAGATAAAAGCTAGTAAAAAATAAAAAAGTATGGTAGGCGTGAAATAAACTTGCAATAGCGGTCATTGATCCACTTACATTTTTTGTCATTCTAAATTCCAAAATCAGAAAAAAAGACAAAGCTGTCCTGAATCTACATCTGTCGAGATCCTTTACATTTTCTAGTAATGAACAACTATTAATATTTTATTTTTCGGGTTCCTATGAAGTGATATAAAAGAGAGGTCAATGTCCTTTATTGCAAATTTATCTGGTGCCAATCATAGTTGGTGATTGCAGTGTAATTACCGGTACAATAAAAAGACTTTTTGCATGGCAGAAGGTCTAAATAACTAAGCACTGCGGCCCTACCATGACGTGTTAAAGCATGAGTCGTTCGAGCGAGAAGGAGGGATGGAGCTATACACCCTATATAGCTCCATCCCTCCTTCTCGCTCGAACGACTCACGCTTTAACATGTCATGGAGGGCCCCTGTTTACTAACACGCTATTTAAAGAATGAACCAATATTTAACACATTCTTTAGCACATTTAGTTACATGCCTTTAGCAAAACTTCAACATTGATACTCGTTCTTTAAATATTGACACAAGAAAGTGGTAAGTCGTAATAACTTTTAGAACTACTCAAACGCAATGTTTGTTAGTTCATCAACGTTACTACATAGTTGTTGTATAAGCGATATGTGTGGCTTGTAGTGCTAATACTTCGATTGATTATATCCAGTATTAAGTATTGGAAGATAATGGTATTTTAACGTGCCCGCACGTACTTTTACGGCGAAAATAGTCAATATGTATAAACCATATTAGAGCATATGATCGCAACAATGCCACAATAAACAGAAATCAGTCACCGGAGCCGAAATCGGCGTGGGACATATACATGTTATAAATTGTATATTTAATGGTGTGATTACAATGGATCTCCGTTGTAATATCAACCTGATGGATTTCAATACATTCTTATCTGTTGAGGGTCTACCTTTAGTATAAATCTAAAAATCTCTCGGTCTGTTAAAAAAATTAAATTAATTAATTTATTAATTCGCCAGACTACAGAGAGGTCCACTGTGTTAGTAACAATATAACTTAGGCTATGTTAGTACTTAATACAACTAAAATACAACTAAAATTTCCTAACCGGCACTGGAACGGCAACATGCCTGCCACAACAATGGCGGATATAAGGGCAGTCCAGCCTGTTACCGATCATTGCCAGGATAGCATTGGGGCTGGCCCGCACCCGGCGCACCAGGGATGCGCACCGCTTACGCATCGTAGTGTGAAAACAATCAGTGCGCGCCATCGCGAACATCCCCGATGCGCTACAGAAACGGGGCAACCCCAACACCGCCCGGAACGCATTGTTGTACTGGACTCGGAGGGCACTATATGCCCCTGCACTATAGTCAACCCACAGGCTACACGTGTATAGAGATGTGCAGTACGCTCTAAAAAGCGTGTTCTTCACACCTGCCGTACACCGCGAAAACCTGCGGGCTATCATGTTGGCTCGCACAGACAGTGCCCTCCGCTCCCGGTCCATGTCGATATGGTCTTTAAGGCCCTCGGTAAGTAGATGCCCTAAATATTTAAGTGTCACGTCTAAACCGATGAGCAGATTTTAATGAAACCCTTTTTTTTTTTTTTTTTTTTTTTTTTTCGAGGATGGGAAATCATCAAATGACCCCTCCCGCTCTGGGTGGAGCGGCAGGGAGTGTCAGACTTTTACTGACTAAAACCCACCCTTTAGTCCTCCTAGTGCCTTTCTTCCCAGGGCCGCGGTAACTCTTTCGAACAAATCCGCAACCCTGGTAGGTTCTGGCCCTAACGGGCCCCGACCCATGCTGACGTCCACTGGCTCGGCGCGCGTAAAACACAGCGGCACTCCATTTCGGCCCCCTCCGGAGCCCTTTGTAGGGGCTCTACTGCGGCTGCTGCAGTAGCAGCAGCCGCAGTGGAACCGGCAATGGCGGCAGAAGAAGCGGCGGCAGCGGCGGCGGTCGCGGCAGAGACGGCGGTGGCGGAGGGCTTCCTCCTGTTTCCGGCTTTGGTGGGTGGGGCGCAGGCCCTACCCCCAGCCCAGTGGTCGGCCGGCTTGCCAGCTGCCGCACAGACTACGCAGTGCGGCGCGGCGACGCAAGAGCCGGCCCTGTGACCGGGCTGACCGCAGCGGAAACAAAGACCGCTGCGGTCCACCTCCGAGGTGCATTGTGCTCCCACATGGGGGCCCACTTGGCACCGGAAGCACCTCAGAGGTCGGGGTTCCAGCAGTTTGACCTGCGCGGAAACCCAACCCACCAAAAACCTTCGGCCCTCCGTGATGGTTTTGGCCGCCGACACGGGGCAGCTCACCATAATGGTGCGCGTGCCCGTGTTGTCAGGACGTAGGGTGCCCGCCTTCACCTCCTCGTCCTAACGACGGCGGCCACCACCTCCGCCTCCGTGACGGAGTCGTCCAGGCCCAAGATGCGCATGTCGATGCGCTTGGTGGGCCTGGACACTCGGGCATCGTCCGCGCTTAGGGACGCCCTGAGCCTTTCGGCTAGAGCGTCCGCGGTTGGGCCGCTGGCTGCCCCGGGGATCTCCAGCATCCGGGCCCCAGTCATGGTGACCCGGAGCCGAAGGCCCCCCACGATGCCCAGCTCACCAAGGTTCACTGCCTCCTTCGCCTTGGTGAGCACGTCCGCGTACGTCACGCCCCTTTTCGCCGCGTCCGGCTGCAGCGTAAGAACTACAGCCGCGGTCCTCGGGGGGCGCAGCGCAGCCGCGACGCTTCGCGCCTTCTGCCGCCGCTTCCTCTCCCGCCTCTTGGCCGCCCTGGCTGCCTTTCTCGCCTTCCTCTTCTCCCCGGCCACTTGCCATTCGGCTTGAGCCGGGGGAGGAGCTGAAGGCGAGGAAGCCGGGGGGAGCTGCTGCTCAGACGGCGCAGGAGCCTTCGCCGTCCGCGCAGCAACCCCACCCTTCCTCTTCCTTCCCGGGGCCGGGTCCGGTTTTCCCGGCACCGGCTTCGCGGGTGCCGGCCCGGACCCTTTGTCCTGGCCGGACGACCCCGGTGTGGCAGCCACGGCGGCCGCATATGACGCCTTTTTCTGGCCTGAAGGGGCCTTCCCACTGGCCGCTAACGGGGGGCGCAGGACGATGCCCTCCAGGACGGAGAACCGCGCCTGGAAGGCAGCCATCTCCTGCCGCACGAGGTCCAGCACCTGGCTCTCCTGCGGCACGGGCTGGCTGTCCTTCTTGCGCCCCCCTTGCGGCGCCCCCTGTGGGCCGGCTCCCCGGAGCCTGGCCAGGTCTGCGCGGAGCCCCTCGTTCTCCTTTCGGAGACGCTCCGTGGCGACAGCCAAGCGGGCGACCTCCGCCCGCAGCTCGGACATCTCGTCCGGCGGAGGCCCACCTTTGGTAACCTCCGCTGCCGCCAGAATGGAGGCCATCGCCTCGCTTATGGCCTTGTTCTTAGAGAAAAGCTTCCTCTTCAAGGCCACATCGCGAAGCGCGGCCTCCACCACCTCCGCAAACCCGGCCCTCCGAACCCGCTCCTGTCCGGAATCATCCGGCTCACCGCCGGAGGACTCCTAACCAGGAGCCCCGCGGCTGCCATCTCCGGGGGGTCCGCCAGCATTGGCTCTCTGACCAGCCTCCTTGGAGGCAGGGACTCTACCCTTGCCTCCGTCTCGGCCCTTACCCCGCCTACTGGTGGGGATCTTTCGGGCCGAGACCACCTCCTCGCTGCAGGACGACCCCCGGTCGTCCTCCGGTCTGGGCCGCTTCCGGAAGGACCTGGGGTCCTCTGCTGCAGTTCCTGCCCCCTCGGGTCCCGAGCCCGCCGAGCTGAAGGTCGCCAGGTCGTTCAGAGTCCAACTCGGACTCCGACTCTACACCCACGCGACGCTCAAGCGAGCCCTCCTCCCAGAACAGCGCGCCTTTGCCCGCGCTCTGCCCGGCCGACTCTTCGTCGGGTGGGCTAAAATTATACCCGATCAGTTCCTTGGATCGGGGGCCTCCTCGGCCACTGTTGCACTTGGCAAGCGGAGAGTGGATAACACTGTTGCCCCTCCCAGAATACGAGGGGCTTGACGCGCAAGGCGTGGCGGATTCCCGGACTGCTGTGCAGTCCGGACCGCCCTGGGGTACGTATTCTCTTTCAGTGCTATCCATTTTTTCCTTTTAAAGGGTGCGGTCCCTGTCTCCCCTCTTCTCTCCCTCTCTCACTGCTTGCTCGCTGCCC
The DNA here is from genome assembly GCA_947386135.1 of Melanchra persicariae. Taxonomy (NCBI): domain Eukaryota; kingdom Metazoa; phylum Arthropoda; class Insecta; order Lepidoptera; family Noctuidae; genus Melanchra; species Melanchra persicariae. The sequence continues at coordinate 11,918,913 of OX376667.1, read as the reverse complement.
TCACAGTCACGTCTGATGATCAGACGCGTACCAGAGAGCAGCGAGCAAGCCAATGAGACGCACCCCGTCCGAGGACCCGAACACTGCTCAAGTCTTGAGATAACAAAACACGTTTAACGCGGGCACAGCCGCGGGCAGGAGATAGTGCCTTCTACATCTACACAAACGGCATGTAATATACAGCCTAAAGTACTTAGAAAGGGCAGCACAGTTATAGTAAACTAAACAGAACGAAGGCAACGAGCTCAAGGATGGCACGAGAGAATTGTGAGCCGTGGACCACGAAAGGAAGTTGGATAGCAAAATTTACGGTGCGATTACCATTGCAAAGTTTCCAAATGGCTTTGAAGGCTCTTTTCAACTACATTGTTTACTTTGGAGGCACATTTAATAAACTTTTCAGGAACTTTAATATTCTTAAAGCAGATCATCATAATCATAAGACTTCCACTGTATATAGGCATCCTCTAAGCGTAGCCATATCGTACGGTCTAGTGTAGGTCACATCAGAGGGCCAATTCTACTAATTTTTAAACAACGTTAGCTTTCCCATGTCAGTCTCAAGCTGTCAAAAGAGCCTAAATTTTCCTTCATTTTTGACAGTTTGCGACTGTCATGCGAAGATATTTTGTACCATTTGCGCTTCAACATGCAACTCAATTCAATACAATTCAATTTTTATTCACAAACAATTTACATTGTTCAAACACAATGTAAATTGTTTGTGAATAAAAATAACAAAAATAATAAGGTAAATAAAAAATTATATAAAAAGCATTCATAATTCAAGTACCTACACAACTAAAAATTAAAATCATAATTACTATCTCACATCAAATTAAAATCATGATCAAAAATTAATAATAAAATACAATCAAATTATTCAATGTCAACAAAATTACATAAAATTTAATAGTTCAATGTCAGCTTAATATAAATAATAGTACATTAACACTGCCTTGCAAGTTGCAAATGATTTGGTAGAGCTCTAGTATTGTGGTTTTCCGTTTGTGTTTTTCGCCATGGTAAATCTAGTTTGAATTTCTTATTAAAATTAAAATGTTCCACACAATATCGCGGGTTTGCGGTACGTACCGTATCAACCGTATACCATATAACATACGGTATGGCGCGCAGGCCCGCTACACTTCTGGTACTGTTAACACATCTCACACTTTCATCAATCACGCGCCTCTGCTGGTTTATAGAGATAGTTTTATTTATGATTAGATTCTTTGTTGATTAGGGAACGGGATCTGAAGTGTGTTTGTCAAGTTACCCCTGCTAAGGGTATTGTTTTGTTCTTGAGATTGAACGGGCAAAGATGAATATGTCACCGGAAAATTACTAACGTCGTAATATTGTAAAATATATAATCGCGTGAAATTGTAAACAATTTTTTCTTAATAAGACACGGATATACTGGTAACTTTGAATTTGGATGGGAACTACTCGTATTATGTACAAAACGTTTTTTTCATAATATATCGAGAAATTATAATCTAACAAAGATTTATTACAATCTTACGGAGTTTGCAATCTTCCGATGACAAATACACAGGACGTGATCGGTGCATGGATGAGTGACCATTAGACTCCTCCATGAGTCAGAAGAAAGCATATTAAGCGGTTGGTCCCGGCTGTCATTTGTAGATCTTTGTCAGTCGCTACGGGTACTCATAAGCTTAGAAGTAGAAGATATCCCTTTGGCAGAATTATTGGGTGGGAACTGGGTAGTGAAGGACGCTATGTAAGATATTGGTACTCAGCTGCATGCGGTTATAATTATTATTCTATTTATTCATTTGTATAAACTTATTTCACACATTTTTAAATATTAATTTTAAAAAAACTTTTAATAAATAAGTATTAAAAAAACCGGTCAATTGCGAGTCGGTCTCGCGCACGAAGGGTTCCGTACCATTATCTATAAAAAAAAAACGGCAAAAAATCACGTGTGTTGTATTGGAGCCCCACTTAAATAATTATTTTATTCTGTTTTCAGTATTTGTTGTTATAGCGGCAACAGAAATACATCATGTATGAAAATCGGCCTAGTGACAGACAGACGGACAGCGGAGTCTTAGTAATTGGGTCCCCTATTTTACCCTTAAGGATGGGAAATCATCAAATGACCCCTTCCGCTCTGGGTGGAGCGGCAGGGAGTGTCAGACTTTTACTGACTAAAACCCATCCATGCTCCTCCTAGTGCATTTTGCGTTCCAGGGCCGCGCCGCGGTGACTCTTTCGAACAAAATCCGCGACCCCTATTTTACCCTTTGGGCACGGAACCCTTAAAATAGTAGCCCACCGGTTTCAAGAACAGAGTAGTCGTGATATTTATTATTATTAGATACTTTATTGTACACCTCATGATGAAAACAGGACAAACATTTAGGTATCAAACACTTTTTTTTTTATTTGTTTTTTTTTTAGACTGGAAGACGATCTTAACATAGTTGGGATAAGGCTACGCAGATTGAATGATCTCTGGAAGTTTATATAAATTCTTTTACTGATAAAAAGCTATACTATCGCTCAATGCTACATAAATCTCGAACGAAAGAAATGATTTCTGAGGGGAAAGCCAAACAAGCAAATCCGCGTGTAAAAGCAAGTTTATGTTAAAAGTCGACAAACGTGTGATTAGCAGCGATGTTACGTTCTCTGCCGACCAGAACTAATCTGCAAAGTGTTACGTTCAGAGTCGTAAATGTTATAATTTACGACGATACGAACTTTAATGAATTGTTTACAATCATAACGTAACATCACATAATCGTCACGGTAATTCAACTTAATGAAATAAATAAATAAATATCTTGGGACAACTCACACACGGCCATCTGATCCCAAGCTAAGCAGAGCTTGTGTTATGGTAACCAGACAACTGATATACATACTTATATAATTTATAAATACATACATATTATAGATAATATATTCTCTTCATTTTTAGGGACTTTTATCCTTTTAAGGCATGTCAGCCCCATAATATAATTGGTTGTTATACTACAATTTTAAGACCAGGCTTAGTTATTAAGACCATATTTAATGTAGTACCTAATTTATTGTTTTTTTTCTAGGATTAAAATCGTAGTATAAGAGCCTTGTTGCAGAATTTGTTCGAAGGAGTCGCCACGGCCCTGGAACGTATTAGGAGGAACACGGATGGATTTTAGTCTGTAAGAGTCTGACACTCCCTCCCACTCTGGGTGGAGCGGGAGGGAGTCATTTAAAGGTTAAGTAGACTTTGGTTCTCCAGTTTGGAAAATCAACGGTATATCATTATTATCGCTCGACAATCTGAATAATTTACGTATAGGCAACTACCAAAACCTTTACACTGGATACTTTCAAGCTGCAATTGGAAGCCCCAACACAGTCGTGAAAAGGCTATTTCCACAACTGTGCTGGAGCTCAAAGTACTTTACATATCTACTATCGGTTGTCAACGGAAAGTACATGTGTATCTTTATTACCTGTATACTTACATATGTATATATTATTTAGCTTAATATGTATGTATCTGTGTATCTATTATGTTATATTATAAATGAATTGGTTTTCTTTTTTTCTTTTTCATGCCAATGAAAACCCATTTCATGTCCAGACAATAACTGTCCATCCCAGGTTGTCTGGAAGAGATCGCGTAATGCGATAAGGCCGCCCATTGTATGTACTTTAGTTTTAAGGTTCCTTTTTGTTTTACTTTTGGTGTACAATAAAGTGTATAATAAATAAATAATAAATAAAAAACAATATCTTAACAGTCAATTCTGCCATATATTAATCAAATGCCTTTGTTAGTTCATGATTTGAACAGGCTGTCGTACAAAAGCCTCAGTAGTGCTAATCTATCATCGTAAACACACGTTGCTGCACCTAATTGCGTCGAAATGAGTATATAAATGATTTATAAGTATATGGTTGTAGTGTTTCTTACGACACTGTTTTGTTGATTTAGTTGTTCGTAGCGCGGCTGCGAAGGGTGTGGCCTCAGGTTTGATTAGTGATGTTTTCTAAAGGCTTTTGCAAAAGACTTACTTCTTTATTGCTGTAATATGAAACAAACTACTGGTGGTCATGTTTTGTTTATTTTATAGGTTCGCAAACGTATCCACTATGTGGATCAGTTGCAGGAGCGCGGAGCGCAAGAGGTTCGCGGAGATAGTGGATACCCACCATAAGGTGCAATGTGTTCCTAACTTCTGCCTAGGTTTTTGTTATTATTTGATTATTAATTTGTTAATTGTACTTTATTTATTTTATTTATTTATCTTTATTGTATTATGTAAGGTTATTATTATTATTATTTTTTTCACACGGCCATCTGATCCCAAGCTAAGCAGAGCTTGTGTTATGGTAACCAGACAACTGATATACATACTTATATAATTTATAAATACATACATATTATAGATAAATTACACCCAGACACAGAACAAACAATAATGCTCATCACACAAAGTTTGTCCTGGGTGGGAATCGAACCCACGACCTCCGGCTTTGCAGTCAGGGTCACTAACCACTAGACCAACAGGCCAGTCGAAATTAATAAACACAGGACAACATTTGTAAAATAAGTTTACAATGAGCGGTCTTATCGCACAGGGGGCCTACCACAACCTCTTAAAACAATATTACTTTAATATTACTTTGCGTTCCGCTCTGTTGGATTTTCAACGCTCGGATCAGCGCCGAGAGTTGAAAATGCAACAACAGAAATTACAAAGTAATATTAAAATAATATTGTTTTAAGAGGTTGTGGTAGGCCTCCTGGGCAAACTCAGGGCAACCTTTGGATGGACTGGGCGAAAGGATACAGATTTAGAGCTGGCGTAATGCATTCTTTTTGGTAGTTGAACAGCTTAATACGCTGATACAAAATTGAATAATAAAAGAATATAATTTCTAGAACATAAAAATATTCTACTTCCTATTAATAGGTGGAACGCTCGTTGATGTCTTTTGTATGTAAATGAATGTGTTGCATCAAATTCGGCTAACTACATCGTTATGATGCTGAAAATGCCCATTTATATTCATAATTAGTGAATTATTATTATTCAAATAGGCATGTAGTAGGCATATGTAGCTACTTACTTTGTGTACTAGGTCATACTTTGTGTACTAGGTCAAGTCACTTAAAGTTAGTACAAGCAAGTGTTAAGCACGTTAAGTGCGTTTTGAAGTAAAGAACTTTAGTAACATACAGCTAATTTCCATTTCTCAATTAGGAATTTAAAGTTAGGTTTTTGTCGAAGTACATTAGCATGAAAACCTGTTAAATTTTGAATTTAAAATAGGGCTTAACACGGCCATAACTCGAAATACTCAATTCAGAAATCGGCTCAACTTTTGATCGGAAATTGAAAGGTTGACCGTATTATGTGTGTACATACTCGTATATACACACATAATACATAGAATTGTTATCACTTGACACATAAACAAATTCTATTTTACATAAAATATCTTTGTCACAAAAAATAACTGTCGTAATCTTACTACAGAGTCATTAATACGACTGACCCAGACTGGTATCATAATAAAAACATTTCGCAAGATCAAAGTTATTTATTATTTACTTAGTATTACCACACACAAACCACAAACAACATAATTATAACTGAAAAACAAACCTTCAAATAGAAACTCCAATTCCGTTCAACCAAAGAGGTGAAATATCCACTTTAAAAAAATAAAAACACTAAACTTAACACTATTTCATATAACACTGGCAGACGGCAGTCAATTCGTACGTTGTTTTAGATTTGAAGCGAGACGCGCGCCTGCGCAGGCGTTCAGCGCGATACTGGCCGCTGATTGGCGTTTGAAGCGCGGGAACGTATGTGTCAGACTAGCTTGTGACTGTGGGTTTGCTCGCGTGTATTTTTTTCAAGGGAACTTTATTATATGGTAGGTTTTAAGTATTTTATAGGTTGTAAAGTGTCGTACGTTTTAATTCGGGCCATAATCTGTTCGTACGTCCTGTTTCAAAATTTGCCACCCCTTTTCAACCCCTGAGGGGTTCCTGCCCTCATCCCATATTACTTGAGGTCGGCGCAACACGTTTTTTTCTTCCATTCTGTCCTATCAGCCGTCACGCTATACATATACATGCAGTACAAAAATCTTTATTATACAAAATCTTTATTGCAACAACAAGTATTCACATTTCATGTGCAAGCCGTGTTTCTCAAACTAGCGTGAGCTGTATGTTGGGAATCAGTTCCTTCCAGATAAATATGTCGAGCTAGTGTTACAATCATAACTTATAATAAGTAAATAAGTACGACGGTTCAGTTTTGAAATAATGTTCCTTATTCCTATTAAACATTGTAAAATGAACCTCTGTGCAAATTTCAGCATTCTAGGTCCAAGTGAGCGTTGATGAACCAATTTGTTCGGTCAGGACTTTTCATGTTAGTTTAGGCCTAAGAAAATTATGGTCATGTATCATAAGTTCTGTTTCATTCTAGTATCTGCTAGAAGCTTCGCCCGCGTGATATTCGAAAAATATCTCAATGGAACAGATTCCCGAGTTAAAAAAAATGTCTCCTGACATGGTCGCGTGTACCAACGTTAATTCAAACTCGTTTTGCTGTTAAACGCAGTAGACTAGAAGATGTAACAACAAACAGAATTATTTTCGCATATATATGGATAAACGATGACGTATAGAAGCAGGTTGACTGTCCAAATGCATGGCGCAACACTTTTTTCATTAATTTATCGTTGAATGCAATCGCGGACTGAATTGCCTTTGATCTAAATGGAGCGTCCAATGTTTCAGTTTTGTAATTATCGATCTACAAGTGTCGGTTCGGAATGCTTTGTGAAGGCGGCGAAAGCGGTCTGTATTCTGAAGTGTTGCGAGACTAAAGTGGATGCTATTTCTAGACTGATTTTTAGTGTCAGGGTGACTTTTAACTCATTGGCTGTGCCTCAGGGTAAAGGTGTCCTCACGGCAGGATGAGGATCATACCCTTCCTTCCACTCTGATTGAAAAATAAATATTATAATCTTCTACATTGAAATCAACGCACAGCCAAAACTACGTCGAATTAACTCCAAAAACTGGTATAAAGGCTAATTTTATAACGTGATCCGCTAAGAAAGGACTTTTGGACATTTCAACTTAAAAGGGGGGGGAATGGGCTAAGGTAACTTTGTATGTCTTTGAATTTAAATACTGTGTTAACCTATTTTCCCGCTTCTGCATAGTCTGAAAATTTCTGAGACGGCAACTAGAATTTCCGGCCTCAATCTTAATTTTATTGGACAAACAGTTAAGTTTCTTGTGTAGCTGCTTGGGCCCACGGCAGCAGGCTCAGTCCGCCACATAAATTTCTTCTAGTTATCTAGTTTCCTTACTTCACGGCGCTTTTACTCAAAGTCAAAGTCAAAGTCAAAGCATTTATTTCAATTAGACCATTTACAGGCACTTTTGAATTGTCAAGGTCGGTCGGTCAAAAAGATGAAGCTATTTGCACGTTCCAAAGCGTAGATCTCTATGGAGAAGAACGTGCAAGAAACTCCACGGACACTCTTTTAAAAATGATATTTTGTTACAAAATTATGGTTACATCATTCATATTGAAATTATACATATATGTGAGAACGATGTAAAAGACGTGCAGGATAAAAGAGTCCGGAGTAAAAAAAGAAACAATTCAAAGAAATAATTAAAATAAACCATGGCAGCCGACTACTTCGTTGCTACTAGGGCGGTTTTCGTTCTTCAAGTGATTCTATAGAGATGCGCCGTGCACATACATTGCCTGCACCACACCCTACATAGCAAACCATATTGCAGACAAAGCGACGCCGCTATGGCACACCCATTTATATCAGCTCATACATAAACATAGATTTGCAATAAAAATAATAACAGTATGATTGATAGCGAGTCCGTTGTGCTCGATTAGTTAATATTCAGTCAGTGAATCATTGATTGTGGCAAGAGGTTCAAACTGTGCTTCGTGGTCACTATACTCCAGTTCCGAAACGTTATATATCAGGAAACATCAATCAATCAATTTGCCTCGCCTTTTCCCAACTTAGGTCGACTCGCAAATCTCCATAGAAAATGGGAGGATCCTTCGACCGGACGGTTGTTGTGTCCAGTGGGCAACTACTCGATAGTTGATATTCGGGCCGTTGTACATGTTCAAACCGCACGAAAAACGCGAGCGATTGCCTATCAGCCCTCCACAACCCTGTTACTGGGTAACCAGATAGCCCTTGGCAAACCTGGTGTCGGATTTTCTGACTTCCGACCATCCGTAACAGTTTGTCAATATTTTGACGATCGTCAAACATCTAAAAATGAATGAAAATTAATCTACAGCAATCTAGACATAGGTTGGTTAAATGAGTAACATATGTTTTGGAGATACGCAAATCAAAAACCCAATTTAGTGGTTTACTGACCATCCACCCTCCACATCCAGGATCTACCAACAGGATGCAGAGTTAGTAAAAGATTGACAGTAATGTCAAAATGTTCGCTTTTTCTGCTATTTGCTGGAAGACTCTCCACTTATTTATCAGGTAGGTACACCAATAGCAGTAGTTACATCTGCTGATTTAGTGTCTAATGACGACACGAGCGGATCCTTTGCTATCTTGGAAAGGTCTTTGAAGCATCAGAAGCATTACTGATGAGGCACACGAAAACTTATTACATACTTACACGTGATTTTTAAGACAGTGGATGTTCCCCAAATAAGTTTCACTGACTAATTCCATGATCCACCAGTGAAGTAGCACCAGTCTCGTATTTTTAAGCAGGACTCACATTCGCATCGCAGAAATAAACTATAAAAAACACCTTTAATTTCCCCACATGATATTAATAATAATAATAATAATCATTTATTTCGGAATAAAGACATCCATATTTTGTTAGTACAATTGCGAGCTTACAACTAGGTTAGTATTTTTTTTTTTATAATTTAATTTTAACAATAGGTTGCGGGTGCTTTTTATATGTAGGTACGAAAACTGGCCTTCCGATCCAACTTACTCGAAAGACAAAATTGACTGTGTTTCCCAGATCTAAAGATATGCAAGGGACTGACGTTTCTAGAGATACATCTATGACCAATAGCGACATGTTTCACTGAGAAAAACACACCAATTCCTTTGTACTTTATCAATTGCAGGAAAACGTCAATCCTTGAGTCTTTATGGTAAAGCCACATCTGAGGGTCGTTTTCCTTACAAGAAGAGCAATGACTCAGTCGATTTCCCACGACTTTAGAACAATACATCTCCCCTCCTTATCTAACACCTAATACAGAATGAAACAGAGCGATTGTAGGACATGGTTACAATCCATGGTTACATGGAACGAGAAGCCTTGTGTGAACAAAAACATTAATCTTCACTTTTGAAGTGATTTACCGTGGGATTTGGCTCACTTATGTCGTGTGTATTACAGAGCGGTGTTACTAGACTGGGACATACTTTTACTTTAGCGAATGGCTCAGTAGAACGGATGTTTGGTGGAGGGACGTGCTTGCCAGGACTAAGTAGTTAGCGTTAGTTAGAGAACATGTTCATTTTAGTTATCATTGAACTAGGCTATGAAAAATTAATTCGTTAAAAAGTAATGAATGATGCAACGTAGGTTTCCCGGCAAATAGAATTAAAAGCTTTCTGGACCTTTTCACACGCACTCAATCATATTTTCTTTTTGCCGCAGTGATTCGAGACACACCACAGAATTAGTTTCTTGTGAATTATTCTTTCTTATTATTACTGGGGCTAGAAATGTACAAATATAGGCAAATTTATCTAATTATCTCAACACGAGAAAAGGCACCAATATTTTGTTGAAACCGAACTTTGATGGGACAAAAAAAATTGCTCGGACGACACCAATTAATTCACCATACTATAGTATACCATGTAGTACCTACTGCTTCTGCTACTTACCTAAATATAGTAGGTACCATAATAGAAAAGATTGCGGAAATATACCTACCATTCAGATTGCGAGAAAAGGCACCAATATTTTGTTGAAACAGAATCATGATGGGTCAAAAAAATTTGCTTGGACGACACCAATGTATTCACCCCTAGTAAGTATATCATAAAGTACTGCTTCTGCTACCTAAACCATAATAGAAAGGACTGCGGAAATATAACCATTCAGATTGCAGCGTGATTGGGATCAGTGATATTTAGGTACCTATGTTTTATAGCACATGGTTAAAGGAAGCATTCTTCTTCGCTTAGTAACGCTAACACAGTTTAGCCCTAACGGTTCAAGTCAACGCAATATTATTGTCGCTACGTGGTTTCCTGCTGTGCGTATAACATAGGTATAAGGTACTCACATATTTAGTTTAGGTATATGTACCTACTACGGTACCGTTGGAACTTTCCCCTATGAACTGAAAGCGATAGCAACATGAGCATCTCTCCTTAACAAATGAACGTTATCATACGACCACAATTAGGTCGTGTAGCTCTTGGTAAAAGGCCATCGTTATAACTGTTATATTACAATAAGTCATCTTCTTCGAGAGGAGCTCGTGGTTTTATAATAACCGCCACACAGTTCGATCCTCGAGGAGGTATGTAGGTATCAGATGATGACCATCTGATACCTACATACCGAGACTCCTCCTGAGTTCCGGGCTGTTGTGGTTCCGGTGTGTGTGGGATGTTGTTACGGATAGTTAAAAACCAGAACATCCGACACTCTTGCCAAGGGGTATCGTGAGTCGTGATACGCAGTTACTGGTTTTCGAAGGTTCTTCTCTTCTTTCTAATGGGTGTAAATAAATTATCAAAGTGTCTATAATAAGGCTATTATTTTACTAAGACATCTTAACTCTCAAGATCGCACATTTTCAAGTCAGTGTCCATGAGGTAAAATTTACCCGCTTATTAGGCGTCCTTGTCTAAGTTAAGGCTGGGAAGGGCTACTCTAAGCTCAAAACAGAGTATTGTAGCACATCTATGGGAGATGCACTAGTGATGCACATTTATTGTGCCCAGAACGAGAAGAGTAGTGATTGCCATAGACTGAGTTTACCAACTCAATTGAGCTTAGCTAGTAAAACAATCAAGGGTATTTCGTACCTTTACCTACAGGCTAATAAGAAATTCTGCTACATCATCATCATCCAACAATAGACCAACCCACAAACTGTCTTTACTCACATAATGTCAGTTAATAACTGTATGAAATAACCTTAACCCGCGGCTGGTGGGCGCATAACATCACGTAATGAGCATTACATTCACGCAGTTGACTCATCTTGACACACTCAGGTTTGGATAACTGCAACCAACACGCCGACTGCGTAATTAAAACTTAAAACAATGGAATTACGAAATGTTATAGTCGGAAGATGATTTTAAATGAAGTTATTAGTTGTGTGGGTTCCTGGTTCCGATTCCCAGGTCGGGTCAAGTGTTAATGGGTTTTTCTATAAGAATTTTTCTTGTAGCAAACTTAAATTGAATCTGCGTTTAATCCAGGTTGATGGCATGCGAACGTTGCTTAGAAATGAGTAGAATTGGCCCTCAGATTACTGCCACTCATAAGTCATAACCCTTTTTAAGGCAGTGGCCACTATCATGCCATGTTTTAGTTTTTATTTTTCTGGCCATTTTTTATCTTTTGGGTGCCAGATCTGTGCTACCCAAAAAATAACTGGCGTGAGTCATAAACTGAAAATCATCTGAATTTGCCATTTATATATCCTCGCTATTTTTTTTTTCGTTTGCCTATTTCAAACAAAAAACACTTTCAGCAGGTAAGTACCTACCAGTGACGTAATAGCCTTACGAAACGAAATCTTAGTTTATAATGTCATATCAAATGATAATCGATTTTATGCCATAATCAATTATTATGAGGTAGCTTTGATAATGTTATTGTGTCTATCCATTCACCTGACATGACTTCTAACCAAATGTTCGGGTCAGTGCCGAATTATGCATTGGCAATACGGAATTATCTTCTTATACCAGTTGCAGACCAAGAGCTAAGCTAAACTAACTTGGCAGTTCTAAGTTTGCAACTAACTTTATGAGGCGATCTTTCTGAAATGACTAACATCAAAGGGTCAATTTTACTTTTTAACGTTCGCATTTTCATGTTAGTCGCAAACTGTCAAAAATGTAAGGACATTTTTGAGGCTTTTTTACAGTTTGCGACTGAGTGAGATGCGAACCTTGCTTTAAAATTTGTAGAATTGGCTCTCAGGTGGCCGCATCGTTATTTCCATGCACCTGTCGAAACGCTTATGTTTTACGGCGGTAGTTTTAAAGAAAGACCTCTCGCCTAAGTTGCGCCAACTGGTGACGCGAATTTTCCAGAAAACCCTCATTGGATGTTGTGTGACTAAAACACTGGCATGGCCACCATCAGGGATAATTTTGATGACATAAAAAATCGTCGCTAATTTGTCGAAATTAATCGCCAATATCTGAATTGGTCGGTCACTGGTTCAAAAGTTATAAGAATTTATAGGTGGCTGATCTGGGGCCTAACCACCAACTCTTAAAGCAGTATTACTTCAATATTACTTCCAGTGGGAAAGAGACGACGCTATATAGGACGTATAGCTCCGTCTCTTTCCCACTGGAAGTAATATTAAAGTGATTTTGCTTTTAGAGTTGGTGGTTAAGGCCCTGGAGTCTCCCCAGCTTGTCCCATGAATCTCAAAAGCTAGAACACCATTGGGTTGACTCAGAGCTAAGGCTTATCACACAGCGCCGGCTGTCGCTGAACACCAACGCTGTCTCGAACAAGGTCCTAGCATAATTCTGATGTCGCGGATTTTGTTCGAAAGAGTTACCGCGGCCCTGGAACACAAAAGGCACTGGGAGGAGCATGGGTGGGTTTTAGTCAGTAAAAGTCTGACACTCCCTGCCGCTCCGCCCAGAGCGGAAGGGGTCATTTGATGATTTCCCATCCTTAAAAAAAAAGCATAATTCTGATCAATGAACGTTTTGCGCAGATCTTCCCAACCTGCACAAATAACCACTTTTTCTGCCTTTAGGCTAAGAACTCACGGAGCGATTTTCACCCGCGACCGCCGCGGTGGTGGAACTGCGGTTTTATTTCTAAACTCACGAGACCGGTTATTTGCGCGACGCAGCCGTCGCGCTTGCGATCATCGCCCGCAGATTACTGTACCCCCTACCCCCCGCCGGCCACCACAGTCGCCCGCCAACCGATCGCAGAGGGCGCGGGCGCCACCCGCCGAGGCTGCGGGTGACCGCGGCCCGCGCGATTCTACTAGTTGCCCGCCGGTGCAGCGGGAACCGCAAACAACCGCACACACCGCGGGTGTAACACGCGTCGTGAGTTGTGCTTTAATTATTTACATATATATCTGCATTCTACAGAAGCTGCGGGCCCGCAACCGCAGCGGACGCGGGCGAAAATCGCTCCGTGAGTTCTTAGCCTAACTTGTGTGTAGACCGCAAATCTCAATATGCAAAATCTCAAATATGTAATATTGAGGAGACGTCGATGCTAATCTCCCAAACTCGTTCCACTTCTACACTTCATTAAAGAAGCTTCACTAAGATGGTTTCCGAATCAAATAAAACAAAATATAACTACTACACATATGAATATTTATTTAATCGTGAAATACATATATTAAATAGAACAGATCCAGATACATTGATACACACATACAGATTGATCATTCAACATAGTAAGTACGGGCCTCCCGGTGCTCTATCACATGTTTGACAGTTTTGACAGGTCATAGACATTACAGATATTAACTGTCAAAAGTTTTATTACAAAGGAATTGTTTGTGAAAATACCACTTTATGAAATATGTTATTTATTGCAGTTCTTAATTAAAATAAAGGCAATGACAATAAAAAGATAAGTTTAGGGAACTGTCAAAACATGCACAAATTTTAATTAGCAAAATGTGATAACAACCATGAATTTGTATTCTTACGTACAATATTACATAGAAGTTTGCCTACATTAACAATAAAAGCGGTGAGAGGCAAGGTACATCACTACAAGTCATAGACTAATAAAATATTCATTATAATTCAATTTATCATTTCATGCAAAAGCTATGCAATTACACTTTCCATAGAAACGATCTGAAAACATTACTTAGACATATACATAGACTTAATTATAACATTTTATTAATTTCAAAACACTTAAAAAAATTTGACACAACATTCAAAGACACAGAAATAATCAGATTTCAATATTTCAAACTCAATTAGACTCTCGAAATAGATAAAAAATAGTCAAGGTCCGCCTAACGTTAAGAAAAACAACAATCAAAGAATAAAACAAAAGAATGGACCTCAAACACAACGGGTATATCACTTCTCTCCCTTCCTCCTTGCACATTCCCTTTAAATATCACTAAGATGGATAAGTACAACAATTCGTCTAATTCTAGGCAATTCGGTTTAGCGATAGAATGCTACACAAGTGCGATTTCAAGCGACACTTTTCTATGGCAAGTACTTCTTAAAAACCGTTAGTACAAGTGTGTAGATAAAAATCGCACTATGTACGCCTAAATACACGAAAAGTTACAAATTCTGAGGCAGTTATAAACCCATTTTCGGGACGATTTAAATGTTTTTTTTTTACTTTTCTATACTTATTAAAAAATAATACCCGCTGTATAAATGGCATCTTTTTTTTCAGTAACAAATGTCAGAGTTTCTAACTCTCCGTGTAATAATATGTTACATTATTCCCTATTATATAAATTGATATTTGTTCATCATAAGATGCCAAACCGATCTCAGTTGTTTCACAGCCTTATTGAGTCTTGGTGGTATAAAAATTTCTATTTGAACTCTGTCCTCATTAAAATACTGTTAATATTATTTTGTAAATATTTTTTTACCAGAACAATCTCTGGTTAGGAAGGTCAATTTATTAATATAATTAAAATGGAGGATTCAAAATCCATTACAACAAATTTTGAGGTTGTTACCTTCGATTCATTATTAACGATTTATATTATATTGCCGACAATATGGACACTTTATATTCAAACTTGCACAGTATCGTCAGCCATAACATAGTCTGCTATAAAAATACTATATGAGCAGAAAACCTTTTTACAAAATCGGCTGTTTCGGTAGTATAATATAAACGACTTATTATTTTCCGATCACATTTTTAATACTATTATAGTTATTGAGCAAGCCAAAAAATTTGATTTTTTTTCTTCTAACCTTCCATTTATCACGTTCTAAAGAGATTCCTAGGACAGAGTTAAATAATAAAGTTATCAATAAACTAAGAGGCGGGAATGAATAAGATGCTCTGTAGTTATTGTTTTTATTACAACTCTTGACGATTTTTATCACAATATAAAATAAACACTCGATTTGTGTTGTCATTTAGTTCTTAATATCAGACCGTATAGGCAAGAGTTACCGTTTAAAATGTTGTCCGTCGTTCAAATTCGTCATTTTTATAAGACTAGCTTTGAGAGCAATGCTCGTTAACCTAGCCTAAAATGCTTAAACATCCATAAAGAGCCAATCCGCCCGATAGCTTTTCTAGTACCTTGATTTTGGCATCCCTGTATTTCAAACATACTTCCTATGGGCGATGACTGCATTATGAGCGCTACTGATGACGGCTCAGTTTTCGTGAGTCCCTCTTGTCCATACGATCTGAATTCTTAATATTATTTTGTTTTTAATATTTATAACGTTGTTATTATGATCTTAGCCTCTTCTATGCTTTTCTCAGTCTCAGGGAATGTATGCTGGTAAGTCTCTTCGTTGCCTTACAAATTATGTTCATACGCATTCGAACTTTTATAAATGTCATAAAAATATTTGAAGGAAATTATTTAAAGATTTTTTTTTTTTAAATATAATTTTATCGTGCTCTAAGTTAAAGAGTACTTAGTACTAAACTATTTGAAGCAATAATTTTATTGGCCTTTTATATTGGCCTAATTGTCCTGTTTGATTGAGATAGTGTGGTTTAGTTATCGGTCGAAAATTGCAAATTGTCAGTAGAATGTGCTTGTCTAGACAAGCACATTCTACTGTTAGGGAATCAATCTTGAATGTCTAAATAGTCTAGACTATTTAGACATTCAAGTGCTGTAGTATTAGTGTCAAGATCACTATAAAATGCTGGCAGATGAAGAAAGAGAAGATAAGAAACATGGTAACAGAGTAAACGTGTTCGGACCCGGTTCTATAATTGAAGGGGGTTGGAGAGCGGAGTTTGCGCCGCGAATATGCTATCTAAATTGGCGCGATCTCTTGCAGACTTTCAATGATTCTGCGACTAGATTTAAGAAAATTGATAGTAAAAATTTTGAAGGTTATATTTAATTTTCCACAATCCCAATCATACAAGACTTACCTATACTAACAATATAATCTAAAATTGAAAATAAGTTGGAATTTCGAATGTTTATGTATCGTGTTCATGTTATACTATAAAGGCATTATTATGTGAGAGTGTTTGTCTTTTTGTTCGTTTACAAAGTTTACACAATGATCACAAAGATTGTGCGTGACTACATTTATGAGATTATTATTAACTTCGACTTATTATATCTGATTTTAAGATTCGGATATTTTAAGGATACCTATTCTGGAAGCCTGATATTTTATTAATGAATAATAATAAGGACCAAATATTATTTTAAACGAATGAATCAGGCTAGCAGAGGGCTAAAAATACGTAAACTTAAGTTGGTATAGAACGGCAGCGGTGTTAAATAGAGGTTATTTTTAGGTTCGTCGAATCCTGCACCGACATTCGTTGATCGAGCGGTCTCAGTCTATACTTGAAATGCATGCTGATGTCAGGGGGACGGACTATTGTGTCGCTTCATCCGGATTTGTGGAAGGCTATCGCGAATGTACTAACATGGGCGCTACTTGGGTACTCCCTACCCCCATAGCTTTAATAATCACTAATATAAGCAGTGGAAAATGGTCAATTATAGTCTAGAAAAGGTGGGTTACATATGACATATGTGTCAAATGTTGCTTTATGAGCACTGGCATAATTTGATAGTCGATTGCTAACATCGATTTATAGCTATTTTTTGGATAGATCTTTATTTAAACGTGTGAGCTTAAGAAATAAACGTCAGTACCTATCTGTCACGCGAATGATTATAAAATTAAAGATTGAAGCTTTCAGTTAATTTTAGGTAATTAACCTCCATGATTTTTTTCTGTAGTATGAATTTGGATTCAAGCCACGCCCATGCCGTCGAATATAATCGTTCGTTCTAATCGTAACTCTTAATCGTAAAAAACACTTTTCATCAGCGAACTGCTGTCTCGTCAATCTTTAAAAAATGCATATTTTAAATTTGTCTTTTTAACTAGATTCTAGCTGCATTGGTTCATAAGTCTGCCTACATTCTCTAACCAAGTATACCTATATTCGTTTGTCTTTTATTACATTCTCAATCTTGTTTACTAGTAATTTTCACATTTGCAGTGGCACTTGTATATTATAAAGTCACTGTATTTAATACAGTATCGCGAATGTTCGCTTAAAGCTCTACGTTGATATAAATTATGTATTTGTAATACTTTGTTATTTGTTTTGTGCAATGTTCGTGAACCCGTGGGTATATCATCTGTTCTATATGTACAATTCTCTACGGGTCCCTTGACTAGATAGATGTTCAACGTTCATTTGGATATTAACATTTTCACTTTACCTCACACCAAAGGTACGCATGACTCGCAAAAATTGTTCTACGTTTGGTCAACGTCGCTATGACGGTACGTTTTGTGCGATTGTAGTTTGGCGACTTCGTCTTTGGCGCTTGAAGTTTGCCAAAGATGTAGTAAAACCTGCTTGTATTAATACTTTTTAGGGTATGCGCGCACTACGAAAATAAATCGTTGCGAAAAAAAATCGTCAACCTGTAAACAACAGAAATGTACTACAATCCGCAAACGATTTATTTTCGCAGTGCGCGGATTGTAGTACATTTCTGTTGTTTACAGATTGACGATTTTTTTTCGCAACGATTTATTTTCGTAGTGCGCGCTTAGCCTTAGATTTAAAGTTTTGTATTGTCTTGTACCGCATCAAATAAGACTGTGAGTGCGCAATAGCTTCTAATAAGACTTTGTTTAAGGAATGTTTATCAAATATTTATAAAATCTTCTAACAGTATAATAGGTATATATTTTATAAAGTTTAGCAGGTTCCATTACAACTGTGACGTGTTAGAATTAAAAAACTTCTTCTCTAACATTGCAATTATTACAACTACATGATAAATTCGCGATTTTTGAGAGATGTTGCCAGTAAACATATCATTCGGCCTTTCTCTATGTTACCTATGTATATTATAACAGTTCTATTACTAAGGAAACGAAATTAAAGCAAATCGAACCAAATTATTGAATGTTCATTTTAGGCAAGGTGGGGTATAGTATTATGGTGTGTTCACACTGGTCGTTTAACCGCTGGGACTAGTAGGTAACTATTCAAATATTTATTTTATACAAAAATGCGGTAATTTAAGTTCGCGTGAAAATACCGCGCGATTGAAAACAGCGACAAATCGACAAGTGTAAAAGATCCATAAGTAAAATGTCTTAAAAATATGATTACAATATTTCTGATTAGAATTTTGGTATAAACTTTGTCTGTTCATGCTTGACTTTTTTTTATTAAAGAGACGTTTTATACACATTTATTATTACAGAAAAATCGTTTTTTTTTTGTTAATACTTATTAGAGAAAAATCTACACTTAAGAGCTTATTTACAGCGTGTTCGTATTTTTAACACAATATGTCTAATATACATCAGTGAATGTGAACAACTCAATAATATGAAATTGTTTTTTTATAAAAAAATCAAATCATGCCGTTATTTTAATTTGATTCAGGAACTTTTTCTGTTATATGATACTGAATATTTTCGAATTAATATAAAAAACAGTTAGTATACCTCTGGAACCAGTATTTTTGATCAGGTACTTGTCTAGAGCGTTGTTTACAAAGGGAAAGGTAATTCGACCGCCAGAGGCGAGTCACAATTATACACTCAGGTGAGGAACCAAGACTCAGGGGGTCTAGTTTCGGCCTTAGTGTCGGGCGTTTTCTACTCTGTATCACCTACGGACTTACGATTAGTCCCGAACCCGAACTAAGGACAACTCTCAAATCGTGTTGTTATTCATTTTTAGTAGTAGACCCCCAGATACGATTATACTATACAAGACTCGCCGTATAAATTTCGCGACGAGCGATTTGGCAAATCGAAATCTTATTGTTTTTACGGACATTGCCATTTTCGTAATGCAAGGCGTTTCTTGTTGATGCTACTCGCATCGTTAAATCGTACAAACTGCGAATTCTCGTTCTTAAAAAGCGATAAAATGCAAGTCGCAATATCATCTCAACGAGAAATAAATGTCAGAAACTTGTCAAAATTTGGAGGTGTTTTTAACAGCTTGCGACTGCGAAAGCTCTTTTATAATACGAGAATTAGCCCTCAGTTCGTGTCGAATACCTTTGCCGCTATGAAGCCCGACTTTCCGATGCCTATGCGCATCATCGCTATGATGCACCGCAGACACCATTATTTTAGTAAAAGATTTACTACTGCGCAGTCTTTTGTAGCCTACTTCAGAGCGGCAAAGTAACATGAACTAATACATGTCCCCGGAATATTTCAAACACCGTAAGATTGTAATAAAGCTTCATTATATTATAAACTCTCTATTCAGTATACAACGTGTAACAGAATAAACGCAATACCTCATAGAGGGTCATTGTATTCATCATTATGAACAACTTATATTATGAAACTAGCCCTGAAATCGCGAAAAAAAAGTCAGCTGTTCAGTACATTTTGACGAGTTATGCGCACAGAAATGTATGGAGCTGTCACATATTTTTTGTGTTGGTCCCATAGTAAAAGTTGTTCATAATGATGAATACAATGACCCCCTTAGGAGGTATTGCGTTTATTATGTTACACATCGTATAATAGACCATTTCGAATACAATATATCTCAAACAAATTCGATATTCGATATGTCTTATCGAGAAGAAAAAGTTTACAATCTCACGCAATTTGTTATAAAGTGACGGTGATTGTAATAATCCAGTAACATATACATTCTTTTTTTTTAATCTTCATTCGACCTCTTCGAGTCGAGTAACTCTCCTCGTGTAAATGGCACTTTAGCGGTATAAGAAAACAATTGACGGGCACATAAAATGGAAATTCCACAATAGAAGCATTATATAATTTTGCTAGTAAAAGTTTTTATATATTTATAAATGTTTAACAACACGCCCGCGTTACCTTTCTAAATCGCATAAAATACTGATAACAGCGGTATATATTTAAAAATGTAATTTATTAATATATGTGTCGCAGCCAACTAGCTTAATCAGCCGTTTCATTAAAAGTCTAGCCTTCTCATTGAACTGTGCCGTTTAATCAGCGACATATAATAAGTGACACGGTCAAGTCATCAAACGATATTCAACAAAACATGTCACTTAGATCGCTGAAAAATCGGCACATTTAAATGAAAACGCTAGGCAACCAATTAAACGGCTAATTAAGCTAATTGGCTGCGACACATACACTGACGTTCAGAGAAACTGTATCCAACTGCAGGGTGACTTTCGAACAACAGGCTTGCGTATTGTTTACTGATAAGTACGAGGCATGTTCTTGTGGATCAGTGTACTTGGGGACCATGTAAACATGTCTTGCACTTCCCCATAGCCCGTTTTTGAAAGCTACCATGCACTTTGACGCAGTTTCTTTGAACGACGGTGCAATTGTAAACAGATCGCTCGCATTTTGGTAACAGATATTAGATATGCGATCATATTCATATAAGATATACATTTTAATACTTTTACACCTAGATAGTAATGATTATACGACACATTATATGCCCAAGAGATTTTCTCGACAACTTTAGGCCGTCAACTTTGAGTTATTTTAACACATTCGGCTCTAAATTCGATAATTTTCAGAGCGAACAAACATTTTTTTTATACTTTTTATATTTTACCTACAACTACGGGTATAATATTAAAGATATAAAGAAACTATAAAACTTACCCCTGTTTCTCGAACGAAAAATATCGCTAAAGCAATATGAAAACTTGTCAAAAACACGTAATCTGCTAAGATTGACTGTTAACAATTCTTCAGCCAATTCTTAAAAAACAGTTACTTTAATTTTGTGATAATTTCGTTCGAGAAACTTCGGGGTTAGAAACCCATGCCAATTTTTCGTTTATGTAAAATCGTTAGCTACTTTCAATATTATAAATTTAGCATAGAATTAATTTGTAGAACATACTATTTATTTTTGTCATATGTTGCTATATAAATAGAGGTATTAGTGAAAGCAACTCTTCACACAGCTTGTATATTTTTCTATCAAACATTTTAGGATTCATCTAAATTGGATTATTTGTTTTTAATACTGTGTGAGATTCCATGTTATTGTATGAGCATCAGTCAAAATAAATAGTTAAAAATATATTATATTTGTCAAATGATATGCAAATGCTCAATAAATCAGTCGAGAATAAAAACAATAGCATCGTAAGCCTTTCCTTAAGTAGTAATCCAACTTAGACTAATCCAATACCCTCTCTTTGCCGTAATTTCGACTTTATTCCAATTATCACACGGTGTTTTATCGAAATGTAATACTTAGCAGATATGAGTCTTCTGTATTCTGCTATTGTTGTTCACCAATCGTTCGTAGCGTGACCTGTGTAAATAATAAGAAAAATAAACTTACAATATTCTGAGAATAAGGTACTATGACTGGATTTTTCAGTACATTTCTCAAAAACAAATAACCATAAAAAATCTCAAAAAAAGTCGAAGTTGTAAGCGTTTTAAAACGCTGGTAATAAACAGAGACAGTACTAATAGGGAATATGCATGCAATTTTTTTATTTATTAAATGAAATACTTATTAGCTTTAGAAATCACTTATGAAATAATTATCGAAATAACTTTATCACTCATCAATCAGCGATGAAGTTTATAGCTTCAAAGTTCACAGTTACAAAGAAGTCCGATATGGACTCTGACGTCAAAGTTCATGACGCCTTTAAAGCTACCATACAAAACAGCATTTTCGCGAGAGGGACAGATATATTTGTTTAAAATAGTTATATCTCGTTGGTTTTTCGATCAATTTTGATTCTATTTTCAATGTTAGTACTATATTTCTGTATACTTTGAGATAAACTGTGTAGATAACAAATATTTTTTTCATGCATATTCCCTATTGCGTGTAACGTTACTCGCAAGTCATTCCATTGTGAATTTACGCCATCGATTACCATCGATGTTTTGCGTGACAAGTATAATAGCAGACGCTCGGATTTGGTACGGCGGACCAACTCCGCCCACAAAATTCGATCTCGCTACACACGACCGGATTTGGTACGGCGGACTAACTCCGCCCACAAAATTCGATCTCGCTACACACGACCGGATCTGGTCCGGCGGACCATGCGGCGGACTAACTCCGCCCACGACGCCACAGAGTATATATACTATACTGAATTGTACGCCTTCAAGTGCACAAAAATTATGGTGGTAGCGGTAACAATAGCAGCAAAATTACAACCACCATGTACCAACCACACCGTAAAAGGTGGAAAAAAGCAGAGAATTGGCTAAATCGTATTAAGAGAAATACATTATTAAATTTTTATTGTAAACAAGCGGACCGCAGCGGACTCAATTAATAAAAATAATGTTCGGCGGACCACTCTACACACGGGCGGATATGGTCCGGGTGCGTACTAAATCCGTGGTCCGCCCGTACCAAATTCGAGCGTCTGTTACGGTTATAAGGAACGTGCACTGCGTTGACTATACCATCTAGTGTTGTATTCGAAACTTGAATTCAACACTTGAAATTGACGCTTTCGTACTGCCTTTTACAGTTCCTGCAAGCTCCATTTAGACGAACGTGCACGAAGTCGACTGCGGTCTATTCTGTCGACATCTCACCATGTACACTTAAGTGGAGTGAACAAGTGAGCTGTCATTCCATCTTGTTTGTATGGTTTGACAGCTCTCTTGTCGTTTACTTCGCCTAAATTTTCACTTCGATATGTTTTAGCTGGCACAGCAATGCGATTCTGTAATCGCATTGCTGTGCCATCTAGCGTTGGAATTTCGAAACTTACAAGTATACTTGACAATAACATTTCTATGCTGCCATCTGCAAGTTCCTGCATGTTCCATACAGAAGAATAACTCCAATTTCTTCCATTTTTCCATCGATTTTATTTATGTTTCACAAATGGAAAAGTTCTTATTACCTTTTTTGACCTGTGTCTTCCGTTTGAGTAACAAGTTTAATTAAAATTGGTTCATTCACTTCCAAGACTAGGTAAGACTTGAAACCACGTGAGGAGGTAACGCTTTTATATAAAGCTCATGGCACTTACCTATAATGCAGTTTTCTAGTAGATCCCGAGATTTTCTTTAGCATTTGACAACTACAAACAAAAAAACATTTTTACTATTTATAATTCTAGTTTGCACTTGAATTAATTCTTTGTTTTTTTTTTTTGGTGTTTTAGCGGCAATAAAAATACACAAGTTGTGAAAATTTCCACTGTCTATTCCGCTGACAGACGGACGGACGGACAGCAGAGGCTTAAGGATGATTTCCACCAAAAGGCTCGCATCGCACAGTATCGGAACAGATATACAATCTTTAAACAATATTAAATTATGTACACAGTCTAAGTCTATATTACCAAGCCGCGCACAGCAGTTTGACCGCGGGCATC
Source organism: Melanchra persicariae (assembly GCA_947386135.1). NCBI lineage: Eukaryota > Metazoa > Arthropoda > Insecta > Lepidoptera > Noctuidae > Melanchra > Melanchra persicariae. Next base: position 11,895,106 of record OX376667.1, on the reverse strand, counting down.
TCAAAGCATACGTCTATGACATAAATTCGCGGTTACACGTCAACACGGTAGGGATGAAACTATTTGACTAGGCGCAGAAACGAATACGTTCGTATCCTTTCCGATCCGATGCGATGCGAGCCGTTTGGCGAAATCGGAACCCTTAAGAGGCTGTGATCAGCAAAAACTCGGTCACTCTCGGACTGCATAGAAAAGAAAGAGAAGCGCGACGACACAATGCTTGCAATTTCTTGCCAAATATGAAGCATTTTATCCATTTACTCAAAACTAAGTTGAGCTATTAAAAATCAAAAACAACAAAGTTTTGCGTTAAGATTCGATTCATTATTTGGTATAAATTTTACCGTCATTAGTAGGCTAGTAAATACGGGATTTTTTTTCTAAGGTCAAAGTTGGAGGTAACTTTGACGATAATTTCTATCGAGGATTTTATTTTTAAACATGTTTCGGAAACAATAGTGTTCTTTGAAATATAGTTAAAATTAACATATATTTTTTCTGAAGCTTGAAACTAAACAGATTTGGCTAAAATTTCGTTAGGAAACCAGCAATTTTTCAGTTTTTGCTGATCACAGCGCCTTAAAAAGAGTACAAAATTATTACAGTGAGGCTGGTTCTATTGTTCCGCGTTTCGGCAGCGCCGTTGGAGCGCGCGCGTTCGGAATTGTATGGGGTAGTAGTTGCGTTTAAAAGTCGCGCGCTTGAGCAGCGCCGTTCAGTCAATGCGCGCTGTTCGCCGGCGCTGCCGAAGCGTGCGCCGCTCGTGCGCTTCTCAGTATGCGTTTTAGTGTGACGCCGTAGAGACGCGCCGGGTTCGTAAGTCACCAAGTATCACTCACTCGGTAGGTCAGCAGGCTTCCTTGGGCTCATACCCAGCACGGTCCTAGACTCCCGCACCACGTAGTCGGTGCGCTGCTGGGAGGTGGCCCGGCCGCGCAGCGCGGGGTGCAGCTCTGACCAGCGGATCGGCGTCCACGGGTACTCTATGAAATTGTTCACCTCCTGTAATGAATAGAGGAGGCTTTGGTTATTTGTGCTGAGTTATGATAGTCGCACGGCTGGATCCTACCCATACCTCCGCCACATAATCGGGGCCTATTTGGCAGGAAGGTGTGTCACCTACAAGAGACGGGCGCGAGATATCGTTCGGTGAACAGAACATCGGGTACGACCGGCTGCTGAGGGGCGAGCTCCAGCCGGGGGTGAAGCTAACATGATACGCGGACGACACGCTGGTCACGGCTCGGAGCTCGCACAGGGAGGCACGTTGTTAGCTACGGCGGCGGTCTCACAGGAGGTGAGCCGCATCCGGCGCCTGGGCCTGGACGTGGCTCTCAGCAAGTCGTCGGGGGAGCTCGCACAGGGAGGCACGTTGTTAGCTACGGCGGCGGTCTCACAGGAGGTGAGCCGCATCCGGCGCCTGGGCCTGGACGTGGCTCTCAGCAAGTCGTCGGGGGAGCTCGCACAGGGAGGCACGTTGTTAGCTACGGCGGCGGTCTCACAGGAGGTGAGCCGCATCCGGCGCCTGGGCCTGGACGTGGCTCTCAGCAAGTCGTCGGGGGAACTCGCACAGGGAGGCACGTTGTTAGCTACGGCGGCGGTCTCACAGGAGGTGAGCCGCATCCGGCGCCTGGGCCTGGACGTGGCTCTCAGCAAGTCGTCGGGGGAGCTCGCACAGGGAGGCACGTTGTTAGCTACGGCGGCGGTCTCACAGGAGGTGAGCCGCATCCGGCGCCTGGGCCTGGACGTGGCTCTCAGCAAGTCGTCGGGGGAACTCGCACAGGGAGGCACGTTGTTAGCTACGGCGGCGGTCTCACAGGAGGTGAGCCGCATCCGGCGCCTGGGCCTGGAGGTGGCTCTCAGCAAGTCGTCGGGGGAGCTCGCACAGGGAGGCACGTTGTTAGCTACGGCGGCGGTCTCACAGGAGGTGAGCCGCATCCGGCGCCTGGGCCTGGAGGTGGCTCTCAGCAAGTCGTCGGGGGAGCTCGCACAGGGAGGCACGTTGTTAGCTACGGCGGCGGTCTCACAGGAGGTGAGCCGCATCCGGCGCCTGGGCCTGGACGTGGCTCTCAGCAAGTCGTCGGGGGAGCTCGCACAGGGAGGCACGTTGTTAGCTACGGCGGCGGTCTCACAGGAGGTGAGCCGCATCCGGCGCCTGGGCCTGGAGGTGGCTCTCAGCAAGTCGTCGGGGGAGCTCGCACAGGGAGGCACGTTGTTAGCTACGGCGGCGGTCTCACAGGAGGTGAGCCGCATCCAGCGCCTGGGCCTGGAGGTGGCTCTCAGCAAGTCGTCGGGGGAGCTCGCACAGGGAGGCACGTTGTTAGCTACGGCGGCGGTCTCACAGGAGGTGAGCCGCATCCGGCGCCTGGGCCTGGAGGTGGCTCTCAGCAAGTCGTCGGGGGAGCTCGCACAGGGAGGCACGTTGTTAGCTACGGCGGCGGTCTCACAGGAGGTGAGCCGCATCCGGCGCCTGGGCCTGGAGGTGGCTCTCAGCAAGTCGTCGGGGGAGCTCGCACAGGGAGGCACGTTGTTAGCTACGGCGGCGGTCTCACAGGAGGTGAGCCGCATCCGGCGCCTGGGCCTGGAGGTGGCTCTCAGCAAGTCGTCGGGGGAGCTCGCACAGGGAGGCACGTTGTTAGCTACGGCGGCGGTCTCACAGGAGGTGAGCCGCATCCGGCGCCTGGGCCTGGAGGTGGCTCTCAGCAAGTCGTCGGGGGAGCTCGCACAGGGAGGCACGTTGTTAGCTACGGCGGCGGTCTCACAGGAGGTGAGCCGCATCCGGCGCCTGGGCCTGGAGGTGGCTCTCAGCAAGTCGTCGGGGGAGCTCGCACAGGGAGGCACGTTGTTAGCTACGGCGGCGGTCTCACAGGAGGTGAGCCGCAGCCGGCGCCTGGGCCTGGACGTGGCTCTCAGCAAGTCGTCGGGGGAGCTCGCACAGGGAGGCACGTTGTTAGCTACGGCGGCGGTCTCACAGGAGGTGAGCCGCATCCGGCGCCTGGGCCTGGAGGTGGCTCTCAGCAAGTCGTCGGGGGAGCTCGCACAGGGAGGCACGTTGTTAGCTACGGCGGCGGTCTCACAGGAGGTGAGCCGCATCCGGCGCCTGGGCCTGGAGGTGGCTCTCAGCAAGTCGTCGGGGGAGCTCGCACAGGGAGGCACGTTGTTAGCTACGGCGGCGGTCTCACAGGAGGTGAGCCGCATCCGGCGCCTGGGCCTGGAGGTGGCTCTCAGCAAGTCGTCGGGGGAGCTCGCACAGGGAGGCACGTTGTTAGCTACGGCGGCGGTCTCACAGGAGGTGAGCCGCATCCGGCGCCTGGGCCTGGAGGTGGCTCTCAGCAAGTCGTCGGGGGAGCTCGCACAGGGAGGCACGTTGTTAGCTACGGCGGCGGTCTCACAGGAGGTGAGCCGCAGCCGGCGCCTGGGCCTGGACGTGGCTCTCAGCAAGTCGTCGGGGGAGCTCGCACAGGGAGGCACGTTGTTAGCTACGGCGGCGGTCTCACAGGAGGTGAGCCGCATCCGGCGCCTGGGCCTGGACGTGGCTCTCAGCAAGTCGTCGGGGGAGCTCGCACAGGGAGGCACGTTGTTAGCTACGGCGGCGGTCTCACAGGAGGTGAGCCGCATCCGGCGCCTGGGCCTGGACGTGGCTCTCAGCAAGTCGTCGGGGGAGCTCGCACAGGGAGGCACGTTGTTAGCTACGGCGGCGGTCTCACAGGAGGTGAGCCGCATCCGGCGCCTGGGCCTGGACGTGGCTCTCAGCAAGTCGTCGGGGGAGCTCGCACAGGGAGGCACGTTGTTAGCTACGGCGGCGGTCTCACAGGAGGTGAGCCGCATCCGGCGCCTGGGCCTGGACGTGGCTCTCAGCAAGTCGTCGGGGGAGCTCGCACAGGGAGGCACGTTGTTAGCTACGGCGGCGGTCTCACAGGAGGTGAGCCGCATCCGGCGCCTGGGCCTGGACGTGGCTCTCAGCAAGTCGTCGGGGGAGCTCGCACAGGGAGGCACGTTGTTAGCTACGGCGGCGGTCTCACAGGAGGTGAGCCGCATCCGGCGCCTGGGCCTGGACGTGGCTCTCAGCAAGTCGTCGGGGGAGCTCGCACAGGGAGGCACGTTGTTAGCTACGGCGGCGGTCTCACAGGAGGTGAGCCGCATCCGGCGCCTGGGCCTGGACGTGGCTCTCAGCAAGTCGTCGGGGGAGCTCGCACAGGGAGGCACGTTGTTAGCTACGGCGGCGGTCTCACAGGAGGTGAGCCGCATCCGGCGCCTGGGCCTGGACGTGGCTCTCAGCAAGTCGTCGGGGGAGCTCGCACAGGGAGGCACGTTGTTAGCTACGGCGGCGGTCTCACAGGAGGTGAGCCGCATCCGGCGCCTGGGCCTGGACGTGGCTCTCAGCAAGTCGTCGGAGGAGCTCGCACAGGGAGGCACGTTGTTAGCTACGGCGGCGGTCTCACAGGAGGTGAGCCGCATCCGGCGCCTGGGCCTGGACGTGGCTCTCAGCAAGTCGTCGGGGGAGCTCGCACAGGGAGGCACGTTGTTAGCTACGGCGGCGGTCTCACAGGAGGTGAGCCGCATCCGGCGCCTGGGCCTGGACGTGGCTCTCAGCAAGTCGTCGGGGGAGCTCGCACAGGGAGGCACGTTGTTAGCTACGGCGGCGGTCTCACAAGAGGTGAGCCGCATCCGGCGCCTGGGCCTGGACGTGGCTCTCAGCAAGTCGTCGGGGGAGCTCGCACAGGGAGGCACGTTGTTAGCTACGGCGGCGGTCTCACAGGAGGTGAGCCGCATCCGGCGCCTGGGCCTGGACGTGGCTCTCAGCAAGTCGTCGGGGGAGCTCGCACAGGGAGGCACGTTGTTAGCTACGGCGGCGGTCTCACAGGAGGTGAGCCGCATCCGGCGCCTGGGCCTGGACGTGGCTCTCAGCAAGTCGTCGGGGGAGCTCGCACAGGGAGGCACGTTGTTAGCTACGGCGGCGGTCTCACAGGAGGTGAGCCGCATCCGGCGCCTGGGCCTGGACGTGGCTCTCAGCAAGTCGTCGGGGGAGCTCGCACAGGGAGGCACGTTGTTAGCTACGGCGGCGGTCTCACAGGAGGTGAGCCGCATCCGGCGCCTGGGCCTGGACGTGGCTCTCAGCAAGTCGTCGGGGGAGCTCGCACAGGGAGGCACGTTGTTAGCTACGGCGGCGGTCTCACAGGAGGTGAGCCGCATCCGGCGCCTGGGCCTGGACGTGGCTCTCAGCAAGTCGTCGGGGGAGCTCGCACAGGGAGGCACGTTGTTAGCTACGGCGGCGGTCTCACAGGAGGTGAGCCGCATCCGGCGCCTGGGCCTGGACGTGGCTCTCAGCAAGTCGGAGGCCATCACTTTCCATGGCCCCCGACGGGCGCCGCTGCCGGGATCACATATAGTGGTCGGGGGGGCCAAATTGCTATCGAGTCAACCATGAAGTACCTGGGATTGGTGCTCAACAGCCGTTAGGACTTCGGCCCCCACTTTCGGCGGCTGGCGCCTAAGTTGGTGGGCGCGGCGGGCGCGCTATCAACGCTGCTTCCCAATTTGGGGGGCCAAGCTCAGTCTGCAGGCGTTTGTACGTGGGGATCGTGCGATCCATGGCCCTGTACGGGACCAGTCGGAGGCTGCATTGAAAATAGCGTAAGTGCTCCCGTAGCCCCCGGTGCGAGTATGCGAGGGAACACGGGGTGGTTTTAGTCCCTAAGAGTCTGAGTAAATGGTGGCACTCACTGTCAGGATTGAATTGTATAGATATTGTATTAAGGGGGATCCCTAAAGAGACCTCGCCATACATTTTTCAGGAGCTGTAATCTCCGTAAATAAACAGTTTCTGCAGAATAAAGCAAGTATAATGAGATTTTATAATGTATTGTGATCGCCTATCGCCCAAATTTTAGAAAAAAAACAGTCTTTCTATGAGAATTAGACCCAATAAAAAACGAAAAATCTTTACATGTGTGAGTGACCTGAATCGCGCCATCTGACAGAAATTTATAGAACCACCGAGAAAAAGTTCATTGCTGTTATGTTACGAGTTTACGTGCGGTGAACATTTTAAGTAGATGGCGCTGTTCGAAAATTCGAACAAGCGCCAAGGTTATCGAGTGACGGACGCGGCGATGCGACGTTGCCATTCAAGACGCAATTTGGCAACAACGCGTGTTGCCAAATTCCAGTCCATGCGTGATTGTGTGTCAAAATTGTGTTTCTAGCAAGTTAGCGCCGGCGCGCGGGTTTGCCCGCGGATTTTATATTTTATGATTGATGAAATGTTTTTTTTTAGGGAATGAGAAATAATGCTAGAAAGTGAAAACAATTATCTGCGATCTGCCTTTGGTTCACACAGATACAATACTAATGTTATTATTGTATTACTTATCTACTTTAAATAAATAGTGCCTACCTACCTAAAGATTTAAAAATCTTTCCACTGTATGTAAGTAGGTACTGATAAAACATTTTCTGACACGGTTAAGTACTAATTCATTGGTTTGGGTTGAATCAAATCAGAGAAAAGAAGTTCATGTAGGTATACTTAGGGTACCTATACCTAAATCAGGCGATCAGCGTAGGCAAACTTACCTATTTTTTTCCTAGCTACCTACGCAATGGTCGTCCGTCTGTCGGTCCGTATGTCTGTCTGTCCGTCTCTGTCTGTCACCAGACTGTATTTCACGGACCGTGATAGCTACACAGTTGACATTTTCACAGATGATGTATTTTTTTACATTTGTATCGCATGATTGTAATATTATAAGTCGCGTAAGATTGTATATTTACAAGTACCTACTTACTTATAATTTCTTCTAGATAAGACAAGTATTGAAACTATTGAATTTGGGTGTGATTCAGTGTATTCGAAATTATTTCTTCTCAACACATCATCTGCCTAGCCCTTTCCCAACTATACCTACTGGGATTGGCTTCCAGTCAAACCGGATTCAGCTGAATACCAGTATTTTACGTGGTGCGGCTGCCTACCAGACCTCCACAATCCATTATCTGTTCTCAACATAATCATAGATTATAGTCTAAAACATAAACAACATTTATTACAATCTTACGATGTTTGGAATTATCCGGTGACACATACGAGTACTTACATAGGTAGGTACCTACTCTAACCAACTAATACCAAGATATTCTAAGCTGATAACAACCCTTTGCTTTGCCATCTAAAACCATTCCACCAAAGAACGCCAGTAATCACACTAATCACTGAATGTTACGACTGTATCACCTAAAGAAAACATTCTTAGATCGCGACGAATAATTGCATAAATAATCTTTTATTTATTTAGTACCTACACGTCACAATTTATTTACACGTTAGGTACTATTTAGGTTCAGTCACATTACAACAACCTGTGTAGGTACAATATACCTTTATTACCATTAGATACGGGACTTAGTCACAGCAAGCGGTCCTACTCAGTTGGCACTCAGTCGCGCACGGAAAATCATTGATGTGACCTTCAGAATGATTGGCCAAAATGACCGATCAGCTTAAAAATATTACTAAGATCTAATACCTATTTGCTACTATTTGATATCTTTGTTTAAATAATTGGTACCTAATTAATAACTGAGAAAATGAATTTAAAAAATGGGCAGTCATTCTGATGTCAGGATGGACTGCCGACATTTAGGATCTCCACGTAAAGGCTCAAAAATTTCAATTCGCCTTTACAAAAATTTAGTACCTATTTGATACCTAAACATACCTATATTTTTTCTAGATTTTTAAGGCAAAGAATTTTATTAGAGATTTTTTGTTTAGGTAGGTACTATGAATAAATATACTTACCTAGTTCTACCCACATGTTAGCTTTTATCAGTATCTCGGAAATTGTTATTAATTAGTAGTACTTATTGCTAATTATCGTGTAAATTGAACTACCTTCACTCCATAGACTTGAAAAAAAATTGACTTCACTTGACTTTCTGTATCAAGTAGTACCTACCTAAACATAGGAAACCAAAAATCTGTAATAAAATCTTTAATCTTTGCAGCTCAACAGTGTTTTAATAATACTAGGAATAAAAATAAGACACACCACTCGTAAATACAGCCAAAAATGTTAATTTGTTGAAAATAACAAAAATATTTTATCGTTTGCTTCGCCATGTTTGTGAGAGCGAGATAGATATTAAAAACATGCGTGAGAGACACGATACGCACAATTCGCGAGTTGTTGAGAGATTTTGTAAACAACGCGCGACGACTAGTACCAGACCGAGGTTGCGTAAGGTTAGCAACACAAATTTCTTCAAACATATTAATAGTTTTTTATTATTATTGTTTTACCAACCATGATTATTTAAATTCAAGTCAATTTTATTAATAATTGATAACAGTTATGTTTTACGCAACAGGTACTTATTTAAAAAAAAATGTTTTATAAGACAAAGTCTAGTTTTTAGTACCTAATTGTTGGTGCAGAATCACTACTTCACTATATTTAGTTATCTTTATTACGCGACTGTGGCAAAGCAAACGGTTATGATTTCAAGGCTTCCTCGTAACTCCCAAACTGCACGTCATGTGCAGCCATATTCTTTATTTATTTATACATAAATGCATAATGGTGGATACTTAAGGCTCTTTTTTATTCAGGTTTCCTAAAGATGAATTAAGGAGACAAAAGTGGCTTGTTATTGTCCGAAAACAAAGGCAGAAGTAAAGCTTTAGTAACCTTGCGCGATCGAGCGAACAATATTAATTTCTTTTTTAACTACCTCAAAATAATTAATGTTTTTTATTTTATTTGCTAACGCTACCACATGCCATGTCATTCATAATCGTAAACATTCGTCAACATTCGGCAGCTAACGCGATTTCGCTCGCACGACAGCGCCGTCTCCTATCTCTATCCTTGTCTATCGGTAACAGTAGGTTGCGACTGTGATGACACTGATCACAGATGTGTGAGTTTCGGTGCATAGTCGTACGCCGAGCCCATGTTTACTGATTGCGATGTTAGAGCGTAACATGCAATGTTTATTACCCAAAATAATTTATCTGAATAATTTGTTATGGTGAAAAGGGATACCTTTTTACCACCAAATCCGATAGGATATCGAGCCTAGAAACAAAAATATGCATAGACCAATAATTATATTATTATTAATATTTGAAAATATTAGGTTTGGTAAGGATAAAGAAAGATAAAAAATAATTCAAAAATAAATACAACTATTGAGATTTGAACCCACACCAAGCCTAATGAAAGGCAGTCTCTAAACCGACAGTCTATTTGTACGGTTGATAATTGTTTCAAATAGCCGACCTTATTTATGTCAAGGTTTTTAGCTGCTCAGCTTCCCGAAAGTATAGCGTGATGATAATCATTGCTAAGGTTATATTAATAAGAAATAGATTGGAATATAACAATTTGGTCCTCTGGACATTTTAATTTCCAACCATTTTTGAATAAAACGACATCTAGTAGGGTCGAAAGTTACTACTATTTACTTTGCATGTGTGTGTAAAGAGTAAATTCATGCGGCTAAATCTTTATTCTGCTGTAATCTTTGTATGGTAGCAGTTAACAAGCATAGTGATTATCTAAAAAAATCAAGTTAATGCCCTAGGTATAGCCTATAATAAAGTTGTCTATTAAAACTTTCTATGTTAAGTGTAAAAATTGAAAATGTTCGAAATTGTGGATGTGTCGCCATCTAGCGACAAAATGGCAGTGAGAGCATTCATCCATTCACCTTAAATAAGGCACTTTTAACTAAAAAAAGTAAAATTGCTCAACTTAGAGTTTATTTTCGAGGAGAGGTTCTGACAGAAAGGAAAAATACCTCAAACCTTTTCAGTTCATTTCAGTGCTGCTTCTGTAAACCTCAGCAGGCTACATATATCTATCTCATAAGAAATAATGTTCAACAATCTCATGTCGCGTGAAAAGGGGGCAAATTTGTTCATCAGGTATATCCTAGAAGATGGCCCCTGTGGCGTAGGCGTATATAGCAGTATACTCACGTGAATATGGCAGTGTACTCATGTGAATATGGCAGTGTACTCACGCGAATATAGCAGTATACTCACGCGAATATAGCAGTATACTCACGCGAATATAGCAGTATACTCACGCGAATATAGCAGTATACTCACGTGAATATGGCAGTGTACTCATGTGAATATAGCAGTATACTCACGCGAATATAGCAGTATACTCACGCGAATATAGCAGTATACAAACGCGAATATAGCAGTATACTCACGCGTATATGCCAGTATACTCTCACGTATATGAAACGTGCACGACGAAGGCTCTGCCATTATTCATTTTAATTATACTAAAAACTATTTAAATATAATGTAAACATTGACGGCAACACGATGACAGGACTGAAAAGTTATTTTTTTTTAACCCCACTGTGGCCTTGTGGTCGATTTGTGCTGCACCTATAGTTTGTGCACGTTCCCTATATAGCAGTACACTCACGCGAATATGCCAATATATTCACGCGAATATGGCAGTATACTCACACGTATATAGGCGTCATTAACCAGTGCGGGCGAGTCGCCGCACAGCACTCGGATGGCGCCCTCCTCGCTCATGTGGGTCAGGTTCTGGAACCTGTCCTGCTTGTAGTAGATAGCCGACACTTCCAGGTGCCGCAGGTCTTTGCGCAGGCGCACAAATCCGAGCAGATCGTATTGCCATATCCAGTAACCTGGTATTAGAAATAACGCTTGTAAAAAAGGTACTTTCGCTGAAAACTTTCTTAAAGATGGAAAGGTGGATTTCAAAACAATCCCCTAGCATTTTCCCATGTTGAGGTTTTCGAGTTAACAATTGTTTCCAGTTATTATCACCATTGGAGCTCCCACAAGTTGGACCGATGACCTAGTGAGGGGCGCTGTAGCCGATGGATGCGAGAGACTGGTGGATGTGGCGACACTTGGGGGAGGCCTATGTCCAGCAATGGAAGTCACCGTCACCAGGCGGCTCTTATCCAGCAGTACGATTTTCGGTAAATATCTCACTGTGTAAACTAATGTGACATGAACATGAGGTGAGCTGTCAATCTATAGGAACCAGATGGAATGACGGTTCACTTCACGCTCACTCTACCTAAGTTTACACGGTGAAATGTTGTCAGAATAGACCGGCAGTTTCAGCAGTAAGTACAATTGACGAGATCGGATTTAATTTAAAAAAAACTCGATTAGAGCAATAATAATTAAATCAATATTGTTTTTCTTAATTGAAACGTGGTGGAGACATTGGCTTCAAAAATATGCATTTTGCAAAAGGGTTCTTTGGGTTACACAAAAAGGGTTGTATTTACTCTAAGTATCCACATTCACAGTTAGCTCTTTTAAAACTACCAAAATGGTAAAAAAACAACGAAGTAATGGCTGTATATACATACACAAAAAAAACTTACTAGATGAATACAGAACTTCCTCCATTTTATGAAGCCGATTAATAAGGCTTATGCTGAGACTTTGTCTGTCTCCGAGCTGCTTATTTCGGTTACTAGTAGTAAGTAGAATAGATTTCCATTCCTGTAAAATGTCATAACTGTAGACAGTCACAAACTCACCATGTATGACGAGCCGCTGTAGCTGATTGCACTGCCAGCACATAAGCACGAACGGGTTCACGTGTGCGTACGCATCCGGCTGGGAACAAACAATATAGTAGGTAATTTTCCTGCCAGGGTTGCGGAATTCGTTCGAAAGTCACCGCGGCCCTGGAACGCAAAGGGCCGCGATGTGCACACTCCATTTCGTCATCATCATTTGCTACTATGTTAGGGTCAGCTTCCAGTCAAACTAGATTCAGCTGAATACCAGCAATGCAAAGCAATAGGGTAGATGACTAAAAAAATATAATTAGTCCGTCAGATAAATTACCAAAAAATAATAGACACGTATTCGACGTGACGTACCGGCGTGTGTCGCATGGGCCGCACCACCCGGTGGTAGGGGTCGCGGGACTCGTAGGGACTGTCCACCCACATGATCTCACGGATCGAGCTCTGGTAGTGATGTAAGGTAGTGAGACGTGACGTACCGGCGTGTGTCGCATGGGCCGCACCACCCGGTGGTAGGGGTCGCGGGACTCGTAGGGACTGTCCACCCACATGATCTCACGGATCGAGCTCTGGTAGTGATGTAAGGTAGTGAGACGTGACGTACCGGCGTGTGTCGCATGGGCCGCACCACCCGGTGGTAGGGGTCGCGGGACTCGTAGGGACTGTCCACCCACATGATCTCACGGATCGAGCTCTGGTAGTGATGTAAGGTAGTGAGACGTGACGTACCGGCGTGTGTCGCATGGGCCGCACCACCCGGTGGTAGGGGTCGCGGGACTCGTAGGGACTGTCCACCCACATGATCTCACGGATCGAGCTCTGGTAGTGATGTAAGGTAGTGAGACGTGACGTACCGGCGTGTGTCGCATGGGCCGCACCACCCGGTGGTAGGGGTCGCGGGACTCGTAGGGACTGTCCACCCACATGATCTCACGGATCGAGCTCTGGTAGTGATGTAAGGTAGTGAGACGTGACGTACCGGCGTGTGTCGCATGGGCCGCACCACCCGGTGGTAGGGGTCGCGGGACTCGTAGGGACTGTCCACCCACATGATCTCACGGATCGAGCTCTGGTAGTGATGTAAGGTAGTGAGACGTGACGTACCGGCGTGTGTCGCATGGGCCGCACCACCCGGTGGTAGGGGTCGCGGGACTCGTAGGGACTGTCCACCCACATGATCTCACGGATCGAGCTCTGGTAGTGATGTAAGGTAGTGAGACGTGACGTACCGGCGTGTGTCGCATGGGCCGCACCACCCGGTGGTAGGGGTCGCGGGACTCGTAGGGACTGTCCACCCACATGATCTCACGGATCGAGCTCTGGTAGTGATGTAAGGTAGTGAGACGTGACGTACCGGCGTGTGTCGCATGGGCCGCACCACCCGGTGGTAGGGGTCGCGGGACTCGTAGGGACTGTCCACCCACATGATCTCACGGATCGAGCTCTGGTAGTGATGTAAGGTAGTGAGACGTGACGTACCGGCGTGTGTCGCATGGGCCGCACCACCCGGTGGTAGGGGTCGCGGGACTCGTAGGGACTGTCCACCCACATGATCTCACGGATCGAGCTCTGGTAGTGATGTAAGGTAGTGAGACGTGACGTACCGGCGTGTGTCGCATGGGCCGCACCACCCGGTGGTAGGGGTCGCGGGACTCGTAGGGACTGTCCACCCACATGATCTCACGGATCGAGCTCTGGTAGTGATGTAAGGTAGTGAGACGTGACGTACCGGCGTGTGTCGCATGGGCCGCACCACCCGGTGGTAGGGGTCGCGGGACTCGTAGGGACTGTCCACCCACATGATCTCACGGATCGAGCTCTGGTAGTGATGTAAGGTAGTGAGACGTGACGTACCGGCGTGTGTCGCATGGGCCGCACCACCCGGTGGTAGGGGTCGCGGGACTCGTAGGGACTGTCCACCCACATGATCTCACGGATCGAGCTCTGGTAGTGATGTAAGGTAGTGAGACGTGACGTACCGGCGTGTGTCGCATGGGCCGCACCACCCGGTGGTAGGGGTCGCGGGACTCGTAGGGACTGTCCACCCACATGATCTCACGGATCGAGCTCTGGTAGTGATGTAAGGTAGTGAGACGTGACGTACCGGCGTGTGTCGCATGGGCCGCACCACCCGGTGGTAGGGGTCGCGGGACTCGTAGGGACTGTCCACCCACATGATCTCACGGATCGAGCTCTGGTAGTGATGTAAGGTAGTGAGACGTGACGTACCGGCGTGTGTCGCATGGGCCGCACCACCCGGTGGTAGGGGTCGCGGGACTCGTAGGGACTGTCCACCCACATGATCTCACGGATCGAGCTCTGGTAGTGATGTAAGGTAGTGAGACGTGACGTACCGGCGTGTGTCGCATGGGCCGCACCACCCGGTGGTAGGGGTCGCGGGACTCGTAGGGACTGTCCACCCACATGATCTCACGGATCGAGCTCTGGTAGTGATGTAAGGTAGTGAGACGTGACGTACCGGCGTGTGTCGCATGGGCCGCACCACCCGGTGGTAGGGGTCGCGGGACTCGTAGGGACTGTCCACCCACATGATCTCACGGATCGAGCTCTGGTAGTGATGTAAGGTAGTGAGACGTGACGTACCGGCGTGTGTCGCATGGGCCGCACCACCCGGTGGTAGGGGTCGCGGGACTCGTAGGGACTGTCCACCCACATGATCTCACGGATCGAGCTCTGGTAGTGATGTAAGGTAGTGAGACGTGACGTACCGGCGTGTGTCGCATGGGCCGCACCACCCGGTGGTAGGGGTCGCGGGACTCGTAGGGACTGTCCACCCACATGATCTCACGGATCGAGCTCTGGTAGTGATGTAAGGTAGTGAGACGTGACGTACCGGCGTGTGTCGCATGGGCCGCACCACCCGGTGGTAGGGGTCGCGGGACTCGTAGGGACTGTCCACCCACATGATCTCACGGATCGAGCTCTGGTAGTGATGTAAGGTAGTGAGACGTGACGTACCGGCGTGTGTCGCATGGGCCGCACCACCCGGTGGTAGGGGTCGCGGGACTCGTAGGGACTGTCCACCCACATGATCTCACGGATCGAGCTCTGGTAGTGATGTAAGGTAGTGAGACGTGACGTACCGGCGTGTGTCGCATGGGCCGCACCACCCGGTGGTAGGGGTCGCGGGACTCGTAGGGACTGTCCACCCACATGATCTCACGGATCGAGCTCTGGTAGTGATGTAAGGTAGTGAGACGTGACGTACCGGCGTGTGTCGCATGGGCCGCACCACCCGGTGGTAGGGGTCGCGGGACTCGTAGGGACTGTCCACCCACATGATCTCACGGATCGAGCTCTGGTAGTGATGTAAGGTAGTGAGACGTGACGTACCGGCGTGTGTCGCATGGGCCGCACCACCCGGTGGTAGGGGTCGCGGGACTCGTAGGGACTGTCCACCCACATGATCTCACGGATCGAGCTCTGGTAGTGATGTAAGGTAGTGAGACGTGACGTACCGGCGTGTGTCGCATGGGCCGCACCACCCGGTGGTAGGGGTCGCGGGACTCGTAGGGACTGTCCACCCACATGATCTCACGGATCGAGCTCTGGTAGTGATGTAAGGTAGTGAGACGTGACGTACCGGCGTGTGTCGCATGGGCCGCACCACCCGGTGGTAGGGGTCGCGGGACTCGTAGGGACTGTCCACCCACATGATCTCACGGATCGAGCTCTGGTAGTGATGTAAGGTAGTGAGACGTGACGTACCGGCGTGTGTCGCATGGGCCGCACCACCCGGTGGTAGGGGTCGCGGGACTCGTAGGGACTGTCCACCCACATGATCTCACGGATCGAGCTCTGGTAGTGATGTGCCACGTGCGCTATTAGAGGGGTGTAAAGCTGGAACAAAATATACAGGTTTATTTTCAATGAGAAAAGTTCCTTGTCTGAAAGTCAATTTGTTCGTATGACGGCTAATTTAAACGTTGAAAAGTTATTTTTAAAAACAAAGATATTTCAAGAAAATAAATGCAATATTATAATATAAAATAAAAACCTGGAGGAGGTTATAATTTCAACAGATCCTTATTTTCTTTTCTTTTTCGTTTAAAAATAGCTTTTTTTTTTATTAGTGATGGGTTTGCTCTTGACTCTAGTCAATGTCAGATATGACTTTGACCAAACGAGCGCATATTTGGTCACGCAAAATGAGTCGCGTAATTCAAATGTGTTTCGGCAAAAATAGAAACTTATTTTACGTCATCGTATGGCACAAACTAGTATTTTTATGCAACTGAATAAAAAAAGAATAATTTGTTATTTCAGCTCTTTTGCCTCACCTTGATTTTAAAAACCAACCTTCGTAAACATTGTTTACGGAAAGTTTTACGTATAAAAAATTGAAGGTGATACTCACAGATTTGCAGAACATAACTTTTATGGAAACTAGTGGTATTCCTTCAACTAAAACTTTCTGCATGATATCGCTGAATCTCCTATATGGCACCCCGATCTGAAACAACATACAATATTAGATAAACAAGGTGAATTATTAAGAGCGCGTAATCGATTTGCACCGAAAACTTCATGTTTTCGAGTTTTTTCCTGAGCTATATCGGAATGATGTGAGCAGATTAATCAAAGAATATTACGGCTTTAGGAAGTTAATATCTTGATTTAGTGCACTACACGGTAAAAATATAATTTTTAATGATAGTTCTTTAAAGAGAAGGCAATCCCTTCATAGCGTTTTACGAGAATAGACGTCAGAGTTATCTTTCAGGACGAATACAACCATTGTAATGTGCTAAAATGTTTTATTTTTTGCGTTTGTCCAACAGAATATATAGTCTCAAAGTGCACTACATAGCCTTTTTGGGAAAATATGGCTATAAGAAAACACAAAAACAATATTTAAAAAATACAAAATCGGCTCACTTTAACATTTTTTTTTTACCAGTATTTAAATAAAATAATAACAAATAAATTCATTTTATAAAAGTTAAGGTACTGCTCAATATACAGTTTTTTTTTCAGACAGTTTTATGAACATATTAATTTTACGCGATTATTTTAAAAACACTATAAATCCTCGCGCACAATCGTTTGCCGATCAGTGCGTGCCGGGTCCTCCCAGCGACAGGACGTATCGCTTTCTCCCGCCCGCCCGCAGCTCGCTCGCGTAAACATCGATAGCGTAGGCGACTCATAGCGCGACACACCAGTATTGATACTTTGGCAGTTTATATTTTTATTATTTGGTAAGTAATTTTGAAAAACGTAGTCTACAGATAATATAATTATTTAAATATCAAATGGCGTAATCACAAATAATAGTCACAATTTTACATTTCGTATTTTTTTTTCAGAAATGGGTAATAAACGAAAATTATTTGTAAGTAGAAAAAATAAAAAGTTGGCTTTCGTCAGGCAAGCAAAAAGGTGAGATAAACCTTTATAGGCTTTTTAACCGACTTTCAAAAAAGGAATAGGTTCTGATATGTTTCTTAAAACTATGTATTTTTTTGTTTGTTCATCGATTTCTCCGCCAATTAAGAGACTGATTTTCAGTTTTTTTTTTTTAAATTGGAATTATGTATAGGTACGGTCATTATTCACAGTGACCTAACTTATCAAATAGTCCGTAATATATTAGACGTCCGTAATTCTCAATTTAATTTTACTATTTATTTGTATTTGAAATCAGTTTACTTGTATCATGTACTTATTTTACTAGTTTTATTGCAAATGTCCGCATTTATACTAGTAAGCTTTTTCTTTCAGACAAAAAAGATGTCAAATAGAAGAAGAGTCAAGGTCAAACTACGATGACACGGGTGATGTAAGTTTTTAGTTAGCAGAAAATTTACCAAATAGACTAGTCAAATTCAAAGACTAGGCAGCTTTAACGTACTTTCCGAGGATGCGAGGCGATGTAACATCAGCTCTGCACCACTCGTGAAGTCTCTCATCTATTCATATTCTTTGAATAACGTACCAGAAAAATGTTTTCTTGGGAGCGTCTCCAGATGGCCTGTTTGATGAAGGAATTATCGAAATTAAATGTCTATATTCGGCGCGTAGCACGAGAGATGAACAGGCGATCACAAAAAAAAAATCGGAATGTCGATGGATCTATAAATACCAACCACGACTGGTACTTTTAAATCCAAGGACAGCTGCATATCAGGTGAGAATCAATATCAATTCATCTCTCTGGTCTATTATAAATTTATTTATGTAGTCCACAGCATGTCCTTTGATATATTCTATTCTTAATTTTCAAATAAATTATAATTTATTTTCAGTCAAAAAAATGTTTGTCTCTTTGCGGTATGGACAGGAAATGATTTTCCATTGAAGACCACAAAGATACCAAAAGACGATGTGTTTTGGGCGACAAAAATGGAACACAAGTTATTGGACTTTTATGACAAATGTTTTTTGCCCGAGATGATTGACCCCAGGAAAAGTCGGTCAATGACAATCTAGAGATGTACGATGTTAAAAAAAAATGATATAATTATTTTACAACTTTATGTTTTATTTATTAAAGCCTTTGCAGACGGTTGTAATTTGTAATCCAGCGTCCCGTCCAGTATTGCCATCCGTCTAGACGGTGGAAGTAATCCAAAGGAGATGGCTTAATGGAGAATGGACGATTGCCCTTAGAATGTATAAACATGGTACCTAGCAATATGTAATGCTGAATAGCTGATTATTATTATTTCGTTTAAAAAATGTTTCAGGAACTGTTTATATCTTTGCAATCCTGAAAATAAAATCGTGTTACTCCTACGTCAATACGTATCGAAAAATCTTCAAACAAACGACATTGCTATATATATGTATTTTGATATAGCGAGCGACCCACCCCAATTTCGCACGGTGGAACTTACTTACTTAACCTACTTGAGTAAATATCTACAAAGGGGTAATTGCACCATAAAACATGATACAACTTACTTTCTGCAATCCGCGCAAATACGCTCCCGCTCACGTGTAGGTACACGCGAAATATTAAACTCTCGTAAAGCCTTACTACTTATCCAAATGATTTGAAATAAAGACAGTTTTCACGAGACAATTTAAATAATGGTTAAACATATTTGAAAAGATTTATTGTATTTGAGGTAAGCAAACCATTCTGCAGTAAGTACTTTATCGAATATTACTCACGTTTTAAGCTGACACGCAAGAAAAGCCCTCAGGATTTTTCTGACTTGATTTACATTCAATGATACCTACACGAATGTACACCTAAACCTTCCGGTAGAACCAATCTATCTCATAAGTAGTGACAACCCCATAAAAATCTCTTTCTACATTTGTACAGACAGACAAACGCGCCAGGGGGACTTAGTTACCTAGTATGTGTTGATTGATAAATCCAGCCTTTATAATATAACGAACACACTGAGTAACCAAGGAAATAAAAGATTATTGAAAAAAAAAACAGCAAAAATACGATTTATTTATTTATTCGATATTCTAAATGTCTTACAAGAACATTATCAAAAAATGGAGCTGATAATGTGTTCTGGTGTATCGTCCATCCTCAGATACCAGCACTGTCATGACTAGGAGTGTGACGAATATATTAGTATTAGTTACGAGATTAGTAATATTCTATGAATTCACGTATTAGTAAACTGACGATCTGGTATGTGCTAATATTTTAATTTATTTTTCTTTTTTGACAAGCACGCGCTTGACCACTATCTCACCTGATGGTAAGCGATGATGTGGTCGAAGATGGAGCACGCTTGCCTGGAAGTAACCTATTCACTCTTGACTTATAAAAAGACTTCCGGGTTGTAGCTATCAGGAAACACAGACTCTGGCAGAGAATTCCACTCCTTAGCTGTACGCACAATGAATGTGTTCCCAAAACGTTTAGTGCGTGTGGGTGGGATGTCCACCATGTACCGGTGGCGTATCGCTGTACGTCTTGTGGTCCGATGATGGAATGGGCTTGGCGGAATTAAACAGTCACATAATCCACAGATAACTACTATGTACACAATCTTTATCATAACGTGAAATTCCATTCACTTGGCACGGATCGGCGGGATCGGATTCACTCAATCACTGTGACATTCGTGTAGTTCTATGGATTCTATGGATTCACGTATTAGAAATCCGACGAACTGATATATGCTAATATTTAATAGTCACATAATCTACAGACTACTAATAAGTACAATAATCTTTAACATAATCTGGGCTTCCATTCACTTGGCACGGATCGGCGGGATCGGATTCGAGAAGTGAAACGTATTTATTAAGTTTTAGTTATATATAACTGATTCTCAAATATAAGTTAAGATATTATAATTATTGTAGACTAATATATTTATAGAAGCTAATACTGATAAATACCGATATTAACCCATCTTTAGTCATGACACTCATGACAGACAACTGACTTTGGTTTTTGTTATAAGAGATGGCATTGAACTTCTAGTGTAACAGAATCGATAAATTAATCGAAAGGTTTGTAAAAATAATGAATTTGTTTTTGACAACCATTATTCAGTTAATATTTTTCGTCACAATATACATAGGTAGTAAGAATAAACGAAGAAGCACATTCCGAAGCTTTCATCTATTTGATTTTATTTCGATTAGTATAATGTGGAATCGAGTGAAGTCGATTTTCACTTTAAAACAACCCTGTTTTCCGAATCAAAACTCAATTAAAAAGCAACAAAACAGGACAGCGAATTGAATGCCATAAATTCCCGCCAAAATCTGTGATTGCCACTTCTTAGATCCGAAGATGTTTCCAATATTTTTTAGACATAATGATGACTATTCAAGAAATAAACGTATTAAACAAAAAAATTGTAATTTTTTATATTTATGCAACGTGCAACAATATGACGGTCATCACTAAACTTGATAATGAATCGAGCCAAAGCCTCACGAAGTGGGTTCGAAGATCATAAAATGCATATTGTCGATACCAGCTTATGATCACCATCGAATTGAGTCAAGTTAAGTTAAGCCAAACATCGCAATGTTCCTTGATCCAAAACGATCCCAAGTCGCCCGAAGTGTTAGTATTGCTTATCCAGACATAATTAGGTAGTTTCAGAAAATAAATCGATTTGATAACTGTTTTCAAAAATCGGTATATGTAGTTTCGATTTGACATTCTGGAAAAGCGATATGACCCCTCCCTAGCTTTCCCTTTGATCTTATGTTGTCAAACAAATCAAGCTAAGAAAACAATTCAGATACTTTTTTATGTTCAAGCAAGTTCTATAAAATTATTAAACACTAAACAATTCACGAATTAATATTTCAATATTTCGAGTTAATGTAAGATTCTTAGACATGCTTAGGGCAGTCATTTAGCCATGTCATTTTGATTTGACCTTCAACGTCCTTGGTCACATTCTGTACAATATTTCTCAGGTATGATTTACAGAAATCCTCATTCTGACACAATTACCAAATATAAGTTATCCAAAATTCACAAAAGCGTCTCATGAAACGTAAAATAAAAAAAATCGCACCTTTAAAAAAAAAACGAAACGGCTGAAATATGGTTTATTTTTACATTTTCAATCCCGATATGTCTGCCATTTTTTAAAATTTCCAAAATCTTAATGTACAAAAAAACTACATTTAAAGCTGCTCATAAAGTTTCGCGAGTATTGGTTGAGAAAGCAAAATTTTATATGAACACTTTTGCTCATAAAAATCAAATTCTTACAATAAAAGATAATAGTATCAAAACGATTCGTTCCTAGCTCCGGGCTCACGCACACTGACGGACCATTGTAGTGTGCGGCAATACTGCGCCGTTCTTGCAATTTTGTACCTACGCTAAATCGAATACGCGCTCTTAAAGTGTGTGTGGACGACCAAATCCGAAACTATGAGGAATATCGAAAAACTAAAAGTAGTTTCGAGCTCGATTTTGATGAAAACTGAAATCGCAGTATTGGATTTTCGAAAAATCGGTATTCCTAGCCTGGTTTCGGCTGATTTTGAAAACATAAACACACCCTGTATTATTACACCACCTGAAAGTGTCGCTAATAAAGATCATTTTCTAGAAAGTATTAACAAATTAGTTTTAAAATGGTGCAGTGGGCAAAGTCGGTCTGATGATGAAGATTACTTACAATATTAATCCCGACTCTCAGCGGCTTGGTGTAGTAGTCTTCCAGGCCGACCCAGTCGATGGCGGGGTATGACTCCGGCAGCTTCCTGTTCGTGACGTTGATGGACAGGTAGCGCAGGTACATGAGCGCCGCTAGGGTCTCCAGCGTGCGCGTGTTCATCTGCTCCACGTCGCATATTATATGCTGGAATTATAGAGCAAGATGTCATGTCCGTATGCCTGTGAGCATAAGACGTGGAATACATTTAGACGACACAGTTGGCGCAGTGGTTGAGCGATTGACTGCTACGCTGCGTGTCGCAGGTTCGATTCCCGCACTGAACAAAATATTTGTATGGCCTACAGATAGTTGTTCCGGGTTTCAGCGTGTCGCGGGTTCGATTCCCGGACTGAACAAAATATTTGTATGGCCTACAGATAGTTGTTCCGGGTTTCTGCGTGTCGCGGGTTCGTTTCCCGCACTGATCAAAATATTGTATGGCCTACAGATAGTTGTTCCGGGTTTGGCTGTTTGTGTATGTGAGTTTATTTGTATGTAAACGCACCCACGATACGAAAAATTCCTAGTGTGGGGCAACGTTTTTTTAAAAAGAAAACGAAAATACCTACCGTCAAGTCGTGTTGAAAAAAAAACAAAACAAAAAACGTCTCAAAAGTTCTTTTAATCATTCTGATGCAGTTGGTGTCTATTTCATTCCAACCACAGATTTGATGGCACCAACTGCATCCGACGCATGAAAGGCAGATATTGATGTTACGATCATCAAAATCGGCCCACGCGTTTGTTCTTTAGTGCGCTAAAACGGAACGAACATGCATGCATAAATAGATTGATAAACACACCCTTCTGTGCGTCGCACAGTCGGGTAAAAAAGACCGAGTTTTTGTATGTACAGTCAGCGTCAATAATATCGGGACGAACAGACTGTTTAAAATGATCTAAATGACTATGAAAATTAAATATTAACTCAATAAGACAAGGAATGTTTCAGTGTGAAGACAATACACGACAACTGCCATTCTAACATGAACTTTATCCAATTGAGATAAAGTTTAATTTTCTTAGTTGTTGAGATAATTTGGACGCTTACTACAGTAAGCGTCCAAATTTATCATGTATATGAACCACGCATAGTAACACTATGCGTGGTTCATATACATGATAAATAAATTTGGTTCTTTCTTTCCTTACAGTGATCGACGTTAACATCATGCGCTGGTTGGCTCTGGTCAGGATGCTGTTCTCTGGCGCCGAGAAGAAGTCGAACTTCAGCGGTTGTGCGTACCGCTCAATGACCCGGTGCTGCGAGGGAATAATTACTGTTAATATTTATGATAATTACATTATTTATTTCATTAAATATTTTTCGTTTTTATTTACAATTTGCACTGGTAAACTAAAGTAAATAAGTACTAAGAAACAAGTAGACTGATAATTCGCGAAATTATTGGACTTGGGCATCAAAAAAGTCATCCACATCGCTGCCAATGGGGAAAGTGCGAACTTGTATTCAGAATAAGCTATTTGAGTCATTAAAAAAACTTTTTCACAAAAAAAAGAAACCGACTTCCAAAAAACACTACTAAGTTCAAAATAACTTTAATTTCGGAAGTCGGTGTTTTTGGTTGCTCCTTTGTTATTTGACACCGACTTCCGAAATTAAAGTTATTTTGAACTTTGTAGTGTTTTTTGGAAGTCGGTTTCTTTTTTTTGTGAAAAAGTTTTTTATTTTTCACTTTTTAGTGGTACTCCACACCTAACAACACCACTGGAAAGTCACAGGAAAGCAAAAATACGCAATTTCGTATACATGGATGATTTTTCCACATATTTTTTCCAGCTATTTGTATTTAAAAACCAAACTACTGATCCGATTTTGATAAAATTTCAATGGGACCATTTGGGAAGTATACCCTTTAGATTTTTTTAAATCGGTTGGGCAAGCGACGGAGTTATGCCCGAACAAACATAAAAAAAAAAAAAAAAAAAATACAAACGTCCGAATTGAGAACCTCCTCCTTTTTTAGAAGTCGGTTAAAAACCGTCTACATAAATTTAGAAGATTCTTATTTATTAATTTAAACTTTATGTACAATAGTGGTACATGGACGGATTTAATGCAACAAGGCATTTGATCTGTTGGAGTAGCCGAAAACATAGTCATTAATATGTATGGAGCCCTTCGTGTCCAATTCAACAACGCGTTCAGAAAAATGATGGGGCTGCCATGGCACTGCAGTGCGTCAGGGATGTTTGCGGCGGCGCGTGTAGATTGCCTTTTTGGGGGTAGCGGAACAGAGAGTAAAGTCCCGCAAACCTCCATTGAAAAGGGAGGATCCTCCGACCAGACGGATGTAGTGTCTGGTGGGCAACTGCCCGAGAGTTGATATTCGGGCTTTGCATATGTTCTAATCGCACGGTAAACTCTGATATCGCGATTTAGGATTTTGTCAATTAGTTCGCAGCTGTCGAGATAGATGGCGCTGCGAGTCTCATTTGTTGTGATGTTGCTTCTGCTACGTTGATTTTTGTGGCGGCATGAATGCCGCTACATCACTCCCCTCCGGAGACCGGAGGTCGATAGTGGATGAGTCGTCCATACATCTTGAGATGCTTGCCAGGCTAGTGGAAGGTTGGTTCCAGTGAGTCGGAACCGGAAGTCGCAGAGTTCTCGGTGAGTCGGAACTGTCTGCGTCGCAGAGTTCACGGTGAGTCGGAAATGTCTGCGGTGCCCCGATGCTGCTGCTGGCGTGACTGCTGGCGTCGACCAGGAGAGGTTCTTCAAGGCTCTTCATGTAACTGGCCGAAGGTGCAGTGTGCTTGCCAAGGTGGGTCGGAGCTGTGCGACGTGCTGACGTGACTGCTGGCGTCGACCAGGAGAGGTTTTTCAAGGCTCTTCATGTGACTGGCCGAAAGTGCAGTGTACTTGCCAAGGTCGCTGATGATAGAGGCTGAGGATGCTGACCAGGAATGCGCGTCCGCTGCATGCTGTTGGTCAGGATACCCGTAGAAGCCGAGGGTACTGGCTGGCTGTATGACTCGCTGCTCGAAAGCTTGAGGTCAAGATGAGGAGAAGTGATGATGACGTCATGATGAGGTGACTGCACGAAGGCTGCGCTGACGTTCAATGTCGAGGGTCACCAGTTTGGAGGTAGCGGAACAGAGAGTAAAGTCCCGCAAACCTCCATTGAAAAGGGAGGATCCTCCGACCAGACGGTTGGTTTGTCTGGTGGGCAACTGCCCGAGAGTTGATATTCGGGCTTTGCATATGTTCTAATCGCACGGTAAACTCTGATATCGCGATTTAGGATTTTGTCAATTAGTTCGCAGCTGTCGAGATAGATGGCGCTGCGAGTCTCATTTGTTGTTCTCGGTGAGTCGGAACTGTCTGCGTCGCAGAGTTCACGGTGAGTCGGAACTGTCTGCGGTGCCCCGATGCTGCTGCTGGCGTGACTGCTGGCGTCGACCAGGAGAGGTTCTTCAAGGCTCTTCATGTAACTGGCCGAAGGTGCAGTGTGCTTGCCAAGGTGGGTCGGAGCTGTGCGACGTGCTGACGTGACTGCTGGCGTCGACCAGGAGAGGTTTTTCAAGGCTCTTCATGTGACTGGCCGAAAGTGCAGTGTACTTGCCAAGGTCGCTGATGATAGAGGCTGAGGATGCTGACCAGGAATGCGCGTCCGCTGCATGCTGTTGGTCAGGATACCCGTAGAAGCCGAGGGTACTGGCTGGCTGTATGACTCGCTGCTCGAAAGCTTGAGGTCAAGATGAGGAGAAGTGATGATGACGTCATGATGAGGTGACTGCACGAAGGCTGCGCTGACGTTCAATGTCGAGGGTCACCAGTTTGGAGGTAGCGGAACAGAGAGTAAAGTCCCGCAAACCTCCATTGAAAAGGGAGGATCCTCCGACCAGACGGTTGGTTTGTCTGGTGGGCAACTGCCCGAGAGTTGATATTCGGGCTTTGCATATGTTCTAATCGCACGGTAAACTCTGATATCGCGATTTAGGATTTTGTCAATTAGTTCGCAGCTGTCGAGATAGATGGCGCTGCGAGTCTCATTTGTTGTGATGTTGATTCTGCTACGTTGATTTTTGTGGCGGCATGAATGCCGCTACACCTTTACACCATAATGCGCAAGCGCGCAGCATCAATGGTGGCTCGAGTTATGGCTAGCCCTAACATGGTTCTGAATATGATTGCTGACCGAGTGGACTGTTCATATGTGGTTCACTGCTGTCAGTTACATTTGTCACCGTATCGTGTTGTTAACTCTTAGTTTTAAGGCCTATGTTACTAACCCTATATGAGTCTTCGCTCGAAATAAAGTTTTTGAAGTGATAACTTCTTATGGGAGGGTAAACCACTTCGTAACGTAACGCGTTACGGCACCAGTCTATCTGGCTTCCCTTTCTCTCAAGCCTACGGCAGCGGTAGGAAGGCTCCTTCTCTCTCACTCTCGCTAAGTTTAAGTAATCACTTCTGTCGAGCGTCCCGCAACGCACACTTTTTTTTTAATTTGAATTTGAATATAATTTTATCTATGCTAGAAAAAGTTATCTGCCATGATTTACTGTGACGTTGTGCTTAACAATCGAACTTTGCAAAGGGTTTTTCTTAGAAACGTTTTTGTTTACTCTAACGTTAACGTCATGGCTGACCACGTTTAAATCTGTTCAGAAAAATTTAACATTTGTATTAAAGTTTTTGGTTGTAACTCAAAAAAATACAATTGAATTATTTTTAAGATCTAATAGAACAAGAACTGATGAATTGACGAATGATTGATAGAATGATGATTAATTTAAAAACTTAAATTCAAGGCATATGGAAAAGAACAGAGTCCAATGAAAACCACTGTTAAAAATAAAGACTGAACTGCCACTACATCATTTCCCGATTTTATCACTAGACAGAATTTTAGAACTGGTTCAATTCCATAACACGAACAGAACAAGTCCGAGCGCTTCCGACATTGAACGGAAAGTCCCGACCTTTAAATGGCAAGACTGTCTGACGCAAGAGGAAGAAAGCAGTTCCTCTGCCGACCTTTACAACCTGCCGACCTTTATATTGAACCTTTTTGCTGTCAAGTCAAGGTTTACTTTAGAATGTCTTTGTCTGTGTCCGAAATTCGGATATATTTGCACCTTTAAAGGTTTTAGACAAGTGTTTTGTTTGTATAATAATATGTAACGTAAATTAACGTTTAAAAGCAAATACGCGTAAAAAAATAATGTTTTAGTAGGTAACATTGTTCAAACAAATATTTACTTGCCTTTGAGCGCTTTTGGTTGGTATTGTCCTAATAACAGGTATAGCAGATTATTAAATAAGCAGCAACTATTTGTTAGTGTTACTACACCAATCGATCGATCGATTATCGATTGGTGTGGTAGCTTTGGCTGATCGAAGAAAGAAGTAGAAACTGTCGATCGACGTCGACTAATCCATTCTACCAACGATCGACAATCGATCGATTGGTATGGTAACACCCTTAAGCCCTAAGTACCACCCTATAGGTACTAGAGCAGTCTCTTTTTAACCGACTTCTAAAAAAGGAGGAGGTTCTCAATTCGGATGTTTGTATTTTTTTTTTTTTTTTTTTTTTTTTTTTTATGTTTGTTCGGGCATAACTCTGTCGCTTGCCAACCGAATTGAAAAATTCTTTTTTTGTTGGAAAGGGTATACTTCCCAAATGGTCCCATTGAAATTTTATCAAAATCGGATCAGTAGTTTGGTTATTAAATCCAAATAGCTGGAAAAAATATGTGGAAAAATCATCCATGTATACGAAATTGCATATTTTTGCTTTCCTGTGACTTTCCAGTGGTGTTGTTAGGTGTGGGGTACCACTAAAAAATGAAAAATAAAAAACTTTTTCACAAAAAAAAAGAAACCGACTTCCAAAAAAACTACAAAGTTCAAAATAACTTTAATTTCGGAAGTCGGTGTCAAATAACGAAGAAGCAACCGAAAACACCGACTTCCGAAATTAAAGTTATTTTGAACTTTGTAGTTTTTTTGGAAGTCGGTTTCTTTTTTTTTATAACCAGAATATTAATACTAAGTAAGTAGTATTGGTGACTATTTTTCTTTTTGACATTTAAATAAAGCCTACCGTTGTACCTTCTACCTCCATGAGGAAAACAAGTCATACACAATAACGATATTAACTTTTTGAAACTTGGAGCATAAACGCATGCGTATTTTTTGGCACATATTGATTTGTGACGTTGGCGTACAAAAGGTTAATAAAACATGCTAAATGCCTAAAATATTTTTTCACATCGTATCTTCGTGTGAAATGTGTCATATCCTTTTTTAACACGAAATGATGAGTAAAAACTGTCTAGTAGATCGTGAAAACGAGATGGTATACTTACGCTGTGCTTCTCATTTTCACTCTTCGGGACACCCAAACTGCAGCCCAAGAAACCCAGCTTAGTTAGACTGAGCGTGTTCTTAAATATCAGGCTCTCAATCATTATTCTGAAAATAACAATATTAAACGACGTCATCATCATATCTGCAGAAAGGCGTCCACTGATGGGCATAGGCCTCCGGGAGTTTGCCACATTCGCCACGCTTGGCAGGCGGGTTGGCGATCGCAG
This sequence comes from Melanchra persicariae, assembly GCA_947386135.1. Lineage (NCBI taxonomy): Eukaryota > Metazoa > Arthropoda > Insecta > Lepidoptera > Noctuidae > Melanchra > Melanchra persicariae. The sequence continues at coordinate 11,866,841 of OX376667.1, read as the reverse complement.
TGTAGCTGTTGCAATGTACAGAGAATGCTGCTGCCCATTATCTGGTGAGTCCCTTAGTCGCCTCTTACGACACCCACGGGTAGTGATGGGATGATATGATGTTTTACGTCCGACACCATACGGAACAACGTCAATGGATACGAAAAACAAGATTTCATAAAACTTGCTGGTTCGTTTTGTAAAAGAAACCATAGAAAAAGTTCTTGAATTTTCTGAATCGAGTTTGTTCTGACATGCTTGTGAAATGCAGGGTGTTCCAGAAATGCGTGGTGTTCCAGAAATGCGTGGTCATATTTAAGGGTGATGTTGGGTAGCATATATTACATTAAGGAAATATATCAAAACATAAAAATCTAAGGTGACTGCATTACTTTTACGAAAATGTACTCAGAAAAAGACTTTTTAAATGATATGACTTTATAGAAAGTGATTATTAAAATACCTAGTACATATTATTGAGATTTTTTTATTGTTAATGTTTCTTATAATTTCCTGACTATTATTATATTAAGTTGGGATTTTTTTTTAATCTGTATTAATAATGTAATGATTAGCACGCCGTAAGGTACAATGTAGCTGATCTCATTTATTTACGTTATGAATCTTATATTGTACCTACATTTAGAGCAAATAAAATTCTGATTCTGATCGTTTTGGAAATACTTTCATTTTGCTTATAATTCCCTGCTGAAAACTGTTTCCTAATAGTAGCTACAAGCCAGCAATAATGAATAAGTTAATTTATAAGCAAGCATGCTATATCGTAGACCTTTTCATCGCTGTCCATCAGGTGAGATTGCGTCAAACGCGAGACTATGAACAGTATTTAAAAGGTACCAATGAAAGAACTATAGCAAAACTTCAAAAGTATGAAAAGAGTGAAAATTGAATTACATAAAAGATAACATTTTTTACCTTCTCAGTTTTATAGATGGCAAGTGGGTACTGTTTTGTATGTAGCTTGGTCCGATGAATAATAACTCTTCTATAACGGGTATGTCAAAAAGTCTGAAAAACAAACATCACAATATAATTAAATTTAACACACATATCAATATCACACTCATTACATCACATTTTAATATTAAATTACTAGCACTTCGCCCGCGACTTCGTACGCGCATATCTCGTTTTTTCCGGTTCCCGTAGGAATTTTCCGTTCCCCTATAGCCTATACCCTTCCTCATGAATGGGCTATCATATAGATATACAAAAAGAATTTTCAAAATCGGTCGGATTTTGAAAATCACAACCTAACAAACTTTATCTCTTTTTTTTTACGCATATGAGTCAGGGGGTCGATTCTGCTATTGCAATCGTGTCTCAATGACCGGTCAATGATCGATTTTTGACGTATAACGTCAAACTTTTGACACATTTCCCATACAAAAACTGTCAAAGTTGTCAAATATTCGATCACTGACCGGTCATTGAGACACGATTGCAATAGCAGAATCGACCCCCTGGATTCAAGCCCGGTGGTAATATTTTAACATAACTGGCAAAATGTACACCCACTAAATGTACGCCTTGAAAGCTCAAACGTTTCAAGGCGTGATGTTTTACTTTTGGATGAGAAGTCATCAAATGACTCCTCCCGCTCTGGGCGGAGCGGAAGGAAGTATCAGACACTTCCTACCTTCCACTTCCAGGGCCGCGGTAACTCTTTGAACAATTCCGCAACCCTGGCAGGCACTGTCCCTGGCGGGCCCCGACAATTATGCTGACATCTCTTTGAGGCGAGCGTGGAAAACATCGCGCCGTTGAACACGGGCCTGGTCCTGCTACCCATCGCTGGGTGGGTGATGGTGGGTGGTGGCATACGTTCGCCATCATGGTTCTATCATTTTCCAATTTGGCATTATAGCAGTGTTTTATATGGAGCGACTGACTATCCTCCACAACCCAGTTCATGGATAATTATCATCTCATTCCATAGCATGATTGGATGTCAAACTTTCGGGGTTGTGACGATATTCAAAGTTTGAAACGTTGTCACAAAAATACATTGGAAAAGTATCGTTGTGTTGTGCATTAAAGAAAGCATAGGTAGGTACATTGTACTTGGCAACTGACTCATAATTAATGGGTTCATTATCGATTGAAAGGCCTTCATTTATTTTTCAAGCGACTGACGACTCATGCACTTACTAGTACCATGTAACTTTTTATTTAAGACTAAGACAAGTATCCATCTGTATTATGATTGTTGTCGACAATAGAGCGTGCGCATGTGAAGTGCATCATAAATATTGTATAGTTCGATACTGAGATAGACTCATGATAGCACAAGTCTAAACCTTAGTGGTTTTTTGGTTGCTATTTAATATGAATAATCTTGTATTTTTTTGTGTAAACGATAAATAAATCAAAAAAAAAAGCTAATAAAAATATTTGTTCCGGTTTGTCGAGTAAAAAGAACTAAATGGTGAACAGCATTCTTTATCTTTAATTCATATATTTAAACAACATGTAAATTGCGTGTTTCATAACTAAATACAGCGTTGTATAACTGTTATTACCAGTGATCGGAGTAGGTAGATTGATTTTACGTACTTGCATCATGAATAGTCATGGAAATCATAACATGGATAAGCCTTTTTTCCGGGATTTCATTTTCGTACTTACGGGATTGAATCAAATATTGTGAATGTAAAGATTTTTAAACTACTACATTTGAAATTTATGGAATGCGATAGTTAAACGTTTAAAATTGTTTTTTTCTTATTTATCAAGTAAGTACTAAAGTGAATCTTACTATTGTGCGTCCATTCGAAACTTACATATGACTAATTTAGTAGTTATTTCTTCTTTTAACTATTATTAGTAGAGTCTTGCTTTACGTTTGCTACGTTTTTACTCAAGTTTAGCCATGCCATATTCTTTTTTTAATTATAGAAGGCCGATCACATATTCTATTAAAAAAAACAGCAAAAGGGTTAAACATTTCTTATTCATATACTCTTCATCCTACACATTACAATATTTGAAATTCCTAAAAAATCTTAGTACAAAATCCCAGACTCCCGGAGGCATATCCATATTAATATATACGTGCCAGTGCGTCGACCCCAAATCAATCTACCTACTCCGATCACTGGTTATTACGAACCTTAGTACATTCCCCTTCAAGTAAGACTATAGCAGTAACTGATGGACTTCGGCTTTTCTAAAACTGAGCTAGGCTAGTTTCATTCCACACGATATTTTGGCGAAATTCTGATGAGTCGATATTAGTGATATACTTAAATAAAATAAACCACAGCAACCAAATAATATCGATTAACTGCTAGTTTTTGGAATAAGTGCATCGAGAGCGCATTCGATACTATTTTGAAATTTCCGACATCCCTAAACTGAGCTAACATTCCGCTTATCAGTAGACATCAAGAATTTCTCTACCAAAAAACTAGGTGTAATTTATGTATGTATGCATGCACACATTGAGAACGTCGTGTTTTGGAAAGTTTTCGTATGACGCTGTATCGCTTAGTATTCCGTTTGTTTCTAATATATTTTAATGGCTACTTATAAAATGAAACCTTCGAGTAGGTCGGAAGTTGCTTGAATTTCTATAAGTACAGAACATTGCTTGAGGACCTGAGGATGTGCAAGGTATTTTGAACTTTATAAACAACCGTTAATTTATAAAATATAACTTAATTATGAAAGTCAAAGATCAATTTTCAGCTGGCGATTTTGGTGTTGCTTGAATTTCTATAAGTACAGAACATTGCTTGAGGACCTGAGGATGTGCAAGGTATTTTGAACTTTATAAACAACCGTTAATTTATAAAATATAACTTAATTATGAAAGTCAAAGATCAATTTTCAGCTGGCGATTTTGGTGCCTGAAACTAAATACTACCTCCTATTTAAATCACCATTGTCCCTGCCAAACCTTTTAGGGATTACAAGCATGGCGATAAATAATTAATTTCTCGTCAAAAAGATCTCGCTTTGCAAATCACGTGCGCGTATTATCGAACGTAACGGAGTCTCAAACTTCCAGACGTCTCTTTAAACTGAGGAACTCACTAGAAGGACTTGCCCGCAGGGTTCTAAACGTAAATCTGTCTGCGTTGGTTAGACACAAAACAGGCATGGGTCTGATCTATTGTAGCAAGGTTCGGAGGTAAAGCCCGCAATACTATTCCTAACCACTAATGCAATAATTCAAAGTCAAAAATCATCAGGGGCCTAACCACCAACTCTTAAAGCAGTATTACTTCAATATTACTTCCAGTGGGAAAGAGACGGAGCTATGCAGGACATATAGCTCCGTCTCTTTCCCACTGGAAGTAATATAGTTGGTGGTTTAGGCCCAGTAGCACCCGCCAATAAAGCGCCGAGTCAATGAAGCTCGACGAGTTCCAGAGAAATGATTACACCGTCTTGGATACCGCGCAACAAAATAAATCAGGGCCTAAACCACCAACTCTTAAAGCAGTATCACTTTAATATTACTTCCAGTGGGAAAGAGACGGAGCTATACGTCTTGTATAGCTCCGTCTAGAACAATAGAGTAAGAAGAACATAACTTGTACCATGTACCACTAATGTACATATTGTACATCATAGTTTAAATAAATAAATAACTTCTACTTCCCTCATTATGAAGGACATAGAACAGAGCTAGGCCAATAGGCACAAAAGATACGTTTGTAACTGGGCTAAGTTGCCACGCACAAATCAATCAATCTGCTTAGCCTTTCATCAACTATACCTACATGGCTACAGGTTAAGTCGACCTAGACTCTTAAAGGGGTTGAAGTTTCCATCATTCCTGACTGATTTGATTATGAAACATCGTACCCCAAACTTAACCGATTTCAAGATATTGCATTTCGAAGTTTAAAAAAAAACGTTTTTTTTTTGTCTATTTGGCCTATTTTTTTTGGGGTTTTCTGCTTGTACTTTATTTGTATTTGCGGTTTTTGTGTATTTGATAAGTTTCTTCATTATTCTCGACACAAAAATAAGCCAAGCATCACAGATTAAAAACTAACAACACTTATATTGATATTTCCAGCGGACATGTCCAATTGAGTTACTCGCTTTCGACTTGGCAGACATCTTTGAAGTGCCCCCCAGGCCCCTTCAATAGCCATTGTTAAATTATTAAACCACAATAAAGTATGAACCCTTTGTGTTTTATTAGTTAAAAGGTCGCACAGCCAAACGTAACTGCTCTTTACACTTTTTATGAACTTAGCGACCTTATGACGTCATTCATTTGGGGTTATACAATAAAATTTTGTAGGTTTCTTTGTAAAGATCAATGTTTCGGAGCAGTCGTAAGTGTAACGAATAACTTTTATGCTTTACAAATACTGGCCAGGATTATTGTGTTACCCAATTACTGGATTGTGGATGAAACATTCATCATCATCAGGGATCATCGTCCTGGCGATGATTGCTTACATACTGGATTGCCATTACATCCGGCAATGCTGCAGCAGACATGTTGTTACCTTGTAAGTGTTCGTGTTGGTCTGTTTATTTTGAGGGTTCCGTACCCATAGGGTAAACACGGGACTGTTACTAAGACTCCGCTTTCCGTCTGTCTGTCACCAGGCTGTATCTCATGAACTGTGATAGCTAGATAGTTGAAAATTTCACAGATGATGTATTTCTGTTGCCGCTATAACAACAAATACTAAAAACAGGATAAAATAAATATTTAATTGGGGCTCCCATACAAAAAACGTGTTTTTTGTGATGGTACGGAACCCGACTCGCACTTTGCCGTTTTTTTTTTATATGGCCTCTTGCAGGTGCTAGATCTGCAAGAGGCCATATAAAAAAAAAACTGCTTAACCGGACTATACTGAATAATGAATTTAACGCCCCCCCCCCAGCCAGGGCTAAAAGTTACTAAGTTATTCTGATGACCACTCGCTAAGGACACCTCCTGTGGGGTATGGACCTCGGCTTAGCAGCGTCATTTCGGGGAGCAACAAGGTACAGGCTGGGTCATAATTATTGTTTGGGGGATGTGCTTGTTATCCTGCTTGTATCCTTTTATGTATCGTTTGTTTGTGAGTCTTGTACTTGAAATAAACAATTTTTGAAGTGAAAACTTCTTTAGCGGCGTTGTGCACTTTTTGGGATGGGTAATTTAATTTGTCATGTTTGTGTACATGTGTGTGATAGCGCAATAAATGAATATTGTATTTAACCACATAAATTATAGTACTTTTTTACTCCCGGAGTGCAACCCGTTGTTTTTTTTTTTTATTGGCATCCTGTTGGACTGGAAACTGTCCCCAATATAGTTGGGAAAAGGCCAGACAGATGATGAAATATTGGCCAATTTTGTTTGAAATATGGAGTCAAATTATTATTCGCATAACATCTGAAGACCAAATTGGTTGAACCAAATATAGCAGTTCCCTGCAGCACAATAGCTATTATGTATATGTCAGGAAAATTGCAAACGCCGCGCCGTAAGATTGTAAAATACTTATCGCGTGAAATTGTAAACTATTTTTTCATAATAAGACACGGATATATTGAAAACTATTGCATTTTGATGGGATTGATTGTATTCAAAATGATTTTTTCTTTACATATTGAGAAATTATTACAATCTACAGAGTTTTTTTTATTTTGGTTTATTCGAGAGAGATTCATAATTTATTTTTCGGGTACGAAGAGATATTAGGGAAAGGGCAATGAACTTTATTGCAAATTTATCTGGCGCGAACCATACCAAACCACTTAATAATATCCGTCCCCACCACATAATAATATCGCACATATAAGAAAGTCAAGTATGATCAAATGTAACAGTAACTGGTTTATATATTATATTTTCAACATTACGACTTGCTTTCATAAACATATAGCTATTGTGCGTAGTTGTGTCATCGTTACATCACTTGAAAGACGCTGCTAGGCGACTCGTATCGATTCAACGCGTTCTAATATAAGACCTAATCGATGTGCAAGTTTAGAGGTGATGTTGAGTGTCTGGGTCTATAGAGCGGTGTTTAGGTTGTGTAGGTCTTGTTTGAGTTCATTTGTTGGAAGAAATAATCCATACTAATATTTTAATCCATACATTAACATTGCAAATGCGAAAGTAACTCTATCTGTCTGTTTGTTAGGTACCTCTTCACGAATGATGAAAAAAAAATCAGCCATTACCATTAGCTATTAAAAACGGCAAAAAATCACGTTTGTTGTATGGGAGCACTTAAATATTTATTTTATTATGTTTTTAGTACTTATTTGTTGTTATAGCGGCAACAGAAATACATCATCTGTGAACAATCACGGTTCATGAGATACAGCCTGGTGACAGACAGACGGACATCAGTCTTAGTAATAGGGTCCCGTTTTTACCCTTTGGGTACGGAACCCTAAAAACGGATTGAGATGAAACTTGGAACACGGGAAGTCATGTCCTGGGATAGGTCATAGGATACTTTTCGTCCCGGGACTATATAATTATGTCAATGGAAAATTGCAGACTCAGACTCGTAAGATTGTTATATAATATATTTTTATTAGATTATAATTACTCGATATAATATGAAAAAAAAAAAGTTTCCCATCCAAATTCAATAGTTTCCATTATGTATTAAAAATTGTTTACAATTTCACGCGATATTTTACAATCTTACGGCGTTTGCCATTTTCCGGTGACATACACTTGGGATAATTTTCGCGGGCGTGGGCGAAGCCGCTTGCAGAAGCTTATATAATGCATACATACTGAGTTTTTGGTCCTTAACGCGTTGAGGACGATCACAAGACAAGCAAGCACTGATGCTCGGTTTCTGAGGTTTTTATCGATCGTTTATCTGTATTTTTACCACTAACCAACCAATGGCGTTATGAGAAATTGCGTTAACGGATAGATAAAAGACCGATAAAAACTTCAGGAACCGGGCATAAGACTCACTGAGAGTCGGTGTCCCAGCACCAGTGGGAAGGAAATCGAGTGATCATTGCTAAGACCATGTTTGGAATAAAAAGTCTCGTTTATAGGTTGATTAAACTGCACTTTAATGTCCTTGCCAAAGTCTTGCTCTAGATTTTACGCAAACGAAATGATTTAGGCTACGTTTCAGGGGGTCTACTCTCTAAACCCGAACTCCGTAATTACGATTAGTCACGAACCCGAACTAAGAATGAATGACATAACGATTTGACAGTCTGTTGTTCTTAGTTCGGGTTCGGGACTAATCGTAAGTCCGTAGATGAAGCCGAGTAGAAAACGCCCGACACTAAGGCCGAAACTACGGAGTACGGACTTCGGGCTTAGAGAGTAGACCCCCTGAACCGAATTGACCAAAGAAAATGTATCTACGTCATCACACGAAGCCAGAAAACGAAAACTATAATTAGTGAAAAGCATTTTTCACATAAAAGCAGAACTTTCCGCCACGCCCACACAAAAAAATCGCAAATAAAAGTTATTAAATCAAAGGTTAATACAGTGAATTCGTTCGGGATCAATCGGCATGAGTCGTGGGTGTCATTCGGAGTAAACGGCTCTATTTATAGCCCGGACGGACCCCCGATCAATATTGCAGGAGCGCTGTAGTAATGCTATTGGAGAGCACACCTACACTATAAATACGGCCAAGGTTAGGACATCCAGGTACTGTGTATTTGGTATTGAACGATTCTGATTCGTGATACAATAATTTCAATGCTCATTCAATTTACAGTCGTTATTGCCGAACCTATTTTTTTAACAATGGATCGTCATAATATTGCGCATCTGTAAATAGGTAATCGAGATTATATAGGTAAGTTACATACTAGGTAGGTACTCGTAGACTGAAACGGAAAATAAAGGTGTTTCAGAGTGCGTAGCCATATTTCAGGGTGACGTGTATCTCATATACCTACAGTAAGGAAACACTGGCAAAACAAAAATTGTATAAATGTACCTATCCTCACATAAAAATATTGTTTTTTCGAGAAAAACATTCAATCCAATAAATAAAAAAACCGGCCAAGTGCGAGTCGGACTCGCGCAAGAAGGGTTCCGTACCATTATCTATAAACTAGCACTTCGCCCGCGACTTCGTCCGCGTGGGGATAGTAGGTACTCCACAAACTGCGACGCCCCTATACATATCCCCTTATAACGGTTAGTTTTGGAAAATTAAGCACAACGATTCTCATTATTGGTTCAGCGCAACTGTTCACCCCGTTCAGCCCGTCAGGGGTTGATTATGCAAAAATTGTTAGGTACATGATGTTTCAATTATCCCACTTTTAGTTTGTTCATAGAATTCCGACGTAAATTGAAGCAAGCTATAATTTCCTCCCCTAAAAACTTATTCACCCCTGCTTCACCCTTTATTATGTATGTACCTAGTTGATTTTCGAAAAATCCAAACATTTGTTATTCTTATTGTTTTATCGAAAACATTTAAATGCCGTGGGGTTTCAACTTCATCGGACCAAGCATTGATACGATTCTCCCCAGTTCGCTCAAGCCGCGACATTTTTCTTACTCCGAGCATGTTTATTACCATCGTAACTTTTGAACGAAAGGTCCGATTTGAATGATTTAAAGTGTAATTTACACGGACATAATCAACCTTAATTATCAAACCATTTAAATGGATAAGGATTAATATCATGGTACTATAATCACCATGTTTTATTTCACCATGGGATTTGCTTGACTAATATTAACAAAAAGCGGTCATGGTGACTTATCCATAATAGTTAGACATATAGTATCGTGGATTTTTTTGTAGATATTGATGACCTCTATAAAACTGTAGTACATCACTTTGCTCTATTGTCAATAGATTCCGCAGCGTACGCGATATAAGGATTTTTTCTCACACCTTGGGTCACATTATCGAAGTTTTCATACGGATCCCTAACTTTTCTGAAAATATTCTATAGCCTATGACCATCACCGATAATGTAGGATTCTACTGGTGAAAGAATTTTTCAAATCGGTCCAGTAGTTTCGGAGCCTATTCATTTCAAACAAACAAACAAACAAATCTTTCCTCTTTATAATATTAGTGTAGATGTAGATAAGAATGGCAAAAAAATCACGTTTGCTGTATTGCACCTTAAATATTTATTTTATTTTTATTATTTGTTTTTATAGCGGCAACAGAAATACATCATCTGTGAAAATTTTAACTGTTTAACTATCACGGTTCATGAGATACAGCCTGGTGACAGACAGACGGACAGCGGAGTCCTAGTAATAGGGTCCCGTTTTTACCCTTTGGGTACGGAACCCTAAAAAACAGTCTCGATTCATTTTGTCACTTTGAATCGAGATACATCTATTCTATGCATAACATCACGGCTGTATTCCCCGAAAGCTGGGTACCGACCGGTGTTACGGGGCGTAACGTAACATGTTACAAAGCGGGTATTCGTGCAGTCAGTACGTCGAAACGAGCACGAACACGCGCAAGTTACTCGGATTTACGACACGGCGTATCGTAACGCATAACAACGTTAGGCAGAGGTACATTTAAAGTACACACATAATACAATATACTCGTGACAATCTAATACGTCAGATTTGACAGCAGGATACAAAATTGCTTTACTAGTATGAAAGAGACATGAAATTAATCTCTTTCGCAATAAATTATCATTAAAAGCAAATTCTCCGGAATTCCTAATCAGACTGTGTAATCTCACAGCATACATACACACAAACAAAGCCTTATTCATTAAAATAATGGGATAATTCATATATAAAAGGCGAATATTTCAGTACCTAGTAATCAGCTGTTACATTGTTCAATTGCATTATCAAAGTGTTGGTTATTTGCTACAATGTTACTGTCAGTACTAAAAGGAAACTCACTTCCCCTCCTATTTAGTAATCGGATAAGACTAAGCTGTGCGTGCTAAGCCTGTGCGCGAATGTCTTCAACACGATACTTTCATTGAAAAGACAATAATAAAGATTGAATTATGTTAATTTATTGGCTTCTATAAACCTGTTTTTAAGACTGTAATGAGATTTGTCTGGTAATTCAGAAAAATATCGATTTTGAGGTAAATGCTACTTTAGAGAAGACTCGAAAGACTTGATAAGTGTCAGTGTTTTCCTCAGGCGTTCTTATTTGTATGTAAAGATGGGTTAATACCGATATTTATCAGTATTTAGCTAATATGAATATTGTAATATCTTAACTTAATATATTTGATGATCAGTATTATTTGACTAATACCTAATAATACGTATCACTTCACGAATGTCAGACTGATTGAGTGAATCCGATCCGCTGATCCGTGCTAAGTGAATGGAATCCCAGATTATGTAGGTAGTAATCTGTGGGATTATGTGAATATTAAATATTAGCATATATATGATGATAGTTCATCGGATTACTAATACGCGAATCCATATAATATTACTAATATTTTAACTAATACCAATATATTCGTCACTATCCTATTGGATGGCAAACCTAATCATAATTAACTGACTTCTACCATAGACAAAAAAGCATACGAAACCGTAGATACTAGATAAGATTATACGAAAACATAATATTTCATACTTTTAAGACCCATTTGAAACCAATATCTATGTATACAATAATGAACCCATATTAGCCTTGGTCACGCCACGACTTGAGAACGATTTCATTCGTCTTTTTGCATTTGATAGCCGTTTCTTGAGGAAGGCTTTAGGGTATTAAACATCACGCTACGACCCTTAGAAGCCGAGCAGCGGGTTAAACCGCAGGGCACCTCTATTATAAATCTAAGCATTTGCAAAACACGAGATGAAGCCTAATTTATGTATATTTTAAAGCTATTCACGCCGTCCCTTAGCTTTAGAAGACCTAATTAAAATACAAATACTACTCTACCCAGTTACTGGGTTGTGGAGGTCAGATAGGCAGTAACTCCACGTCAAATACTGGTATTCAGCTGAATCCGGATTGACTGGAAACCGACCCTAAAATACCTAGTTGGGAAAAGGCTAGGCAGATGATGGTGTATCATATAAGTAGTATGGCATATAAGTAACTACATCAGGACAGATGGGCTAGAGTCGTTACGCAGTGAGAACCAGAGGACAGGCGTCGTCGCCGAGGAAACCCTAGGAAACGCTGGCGTGACGTGACCTTCCCGACCAATCCGTCATAAATGGCTCTGCATTTATGATGGATTGGTCGGAGAAGGCAACACACCAGGAAGAGTGGAAGGCTATGGAGGAGTCATATGCCTAGCAGTGGGATAATGAAGGTTGTTAAAAAATAATATATACTCACTGAGGAAATATCAAGTTCATGAACTTCTCGATCTCAGGCTCATTGCAGTCGATGTAGAGGTGTAGTTTCCGCACGTTCTTCTTGAACAGGCGAACGAGGAACTGGCATTTGTCCAGGTTTTTGACGGGCAGCTTTAGTGTGTCCCTGTGAGAAATAGAAGAGATAACAAAAGTTGAAGATATCTTCGACGTTAGTGCATGACCTTGTAAATACAAAACAACGGAACAACAACCGGACGAATTCTTAAAAGCTACTCCATTCTGTGGGCCATGCCAGACACGATAGTTTTAGCATCTACGATAAATTTGGTCGCTTTTCTCAAACGCGATGTTTCATTTTCATCGCGACCAAACGCAGAGTCGCCAAAGCGTGATGCAGCATAGGTACCTACATTTGGAAAACAGCTGATCCAATTTGCTAGAAGTATAATGTCTGCTATGTCCTTAACGGCCGCTTTCTATAATATATCTCAATCCCAATCTTGATCCCGATCCTTGTCTGTAACCAATCAAAGGTGACGATTGTGTGGTGAAGGACACAAACTCGGCCGTTGATTGGTTACAGACAAGGATCGGGATCAAGCTTGGGATTGAGATATATTATAGAAAGCGGCCGTAAGTCAATTGGTATGATGTCACTTTAAGGCGCTTTCTTTTGAAATCAGCAGTAAGACTTGAAGTGAAATCGACTTCAGGCTACAAGTGTTTTTTGCACTTTTATTTAACAGTAAAACTTTGCACTGTCCATATTTTATGTATGTGTTAACAAAGCATCGATCGGAAACGTCCCTTCACTTCTCTTACATAAAGGTCGCGTGTGGCAAGTCGCTGCCCGACATCTCCTTTGTCCAAAATGCACTTTACATCAGTACTTATCAGTACACAGCCTAATAAGGCATATAGAGTTTCAGACAAAATTCGACTGTAGTTCGTCAGTTTTTTTTTAGGGTTCCGTACCTAAGTCGGCAAAAATGAAAACATTATAGGATCGCTTAGCAGACCCTTTTTCTCAGGAACGCGTGAAGGAATCAAGCTGAAATTAATATCAAATACTCAGGCCTGCTACCCCTAGACAGTTGACAGATGATGTATTACTGTTGCCGCTATAACAACAAATACTAAAACAGGGTAAAATAAATATTTAAGTGGGGGGCTCCCATACAACAAACGTGTTTTTTTGCCGTTTTTTATAGATAATGGTACGGAACCCTTCGTGTTCGAATCCGACTCGCACTTGGCTGGTTTTATGTTGTATTCTACCACCACCGTCTGCGTCGGTATAATTAGCAACGTAGTCAGTACCTGGCTTTACTATAATGCTATATGCAAGAGATTACACATCACTGTTGGCTAAGCCAATGAAAGCAAACAATGAAACACAAGTGACAAATGCTTATCTTATGTTAACATTATACGAGTAAGCACAATGAAATCCAAATGAGTAGCAATAAACAATAATACATGATTTTTGCTAATCACTTTTTCTGAATAATATTATATATTTACAACAGATAAAACAATATTATGATTTCATCCATTTCTTGTAAATAAGAAGAATCTTTTAAAGCACAGTAAATACATTTTTAATTGCTGTTTGTAGGAGGTATACAATTAATTGTAGATAGTAAACGTGAGAGCATTAGTAATTAAAGTAACTTTCACTTGTAAGTAAAGCCAGCGTATCCTATATTGAACCCTCATGTAAAGCTACATAATATCTGCCACGGTTGCGGATTTTGTTCGAAAGAATTACCGCGGCCCTGGAAAGCAAAGGGCACTAGAAGGAGCGCGGATGGGTTTTAGTCAGTAGGAGTCTGACACTCCCTTGCGCTCCGCCCAGAGCGGGAGGAGTCATTTGATGATTTCCCATTCATAAAAAAGCAGCGTAGCGCTTTACGTTCCTTCAAACGACAGCGAGCTTGCCAGATCAGAATATCAGAATACCACCACTGCGTTATTTTAATTGTTTTTTTATATCGTAATTCCCGTGTAGAACCTTTTTGGCTTCGCACATGATCTTTTAATCACTTTTAATTTTATAAAGTTTTTGACCTGTACGAGTCCCACCCTACTAAACCTTTTTTAGGGTTCCGTAGCCAAATGGCAAAAAACGGAACCCTTATGGATTCGTCATGTCTGTCTGTCCGTCCGTATGTCACAGCCACTTTTTTCCGAAACTGTAAGAACCATACTGTTGAAACTTGGTAAATAGATGTATTCTGTGAACCGCATTAGGATTTTCACACAAAAATAGAAAAAAAAACTATAAATTTTGGGGGTTCCCCATACTTAGAACTGAAACTCAATTTTTTTTTTCATCAAATCCATACTTGTGGGGTATCTATGGATAGGTCTTCAAAAATGATATTGAGGTTTCTAATATCATTTTTTTCTAAACTGAATAGTTTGCGCAAGAGACACTTCCAAAGCGGTAAAATGTGTGTGTGTGTGTACCTGTAATTTCTAATCTAGTCTAGTAGTCTATACTCCTGAGATGGACCCATGTCACCAAGTCAGAATCTGATGATGGAAACACAGGGAAATCGAGGGCAACCCTCAAATTTTAAAGGCACATTCTATGTTTTTCATATTACACTTTCTAACGCAATTCAGATATTTGTGCCTGGTAATCATCTCATATTGCTGAAGTGATGATGGAAGGTATAAGTAAGAATCGAATGATTACTAATATTGTTTAACAGGTGCTAAACTGCTCGAAGATCTTTTGAATACAACTAATAGTCCACAAACCTGCGTCCTTCGTATAGCAGGGTGGCATTCCGCCAGTGTGTGCAGGTGGACATCGCCTTGAGAGCATCCTCCATGCTGAGGTGGTTCAGAATACACGTCAGGGGAAGAAGCGGCAAGGAGCTCCAATCAGGCTCTGACATCTGAAAAGAGGACTTATGTTATTTATTTTATTTAATTAACTTACAATATTGCATTATCATCATGTAAGCCGAGACGTCCACTGCTAGGGCTTAGGCCTTCCCTAAAGGGTCGCCACGTCGACTGGTCCTGTGTGTCTCGAATCAAACGGATACCCATAGCCTTCACCAGGTCTTTGGACCACCTTTAGGGGAGCCTTCCATCGTTTCTTTTGGCCTTTTATCATTACAGGAGTAACTGCGTAGTTGGTCTCGTGGGAGTGACTGCTGAACGTAGGTTCTGATTCCCGGTCGTGCAAAAAGTTTTATTGGGTTTTCCCATTTGGAATTTCTCAGTAGCAGCCTGGAGTTTGGTAGTTGGTGGTGTGACACCCCTGTGCCTCGGAAAGCACGTAAGCAGTTGGTCCTGCGCCTGATCTTCTCTTAGGTGGTATCGGATGCCTTCCCATCGGACTATGAGAGAAAAGGAACAGAGAGTGCACCTGTGTACGCGCACACACTAGTGCACTATAATATCTCCTGCATATTTGTCTAATCTGCGTTGAGATTGGCCATTGTGACCGTTTTGGTATGGGGATTATTATAAAATTCTATGGTTTACAATTATGAACCTTAATGATAAAAAATCTAAAGATTATTACATTTATTACGCATTATGTTAAGGTTAAATATTCATATGGCTAATTTTTACCAGACTGCCAAGGAAGTCTTACGTTTTAATAAATATGTATTGTAATTAAAGGTTAGATTATTTTATTACCATCAATGAGAGAGTCTATTACATCTGAGAATATATATTATGCTTGCAGTCAACATTGCAACAACTGAACAAACAATAGTTTGTCTGTTACAAGTCTTGCACAATGCATTGTTTGTTTTTATTTAAGCACTATTTGCATGCATTAACTGGCCCTGTATCTACTAATATATAGCCTATCTTGTGTCTGCTCAAAATGTATAAAGTCAATTCTGTGCATTTTCTGACAGAAATAGTGGATTGGTATAAAACCAAACTTTTCAGCAAAAACATTTTTAGGGTTCCATACCTGAAGGTTTACCATGGAACCCTATTACAAAGCTTCTGCTGTCCATCTGTTTACCTGTCATTAAGCTGAATCTCATTAACTATAAAGTAAATGCAGGCAGTTGAAATTATCACAAAGTGTGTATTTCTATTGCTTCTATAGCAACAAATAATAAAATTCCTTACAAGAAATTTTTGGGTTTATCATTTATTGGAGTAGAATAAGGAGCATTTCATGTATCAATTGAAACAGCATAAAATATTACAGTTATAAAACAGCTGCTAGCGACAGACACCTCTAAAAATATCATGCAGTATTACCATCATTGTTTGTAAATGTAATTAACAAACATGATACAATAATGTATCAAATTGCACAAGGCATAACACATCAATCAATAAGTTACATTATAAAACACTTGAGTAAAAATGATACGACAGAGATAATAACTCATAAAATCAAGGTCAATTAGGTAACTGGCTTTACACCATAGATTTTTTTTCACAATAAGAATCTACTAATATTGTTTTATATACTTTTGCAGGATTAACTTTCGAGTCTAAACCAAAATCTTTGATTCTTTGTTTTATTACATTCATTACTTAGCTAAAATACTGATAAGGAGACTCTTTATTCCAAATTTTCTATGGAGAATTTGAATTTAGAATCTCCTAAACAGTATTCTAACATAGCCAGCTTCTGGGTATAGCTAGCCCATAGAAGCACAGAAGATATTCAAGGGCTTATTATACTGTCGGGATTTTCGAAACTCGGTAGCTCTGCCCAGAAGCTGGTTAACATAGCCAGCTTCTGGGCAGTAAAGTAAAGAGAGCCGGACTTAGGGTTACCATGTCTGGAAATGTCCAGCTTATTTATCCAGATCTTGCCTGGCCAAAACTTATGTCTTAACTAACTGAATGAGGGGGTTTTATAAGAAAGATTAAAGAGGAATATGTCTGGCTCTTTGTCAGGACTGTTTAACTTAAAAAACGGTAAATCTTAACTAGAAACCATTAATTGTTCTTTCCTTTTTCTTTAGTAGCACAAAATGCTGAGAAGTGGATATAGAGTAGGCCTTTGCACTAAATACAGACATCATCGTCTGCCTAGCCTTTTCCCTTGGGGTCAGCTTCCAGTCAGACCAGATTCAACTGAATACTGTGACTGTCTATCTGACCTCCACAGTAACTGGGTAACACGGTACTTCTTGGCAAGACTGGAGTCAGATTTACTGGCTTTTGAAAATGCGTAGTGAATGTAAAGATGGTCACCCATCCACTGACTGACCTCGACAAGTGTTGCTTAACACGTTGAATGCCGAAGTTACCTGTCCTGATACAATCAGTAGCTACCATACAAATGACTTTCTATGTAATATTTCGTAGTTGACATCAGGGATACCAATTTATAGAAGGATGCCAGGGTATGTAATATTGCGAATATGCAATATTGCATAGGTAAGCATCCTAGATAAAATAAATGTTGTGGTGTAGGCACCACCAGTATTGTAAGAAGGGAAGACCTATGAAATAATACGTAGTCAATTCTGCCAGTATTACTAGCTATGCAATATTGCGTAGTAGGCATTCAATGTGTTAACCTTGAAGATCGACCCATAGGGCTGTTATTATTTAGCCTCAAGCCCTAAATACAGGCAATACAAGCTTAAAACTTTTTTTTGTAATTGCAAAGTAGCTTTGATAGCAGCAACATAATATTATGACTAGCATATGGATGGCATACATGGCCAGCATACATGTCATGGAAAAAGCCAATAATGTGCCCCTGTGTTAAATAAACCTTGTAGGATTACAGTATGGTCAGAAAACAGCTCACACACACACAGTATGTTCTTAAATTGTATGGTTGCAGTTAATAATAAATTTAGCATTTTAGCTTATAAATGCAGAAATTAATTCTTGAAAATTCTGAGAGAATGTTAGTTGAGTACTATTTTATTTAAAAAGCCAGGAAATATAAAACATGAATAAATAATTAGTTATTATCCAGGGCCAGTCTCTTTTCAAGGCGCATTAATAAAAATAATTTAAACAATTCTTGCTATTGCACACCAACAGGAACCTATTGTAAAATATGAGTGGATTTTGTAATATCGAAACTTAATTTATAATTTAATCTATTGGAGAACAATATGGATGCATTTGTTGTAAATATTTAAAGAAGGATACTCATATTTTGATGGCACAGCTCAGCTTTTTAAATATTTAGGCGTGACGACTTAACAGCTGTTTTTTTTTGTGAAAGTGGGTTAACGCGAAAACAATAAATACATCTCCAAAAACGCCAATAAACCGTTTAAATTAACTCAGCAGACACTTTGTAGCTCAGATGTGCAATTTCACAGCAGAAAGTCAATGGAGAAATGTAATTTTAGAAAATTGCGACGATTACATGGGTACAAAGAAAGGTCATAATGAAATACAGGTTTACGTACCTTGATTTTTATATTCTATCAGACTCAGGATTTTATTTCTTTCTTCGTTGCACAAATGTTGTCGATTATAACACTTTTATTACAATTAAGAGAAAGTCGCGACGTTATGTTCGTTTACACGTCCATTGTAACTTGTATTATCGCGCAAATTAACGAACGTTTACAAATGAAATGACAGAAAAGTCGAATATTTTAACTCGTTCGGATATTGCAATGGTGTTTACGGAATGCCCCGTTCAAAAATATTTACTAATATTTACTTTTGATTTTCTTGTAAATGTGTCAATATGAACGGCAGTTCAGTAAATTAATCTGGGAATTCGAAAAACAAAAATGTTTAAATTAATAAAAGTTCTTGAGATACATTTTATTGGTGATGCAAATATTCCGCGCGCGCTTCTAGCGGCGAAATATAGAAGTTGCCTAAGAACGACACTTGCTGCGTTGCCAACACCAATTTATCAAATTCCCCAAAAATCTAAGTCAAATTCCCAATTTGGGGACAAAATGTACTGATTTCCCCTCTGGCTCGACATAGCAAATGAGATAGATTTGCCCAGCAGTGGGACAAAGTAGGCTAGATAAATAGATATATTTCAAACGCATCGGTCGAGCGATATAAATCAATTTAGAAAAAGGGTTCTGCCTTGGCCCGGACTATTGATATTCATATCCCCGCATTTTCCCCACATAGACGGCTGCTTATGCGATATACTAGGCAAAAAAGATTCAAAATGTGAAGCCATATCCAGAAGTGTGTTATACGGTAAGCTTGTATATGTAGTTAGATTCCTTGTTTATCTTACTTTTTGTTTGTTTGGCTTCACATTTTGAATCTTTTTTGCCTAGTAGTATAATGCCAATCCTCAATCAACCCCAATCTCCGCAATTGGGGGGAATTTTTACACGTTGGCAACGCTGTACGAACACTGTAAAAGTGTCGTTCTTAGACAGCTTCACAATTGGACACTAGAAGCGCTAGTTAGAATCTTTGCATCACCTTGTGTTGTGTTTGTGAAGCAGTCTGACTTTTTTTGCTACATATCCGAACGGACTTTTTGACAACTTGTATTGACGTTAATAGTTTTTTCTAGCAATACGATATTGCTAGCTAAAGAAAAATTACAAAAAGAATGGTAAAAAACCCAAATATTTACAAACTTTTTTTGTACATTATCAATTATTGAAGTTTTTTTGAATATTGTTCGAAAAATATTATTGATAGATAGAAACATTTTCTTTGAATTTGGTTTTATTCAGTATAATATTTATGCAACACCAAATCAAAAAAATGGCGGCCAAAAATCAATTTTGAATTGTGACAGCTGCGACCGCAGATTTGTCACAAATAAATTATTTATCCAGTAAATAAACCGCGTTCTCGGCGTTAACTCCTGAAAATGTTAGTCGTCTTTGTGCGCTAAATGGGCCGTAACATTTTCTTTGTTTGATTAAGTGCAATAGTTGTAGCATATGATCGTAGTTACTATAATAGTCGATGATGTAAGAAACTGAAGGTCTCGAAGGTCTTGTGAGTGTATAGTTTTATTGTTATTGTCTCGAAGACTGTTTCAAGAGTTTTCGCCATGGAGGGTGAAGATGGGAGTGTGGGGAATCCCGAAAAGGAAGATTATGAGAGCAGTTCTCATTCAACTCCACAAGAACACAGATCTTTCGCCGAGTTTGCTAAAGACAAGCTCGATAGTGGTGCGTATTCATTCTTTTTGAAAATGTAAACAGCTGTCCTATTGTTTAACTACTACTCGTATACAATAAAATAAGGTACGGGATAGTTTCCAGATTTTTACGCGTAATTTAAAATTGATTTATTACATATCGTGAAACAGAAACAAAGCTGTTGGTAAATAAAATACAAGAAAAAATTACCAACAACTTCTCGTTTACAACTTTCATAATAAATTCCAATAAGAACATTAAATGTACTATTGTAAAAGTAGTGACAAGTTTGATCCAGCGAGATGAAGCGTGTATTTAGCTGGCCAATTTTCTGTTTCCGGTCAGAAGGTCATCTTCGGTCCTATTTTGGACAGGAAGGAAAAATATTGAAGCGGTTTTGATATTCAAAAATGTTTCAAAATAAATTTTAATTAACATTATTGGCATTATCCAAATCTGCAGACACTTCCCAACTATATTTGGGTCAGCTTCCAGTCAAACCAGATTCAGCTGAATACCAGTATTTTATTGGTTTCTCAATAAAGGATTAAATTAGAATGGAGTAATAAAGACTCTGCAAATATTAACATTTATGACAATCAAATTTAAAAAAAAATTAAGACAGCAAATGCTACTTTTTAATTTGTCATAAGATATTGACACCCATATGAGATGAAACCTGTTACATTGTCTGTCCACACAGATAGGCTACATGATCCCTGTGTCCAGGGATCAGGAGCAAAACTAATTGGTTGCCTATTTAATAGTTGTTTTTGTTCAGCTGGTCGGGAGCTGCGTCGCCGTCTCCCCATGGCTGGTCAGCTGGGAGCCCACTTGATGCATCCTCGACGCCTGCTGCTGCATTCTACACCAACACAGCATACTGATGTTGTGTTGATATTCCCTAAAGGTAAGGCCTTGGTACTTTGTTACTACCTAAGATTGTTCTACCTCATAAGCAATCTGGCTTAAAAATATTAAGACTATGAATTCAAATACATATCTGTAACAAATAACTCGAAGCCAATTTAACTTTAGTTTTAATATATGAAACAAGGGTTCTTAAACAGCAGTTTGAAGTCAATGATAACTTAATAAGTTTAATGAGAAACTAATATTTATTATCTGGTGTTTTTGTCTATATTATCATTTGGAAGCTTCTTTTACCTGGGAAAAAAAACAATACTGAGGTAAAATATTTTGGCATATATATCTAGTTTTTAAAAAGTCATCACAATTTCAATTGTGAGTTTTTTTTTTTAACCTATCGGAAAACCCAAATGGAAAATATTAAAATATAAACAAGTAAAATCGACTCAATAGAACATAAACAACAGATATTTTTTTAATGAAAACAGTTCACCTATATCCACTCTGTAAGCATTAGTAATGTAATTCAGTTTGCATTTCCGACATGATAATTGATCCAATTGACTCCTATTTTACGTCAGCTCATAACAGTAATACCAAGGTTTTGATAAAGTGAAGTGGTTTTACAATATGAAACAGAATAAACGCAATAAAGAGGTTTTAATGTACTTTGAGCATGACCTTTTAATATTACTGAATATTATAAAAAATAATAAAACCAACAGTCTTGTAAAATGATATGGTAATAATAGCTAGCCAATTTAAGTATTTATGGCATAGGACAAGATGGCAGCTTGTGGGTGGAAACATAATAATGCAAATAAGTACAGTGAGCAAGAAAAGCCAATGGCTAAATCATGATGGTCACTACTCAAGAAGGAAGCGATTGTTTTTTTTTGGAGGATGTTGCTATGAACATAAATAATGTAAAGTGTGTAAGGATTATCGCAGATCCAGTAGCTTATTAATCCTTAGGTCAAGAATACCATTGCCGCTGGCCGCCGGCTGACATGCGAAGTGCGGTGCTATTCGCCCCTACCAGCCTGGCATATTTTCTTGATAAGGTCTATTTATTTATTTATTTACCCGACTGCGTCAGAAGGAGGGTAATGTTTTAGACGTAACTTCTTAATGAAAGTCTAACATTCAATATATTGATTAAGGCTGCGTTTCCACCAGAGATGTGCGAGGATGCTTAGCGAGGAATGTGTTTGTTTAGAACCAATAGAATTGCTTATCCGAGATGGGGTGCTAAAAGTTTTCGAGCTCGCATTGCTCTCTCTGGCATTCTATAATCTTTGAACTCTGAAGCTTTTCTGCATTAGTAGGCAACGTAACTTAAGTGCTAAATTTTTCGAGCTCATTTTGCGCTCTTGCAATTTTTTTTGTAAATAATCACCATCCCAGTAGAGAGTTTTAATTCTAATATTAATTATTATGGGGTGGCAAATCATATATGGCCCGGGTCGTCAAATCTTTAAACACACCACTGATCAGGTGGCATTCTGTAGAATCTGCATCCCCTATGGGAAAAAGGGAGTGAATTTATAAAGTAGTCAACTTGTGAATTGACTACTTTTAAAAAACCTTGTGAAACCTATTTGTTACAAATAAGTACTCAATTAACAACATTTAACCTACTTTTGATGCTAACTGTACAACATTTTCTGGTTTCCAATTATTAGCAAAGACTGTTTTGTTTCAGAATTTCGGATAATATTAAGCTATTGTCATTTGCATCGCAAGCGTGGAATTACGATCTGTTTTATGCGAGAAATTCCGCGATATTGTATGCATTTCAACATAAACTGCGATGGTTTATGTTGAAATATGGCAGATAGTCGAATATGTAGTACCTACTTATGTATGTGGTTTGAGCAAATTTCGTCGTTGCTAGGTTGTACACTGCAGTCCAAAATTATGTACTTACTTTCGATTGCATAAAAGGTTTAAGGTAGCGGAGGGTGGTACAAAGTAACCGCGTTTTTTTTTGTTGGAGTTTACATTATAAACGCGAAAGTATGTCTGTCTTTTACGTTTTTCGTCTAAATCACTGAACGGACTTTATACAAATTGGTACGCGGATCGAATTTGGAATAGTAAAAGAATTTTCACGCATGCGACACCGCGGACAGAAGCAAGTACTAAATAATCCTGCATTTGTTATTGCATCAAAATTCAATTGGAACCAATAGTAGTTGCAGTTTATATTAGCTTCTCTAGCTACTAAGCTCTAAAATAATAGCAGAACTAGCGATTTCTATTCCAAACAGTAAAAGCAACATCAGACGTTTTCCGGCTAATAAAATTACAGTAAAAATGCAAATATGAACTCTGAGCGTACATTTACCCGACCTAATGTACTTCGATATGACTGGACCGACCCTTACGCACACATACTTAGCTAGTATTGTTATTACTATTGATATATGGTCTATATTAGCATGTTGGGATGTTGCCAATACATTGTACAATTGCGGAGCCTATTTACTTAACTTCTGCCTATGTTTTGGATTGGTAGTATGTGAATTATACGTAAATGTCGCCCAATAATTATGGGATAATTCGGATCATCTAAGCTAAACAATAAATAAATAGTCACTAAATATTAACGCGCAACACACACGGGGTTGTGAAAGTCATTGATTGGATCCGGCAATTGGGTCTCGAGTTGACCCTGCACAGGGGTTATGAGGGGTTCACATCGGCGATTGGTCGACGATGAGGTACCTAGTTCTCGTCTTCGACAGCCGGTGGAACTTCGTCAAACACTTCCGACGTTTGGCTCCCATGCAAGCTGGCGTGGGCCGGGGCTGCCTTCAAACGGCTCCTGCCTAATCTAGGAGGCCCAAATGCCTCCTGACGGACGTACTACGCGGGGATCGTGGATTCCATGGCCCTTTATGGGGCCCCAACCAACCCACTGGGCGGCGTTCGGGAAGTTGCGCGGTATCTTCTCGTCTCACATACCACAGTGTCTCAAGACGAAAGTCTATGACCAGTGCGTGTTGCCAGTGATGACCTATGGACTCGAAACGTGGTCGCTCACAATGGGCCTCATCAGAAGGCTTAAAGTCACCCAAAGGGCAATGGAGAGGGCAATGCTCGGAGTTTCCTTGCGTGATCGAACCAGGAATGATGATATCCCCAAGAGAACCAAGGTTACCGATATAGCCCGAAGGATCGCCAAATTGAAGTGGCAGTGGGCAGGGCACATTGCTCGCAAAACAGATGGTCGATGGGGCCGAAAAGTTTTGGAGTGGCGACCGCGTACCGGAAGACACAGCGTTGGAAGGCCTCCCACAAGGTGCACCGATGACCTGGTGAGGGTCGCGGGTAACCGATGGATGCGAGACGCACAGGACCGGTTGTTGTGGCGACACTTGGGGGAGGCGTATGTCCAGCAGTGGACGTCTTTCGGCTGATATGATGATGATGAACCAACCCACCAATTGAACGCGTCCCAAAGGGTCATGGCCATCCGGCTGGCCCGGGGACGGTCTCCGGCGAGGCTGCGGAGGCGGCAAGGAGGCTTCCTTGCCGGATTGCTGCCATGGGATCTGGACTCCAGATCCTGGAGGCTCTTGCCTTTGCCTCCAGATTCCGCACGTTTACGCGTGGAGCGTGGACGCGCTACGCCGGGCCGAAAATCTTGTTTTGGATTCGGTGGGAGGACACGCCCGGATGTCATCACTGAGGATCGTCTAGAGGACTCGTTGGAGCATACGGTGGAGGTCTGCCCTGCTAGGTCGGAGCACTGCCGTGTCCTCGTCGAGGCTATCGGCGATGCCTCTCACTTCCGACCCTGTTTTAATCAACGGTCCGGAGCGAGGCCCAGGTCGACGGCGCGCTGGTGTTCCACGCGCGCCTCAGAGAGATTTCAGCATAGTAGACGGGCCCGCTGGGACCAGTGCCTGCTTGGGTTGCGGAATTTGTTCGAAAGACTCACCGCGGGTAAAGTATCCGCCAAATCGGAGCTTCTGAGGGAGATCGAGACATTCTATGGACAGTTATACACGTCAATGACCAAACCTGCAGCAAATCTAGCGAACGACCCAAGAGCTAGATTGACCCGGCATTATACCGAAGACATCCCGGACGTCAGCCTGTATGAGATTAGGATGGCTCTGAAGCAGCTTAAAAACAACAAGGCGTCGGGTGAGGACGGAATTACGGCCGAACTCCTGAAGGCGGGTGGAAAACCAGTCCTTAAGGCCCTTCAGAAACTGTTCGATTCCGTCATACTCGAGGGGAAAACGCCACAAGCGTGGAGCAGAGGTGTGGTGGTACTCTTCTTTAAAAAGGGCGACAATGCCCTGCTTAAGAATTACAGGCCCATTTCACTTCTGAGCCATGTCTACAAGCTGTTTTCCAGAGTCATCACAAACCGTCTCGCACGCAGGTTTGACGACTTCCAGCCTCCCGAACAAGCCGGATTCCGAAAAGGCTTCAGCACCGTAGACCACATACACACGCTGCGGCAGGTTATACAGAAGACCGAAGAGTATAATCTGCCCCTCTGCTTAGCGTTTGTGGACTACGAGAAAGCCTTCGATTCGATCGAGACTTGGGCTGTGCTGCAGTCTCTCCAACGGTGCCAGATCGACTATCGGTACATCGAGGTGCTGAAGTGTTTGTATGAAAACGCCACCATGTCAGTCCGACTTCAGGATCAGACATCAGAACCTATCCTCCTGCAGCGGGGTGTGAGGCAGGGAGACGTAATTTCTCCGAAACTGTTCACGGCCGCAATGGAGGACGTCTTCAAGGTTTTGGACTGGAAAAGGCTAGGCATTAATGTCAATGGCGAGTACATCACTCATCTTCGATTTGCCGACGATATAGTCGTCATGGCTGAGACCACGGAGGACCTCAGTACAATGCTCGATGACCTCAGTAGAGCTTCCGAAAGAGTGGGTCTTAAAATGAACATGGACAAAACCAAGGTCATGGTAAATACTCATGTAGCACCCACTCCTATCAAGATTGGAGGCTCTGCACTCGAAGTTGTTGATGAGTACGTCTACCTGGGACAAACGATCCAGCTAGGTAGGGCTAACTTCGAGAAGGAAGTCAACCGTCGAATCCGACTCGGATGGGCGGCGGCGTTCGGGAAGTTGCGCGGTATCTTCTCGTCTCACATACCACAGTGTCTCAAGACGAAAATCTATGACCAGTGCGTGTTGCCAGTGATGACCTATGGACTCGAAACGTGGTCGCTCACAATGGGCCTCATCAGAAGGCTTAAAGTCACCCAAAGGGCAATGGAGAGGGCAATGCTCGGAGTTTCCGTGCGTGATCGAATCAGGAATGATGATATCCGCAAGAGAACCAAGGTTACCGACATAGCCCGAAGGATCGCCAAATTGAAGTGGCAGTGGGCAGGGCACATTGCTCGCAGAACAGATGGTCGATGGGGCCGAAAAGTTTTGGAGTGGCGACCGCGTACCGGAAGACGCAGCGTTGGAAGGCCTCCCACAAGGTGGACCGATGATCTGGTGAGGGTCGCGGGTAACCGATGGATGCGAGACGCACAGGACCGGTTGTTGTGGCGACACTTGGGGGAGGCCTATGTCCAGCAGTGGACGTCTTTCGGCTGATATGATGACTCACCGCGGCCCTGGAACACAAAGGGCATTTGGAGGAACACGGATGGGTTTTAGTCAGTAAGAGTCAGACACTCCTTTCTGCTCCCATCCTTATAAAAAAAGTGTCATAGACTTCTATGCATAAGCTTTATAACCGTAATCAGATCTATACTTCAAGAGACTACCTCCTACAAACGAACACTGATACCTCTTTACCTACTACATATATATGTTCGAATTCAGTTAAGCTAGAAAAGCATACACATACCCTTTTTTACAGATAACTGCAATTGCTACAAGGCAGATTTTTCTGGGACTTTTCAGTAAACCGATTTGCCCAAAATCAAGGCGAACCGAGCCTTGCCCCTTACCCCCTACGATCTTATAAATGGATTCCGTCAATTACTTCGACCGCTAAAATCTGAATCAATCAAGTAACGTTGACATTTATTAATTAATCTGTTTGATAGAGTAACGATCTAACTTGGCAAGACTTTGCTGTTACTGTGAAGATATATTTACGTTGTATAGATCTTAATATTTTAGAAACGGTCTCGCCTATATTCTCTTTAGGGAATACCCGATAGGGTTGGCTTCGGATTTATGATCCTACACCAACATTTCGCCGATGAAGATAAGGTTTATATGTTTGTAAGGATGTTTCGAAGTTATTTCAGTATTTCGAGCGTACTTTTTCTTGGGCGATATTTTTTATCTTCAAGAAATTGTGTCGCACTGGAATATTCTTTGTAAATCATCTGTATGTGTACTGTTAACTTAGTTTATAAATTTCAGCGGAGGTGACTTGTCTATTGTACCTACTCCTGTTTCTATACAAGATAGTCACGTTTGGGTTATTTATATTCATGCAAAACGAAGGTATCGCCCTGCATGCAATTTCGAAGGCCGATCATCGATCTTCCTAAACATTTAGCGCGGCCTTGAAATCCGTTCTTCAATAGCTTTTGCACGTGAAGTATCGTTTCGATTAGGTAATCCAAATTCTAAACATAGAACGTTGTGTTATGTACCAACACATAAACATCATAAAAAAAATCTTACAAAGTCGCTATGAGTTACTAAACTTTATTTACAGTATAACTGTATAATAACTGTCCCTCGATTTCTGAACTAACCGTTTGAACTGAGTACTTGTCAAAATCTAGTTTAGCATGGAAACCTGTCACAATTTGGTTTGATACGTTTTTAATTCAGAATAATCAACCAGAAAAACCGCCGATAGTTATTTGTAGAAACTAAAAACACTGGCATAAGCTTAACCTCTTTTATAATATCCGTGTGTTTATTTCTGAATGTCTACGGTGGTTTTATAGCACGATAAAATTAATCAAACAGGTTTTACTCGACCTCTTTGACCCACTCAGAAAAAGAAATAACCTTTTCTTTGTTTAGTAAACGGTTTGCCCGCTTAGAATGAGAGGTCAAGCGCTCGGTCGATTCATGTCGGGCTTCAAAAGCGTCGCGAAAACGACCGACACGACAAAACTGAAGTAATAAGTACCTACTTATTACTTCAGGTTTGACAGTCCCTAAGTGGGTCCCGATTTCCCAAAGAGCCATTTCGCACTTCACCATTTGTGAAGACTTTCGCTGCACTTAACTTACGAAATATAATCCAGATATCTGTCCGTCCCAATCCTTTAAAAAGCTTTTGACATTCGAGCCCCTTTCAACGCTTTTTCTTTTGAGAAAAAAAACGATTCCCCTTGTGCTATAATATTAGCAGTCGACTGTAATTTTGTCCATAAATCGCAGCTAACAAGTACCAATTTATCTGTGCTGGTATGAAAGTCGCACGGCTCCGAAATATAGCGTTATTCATCCTAATCCACATAAATCTATGTAGGTTGGTGCTTAAACTAAGCCCTCATATACAAAGCTGTCATACAACGCGTACCTCTTATAAAGCAGAGTCTTTATTGCTCCCATTAGGAAACTACGTCGAATTGATTCTGAACCCGTACGAATTGATACGGTAATCGGTTCTGCGGCGTACCTCCATGAATTTATTAAAGTTAAGTACATGTTTAACGTCGAAACGTATTGTGGAGGCGAAAGGTAAAATGTGAAATTAATGTCTTGCGCGTTTTTACTCGAAAAACTTCTATACAGATTTAAAGAATGAAATGTTAAGAGCGTTTACGCGATACAACTTTTCATACAAACTTTCAAATCCTTATTTTTCGAAATAAATGAACCGATTTTAATAAAACTTGGTATGCGGAGGCTAGATATCTAGGTTTAAATAGTTATCAGAAGAAAAAATCGATAAAGAGTTCAGGAGGAAGGATATAGTGATTTTTCATTTTCTAAAGAAAAATTAAAATCGCTCTCTCTCTCCCTCTTAAATCTTTTTCAAAAATGTTTTCTGATAACTATTTAGACCTGGATATCTAGCGTATGCATACCAAGTTTCGTTAAAATCCGTTCATTCATTTTGAAAAATAAGGACTTGAAAGTTTGTATGAAATGACATACGGCGTACACGCTCTTAAGCTCGATTTTATAATCGAAAGACTAGATTGCCTGCAATTGCCGTAATGCCTATTTGACCCAAGAAGACACGACATTGAATGTGCTATATAGATAGATCTGCTAGTTTCTATTCTTTTTCTTTTCGAGTCGTTGGTTTCTATTGTTATTCAATACCATTTTCGCCATGTTGTCTCTTGTAGGTAAGGAAGATATAAACTAGATCTGAAATTATCATAGATGATAATTATGGATACCGATACCTTCCGTAATATGACGTGCCTTTGATCCCAATTTCCGAGTCTTAAAATTAACTAGCTTTTCTCGGCTTGAGTAGCCTTTCTCATAGGAGCCGTTTAAGTAGCCTATGACACTCAGCCATGTTGTAGCTTTCTTCTACTGATTCTTTTTTTTTCTTTGCGATTCATACCTACTTCTAGATTTAAAACAATTCTCAATATCAAGTAGGTACTTCTTCTCAAATCCTTACACGCCCGTTACACGCTCATGCAAATGTCAATCAATTCCAAAAGTCATGAATGACGGAGGATAGACGGTGAGTGATGGAATTCAATCGACATTACCTTAAACTGAAAATAATCTTAAAGATGGCGACGATATATTATTGACTGTCAACGGGATTCGAAAAAGGACAAGGATCTATTCCCATAAACATAATATAAAAAACAGAACCATTTTGACTAATCAAATATCCCGATTTTCGTCAATCCATTTCATGCAACCATCAGTCACTGCGTTAGATGATAGGTTATCCGTCAATCACAGCCGTGACTGTGGTTAAGGATGCTGTTACAAATGGGTAGTCGTTACATTTTCTCAATAAATGTACCGAAGTAAACATTTTCACTTCGGTACATTTATTGAGAAACTGTACCTATCTAAAATTTTATTTATAGGTCAGAATCGTACCATGCACATCTATCAACAAACAATCGGCATAAAACATTTTAAGAATGCAAAGCATTTTATTTAATAAACATACTTTTGTGTTAAAAGTAATGATTTGACTACCCATGTAACAGCGGCCTTAAACTGACCGCAAAACCTACCGTGTAGTGGACGCCTTAGACAACCGTCAACCTCACTATCAAAGACTACAATAGTATACTGGCTACTCACTATCAAGTATAGTGTCGGACCCAAAGACTACAATAGTATACTGGCTATAGACAGGCAACTCAACCAATTTTTTTAATATTCGGAAGTGGTCGAACTCAGCGCCATCTACTTTTTAGTTAAGGGAACTAATTTATATAAATAAATGTATAGGTTGGTAGGTGTATAGCTGCTGTCTGATCCCGTATGATATTAGGTAGAGAGATGATGTATCCGCTATATACTCCAAACATACGTACTACATAAAGGAAAAAAAACCACTTAATTGTATATTAAACCATTTTATTTGGAAAAACATCACACATTTACAATAAAATTTTATGTTCGCCTTTTTCGTCCTTTATGATTAGGGTAGTGCCGATTAGCCTTTTCTTTCATTGAATCGTTAATATCCCAAAAGGTTATTTTGCCAGTGAGAACATTATTGATATCTTTGCACCAGTTGTTTACAACAACAACACACACAACACAACACAACACAACACGAACGTACGAACGAATTGTAACGCGGCTCAACAACATGGAGAAACGAAAGCTCAACTCAACCTTCAGATGCACTAGCGAAACAACAAAAACTCTATTGCAAAAGGAAAATAAATGCGCATGAGTAGTTACACTCTCACGCAGCCATTTGCAATTCAAGTGTGGCCATTCAAAAACAAACTTTTGCACGTTTAAATACCAAAATATAACTTCTTCACTATTAAAGCTCATAATAAAAACCTAATTATGTACTAATTCATATATTATATACTATTATTTTTGTTATAAGAAGATCATGAAATTATATTATTTTTCTTGATTAATGTTATAAAGTAACTCCCACAAAAAAAAAAAATTAACCGTAGCAACACCGCAATTTTTTTCCCTTAACTAAAAACTAGATGGCGCTGTTTTCAATAAAAAAATAGAATTTTAATTTTGTTCTAAGTTGCCATAGCATGGTCGGACCCATCGGTGGGTAGATAGACTCATGTGAAGTGATTACGGTCGGCGGAAACCAACTAGACTGTAATTTAATTAAATATCTATTTTCATCTGCTCTCCCAGAGGGTTAGACCCGGGCAGGCGGCTGCTGCCTTGAGCCTTTATAGATAGATAGAGATACCAAAATTATAATACTGTATCTAAACTAATATTATAGAGAGGTAATCGTTTGTACCTGCTTGTCGAAGGTAGTGTTTCGAAATACCGATTTGATAACGCAAATTCTTTCAGAAATCTACACCAACGTTGAGTACCTACTTACCTTTTTTATTTTTCGAACAATAAAAGCACGGTTCTTGTGCCATTGACGATCGTACGATCACGTATTAAAGTTAGTTAACAATGAATATTTTAGTTTGTAGTTAGTTTAGTTTATTTCATGTTATTTTTTTTTAGTTAAGTATAAAATTGTGTGAATGTGTAACTGTTTAGGTCGCAGCCAATGTTTATTGTTAGCCTAGCCGTTTCATTTAAATGCGCCGATTTTTCAGCGACTTAAGTGACATCTTTTGTTTAATATCGTTTAATGACTTGCCCATGTCACTTATGTCGCTTACCTAACAGGCAGTTCCGCCAGGGAACATGACGTTAAATAATAAGTAATTGAACCGAGTCTGGTGTACGTAAAGCGGAAAACAGAAAATATAACTGCCAATGTAACACTTTAATAACTTTATAACCACTTCCTGTACGCGTTATTTTCTTTGAAACGCGTCCAGAAATGCCTTCATTTCATCTTTGCAACAAATGTTAGCTTAGATACCAAGTTGGCTGGAATATTCTTCTTTTCAGTATAAGACTTTTGGCCTAGCGCCAGACTTATTCAGCAAGCCTTTTACATTTTGTGTGATGTATCCCATTCTGTGTAGAAACGTTCGTGTTAAATGCTACCGTTTTATTCACTTTGAAAGTTAACTGCGTACATACAATTTTCACGTCAGGCTTTTAGATTGTAAAGGTGGAGAGGTCGCCGTTAAAAGCGTTAATGGTTCATAAGGACGGGCTATATCCGCTGCCTATGCTTGAAGATTTTAATTTTCCGGGGCGGTAATGTCCTTTTCCGGGTATCAACTAAACATGTTGCCAAAATAACTGTCCCCAACCTTAAAACTATTTGGACAAATACCCACACATTCGCTTTTAAAAAGTTGGTTGGGTTGCCACGATATCAAAATCCAAAAGTCATTTATTCAAACTAAGCTGAAAATCAGCACTTTTTGAACGTCATAATTTACATGAAGACAGTCCCCCAAATCGCTCAGCCCGTCCCTAGTATTTTAGCTGGTAAGAAGAAGTGGCTCAACAAACTCCCCAGCAACACATCTGTCTGTTATGAAAACTAGAAAATTAAATTCAATTAAATTAAATGGCACATGCCATGCCAAATGAATCTAGATGTGTAATGGCGTTCGTTTTTGGCTACTATCTGATCATAGGACACTTATCTCTAACCTCATAAACTCGATTACGCACCCCATCAGGCATAATCACGGTAATCTTTGCTCCTCAGATAAGTACTGGCTCATTGCCAAAGCGGGTTTCCTTAAAGAAATCTTTCAGTGTTACGGATGAACGATCTGATCATGAACTTGTTAATGAGCGCTCGACCCTATCCTTTATGTAAAACGGAAACTGGCGAGTCGCCAACAAATCGAATCAAGAAAAAGAAAGATTTGTTTGAGAACGCTGGAATATAAACTACCTTACGTTTCCGTGAAAATAGTATGAACGTTTTGATCGAACTGCTGGCTCCTGGCTAAATAACAACAGCCGCTCGGGTGGAACTTCAAGGTTTAGCAGGTTTTGCCGAAGCCTGGAACATTTTTTTATGTGTTTCTTGTGCGACTATTGGATTGCAGTGTCCTAATCTCGATCACCAATCAATATTCCCAGGCTTCGGCGAAATTGCGGAATTTGTTCGAAAGAGTCACTGCGGCCCTGGAACGCAAAGGGCATTTGGAGAAACACGGATGGGTTTCAGTCAATAAGAGACACTCTGGAGTCATTTGATGATGGGAAATCATCAAATGACTCTTGCCGCTCTGGGCGGAGCGGAAGGGAGTGTCAGACTCTTCTAGGAATATTGATTGGTGATCGAGGTTAAGACAGTGCAATCCAATGGTCGCACAAGAAACACATGAAAACATGTCATCAGCCGTCTAACCATTCCTCAATTATGTTGGGATCCCAGTCTAACCACATGAAAATGAATGCCAGTATTTAACATGACACTACCATGCTATATCCAATTAACTGCACTACCAATCCTGCCGCAATGGATACACTTCAATGTTGACTGGATGTGGATTTTAGCTGTGCCAAAATTCAGTTCGTTAGTCGAAGTGGTTTAGGACGCTTCCTTATTCATAAGGTACCAGGGACAAACAGCTAGGTCAACTTGCTGACTTAAAAACTTTTAGACTGTTTTGAAGAAAGCCTTAAGAATTATTGCTATGCGGTGATCCTGTCCAAGACATTACCTCCTTGTCGGAGTGGCCCAAGTGCCCGTACACCTGCATCTTTGGCGGATATAATCAACGGCATTGATATCGCTATAAATATGGCCAGGTGGCCACGTTTATAGCAGTATTAGCCCATTAGGTACTGGGCCCAAAAAATAAGGGTAAACCAACGTCTTAATACGATGCAGAATCAACATCAGTCTTTTCTGTAGGCCCATAATAATGAAGATTAAACCATTCCTCTTCCACAGGTCTCCCAGACAGTATGCTGCTATGGCTGCTACAGAAACTGCGCGGGAGTAGACCACGCTTACGTGTGTGCGTTCGACAACACGCGTCTTCACAGTGCTCCGCCTTCTACATCACTGCCGATGACGATGTGTGAGTTGGATTTTTTATCTTTAAACATCTCTTATTATTATATTACAGTTAGCTTTTCCAACTGCACGCCATTAATGTCGATCTTCGGCTACTTTCATACAGTTACTACCAGCTCCTCTGCCAAGATCGTCGACCCACCTAGTCTGAGTTCTTCTCATCACATATTTACTTACGAGAACGAATAGCGGAAGGGAAGTCTATGGCTAGCTGTTGGTGAAGTGGGCAGTCCGTGAATTATTATGTTTAGTAATTATTTGGTGTTGTGAATTGTCGCCTAACAAATGTCGTTTCTTACAAACAATTTTCAGTAAATTTGGTTGTGTTATCGCACGATAATCCGACAACATAAACACCAATTCGAAGTGATTTGCGTGTGATGAAACCTTACGGAACCCTTGTTACAAGTTTAGTTCTGGAAGTGGTGTGAAATATGCTAGACCTATTAAATATTGCTGATTTATATCAGGTATGAATGGGCAAACAGAATCAGTGGTCTGGCCAAACGTCTGAGAATTTTTAAAACATTAAAGTTATTATTATCATAACTCGGGTCGCAATAAAAACTAAAATAGCGCTTGGAAAGTAAGCTTAGTGTACTAATAAATAAAATATTCTGGCAGCAAATTTTAAAAATAAACATTGCCTTGCCACAAAAAAAGACCTCTGAATGTCGCAAGGCCGTAGAGAAATGGTAACAAAACTTTTAACGAGTACAAATACTGTTTTATTTTCTTCTTTTTTAGCTAGAATTTTAGCCTTTTATTTAAATGGTCTGAAATGTCTCGCAAATCAAAGCTTAACTACTGATTTTTTTTTTTTGGCCGTTTCAGTATATGGGCAGCAGTTGACTTACTCTACTGTACATTGTTATATTAAAATGCAAAAAATTATGAAGTCACCAAGTGACTCACCTGTCTGTCTAGCTATTCAGTGTATCCATGTTTTAATTATGTTATATACGAGTACTGTTTTAATTAACTATCATGTTGGCAATAACATACATAGCTGTTATAGAACTGGAAATCCTTGTGTTGATATCGATTTTTAGTGTTCCGTACCCAAAGGGTATAAACGGGACCCTATTGCTAAGACTCCGCTGTCCGTCTGTCTGTTTGTCTGTCACCAGGCTGTATCTCATGAACCGTGATAGCTAGACAGTTGAAATTTTCACAGATGATGTATTTCTGTTGCCGCTATAACAACAAATACTAAAAATAAATATTTAAGTGGGGTCCCATGCAACAAATGTGATTTTTTGCCGTTTTTTTTATAGATAATGGTACGGACTCTTCGTGCGCGAGAGTCCGATTCGCGCTTGTTAGATGATATTTAATTTAAATTGATCCTGAATGTCTATCCATATCAAAATGTACTTACTGTTTTATGCCACTTCCGTAGGTTAAACCAATTTAGCCTATTTAGTCCCACTGTTGGGTCTCCCTTTTCCGAACAACTCTGTCCTTTGCTAATACGCGTCAGTCCTTTCGGAAGGAGTCCAGCTCTTCCCTTCGCGATGTCGTCATTCTGTAGTTTTTGTATGGTCAGGGTGGCTTTCATCATTATTTTGATATTATTCCAAGTAATCGTGCCTTCTTCTTCCATACTTATCTCTTCGTCTATATATTAGTCGTCATCTCAGCAGCCCAACGTATATGTCATCCATCGCTTCCCATCAAGCGAGCTGGAAACAAAGACCTCATGAGAGAAAAAAAGCCTTATTTTCAGACAGTAAATAACCTGACTAATGACCAAAATGTTTTCTATAGCCTTCTCCAAACTGCCGAAGAGATGCATCTTCCGAAGCAGCTGAAGCCAGAATTCGGTGGCGGTTACAAGGAGTTCACAGTACGAGATATGCACTGTTTTCAAAAGGTAAGAATGAGCAAAATATTCTTTATCAAAAGCTCCTGTTTAGAAAAGTTCCGCAATTTTGTTTATAATTTACAACAGGGTATGAAAAATATTTTAAGATTGTAAGTTCAGCAACATAAATAACTAAGCCATGAGGGTAGGCAGGTTGCGGTATTTCGAAAGAGTCACAGTGGCCATGGAACGCAAAGGGCATATGGAGGAACACGGATGGGTTTTAGTCAGTAAGAGCCTGCACTCCCTTCCGCTCCGCTCAGAGCGGAAGAAGTCATTTGATGAACTCACATCCTTAAAAAAATATGGGGGTAGGCTGAAACACAAGCCCTTTGGTACGATTCTTGCATTCCACTCCTTTTGCTATTTGCGTTCATGCATCTGGTCATACACGCCGGTTGCTAGTAGAGTAGGTACCTACTAGTCACTTGACCTTTCTGAAAAAGAAGAATAAGACCAATACGGTGAGAATTCGTTTGAAGTCTTTAGCAAAGAAATAAATAAAAAACATAAATTAAAACAATCCTATATTTTAAGGTGCTAGAAAAAAGAAAAAAAATTGTGTCCGTACTGTTGATCGATGAGGAGTTGTTTTGTCTGGAGCTAACCCCAGGTCATACATACTTATTTTAAGTAGTCTTTACGTAACTGTATGTCATTTTGTGTCTGTATTGTTGACCGTCAAGGAGTTTCTTCATCTCGAGTGAAGTCTTGATGAAGATTATCAGGTCATAGTTATCATAATAATCAATTGTCTTCGGAACTGAACCAACATGTAAATATTCAAGCCTGTAGGATGCCAGGAAGTGGTTCTAATTCAGCTTTCAGGATTTGACCCAAACAAGTTAAATTAAGCTTGTAACAAAGTTTTCTTCGACTAAAATAATACTCATTTGCGAACCTTAACAGTCGAGAGACTCGAGACGCTCCAAAAAACCTTTCAATGCTACCCCCATTTATATAAAGCCATAAAAATCCGTGTTCAAATAAGGTACTGGAGAATACTTACACAACGTTGAATGCCCACTTCTCGTTCTAATGTGTTCCCGGCCTATTGTCACAGTTTGCGATACTTGAAGTAATGGCGGCGCTCCTTAGCGACTGTTCTAATGCCTTCATCCATGATATGACGAGGGCCTTAGGGAAATATGTTATGCGTTATAGCAGTATCGTGTTTATTATAAGGGGTTTTTTTGTCATACGAGTGAATATATGTATAAAGAGAGTTTTCGAAACGATTCCCTGCCGGAGGCGGTGTTTCCTGAGACTTACAACTGGGGGTCTAAAAGCTAGAGTGAATAGGTTACTAGACACGCGTGCTCCATCGTCGACCAGATCATCACTTTGCATCAGGTGAGATTGTGGTCGAATGCGAGCCATCAAGACTATTAGACTATTAGAAGAATATTATAAAGCTTCTAAACTAATATTAAATAGAGGGAAGATTTATTTGTTTGTTTGTTACGTTTTAGCTCCAAAACTATTCAACCTATTTTAAAAATGCTTTCACTATTAGAAAGCTACATTATTAACTAAAAACATAGATTAGATATTAGTTTCGACAAAAATAGAGATCCCTACGGAAATTGCAATAATGTAACCCAAAGTAGCAAAAGACTGCCTCATAAATTCATTATATGGCGTGCGCTGAAAAAACTATTGATGATATATTAGATGATTAAAGTATTATTTTTATTACCCATAAAAAGTCTGCGAGGGATTATGTGTAAGTCACAATGACCGCTTTTTGTTCAAATCATTCAATCAAAACCCGGGTGGAATGGAATAGTGGTAATTTTGATATCATGATATTAATCATTAAACATTTAAATTATTTAATAATAAATTAAGGTTGGTTATGTACATGTATTATTCAAATCGGACCTTTTGTTTAAAACATGCTCTAAGTAAGAAAAATGTTGCGGTTTGAGCGAACTGGGAATAATTTTAAGGGATATTTTTAAATGCACATCTGTATAATTTTAATGCATACCAGAAAAAATAATGCTGTGCAAAAAATCCCAATTGATTAGAAAACATGTCTTACAAAAAAAACTAAAAAAATCATCCAAAACGAGATGACCTTTTTATCGAATTCACACCAAAAATGTGGTTCATACATCGGATTTATGATTTATAAAACAAAAATACGAATTGTTTATCAAAAATACTAACTTGCACTCTAAATTGCACTTCCCTGAAATAGCAGGTGGTTATCATGGTTACAATAGTAGCCGGTCATTGGGCACCCCGACTCGGACAGGTTAGGTTAGAAGGGGATGGCGGGGTCAAGTGAGCGAGCGAAGCGAGCGAACAGACCCCGCCATCCCCTTCGTGGTTATTTTTTTTTAAACCACCCAGAAATATCATTAGCCAAATATTCGTTCAGTAAAACAGTTCTGCAAATACCATTAAACAGTATATCTAATATGATTTATTTAGTGTGCATAATTTGTGTGCAAGTCAGTATTTTTGATTTAACTTTGAAATATTTTGTTCGAAAAAAGGGAAAATACAGATATCGATTTAATTACATGCCTAATTTTAATGCGTATAATATGATGTCATCATGTTGCGATGAAGTAAAATTAATAATTTAGATAAAATAAGTTTGGGTTCTTTGAAAATAAACCTTTATAGGGGCGAAAAGGGGTGATGAAGTGCTTAGGAGAGGAGGAATAGTTCTTGCTTCAATTTACGTGGAAATTAGTATGAACAAACTAAAAGTGGTATAAGTACTTAATTGAAACAGATCCTGAGACCACAAAATCAGCAGCAGAAATGGCTGGGTAGTTTATGAAAATCGTTGTGCTTAATTTTCCAAAATTAACCTTTAAAAAGGGATAGAAGACCACCAAATAAATTGTCACCTCGACCGGCCTAAGGCATCACATGATCTGCGAATGATTATGTTAATTAAAAGGTCAGTGTCCCTGGATCACGTTTCTGGGCTTTATTTGTTTTGAGTAACAAGGCATGTAGTATTTTCCACAAATCTGTCATCGACATTTCATTGCGGACAAAATGTTTAGAGATTGCCAGCCTGTCTTTGGTTTTCTTCAAATGTTTTAACCCCATAGTTATGGTCAAAGACTATACTCATCAATTGTTAAGTAATTGTGTATAATAGATAATTTTCCAAGAAGTAATAAAACAGCGCGTCAGAACAAACGAGTTTCCGACCATAAATCTGCGTCTTTACGACGATAACTTCATAAGGAAACTTATGAAAGCTCTCAAAGTGACGGATAGCGTCTGTAATAAGAACAAACTACGCAGATAGTAGTTTTTTTATCTGTTATGAAACTCTTGAATTGTATCTCTCAAATTGTACTTTGATGATCTCGAGATTTTACCAGAAATTTCTTCGTGGTAACGTAAATAACTGAAAAGCGAATGGTTACATTACGAG
The DNA here is from genome assembly GCA_947386135.1 of Melanchra persicariae. Classification (NCBI taxonomy): domain Eukaryota; kingdom Metazoa; phylum Arthropoda; class Insecta; order Lepidoptera; family Noctuidae; genus Melanchra; species Melanchra persicariae. Next base: position 11,827,362 of record OX376667.1, on the reverse strand, counting down.
GGTTGATGCTGATCCTACTTAATACTATTAATATGAGTCTTTATATTTCAATGTAGATCTGATAATCAATCCCGCCTCAACGCCTAAACAAATTTGTATGGAACCTGGCTCACGGGTAAATAAATATCCTTGATTAGAACATTTAATACTTTTTATACGAGTAGTAGGTTAAAGAGGAAAACGGTACCGGAAGGAATAACTCATGGCAAACTAAAGGAAAGGCATAAGAATAATCCTGGCTACGAATACCGATTTTTCAAAAATCCAATGCTGCAGTTTTAGTTTTCATTAAAATCGGGCTCGTGACTACTTTCAGAGTTTTTACTATAATCTTTTATTTCAGGCATCTAGGGCCCATAAAATAAAATACATGAACATAAAACAATAACTATAAATAAAATAATACATATTACAATACATTTAAACTTCAAACTACTGCACACGAAATGACGGCGTCGTGTTCATCCACGCACACTTTAAATTTTCACCCTATATACTGCTTAAATATTTGCGAGTTGCAAGCGACTTCTTCTATGTCTTATTAACAAACGGATACCTGTTTCCTGTCTCTAAACTTTATCTAGTAACAGCACAAAATGTTGGAATGTAACCAGAAGTCGCTTGCAACTCGCAAATATTTAAGCAGAATATGCTTAAATATTTGCGAGTTGCAAGCGACTTCTTCTATGTCTTATTAACAAACGGATACCTGTCTCCTGTCTCAAAACTTTATCTAGTTACAGCACAAAATGTTGGAATGTAACCAAAATCAGTAGATATTTTGCTGCTCTTGATTCCATTCCAAACATCTGAATTCACCCTGGAATGTTACCTATGTTATGTAATGAATGGCTGTCGCCTCTATAATACTGAATGACGTATATTATGTGAGACGTCGCCAATAACCGTAGACATTGGACGACGTGATGACGTAATATGAATAGTATGTTTTCATTCGAATATAACACTTGGACAGGAATAACGCTAAGGAAAAGATAGCATTTATTTCAAATAAACCATTTACAGGCACTTGAATTGTCAAGGTCGGTCAGTCAAAAACATGAAGCTATTTGCACGTTCGAAAGCGTAGATCTCTTTGGAAAAGAACGTGCAAGAAACTCCACGGACAATCTTTTAAATCATGATATGAATCAAAAACATTTTGATTACATTATCCTTGTTGTTGCTATATGTATATGACAGCCGGGACCAACGGAGGCAAGGAGGAATCTCGGTATGCTAAGATGGTTGTCCACGGATCAACCTCGGCAACCGTTCATCATCATCATCATGACAGCCGAAAGACGTCCACTGCTGGACATAGGCCTCTCCCAAGTGTCGCCACAACAACCGGTCCTGTGCGTCTCGCATCCATCGGCTACCCGGGACCCTCACCATCTCATCGGTCCACCGTTGCTTTAACCTTAAATCAACCTCTGCGGCTTTAATTATTTAGTCATGGGCCAGTGTAGTACATTCTCTTGGAATAATTTTGAAATTGGCGCGGACAAAACCGCTGGCAGAAACTTGCATAAAATATATCCTTCACAAAAACTAAACGTGCTGTGTCAGTTTCGCTAATGACGAAATTGTTAGCTTTCCAGCTGTAGTTAGTTCAGAATTCATTGTTCAGAATTTCATTCATAGTTATCCATTCTGTTATAACTTCCAGTTTGAGTAAAGAACTTCAAACTTCCCCATTCACAATATTAATGTATCTACAGCATTATTAATGGGAAACTTTTCGGAGACGTCCGGGCAACCGGAGCTCTTAATTATAAGCACTTTGCCTTGCCAACGAAAATTGTAATAGTACCCCAGGACGGGGCCGAAAGTAACAGGAACCATTTTGGGCACCGTTTGTTATTATTACACCAATCTACTGGCTTTGTACTCGTCCCTAAATTAATTACGTAATTCGAAGAACTGATAAATTCACTCCAGAAAGACGCACAGGACCGGTTGTTGTGGCGACACTTGGGGGAGGCCTATGTCCAGCAGTCGACGTCTTTCGGCTGATATGATGATGATGACGATGATAAATTCAATTTTATAAAAGGTCAATTAATCCGCCAAGTCTTTCCCGAACTATCGGTATGTTTCCAGCCCAACTGGATAAGTGGATACACTTAAATACCAGTATTATACGTGGAGTATCTGCCTATTAGCCCTTCGTAACGTAATAACTGACGGTACCCTTTAGCAGGACTGGTTGTCAGATTTTCAGGTTCTTGACTATTCAGAGGCGGATCCAGGATTGTCATTTGGAGGGGCTTGACCCCGCTGAGGGCGGGCTCCATAACAAGCTTCCTTAACAAGGTCCGCCTGCATAACAAGCCTCCTTGAATTACTCTTCGTAAATTCCTCAATGACTTCGTTAAGTTGCAGACTACCAAAGAAATTGGGAATTTTGGGGAGGACTTGAGCCCCTTAGCCGTCCCCCTCTTTTTTATTTTTTTTTTATGGATGGGAAATCATCCAATGACTCCTGCCACTCTGGGTGGAGCGGAAGGGAGTGTCAGACTTTTACTGACTAAAACCCATCCGTGTTCCTTCCATTGCCCTTGCGTTCCAGGGCCGCGGTAACTCTTTCGAAGGATCTGCCATATGACTATTCGTAACGACTGTCAAAATTCTACCAACGACATTTATAACCAACGGTTTAGCATGCTTTTGTTAGGTGTCTCAGTATTTGAAGATCGAAACGTGCGGCTGATATTACAGAACCACGTGCCCACAGTTACAGAAACCGTTCTGCGCAAAGCTACTATCAATGAAGTGGCATTGTATCGTTCTGAAATTAATTGCGTAATTCGAAGACCTAATAACATTTATTTTCTGAGTGTTCATCAGTATCACGTTTTTCCGGGACGTCGAGCAGTTAGTCGACTCGACACGTGACCAGGCGGTTGATCTGTTTTCCTGCTTATTTAGCTCGGCATTGCCATTCAACGTGATAATTGCTTTTTTTTGGAACAAAGTTCCTTATCGCCGCACGGTACGAACTTGGTGGATGAAAAAAAGTGTAAGATATTTCCGTCACGACCCTTTATTTAGTGTAGACGGTTATCCATGGGTGACACGATTCTTCATCCCCGGACAAAATATCTCCTAACTTCGTTCCAACAGAGTCCAGGACACTCGCATTTTTTTTAATGGATGGGAAATCATCCTATGACTCCTGCCACTCTGGGTGGAGCGGAAGGGAGTGTCAGACTCTTACTGACTAAAACCCATCCGTGTTCCTTTGCGTTGCAAGCCCGCGGTGACTCTTTCGAACAAATTCCGCAACCCTGGCAATATGTGACATTGCTGGGAGGAGCATTTTTCGCATTGAAAACTATGCGGACGAATTTTTGATGTCCATTCTACTCCCGTTTTTATATCTGCTGGTACACACTTGTTTCCTTGTATAGCCGTCTTAAAACTCAGTTTTCGTTATAACATCAAAAACGTGGTTAATTTTTCAATAGGTCGAAGGTACAAAATACAGGTATCCTCGTAAAGTTTTTCCGTAATTGGCAGAATCACGATGCTCAATCGATTTGTATGATAAGGGTAGATATAGGACTACTAGTTAATGAAAGTTTGGACAAATAGCTATGAAATTACGTAAGTAATGTTTCAGCGTTTCGGTTTTATGTTACGATTTGAACGTTCCATTACCTGCCATGTTAGTTATTAGTGGTACTGAATAGTTTCAAATTACGGAAAATAAACATAACATAACAACAAGAAGTATGGAAGAAGAAGAAAACGTGATGAGCTGACTCCAGGATGATGATGATGTTGAAACAGAACGTTCCTCTGTATTCCTGCCAGGTTTGCGGAATTTGTTCGAAAGAGTCACGCGGCGCTGGATCGCAAGGGCATGAGGAGGAACACGGATGAGTTTTAGTCAGTAAGAGTCTGACACTCCCTTCCGCTCCAACCAGAGTGGAAGAAGCCATTTAATGATATCCCATCCATAAAAAAAAGTCTGTATATCCCCGAAGGGTTAGGCAGACCCCTGCTTAACTGCACCTATAGTAATGAGTACAAGTGCAAGCCCCATGTAATAAATTTTACTTTAAAAACAAGCTTTTATGTAGCGGCCATATTGAATTTAGTGTAATGATGTTAACTTTATTGTTTTCTACTTTTCAAGCCTTTTCGTTTGATACCGAAACAGAGGGCTCCAGCGTATGAGGGGATAAGGGGGTTGAAAAAAAAATGTAATCCGCCATCTTGGAGCGGTGGCCATGTTGAAATTATTACTATATTGAGTATTGCACATTGTGTTGTCACCAGAACTAAAGGTGTACTTATGCAAAATTTCAGCTTTACAAATGGTCGAAAAATGATTTGCAAATTTTGACGAACGTATTTAATACGAACAGTGCAAGTTAAATAAAAGCTTGTTAAAAGGGGCGAGCCTGTATCAACGACCGGGCACAACTCCAGACTCCGGACTGCTAGTAAGAAATTACAGATCGAAAAAGTCCTAAAACTAACATTTTCTCGATCAACATCGATGGTACCGCTTATGACCAACGAGGCAGCCAAAAAACTGTTTAGAAAACAGAATAGACTGTTATAAAAAATATACATGTGTAGAATTAAATACCTATACCACATGAGTTGACTAAGCGCTATTGGCTCGTCGTAACTTCAAACATTAATGGCCCGTTTCTGGCAGGAGCACTCCGAAGATAATTTAGGGGTGAATTGAGTTCACGTGAGTCAGCCTTTTCGTGTAGAAACAACTCTACTATAAGTGCAGATAGATACGTCGTAAACGGTTTTTGTCAAGGACGATAAATAAGTGAATGATTCGAGTCTATTAGAAGCACTATAGATTGGTTGGCTATGATAGCAGTTCGCGATTGGCTGATCTTGCTGACCACAAAAAGAATAACCAACCAGATCAACTAAGTTGTGGTAATTAATTAGGACCAATCATCATCTGCGAAGCCTTTTGCAAATGCCTATGTTGAGGTCGGCTTCTTGTCTAATCGGATGCAAGCTGAATACCAGTATTTTACATGTAGCGGCTGCCTATCCGACCCCCACAACCCACGTGCTGAGTAATACGGTACCCTGGTAGACTGTCGGGCTGACAAATCACAAGGACCAAGTGTTGTCGTTGAAATCGAATCCTTATAAACAGTGACAAACATTTTACCTATAGTCCAGGTTCACAATAGGAAACAAACAACCTAGTCTAAATTCTGCGAACAAGCGAACATAAACACCGATTTGCTCAGAATTGTTACTTTAGGTAGCCAAATCTTGTATTCAGTATTCATGCCTGGCTTCAACACTGCAGTATCGTGTACGGCAAAGCTTCGCATACAATAGGACTTGTTGTACAGTCTAATCGTTTATAACTTCGTCAGTTTTTAAATTCAGAGAGGCCACATAAGAACTTTTGAAGTGACAGACCTTTAAAAATCCGGACCGCAAAAAGCGGCTAAAAGTTTCAAGTCACTTTTCCAGCAGTCTGATGCAGTTGGTGGCAAATATTTTAGTTATTTATACTGAAAGTTGATTATTGATCTTAGCATCGCGCAGTCGGGTAAAACACCATGTGTATAAACTTGAAAACAAAAAGATCGGTACGTATATCGTAAAACAATGTCTGCATGACACCAAACTAAAACCTTTCTTATTGACTGACCATTGTATGAAATAAACTTTTTTATTTTGTCTTTTTGACAACTGAGCCGATGTAGACTATTCTGCCAGCTGCCAGCGTCATGTGTTTTGGCAGCGCGGTGTCTGTTTTTGTGTCCATTTTTTTTTTTATGGATGGGAAATCATCCAATGACTCCTGCCACTCTGGGTGGAGCGGGAGGGAGTGTCAGACTCTTACTGACTAAAACCCATTCGTGCTCCTCGTAGTGCCCTTTGCATTCCAGGGCCGCGGTAACTTTCGAATAAAATCCGCAATTACTGTTTTTGTGTCCTTGTGTGACTTTGACAGTATGACAATACTTAGTCAGGAAAGCTGATACTATCATGCATAGAGTAAAAAAATTATCTTCAGTTGACGAACCTATTTTCACTAAGACTGTACGTAGTACCAGGTTAGGTTAGCAAGCAGATGTTACGTAGCTACCGTGCTAAATGGGCGAAGGTAACCGAGTTCACCTGAATTCGTAACCTTTTTAAGTGTGGAGATTTTCGGCTTACTTACGTAATGTTTGGTTTAAGACGCAGATTTAACGGTAGAAATATTATTAAGTAGTTGTGTAGTGATCACGTTAGGGCCTTAGTGAAGAACATGTGACCAACAGGTCTGGATTATTGAGGAAGGCAGAGGACGCCCACCGATTAAAAATCTACTACAGCAATCAAACAAGGACAATCCAGAATGATATGTTGGCGACGGGTTTAACGCCCTAAATGACGCAAAATTACCAAGGGTAGCGTAAAAGTATCTGGAGGGCAGCCCCTAAATAGGGAAAAGCCAATGCATTGAGTTGTGACGTTGAACCGTTTAAGGTTTCCTTTTATGTATTTTTAATGTGGTGTACAATAAAGTATATGCAACGTGTAACAGAATAAACGCAATACCTGAAAAGGGGTCTTAGTACTCATCATTTATAAACAACTTTTACTACAACCAACCCAGAAATCGCGTAAAAAAATCGACTGACCCATACATTTCAGTGTGCATAACTCGACAGTTTATGAACAACTGTCGAGTTATGCACACTGAAATGTGAATGATGATGAATGGAATGACCCCTTTTTCAGGTATTGCGTTTATCCTGTTCCACGTTATAATTATATACCTACTTTAAATTGTATTAATAAATAAAAACGCTTAATCGACAAGAGATAAAATCGACCAAAAGTATTTGGTATGAGATAAGCCATTGAATGTTATTCTTAATCCAAAAGTGTCATTCCGATAAGTTGTTTTGATTGATGTGCCCTTTCCTTTGATCTTGATCAAAGATTGTCAGACAAAAGTTCGCATTTTCGGCAAGGGTAGACTATCTAACGGAGAAAATATGGAAAAGATTTGTATATTAACTATTCAGACGTATTCAACCTTAATAAGTGTGCGCAGGAACTCTACGACCTGATCCCACCATCACCCTTTTACTTCAGAATACCAGACGTACTGCTGAGTACCCTCCGCACTAATCGACCAAGTGCGGATGGTACCCAGCAGTACGTCTGGATCCCGACTAGTCGTACTTAGCGCTTTTCCTCCACATTTATAATGCGCACAGCCAAAGTGTGGAACTCTCTGCCAGCGTCTGTGGTCCAGTCCACATATAACCCGTCTGCCTTCAAAGTAAGAGTGAATAGTGAATAGGCATCTTCTGGGCACACTCGCTGCCATCATAGACCTCATCCATCGAGGTCAAGAGCAAGCCCATTCCTCTAAAAAAATGTAAAGCTTTTAAACGAAATATATCGGAACTAGATAAAAAATACTGGTCTCTTTTAAGCGTATTCAGAATTATTGCTTTTTCTATCCGGAAAAGCCACTGAACGGCAAAACAGGGAATGTTTTACGATCATTTCCTTTTAGCTAAATAGAAACAGCAATAAGCCTGAAAACATAAATATTTCCTTTAACGTAATAACATCACGTTTGTAGTGAGAATTCAGTAATGGAATAACTTCTTATCGCTGCACAAACCGGGAGTACCGTTTGCAAGTAAGTCAGACGTAGACCTCTCTCAAATTGCACCTCAAAACACAGTTTTCTGCCCACTTAAGTTTTTACCCCGACTTCAAAGAGAAGGAGGTTCTATGTTCAATTGTATGTAGGTATTTTTTTTAAGATCCTAAATTCCTTTCCTTCCTTCCTTTTAAAATCCCAATAAAGTATAAACAACTTGTAACAGGAGCTCGTGCGTGGCTAAATAATAACAGCCGCACGGGTCCATCTTCAAGGTTAAGCAACGCTTGTCAAGGTCGGTCTGAGGATGGGTGGTTGTCAGAAGCCAGAAAATATGACTCCAGTCTTACCAAGAAGTACCGTGTCATCCAGTTAACGGGTTGTGGAGGTTTGGTAGGCAGCCGCTCCACGTAAAATATTGGTATTCACCTGAATCCGGTTTGACTGGAAGCCGACCCCAATATAATTAGGAAAAGGCTAGGCATATGATGATAGTGTACAATAAGGGGTATTTCTATTCTATTATATTCAGCATCAAGTCGCCATTTTAGATTCGTCAGCTGGCGAAAGTCCCACACTTCGCTTGCCGATCCGTTGTCTCAAGGTCTCGTCAACCTACTCCCAACTGTTATTGGTCCTTCTACAGACATGTCCGGCAGATCATCACTTCATCTTGCTAACTCTGCAGATTAGGTCGCTTTTTCCAGATTCTGTTTCGGAATACCTGTTAATAATAAACCACGTTTGTAGTGAGAATTTCGTAATGGATTAACTTCTTATCGTTGCACAAACCAGCGCTACCAGAGTACCGTTTGCAAGTTAGAAACTTGTAATAAAATTTCCCGACTCCAGCTGTAGTCCACGGTTGGGGCTAACCTCTCATCCTTCTATAGTAATTTTTGTATGGTGTACACTGTACAATAAAGAGTATTTCTATTCTATTTAGCATCATTAAGTCTATCCTAGTCGCCATTTTAGCGTCGTGGTGGACCTCCCACCCACACTACGCTTGCTGACGCAGTCTCCACGCAAGGGCTTGTCTACTCTTAACGGCAATGGGTCTTACGACTAACATGGCCGGTTACTCCAGATTTGTTCCGTTTCGGAAAATTCTTCTTCATTACTTGGAGTCGGCCCTCCCTGTTCATAGATGCCCGGACGCTCTGTCCTTGCAGATTGTCTGTGCGTTCAGCTGGGCCCGCTCCAAATCTTTGGTAACGGTTGTCCACTATATGGGCAGCGGTCCTCCTCTGGGAAGACAGCTCTTTTTCTTCTCTAGGATACACGGTGCTTTTATAAAAGCGTTTTCTTCGTTTCGACTCACAACATGCCCCAACCATCTCATAGGAATCTCGATCATCGTTGCGAAACGGGAGTGATTTTAAAATAGCCTCTGATAACAAAAAAATAAACCGAAACTAAAAAAATAACTGCTCGCTAAAGAGGCATCATAACATTTCCGTAGGCATCAATTGATTGCGAAACCGCAGCGTCATATCGGAACGAATCAATATTGGCAGTGAATAATTTATGTAATGCAGAAAAATCGCTTCCGACACGCATACGGCATTTGGCTGCACGCTCTTATCTGTAAATTATTATGGGTTTTTGATGGATTGGAGCTACTTATGTTTTTATTTTGCTTAATGATGTGTCCGATTGTTGTTTTGGGGTGGAATGATGAATGGTAATGGTCGTGGAAGTCCGCTGGGTGTATGAAGCACAAAACGATTGGTATGATGAGATTTGGGAAAGGCCTTTGTCTAAAATGATAGGTTTTCTGAATTGAGTTTGAAGTTTAGAAATTGTCAAAGTCGACTTTAGTTTGACAAGTTCCTTACTTTATTTCTCAGTCTTAACTGACAAACCACATAAAACTGGGTGTCGATGTGGTTTGTCCTAAAAATTTCATCATCTGCCTAGCCGTTTCCCAAATATATTGGGGTCGGCTCCCAGTCGAATCAGATTCTGCTGAAAACCAGTATTTCAAAGCGGCGGCCTACCACCACAACCCATTAACTGGGTAACACGGTACTTCTTGGCAAGACTGGTGTCAGATTTTCTGGCTTCTGACAATCCGTAACGACTGCCAAAGATCTACAAATGACAGCCAGGACCAACGGCTTAACGTGCTTTCCAAGGTACTGAGGAATCTCGATATGGATGGTCACCCATCCACAGAACAATCTCGGCAAGCGTCGCTTAACCTTGAAGATCGAACCGTGCGGCTATTATTATTTAGCCACGAGCTCCTCGAGCTCTTTTTTGTCCTAAACATTTACAAGCTGTTAAAGATTAAGATGAACGCCATGACACCGATCGCAATCGCCATCATCGCATAAAGTATACGAGGACTCATAGCTCTCATTTAACGCATAAACTTTATATCTCGCTTGTTGAAACGCTCGTAAACTTATCTCAATCCTAATTGTATACTCAAACAATAAAGTATTTTCATACAAGAGAATTTGAAGATTTATAGCATAAACTCTGGATTAACTCACAACGGTTGTGCTATCGTTCATCCTTGGAAAGGCACGCAAGCGTTTCTGCAACAAAACTGTCGGGGATTTTATAAAATTGGCTTGAAAAATTTGTTCAGTCTTACTTTGGAACGTGTTCGCTGTTTTAAACTTGTCTTGATCTCAGAACAAAAATCTAGTCGGAACGTTTACGTTACGTTTTCGTGAGTCAACTTTTGTGATACTCGTAAAGTCAACCGCACGAAAGGAAGTCATATTGTCATCAGGAATTCGGTTAGGTTAGTTGGCGGCTGTGTCTTTCATAGGCATATCTAATTTAATTAATAGTATGGCTGCCAAACCTGGACGGCTTATTGACCGGGACACCGGGACAAGTTTCGTTGTGTGGACGTGGCATGGCAGCCCTATTTCAGCTTAAGATGTCCACTAATGGACATAATACCCCCTCCGTCGCCACTCCGACTCGTCCTTAGTGCTATTCAGTAGGAACTCCTGTCCGTGAAAACTCAGGTGAAGTGAACATGAAATGAGCTGTCAATCCATGCAATTAGTGGAATAACAATTCACTTCAAGCTCACTGCATATGAGTAAACATGGTGAGAGGTTTACGGTTCTTCTCGAATCTAGTCACTTAGTAACACTTCAATCATAAATTTACCCTTGTGCAAGGTCTCTGACTTACGGGTGACTGTACCTACTATTAGATACTTCAAATAAAGGTTGCGTGCTTCCAATTCCCATTCGTTTGTCAATTTAGGTTCACCTTGATGTCGACGCTTGTCTCCAATATGGTGCTGTGACAATTTTAATATAAAATTTATGGTGACACGATAGTAGTTGACTATATTATCCCACCAAAAACATTTTCACGTAAACACTACCATAAAAGTTGTCAGATCTCATGTAGAGCCAAACTTTTAAACTCTTCTCTACGCTTTATTCAAAATATGTGATTTGGTCGTTTTAGCAGATTTAGTTGTTTTTACTATACGTATGCTTCAACTATGACTACTAGACCTACCAAATTCGCCATAATATGACTACTGCTGATCCATATACAATCTGTCAACGTTAGCATCTTCGCAAAGGGAAGGTTGAGGTCTGGGCGGACGCCCAAAACTTATTTTAAAGAACTGGTGGCAAGACGACCTAGACGCTTACTGCAAGGGCTTGATTGAGGTCCTCCGCCGAAAGAATACCTGGAAGGATTTAGGAGAGACCTTTGCCCAGTAGTGGAACAGAGGATAAATTAAAAAAATAAATTACAGGCACTTTTAATGTCTAGAAGTCGGTCAGTTAGTTTCAAAGTTGAAGCTATTTGCACGCGCTTAATAACGTGTAAATAGCTGGAGGAGGAGATATCTATGGAAAAGAACGTGCAGGAAACGCCATATAGAGAACCTATTTAACCTCTTTTATTCTCATCAAATTATTATAAAATCCTGATTTGCGAAACTTTCTTAATGCAGTTTGATTAATTTACATAGACACACATTTTGAAATTTCTCGTGTCACGCTAATATTTAAACAAGAACCACCGTTCAGTACTTATTCCATTTTTTCCAGGGTTCCTCAGCCGCCGAACTACTGAACTCACAAGAGCGGGGCGCGTTAGTCAAGCATGCGCTGGAGTCGGCACGTGCTGAGCCCGGCGATGAGCATGCTTTAGAACCTGCCCTCACGCTTAGACCTGGACAGAGTATTGGTAAGTTAAAGCAAAAAAAAAACAGTTTTTTTTTGTGCTGAAAGAACAGAAAAAAAATGCAGTGTGTCGTGAATAAAACGACGCGCGACTTTCCGCGATATCTCTGGAGTCACGGGACTTAGTTTCTTTTGTGTACAGTGTATCCTTCGGTGATAGGTACAGCTAGATTTCTTCTTCGTAACTGGTACTATTTAAATATCCCGACAGTGTCTAATTTCCGACGGATTGATTTTCCATATATTATGGTTCCGTATGGTGTCGGACGTAAAAGAATAACATCAAGAATATCATCACTATCCCATCACTTCCCGTGAGTGTTGTAAGAGGCGACTAAGGGACTCACTACACCACTAGAGAATGGGCAGCAGCATTCTCCGAACATTGCAATAGCTATACTGCGATCGCCAACCCGGGGGAGGCCTATGTCCAGAAGTGGACGTCATTCGGCTGATATGAAGATGACTTTTCACTCATTCATTTTACTTAAGTAATACATAGCAGCATTGTACCAAAAACAAAAACAATAATTAGTAAGTCTGCGACATATACACCCTTTTACTGCAATTTAAATTCAGTACACCATAAACAGATAACTAAATAAGCTTTCAATTAATTCTGATATAAAAAAGTCGCAAGGAACACAGCACAGCACTATCGGACGGCTCACCTTGAACTGGTTAGAACACAATAAGTCAACGAGTCCATCGGGAAGGTGAGAAGGTCACTTTCTCTTGTTGTTGAACTTTGTAAAGGACGGCTGTAGTGTATTATACTTTGTTGTTTTGCTTTTCTATGTAGACCTTATAAGCCTTATTACTGAGCACAGCAGCACAACAACACCCTATTATTTTTCAGCTCTTTTTATAATTTAGTATGGTGTTTCTTATCTTTATCCAATTACCTATGCAGCTACAGTGGTAGCACAGAGTTTCAAGACAATACGAGACCGGTTTAAACTGATACATTGTTACCACTGATCTGTGGCGTACTATTCCATGATATGTTACCAATAAATAAATCAATAATACAAATGATAACCGCCTGCCTTAATAAGGGGTCCTTAATTCGGCCCCTGGTCAGGTCGGTGTCTACATTTCCCTCTACTGTCCCTGGTTGATGGAAACAGGCCTTATGGACACTAAACAAATATCGAAATGTAGGCGTACATCCTTAGGCATACAGCCGTGAGATAATAATATAAAGTTTTAAATTGTCAACAGTGCCAGCATGTGTAAGCAGAGGAGTGGTAGCAAGTATGTTCCCTCTACACGAGCGAACCGCTTTGGAGAACCTTAGAAGGAAATGGGTGAAGACATTGTTTTCTCCACAGCCTATAGGTAAGATTATTTGATGAAGAGCATTTTGTTGGTGGCTTAAAGAAAGAGTTATGAAGATAAATGTCGATGGATGGAGAGAGAGGGAGCCAAAAAGAGGATAAATATAAATCAATATGATTAATCTTTCTGACCTTGAAGTCTGTCAACTTGTTTCTTGAAGTCTGTCAACTTTTCTTCTTCATTTCTCCTGTTAGCCATCAAGCTATTACTGGGTCCCATTTTCTTAATATCATTCATCACACAAACCATCTATTGATATGTTTCTTTGGCCTCCCTCTACGTCTCTATCCCATCAAATTATATAAAAAAATACGAAAAAATAATCATAATTAATTACTACTCGTAATAAGTATTACTGGTGGTTTTAGATTCTAATGATCGCAATTATTGCGTTTCAGATGAGATTAGTGAATATTTTGGTGTTAAAATAGCAATGTACTTCGCTTGGCTTGGACACTACACACAATCGTTAACGGTGCCGGCTGCTGTAGGCTTTATATTTTGGGTAAGTTTTATTTATTTATTTGGTTTTTGAGGACGACGCTGGACAAAATAAAGATAACGTTTAACAGAATAAACGCAATACCTCTTAAGGGGTCAACTCATCAGAACAACTTTCACTATATCATATAACTCTTTTCTTTATTTATTCATTCAAGAAAAATGTTCATATTATTGTATAAATTGTTAGCAAATATTTTCGTTCCAGATTTGGCTAGGCACAGCAAATGACAATTGGAAGGATATAGCTTATGTATTGTTTTCGCTGTTCAATGTGCTGTGGGCGTGTGTATATTTAGAGACGTGGAAAAGGTACGTACAGTATTTATTAGGTAACGAAAACAGCCCTTTCTGCTACGAAATAAAGCAGCTGTCAATGAGATAATTTTAACAAAAACATGCGCGTCTGCACTAAGATCAAAACTTGTAATATCGAAGTGCTATAATAATGATGACAGATCGAAGTATTTTTAGAAAGACACTCTAAAACGACAAACTATTTCTAAAATGTACCATATTTAAGCAGTATACTTTTTTCATGTTACTTGTTTTATTTGGTATGACAGTTATTATGATGCTCATTATAATACTTTTTTTTTTAATTTCAGATATTCCAATGTGCTGGCATATAAATGGGGAACATTAGATCAGAGAGACGAGTTGCTGGTTGAACCAAGACCATTATTTCAGGTATGTTCCTTTTGTTTCTGTTTATAAATAACTCGCGAGGTAATTCAACGGACTAAATAAGACAATATACGTTGTGCAAATTCATATCGTGACAACGACCCATTCCTAGGTCCCATGAGATAATACACTGACAATGTCACAATCCCGTTCCACGCCAAGTGTGATACGTACTGTCACTATTTCAAGGCTTGTTCGTTCTTTCGTCGTCTATGTTGGTTTGCTTGAACTACAACCGGATACAGCAGTAGTTGTAATTCAAGCGTACGCTATTGCCAATACTGCATACAAGTATAAAAATTACTATTATTCTAATAGAAATGTTACAGTCAACTAAGTTTACTGTACACATTTACCAATTTATTTGCCAGAATACAGACGTTATGTTACGTTGCTCCAGGGTGACATGAGTACAAGTACAGTGACAGGTCGGCCGGAGCCGGTATACGCGGCGTGGAGAAGGCGCGTGTGGCGGCACTGCGTGTCGTTCCCGCTCATGTGCGTGTGTCTCAGCGTCGCCGCCTCCGCTACCTTCGCGCTGCTGCGCGCTCAGGTACGGAATACAGACGTTATGTTACGTTGCTCCAGGGTGACATGAGTACAAGTACAGTGACAGGTCGGCCGGAGCCGGTATACGCGGCGTGGAGAAGGCGCGTGTGGCGGCACTGCGTGTCGTTCCCGCTCATGTGCGTGTGTCTCAGCGTCGCCGCCTCCGCTACCTTCGCGCTGCTGCGCGCTCAGGTACGGAATACAGACGTTATGTTACGTTGCTCCAGGGTGACATGAGTACAAGTACAGTGACAGGTCGGCCGGAGCCGGTATACGCGGCGTGGAGAAGGCGCGTGTGGCGGCACTGCGTGTCGTTCCCGCTCATGTGCGTGTGTCTCAGCGTCGCCGCCTCCGCTACCTTCGCGCTGCTGCGCGCTCAGGTACGGAATACAGACGTTATGTTACGTTGCTCCAGGGTGACATGAGTACAAGTACAGTGACAGGTCGGCCGGAGCCGGTATACGCGGCGTGGAGAAGGCGCGTGTGGCGGCACTGCGTGTCGTTCCCGCTCATGTGCGTGTGTCTCAGCGTCGCCGCCTCCGCTACCTTCGCGCTGCTGCGCGCTCAGGTACGGAATACAGACGTTATGTTACGTTGCTCCAGGGTGACATGAGTACAAGTACAGTGACAGGTCGGCCGGAGCCGGTATACGCGGCGTGGAGAAGGCGCGTGTGGCGGCACTGCGTGTCGTTCCCGCTCATGTGCGTGTGTCTCAGCGTCGCCGCCTCCGCTACCTTCGCGCTGCTGCGCGCTCAGGTACGGAATACAGACGTTATGTTACGTTGCTCCAGGGTGACATGAGTACAAGTACAGTGACAGGTCGGCCGGAGCCGGTATACGCGGCGTGGAGAAGGCGCGTGTGGCGGCACTGCGTGTCGTTCCCGCTCATGTGCGTGTGTCTCAGCGTCGCCGCCTCCGCTACCTTCGCGCTGCTGCGCGCTCAGGTACGGAATACAGACGTTATGTTACGTTGCTCCAGGGTGACATGAGTACAAGTACAGTGACAGGTCGGCCGGAGCCGGTATACGCGGCGTGGAGAAGGCGCGTGTGGCGGCACTGCGTGTCGTTCCCGCTCATGTGCGTGTGTCTCAGCGTCGCCGCCTCCGCTACCTTCGCGCTGCTGCGCGCTCAGGTACGGAATACAGACGTTATGTTACGTTGCTCCAGGGTGACATGAGTACAAGTACAGTGACAGGTCGGCCGGAGCCGGTATACGCGGCGTGGAGAAGGCGCGTGTGGCGGCACTGCGTGTCGTTCCCGCTCATGTGCGTGTGTCTCAGCGTCGCCGCCTCCGCTACCTTCGCGCTGCTGCGCGCTCAGGTACGGAATACAGACGTTATGTTACGTTGCTCCAGGGTGACATGAGTACAAGTACAGTGACAGGTCGGCCGGAGCCGGTATACGCGGCGTGGAGAAGGCGCGTGTGGCGGCACTGCGTGTCGTTCCCGCTCATGTGCGTGTGTCTCAGCGTCGCCGCCTCCGCTACCTTCGCGCTGCTGCGCGCTCAGGTACGGAATACAGACGTTATGTTACGTTGCTCCAGGGTGACATGAGTACAAGTACAGTGACAGGTCGGCCGGAGCCGGTATACGCGGCGTGGAGAAGGCGCGTGTGGCGGCACTGCGTGTCGTTCCCGCTCATGTGCGTGTGTCTCAGCGTCGCCGCCTCCGCTACCTTCGCGCTGCTGCGCGCTCAGGTACGGAATACAGACGTTATGTTACGTTGCTCCAGGGTGACATGAGTACAAGTACAGTGACAGGTCGGCCGGAGCCGGTATACGCGGCGTGGAGAAGGCGCGTGTGGCGGCACTGCGTGTCGTTCCCGCTCATGTGCGTGTGTCTCAGCGTCGCCGCCTCCGCTACCTTCGCGCTGCTGCGCGCTCAGGTACGGAATACAGACGTTATGTTACGTTGCTCCAGGGTGACATGAGTACAAGTACAGTGACAGGTCGGCCGGAGCCGGTATACGCGGCGTGGAGAAGGCGCGTGTGGCGGCACTGCGTGTCGTTCCCGCTCATGTGCGTGTGTCTCAGCGTCGCCGCCTCCGCTACCTTCGCGCTGCTGCGCGCTCAGGTACGGAATACAGACGTTATGTTACGTTGCTCCAGGGTGACATGAGCGAGTACAAGTACAGTGATAAATATTTTTTTATTATTCTTATGTATTTGTGGTCTATACGCATTTCCTTTCAGGCTTCCCAGATTTTTGAGTGTATCAGAGAATCGAAAGTTTTGCTGTAATCAATAAGAGCTATGTAGTATGTGAGCTGGTATTCAGCATACTTTTCAATAATTTGTTTTACTTTAGGGATATGGTCTAATACCGAGAAGTCCTTCCGGAATCCTGCTTGTTCTATTGGTTGTTGCTCGTCTAGTTTCCTTCCTATTCTTTTCAAAATAATCTTTGCAAAGATCTTATAAATATTAGACATTAGTCTGATGGGCCGATAGTCTCCAATATCGCAGTGATTGTCTTTGAAATGTGAATAGAAGGATTATTGTGGATTCAGTCCATTGTTTTGGGATTATTTCTGTATTGATCGTATCGATGCGTTGATGTACAAATCCGAAAATATGAGAAATAGCTTAACACTGAAAGGAGTCTCGAGCCCGATTTTGATAAAAACTAAAACTACATCTAAAGTTTTTTAAAAATCGATATTCGTAGCCAGGAATCGAACCGATTAATTTAAAAAAAAAGCACACCCTGTATCATTACTCCATCCGAAAGTGTCGCTAATAAGGATCAAATTCGGGAAAGTATTAATACATGTTGTTCAGTATGGTGTCAGACGTAAAGGAATAGCACCATCCCATCACTTCCCGTGGGTGTTGTAAGAGGCGACTAAAGGACTCACCAGAGAATGGGCAGCAGCATTCTCTGTAGGTACATTGCTACAGCTACACTGCGATCACCAACCCGCTTGCCAAGCGTGGCGATTATGGCAACCCCCCATTTAGGGGAGGCCTATGTTCTGCAGTGGACGTCTTTCGGCTGATATGATGATGATGATGATAATACATGGCCACATTTCTCCAACAGGACTGGTGGGAAACAAACATAATATACTTCACATGGATACCGCGCGCCTTGCTCGCTATCATTATAGCGGTGGAAGAGGAAGTGTACGCTCGGATAGCGAGGTGGCTCAACGACAAAGGTAATGTTACTTAAACGTTGTTCTGCCTTTATAATTATTTGTGTGGAAGAGGTTGACTTTGAGTTTTGTTTTGTCTATGGTCTTAGGGCAGTGGTTCTATTGTTTTGACCTAACGTGTCGGCTTCAAGTCACTGAGTAACTGAACGAAATCGACACTTGCAGATTTTGGAAACAGTTTAAATTGAAATTCGCCCTTAATGGTTTATCAAATAATTCATTTAAGGCGAATTTTTAAGAAACTGACATTCAATGAAGACTGAGTTTGGTTTATTTGTGGCATAATCACTTATGGCCCAAAACTAGCCGCCTTTTCTTTTTAATTACTTTTGCAAAACATAGATTTCCTTCCTTCAAATACCACTGCCATAAGAATGTTTTGTGATGTTTATTTGTGTGCAATTATTTTGGTTTTGATACATATTTATAACAATCGAAAAGAGGTGTGATTCTAACGTAGATCCCGTAATATTAGTGGGGTTTTAATTTATTTTATTTCCTAGTATAATTGTGGTAAGGTAAAATGTACAATTGGAGAAAGCTATGGGTCGTTTTTTCGCACATATCCCGAATATACAACGTGTAACAGAATAATGTTGCGTTTATTCTGTCCTCTAAAGGGGTTATTGTACTGGTATTGCGTTTATTCTGTCCTCTAAAGGGGTTATTGTACTGGTATTGCGTTTATTCTGTCCTCTAAAGGGGTTATTGTACTGGTATTGCGTTTATTCGGTTACACGTTGGAGGAAGACGCATCCTTTATTAATCGTTAAAAAAGACATAAAGATCGATTCCGTTTTTCTTTTTTTCTTATTAATTCACCAAAAGGGAATACGTGCGAAAAGAATAAAATATTTCACAAATTATGCATGACACTTAGTTTTGAACATATTGAGATTTTCGTATAGCAATATTTAGAACATCAATTATTTAAAACAATATTAATAAATAGATGAATAATCGAACTTTAAATAGACACATTTAGTTATTAGTACAATACTAAGTAGAAAACACAGTGTGTAGAACATATACTATAGCGCATATATTTTTTTCTCTTTACTGCTTACCAAATGGGAATGGACACTACAAAAATAAAAACAAAAAAATATGGTAACACTGAAAATTATGACGTCATTTTTTAACAGAGAACTATCGACTCGAGACAAAGTATGAGAATCACCTGATTGTGAAAATAGCATTGGTTTGTATTTAAAAATGCTGTAAAAAAACTAACGCCATACTCGAAGGCTAAGCTTCCATCACGCTTTGCTTATAGAAAATTAACGGAGAAGGTTATTTATTAACCAAGCTGATTGGTAAATGGAATAATAATCTGAAGGCACAGTGATTTAGCTTGCACGCCGTTTCTTTTTCGCTTGCATGCGAATTTAAACGTGTTAGTTTTCTTGTAGCATGTACTGTCAACAAAATAAATAACTAATCGGTCATCACAGTACTTATGCCTTTTATTTATTTAAATTAAAAAAGGGTAGCTGTTTTGACTTGAGTAATCAAATTTTGGCGTCACTGTATCGAGTGTCTTATTTAATGCGTGTTTTCCAACGCGATATCATTAAATATTTTGTCTAAAGTCCAAAGCTGTCCATTTAAAACCAAGCGCGGGCACAGTTACACTGAATCTTTCGTGAATAGTACAATTTCCTAGTACAGCAAAAAGATGGTTCATTCCAAACTATTTTGTTGACTGTACATCTGACATTCAGTAATAAAACTTATTTAATTCATACTTTTTGGGGCTCTTTAACTCTTGTAATAAAACAGAGATTGCACTGGTCCTACCTGGGTATTGATTGATATCGCAATGGCGAATAATAATAATTACAAGAACTTCTTCTTTGTAAGCTTAGCACCGCTCAAATGTAAATAATCTTGAAATTAAAGTCTTTTGAGGCACAAGAAAATTTAAATTAATTGTTTTCAACACAATTTTTTCTTTATTTTCACATCTTTAAAACTTTAATTACGTAGATATTAGTTTAAATCTATTCTATTTATGTTGAAACACTGACTAATATAATTTTATCATAAATAATTCCATTATTATTCAAAGTATTTTGTTTTAGACCGTATGTAGATCGCTTTTGATGTATTAAAAGTAAATGTAGATTGTATAAATTAATGATTTTGTTTTGTTTTCAGTTTCAATTCCTCAACTCGTTCATGAGTTTGTTCTATATTGCGTTCTACCTGCAGGATATGGATAAATTAAAAGAGGTTCGTATCTATCATTGAATAGTATATTAGTATAAAGAAAGAAAATAGTTAAGAAAAATACTAACTTAGGTTATTTAAAACAAGATTATTTTATTTGGACGACATGTCGTCGCGACACCACTGGTTTCTATGCATTACTATCAAATTCCTCCCGTAGCTAACGACACGAAGCTAGTGACGTGTCGTCGAACGGCAGACGACACTGTCGTCCGACCGCAGATCATGTAGTGCCCTTCTACCCTTGGCTAATGCTTTTCGTTTTTTTTTATGTAATAAAAACAAGTTATCATCGTATTCTTCCTCTTGTCATAGAAGATATAAAAGTAAATTTCGATCACTATTCTCGAACACGTCAGACATATTGTTTCACGGAACACTCGTAACCAACTGGCTGACGTTTGCTGTTGCCGTCTGCAGTCGGGTTCGAAATCATGACTGCAGCGACATGACGCGACGACATGTCGTCTGCTGCCGTGACACGTCGCCGGCTACGAACTGGCACCTTTAGGCTTTTCTATTTTTATAGAGCAAGATACCAGAGCCCCCAGACCTTACTTATTTTTCTGTGTTACAAAATATGTAGAGTAACAAGTATCAAGCTAGCAAGTATGCTTACGTTCTCTGTGTTGTTTGTACTTTACACTACTCTTTCCCATACATGTTCTTCTTCTAGGAACTCTGGAACATAAGACTAATAGTCGTTGCAATTCGTCTTTTATGTCTGTGACATAAAGTTTGATTTGCAATGAGATAGGTATGTGGTATGTGATTCTGAAACCCACTGCTAAAGTCCAAAAATAGTAAATGTCTTGGTAATCTTATCATTGCCGCTACTGTGATTATGATTGATAGACTCCGGAAGGTTTATAGGCTTTCCAGCTGTTAAATAGCTTGAGAAGATTATGAAACAACAGTCGCCAGACTGTATAAATTCAGTATGCCAATATTGAATCTTGAAAAATGAATGAATACCGTTAACTCGATGCGTCAACAGCCACGTATACAGATATTACTCAATTGTTTGTGGATTATGCTGACGATTGTAATATCATATTTGCATTGTATAGACTCAATTTCTTTTGCATTAATATAATTTCACGCATGAATTATTTCAAAACGAATGTAACCATAATTATGTAAATACTGATTTAAAAGAGTATCCATGGAGTTTCTTGCACGTTATTCTCCATAGGATCTACTCTCTGGAACGTGCAACTGTCGCGCTGGAGATAGGATATAGACACGCTCACCGACGCGTGTTTTGTTGCAGAACAACTTGCTGCTCCTGTCGCTAGCGTGGCAGAACTAGCTTTATATATTTGTCTGACAGACCTTGACAATAGGGATGATTCCTGGTTACAAAATATATGATTATATTTAGTCCGTCAGTTAGATTATCGAAAAATATTGGACACGTATTTTTTGCTTTATCAAATCAATAAAAAAACGACGAAGATAAATCGCAACAAAGATCAGGGGCTCGATTCTGCTATTGCAATCGTGTCTCAATGACCGGTCAGTGATCGAATATTTGACAACTTTGACAGTTTTTGTATGGGAAATGTGTCAAAAGTTTGACGTTATACGTCAAAAATCGATCATTGACCGGTCATTGAGACACGATTGCAATAGCAGACTCGACCCCCTGGAGTAGGGGCTGGTGACGGCACGTGTACGTAAAAACTGTACATACAAGTGAAGTCACATGAGTTTTCAACGCACTGTAGCGTTTTCATTTTTTGTTTACTTGAAAAAAGAAAATACGTGTCCAATATTTTTTGGAAATCTATCTGACGGACTAATTAGATTTTTTTAGTCATCTACCCTATTCAAAAGTGCCTTTAACTGGTCTATTTGAAGTAAAGGAATTTGTATTAGTATTTGTCTTTTCTTGAATTCAAACAGTTGGTATAAGTAAGTACAAAAATATGTTTTGTTCACAGCAACTAGCCGTTTTGTTGATAACGCGACAAGTGATTGGTAATCTGAAAGAGTCGGCTCTTCCTTATTTGATTGAAAACTTGAGGCTGGCCAAGATTTGTGTCGATGTATTTGGAGCTATCAGTCCGAGCAAAAGTAAGTCCTATGTTGTTATGTTCTTATATAATTCATTCTTCTCTGCCTCTAATCTTGGTACAGTCAAACGTACGAACTATTTTACTTAGTAATCTGCGCCGTTATAGTTATCATTCACATGACATTTTTACCCATTTCAGTACCAACATCGGCCCAGCTGACTGAACTCTTCGACAAGAAGACAGACTCCTCGGGCGATCCTCCAGAGAACAGTCTGGTGAACGGAGGCACTGATAAGGAGAAGGACGATAGGAGAGACTCCGAGCCTCTCGTGGGACAGAAGGTGCTGCATCAAGCGGAGTTGGAGTCACAGCTGTTCAAGGTAACCATCATCATCTTCCTAGCCTTTTCCCAAAAATGTTAGGGTTGGCTTCCAGTCAAGCCTTTTTTTTATCAAAATCGGACCTGCCGTTTAGAAGGAGGTCGGTGACGTATACGCGTACAGAAGAATAATAGATATAACGATAAACGTTTTAACAACATTGTTCCCTTGTCCACAGTACGACGGTACATTTGCAGAGTACCTGGAGATGCTGACACAGCTGGGTCACGTGGTGCTGTTCTCATCTGCCTTCCCGCTGGCGGCTGTGTGTGCGCTACTGAACAACGCGGCGGAGATACGGGCTGATGCTTTCAAGCTGTGCCATGTCGCGCAGAGACCGTTTGGGGAACGAGTCAAGAGTATTGGGAGTTGGCAGGTTTGTGGGATTCGATGTGAAGAATTTTTTTTTTCAAATGAAATTACTTCGAAACAAAATAGCAGCATCATGAAAACTTCTGTAAAATTTTGTCGAGTGAAAATCAGCCAAGAAAAAAAGTCACGAAATAGAGACAGCTGAACAAGTCGAAACCACACCGGGTGAAACAGCTAGTCCAATCTGTAAATCTCTCACCGTAAAAACTTATGTGCAGTGAGTTTGACAGCTCATATCATGTCCACTTTACCTAAGTTTACACGGTGAGATCTTTACAGAAATACACCAGGTCACTTCAGGTTGAATAGCTGCTGTCAATCAACCAGGCTTCATAGCCGAAGCTCTGAAAACCTGTTCATTTACCCTGTCGTCGTTAGCCTATATCAGTCCACTGTGCAATTGTTATACATAAGCTTCTTACGTTTTGTAGCAGCATCAATGCCGCTACAAAAATCAACGTAGCTAAATCTACATTGCAACAAAAAAGAACCGCAACGACATCTATCCCGACAGCTGCAAACTAACTTAACGAAATCCTGAATCGCGATATCAGAGTTTACTGTGCGATTTGAACATATACAACAGCCCGAATATCAACTATCGGACAGTTGCCCACCGGACACAACAACCGTCCAGTCGGAAGATCCTCCCTTTTCAAAGGAGGTATGCGGGACTTTACTCTCCGTATCGCATACCTCCAAACTTTTATAGCAAGACCTGGTTTTTGTGTTTCCACCACCAGTCTCCCAGCTACAATTTTTAAGGGTGCTTTAAAACTTACTTTACCTACAAGTCAATACTGTTGTTATTTCCAGCACGCAATGGAAACTATGGTAGCGGTAGCGGTTCTAGTAAACTGTGCGCTGATAGGTCTATCAGGCCCCGTACATAGAATGTTGCCGGACGCCACTCCAGCGCAAACTATACTCGTCATTGTGGCTTTAGAGGTAAGCTTTAATTTCGTTTGTGTTATTGGTGAGTGAAGATTTGTGTGGTCAACAAATATACTGCTAAGAAGGATTCATGGGTTTGATTGAGTTGAAGTGGCATTTGAGTTTTCCATCTCGGATTTTTTAGTAGCATTCCAGATCCCCAAATGATGGCAATGAGGTTATAAAATGGGTTTTTTTCCCAGACCTAAGTATTGTTGGTTTTCTCATTAGCAACCCGGAGTCTAGAACGTGTGTCTAGAAACTAAGATGTTATTGAAATGTATCTATATTTATTTTCAGCACGTAATTCTGGTGATAGTCGTAGCTCTTCGTATCGCCATACCAGAGATCCCAGCGTGGTTGGCTACTGAGATGGCGAAGGTCGAGTTCCAAAGACGAGAAGCTATCAAAAATGCGCACGCTCCGCTTATGGTAAGAAAATGCAGCGGCCGTTAATAAACATCGAATTTTAGAAAGACACCATAAATAAAATTGAGAGTAAAATTGACTGAGCATTCCCGTTATCCATTTTGGATTTAGAATTATGTCATTTACGGCCGCTTTCTATAATATATCTCAATCCCAATCTTGATCCCGATCCTTGTCTGTAACCAATCAAAGGTGAGGATTGTGTGGTGAAGGACACAAACTCGGCCGTTGATTGGTTACAGACAAGGATCGGGATCAAGATTGGGATTGAGATATACTATAGAAAGCGGCCGTTAGAAATCATATTATCCAAAGATGGCGGACCAATTATTTTTTTATGTACCCACATAGTACATACAATATAGTTAAAATATACTTGCTGAGAGGAATTTCAACAGATCTTATTTTGTTAATTTTGTTCCAGAATATTGATAAGGTCACCTCAGAAGTGACTTGATGTTTTCGCTATGGTTCACAGCCTTTGTCATTACGACCTACATGATAGAGACAGCTATTGGCCGCACAGACTGGCCGTCACTTTGTACCCAGTAGTATTACTCAGTCCATTCTGTCTGCCCAAAGAACTAACGAACATACTTTTTCCTTCAAGTCGGAATGCACATCGCAAGACGACATCCGGCCCTCAGCCCGCAACACTCCGCGCACGGTAACACCTACTACACCGAAACAGCCGACCACCGAAAAGTCTATCGATAAGAAAAAGATCGTCATTGGCAAGATACCTGAAATACCGCCTTTCAGGTAAGTGGCACATAGTCTGATAGGTTACATGATTCGGTTAACCGCATTTGTCACATGAATAGCGCTTTTATGTCGTAGTAGTATGAGCGGTTTTAGTAGTTAAGAGCGTGTACGTCGTATGTCATTTCATACAAACTTAAAAGTCCTTATTCTTCAAAATGCATGAACCGATTTTATCGAAACTTGGTATGCATACGCTAGATATCCAGGTCTAAATAGTTATCAAAAACATTTTTGAAAAAGAGTTCAGGGGGAAGGATATATTGATTTTTCACTTTCTATAGAAAACTTAAAATCGCTCTCTCGCGCCCTCTGAAATCTTTTTCAAAAATGTTTTCTGATAACTATTTAGACCTGGATATCTAGCGTATGCATACCAAGTTTCGTTAAAATCGGTTCATTCATTTTGAAGAATAAGGATTTGAAAGTTTGTATGGAAAGCCGTACCGCGTAAACGCTCTTAAGTGTCAGGGGACTTGTGGTTGATGCGTAGAGAATCGGTGCCTCAAGAAGAAATGTTGCACTAGTTAGAAAGTTTCTAATCCTTTCAAGGTACGGTCGAGGAGCGAAAATGCTAGGCAGTATTTTCATTCAATTGCGTAGTCAGAAAAATGATAAGATGATAAAGAAAATAACATAATATGCTTATCATAATTTATTCCTAGACTCGAGGCCATTGGAAGATGGCCACTAAAATAAAGCATAAATGTGCAATAGAAGAAATTTGTAAAGCTAGAGTAACGTTATTACAATTTATTCTTGTTGATGAGTCTCACATGGACATTTTCGTCCCAGGACCATCAGAAATACGCCTAGAAGTCGTATTCTCATTTATACGAGAGCTTAAGAAACTACTTTCATATCAATCAAAATGTTAATAGGGCTTAAAATTAAATGTATTTTTAGATCTACAGCCGAAAATGTACATTGTGAATGTCCAATACTGCACAAAATTTAGTCTTAAAAGCAAAATTAAATATCAATGTCCATTGGTCATACTCGCAAATCAACCATCGGCAGTAAATACCGCTTGCTCGCTATCCCCAAATTTTAATTTACGTTTATTTTCTTGTTTTCAGTTAATTTGGCACAAGTATTAAATGGATGGGTGTGTAGTGAAATATTATTTAAATATAAGTTTTATTCCTTAACAGTATTTTTACGCTTGTTTTTAATATTTAAGTTTTTTTGCAATAAATCTCTTTTTCAATCTTAAAAGCAGTTTTTTTTTTGGAAGTCCTAAATGACAGGTTGACAGGTTGACAGGTCATTGTATAGTACTGTGATTTGGATGATTGACTACAATGTTTTATCTCAACCGGCAAGATAGGCAGAAATACTATTTGTTTTGAAAGTGTGATTTTTAATCTTCGGTCAAATTACACTTCGGAATAAAGCGGTCAAAAGTTTTGATAGCTATTTTTTCGGACTCTTAGACTATTAATTTTAAACATACATATTAATGTATCTGACTGCCTATCCTGCAAAGAACTTTCTAGAAAATTCCATTAGTGTACAGAACAAAAAAAAATGTAAATTACCTTCAACGATTATTGCAAGTTGATTTGTTTTACGACACCTGACCTGTCGATCAGAAAGATTCTATCACCTATATCTCCACATTTTAGAAGGTAATATGAACCACTGTGTGTGTCTTCCTGTATCTGTGCTAAAACCATCACCCATCTTATGCCATCCTGTGTGCTAATGTATGTATCTTGCGTAAATATGACATGGAGTTTTAGAAAAACGTTTTTTACAAAGAAATAAAACCGACTTTGAAATATAAAACACAACAAAGTACAAAATAACTTTAAATTCGGAAGTCTGTGCCAAAATATAACTAGGAACACGGACTTCCTAAATTAAGTTTGTTTTATTTGGAAGTCGGTTTTATTTTCTTGAAGTCTATAAGACTAGCTGTCACACGGGTTTATGTCATAGGGACGAAGCTATTAAAAGCGTTTGCTGGCCTATAATTTTTCCAACTACATTGGAACAGCTTCAAGTCTAAAGCTGGGTACTGCTTTCCACGTAAGTACGAATGAACAAAGCGAGCATTCGTGCGTTCGTTACGTTACACCTCGTAACTCCGGACAGTACCCACATTTACCGGATATAGCTGAATACCATTATTTAACATGGACCGACAATCTTTCTCAAGTAACTAGGTACCACGAAGGTACTTCTTCTAAAACTCCATGGGCCATAGTTACAATTGGTATTGTAAATTGTATTTTATGTTCAATAATAATAAAAGCGCATTTTCATTTGCGTCGTTTTAATCTTACCCTTTGACACTGTACTAACTTACTTTGAGCACCTTTTACGTTTCCCTTAACACGGAGTTGTAAGCAAATGGAGTGCTAGAGGTTCGCAAAATCAAAAGCAAAACTAAAACATATATCATGTATGCCTATCCTGACTCATCATCATCATCATCATCATATCAGCCGAAAGCCACTGCTGGACATAGGCCTCCCCGCGCGTGTCGCCACAACAACCGGTCCTGTGCGTCTCGCATCCATCGGCTACCCGCGACCCTCACCAGCTCATCGGTCCACCTAGTGGGCGGCCTTCCAACGCTGCGGTACGCGGTCGCCACTCCAGAACTTTTCGGCCCCATCGACCATCTGCTCTGCGAGCAATCCTGACTATCCAATTTTATTCCTAGTTCAGGTAGAACTAGGAATAAACTTGGAAAATCAAGATGTAATAACATCCTGATTATCCAAGTTTATAAGTTATTGGCAGTTTTAGTGGAATTGGGCATTAAATCTCCCAAAGTATGGGCAATTGGGGCACTCATATGTGTGGTTCATGTTCTGAATATGTATTTTACGTGATTGTTAATTATGGCTTATTCCGAGTGTTTTGAAGACTTTGAACCGCTTAATTATAGGATCCTTACCAGACTTGCACCTGGTAAGGTTCCTATAATCAAGCAGGCTGACCCACTGAGTTTTATCAATGCTGTAACGAGTTTCGATCTTCTCTCACGCATTTCAGCGATTGTTTTTGGTGACACAAAACTGCCTGTTTTCTGACTAATTTTCGCTTTTCTGGCAACCGCTACATCTAGCAAAACGATGCTAAATGTATGCGATATTTTGATCTCAGTCTCAAATAGCTTCAACTTTCTTACTGATCCACTGATCACTGATAGATAAAAAGTGTATTAATTTTAGTGGAAAGTAATGCTTTGAGTTTTGATTTGCCACCATAGAATCAATGACCACCGCAAAAATATGCAAGCTAAGCACTCCATTCGCTACTTCCTCTGTAACCCAAACCGCTTACTCTCCCCTCCTCACTTTAACGACTGATATTATCTACCCTAACATTACAGGCCTAAGGCTGCTTCTATCACAACATCTGAACCGCCTGTGACCGTGACCGGGTCCCTGCAGACCTTACAGGATGTCAGCCCGACGAAGCCTATACGACGTAAGGTAGAGACTTTGAGATTTTATTCTAAAGGATTATGTGTACTAGGTTGAAGACAAGGTCCACGTATGACTCACGTACGAGTGTGTATGAAGTAGCAGAGCGCTGAACTTTGCAAGATGTCGAAACAGTGGCGCTTGTACCTATGATGTAACTTATCAATAAAAATAACTTATCAAAACTAACATAAAATACGCAACTTCTTTTAATGTTTTACAATGTTTATTAGAGAGATTTGATCTATGCTGTATCATCAAAAGCTTATAATAGCAGTCCACTGCTGGACTCCAAGACCTCTCCTATAACGAATCGTGTAACTCGATCTTCGGCTACTTCTCTACGTAGCCTAAATAAACGGAAGACGTTAGCTGGTAGTCGTTTTACCTAGCTTCCCGTTCTATTTAATGGATTATACATACTTTGTCGACGTTACAGAATGCTGGAGAAAAACACAGAATGTTATTTTCGCGCCTTTCTGTCAATTCGATTTCCGCTACGAAATTTTCAAATTTCTTTTAAATGCTGTAATATTGTTTTTCAGATTCTTTGAATTTAAGTTTATTCTCATTACTCCTCCACATACTTTGTCTGTCTTTACAATAAAATGTCGTTCACAGGAAGGAGTACCCGGCGCTCCGTTATCTTTACTCGGAGTGCGCGGGCTTAGAGACGAACCTTTACACAGGTCGGCACACTGCATCCCGCATCCCACACAACACAGACCGCTCGTCAACCCGACGTTGCAGGTAAGATTTAACAGCAACTCAATACCCCCTCCCCCTACTGCAATTTCTGAACGCCAGGATCAACAGTGGCGAACACCAGAATAGCGCCGCCGTCGAAGCAATGCGTCCCAGAGAAACGATTCATGTCATGTCTGTCATGGATCCTGCAACAAAAAACATAACTTCCATTTTCCTCCGTATCAAAGACTCCGTAGAAGACTGAACGGAGCTAGGCCATCCGATATTACCATCACCTTTTCTTCTGCATATCCTTGTATCATCCAATTTTAATTCGGCGTTGCGGAAATGTTTTTTTTTACTTTTTTCGATGTTTTCCATCTTAACGGTGTCATTTTCGCGCGCAATATTTTGTCTCCCTTTCTCTTCTCTATCCACAATATTTCAAGGACGATTCATTGAGGTTCCCTCCTCATCTCATTCCAAGACAAACCATTATTTCCTTTTACTGAAGCTAGAAACAACTTCTTTAATTTCCTTATCATTAAGTAAATTTTAACATTTAATTTCAAGAAACAACAACAACAATTCAAGTGCTGCTACTTTAGAACCGAACAATACCCAATAGAAAGTAATTTCTTCAATGGTTACGATTTTAACAACGTTTGTTTCAGGAATTGTCAGGCAGCGTAAGCGCAGGCGGTTCGGAACCGGATCTGAACGCGGTGCCGTCGTCAGCGCCATCTATCGACGCCAGTGCCACCTCCAGCGAAGATGATAAACCTAAGGATAAAGGCAGTAAGTTGAGAGAAATAAATCTTTGAGCTCTTTGAAACGTCAAAATATTTATTATAAATAGTTTATGGGAGGTCTTCCGTTCCAAAATGTTGATGATCTAGAATTATGAGCAAAGCACGGGCCACAATCAGACCAAAGGGTCTGATTGTGGCCCTTTTTTAAAATTTGGTTGTTATGTATAAAGAACGCAACTGATGACGTCTTTATCGCCTTTGCGTGCTAGTCTTAACCCAAACTAAGCCTAGCACTGCGTGGTGCTCTTGCTTTCTGTGGCATACTGGCTGATACTGGATTAGGGACCATCCATTAATCACGTCATACGAATTTCATGATTTTTTTATCCCCCTCATTTCTGAGACTCCCCCCTTCCTAGTGTGACGTCACATGTTTTGTAATTATACATCTAGAAATTATTAAATTAAAACAGTATTTCAATAAAAACAACGTCAAATCAAACATTTGAGAAAAATCACAAAACATAAGAACGATTAATAATATTAATGAAAAGAGCGAGTGTAATTTCCCCAACAAAACAATTTAAACCTCACGTTCATAAATTATAGACTTAGAAATATTTTTAAGTTCTTCGTTAATATGTAGTTCAAACGTGGCTGTAGGCTGTAGACAGACGGACCGCATTTCAACTGCAATCCAACCGCAAATTGCAGTTAGGATGCAGTTTGAATGCAGTTGAAACGACTGCAATAGAACTGCACGTTTGGTTTGCATTCAAACTCGAACTGCAATTTGCGGTTGGATTGCAGTTGAAATGCGGTCCGTCTGTCTAGAGCCTTAATAATTAGATTTTGAAATTTGACATCACGAAATGTAAGACCCCTCCCACCCCTTCTCATACAATGTCACACTTCTTCGACCTCCTCCCCCCCTTAACGTCTGACGTAATTTAATGCCCCCCTTACAGCAAATGGAAGCATTTCTAGTTTGTCTCTTTTAAACGTTGGATTTTTGAAACGTAGTTCCCGTGGCTTGCAGGATGAAGATGTGATTCGGGAGAAAATGTAACGTCACACCCCCTCCATACGTCTTTCCCTTTCTCTCATTCGGAGTTTTAAAAGGCGTGAGGATCTTCGTTCCTGACCGCACACGTTTTTAGTCAATCTGTGAACTCATCACCGTGAAAACTCTATGGAGTAAGTTTGAGGTGAACTGTCATTCCATCTTGTTTGTATGGAATGACAGCTCTGCGGCGATAAGTCCCCTCTTTGAGGAGTAGCTAGAGAGGCGCCTCGGCGTCCTCACCTTGCGCCTGACGCAGGTACTCACCGGACATGGTTGTTTCGGGAGATACCCTTCGGATTCAGCGGGAGGACACGTCCGGGTGTTATCACTGTGATGATCGCCCGGAGGACACGGTGGAACATACGGTGGGGGTCTGCCCTGCTTGGGCGGAGCACCATCGTAACCTCGTTGAGGCGACCGGCGGCGGCGACCTCTCGCTTTCGACCCTGGTTCAATCCATGGTCCGGAGCGAGGAGAGATGGGAAGCCGTCACTTCACCAAAATTTTCACGGTGCGAGTTTTCTAACACTACTGTATTTCTTCCCAGGTCGATCCCGCGCTAAGGCAGCTCTAGTGAAGCGCGTGCGCTCGGTGGCAGTGTTCTCGCTGGGCTTGCGGCGCGCGCGCGAGGCGGCGGCGCAGACCGACAAGCACGCGCACACGCCGCACACTCCCGACAAGTCACACGTGAGTGCTGTTCTAATGGCAAGCGCTTTTGCATTGGCAACGCTGCAGCGCTGTACGAAAACTGTCAAAGTGTCGTTCTTAGACAGCTTCACAATTTGGCACTAGAGGCGCTAGTTAGATAGAATCTTTGCATCGCCAATAGTCACAAAAATGACACACTTGTCGTTGAATTTTGTATTTCCTGGGATCTTAAACGTATTATGATTTACTTAACATATTATTTTGTCCGTTTCCAGAGCCTCCCAGCGCCGATGCTAGGCGGCGAGCTGTCCCTCATCCCGATCGAGCAGCTCATACAAGTGGAGGACGTGAAACCGCGGTCCACGTAGAATGGTACTAGCTCCTTTTATACATGTTCCCCTGGTAGTTTTGGTGTTGAGTTGTTGAGTACACACGATTTTTTAGGGCTATTTTCGTATCAGCATATATGTATAGTTTTGTTGAAAATTATATTCTGTTAAATATTGGTATTCTTGGTTAACAAAAAAGTTACTACGATGTTTTACAGATCTTATTATCCAAGAAAACTCTATTGATTAGTTTTTATTACAGGTATCACAAACTTGAATGTCAGGAAAAAGTATTTGCGATATACTTTTATTGAAAAAATGTCGACATTAGCGATACCTACAGTATGATAATAATAGTTACAAAAATGTTATCTTTCTAGGGTTATACCACAGGGGTGTCACCCATACTAGCTACGCCACTGGGGCTAAGCCTGTTCTATTGGATGGGTCTGTAAAACAACTAACGAATTGTGGGGGGCTACACAAATCTATGCCTATCCCTGTTGCTGTACAGACACTATGAAATAATAAAGTACTTTATTATAAAAAAATAAAAATTATAATTTTTCAATTCGTGTATAATCAACAACTAGAATCACCTAACAAATCGGAGTACAACTATAGCTAGACTAGAAAGAGCCTGTTATAGACCATAGCATAGACTAGACTAACAATGTATTGTATAATAACGTAGAATATTCTTTTAGATTCGTTTTCTATTCGTTGACTTAGTGTAGTAAAGGATTGTGTTACAATGAATTGAAATGTTTTGACTGTTTTTTTGTGAAGTACAAAATTTTGTAAGCGTGTTTTTTGGTCTGGAGCAGTTGTTGTTAGCTCCAGTATTGTTGGGAAATAATTCTTACTAAAAAGAGGGTAAAATAATGATTCAGAAAGCAGGTTTTCATGTCCATGGTATGGAAAAAACATGGCTACTGTCCGTTCATAGTTATTTTGGATCAGAGTGATCTTTATTCTTGTTGCTTTACGGTTCATAATTGGTTGCTGTAATAGGTAAAAACCCGATTTTTTGAACGGAATTATCGACGCTTCAATATCAATTCAAGTATTGCGTATATATAATTTTCGTACCAAAAATTGGGCACACATAAATGTCAAACAATTATGTACCTCATTTACATCCAAATAATTAATATTTTCCAACAAACAGTACTGGAAGTAACGTCGTATTTATACGGAAGTAATGTAAAAGATTTGTGATACTGTAAGAGAAAGATATCAGACACATCTCGTGTGGAGAAGGCTTTTTGATGTATTTTTACGTGTTTCGATGAGATTTTTCGATGTTATAAGCCGCGTTACGTACTGGTTACTTTTGTTAGGAAACTAATGCGATTTTTTAACAAGGCTTGTTCGGTTCTTGTGTAAAGATCATATATAATGGCGAAAACCCTTGGGACATTTTCTAACGAAAAATTTAACGCAGATGTAAAGTTGCATATAAAACAAACAGCATTGACATTTGAGTGTTATTATTAAAAACGTGATGTTCAGACTGGACCACGCATCGCTAAACTGCAGTCGAATCACAGAATGAATTGGAAACTTAACTGGCCAAGAATTGCTTAATAAGGGGGGAAGTGGAAATTATTTTTTTTTTCCTGGGACTCGTCGAGCTTCATTGACTCGGCGTTTTTCTAGTGGTTGCCACTGTTTAATCAGGCTTTCAGGCAGGAGTTGCAGTGGTTTGGGA
Organism: Melanchra persicariae; assembly: GCA_947386135.1. Classification (NCBI taxonomy): domain Eukaryota; kingdom Metazoa; phylum Arthropoda; class Insecta; order Lepidoptera; family Noctuidae; genus Melanchra; species Melanchra persicariae. The sequence goes on along the minus strand of OX376667.1, from coordinate 11,793,552 downwards.
ATGTGGTGCGGCGGGCTTGGCCAAGAATTGGCAAACTGTAACGCTTAATCGACCTTGGAGAGTTATGAAGTTCATGGCTTATGGTAAAATTAAACACTCATTCGTATTTTAAAAGAACAGAGTTGTCGGGAGGACCTAGGTCGATATGCGCGTCATACATTTCCTAGGAAAAAAATCTATTAAATTTCGTTGAAAACAATATAAGCACGTTTGCATCACTGTTACCGTTGCGTTTATATTATTTTTATCTCGAAATGTTCATTTTTAAATTAAAAAGTCAAAACATCATTCGAGCCCGGTGTCAAGTTAACGCGTACTGGTATTATAATGTCAATTGCTGCGATCCTTCACAGTATGAGCGAAGCAGGTGTGTTCATAAAGAGGAACACACTAGGCGTAATGCTATTTGCAAATAAAGGAACGCCTATCAGTTTATTAATTAATACTTCATGTGCAAAACTTAGTATTTTATTGTATTTATACCTTCGTCCGTGTGTCACTGAAAGACGCTACGTCCTCAGGCAAATTCCAGCAGGTGGTGATGGCAACTTTGGATCGGAATCGATGGAGACGGATTGTCCGCTTAAAGGGGTTCAGTGACCACAAGAAGAAGTGTGTCACTGCGGGGTGCAACTGAAAACAAGCTCAGTTTGTCTGACGCCCAGCAAATGCTGAGATGGTAACCCTTACGGTATGGGCACGCTCAGCGCAATTCTGTACCTACTATTATTTCTGTTACTTTGTCTTTGTTGCTGTACGTTTGTGTATGTGCCGAATAAATGTTTTCTATTATATTCTAGTATTTAGATAAGAGTACTAACAAAAGAAGCCAGTGCGTCCGGCGCTTGATGTTTTCGTCTGGGTTCGTCGTACCGCAATATAGTTTCCTAAGCTTGTCTCATAAAAGCAATCGTCTGACAATAATTTCGAGTTGCTCTCTGTACTTATGTACTTATGATGGGTGTTATTTCAATGTTTTGCTTTTGAACCTGACTGGGATGTGAATTTTGTACTGATTTTTGGCTACAGGAAAACTATTTTGACTAGCACATGTGTAAAAAGTCCTGCGTGACGAGAAACATTTTAAAGAACACATACAATGATATTTCATAGGCAATATTTCGGGGGTGAAAATAGTCATAAAGCAACTAAAATCGCAAAAAGTAAATGTACTGAACAGCAGATGTTTTTATTTTGTTTCAATATCACCCCTAACAAAATGGATGTACGGTCAAACACGTCAGTAATATTGTGGACGTATGTTACCTTTACAAACTGCCAGTACTATTCAAAATGTTGGAAATTCGAAGGAGGTGCAAGCAAAAACTAACCTTAAGGTCCTTTACATTTGATTCCTTTTGAATAAAATAAACGGTTCTAACATTCTTCTAATTTTCGCGTCCCAGTCGGCCTGTAAATAGACTTAGCTAGTAATCGATGTGTACCACTCTAGTACCCCTTTTTAAACACGGCTAGAACTACTTCACTCTTTATCGTATGTAGGATATTTTGCGTACAGTAACATGTTATGAAGTTATAAGAGAGAAATTAGGAAGTAATCAAGAATAAAAGTAATTTTGAGACGTAAAACAGAATGGCAATTTTATTTTATTGGAAAAGCTTACGTTTCACCACTTTAGTGTATACGACGTAGTAACATAAATTGACCCTTAAGTTGGAGAAAATAGTGCTCATTAAATGCATCGAAACAAATTTATCCAAAAACGTTACCGTCGTTAAAGCGTGTTTATTAGCGTTTAAAAGTAACAGGTCTTCCATTTTCGTTTGCAATACTTTGTTACATGTTACTCTACGATTATTCGTACTAAAACTTGTGTTTAGGATTAAAAGACATGCATTTGGAACTTTTACGGCACTAAAAATGCATTTATTCTATGACCTATCCCTTTGGCGCATCATGTTATGTTACGTTGTTTCTGTAGTTTATTTACAAAATAGCTTGGCCTAAATATTTGTATAAGTAGAAATGTTTCAACAGCGCGTCTTTTAATTCAAACTCATGAACAACAATACTATAAAATTGTTAAATATAAAATTAGTTCCTAGGCATCGATTGATATAATGAAACATTGTAGTCGAAGGCAGCTCCCATTATATGTATTTTTGTTACTAATCGCTCAATAGCGCAGTCAATTAACAATTGTAACTATTTTTCTTTTCAAACTTGAATTCAGAATCTAAGGAAATACGTACTCTATTTGATACACCATAAAGTTCAAATTACATTGCAGCTGAACTGTATTTAGAACCTTATTAATTTTTATTAGCAATGGTCACTCTAAAATCAACTTATATTACTTTCTTCTAAAGTAGATAGTTAAAGTAAGCAATCAAAGATTCTGAATTCAAGCAAAGCTTCTATTTCTAATTGTATAATAACGAAGTATTATCTTAGGTTGTCGTCTTGTCTAGTCCTTAGTTTCTATGCTGTCGTTGTGAAGTGTATCAAGTTTATGGAGTAGTGAGGAATGGAGTTCTCAGTCGTAAAATAAAATTATTCCAATCTAATACGTGTGTTTCACACGAACTTTAGACCTTCATTTTTTATCAATTTCATTTGTAGCTAGTAAACGACATATCCGACAACCTCAACACATTAGAGATCGCACAGTATGTTGATATTAAAGTCTCCTAATTGGCTAGTTGGAATTGGCTACCGAACTACGGAGCATGGAGGTGGAGCAACCACTCATCATTATTTGCCCTTGTCCCAGTTTTCTTTACGTCGGCGTAGAAAGATTGTATATTTCATTCTCTCCTTCAACTCCGGAGTGATCATTAGTTAAACCAATGAGTTAAGAGCGTTTACGCCCTAAGGCATTTCATACAAACTTTCAAGTCCTTATTTTTCAAATGAATGAACCGATTTTTATAAAACTCGGTATGCATACGCTAGATATCTTGGTCTAAATAGTTAGTAGAGAACATTTTCGAAAAAGAGGAGGAAAGATAGTGATTTTTCACGTGAGTCAATCTACAGCTTCAGACGGAATAACAGTTCCAGACAAAATTAAATCATCTTAAGTTTTCACGAACGTCCGTTCGTGAAAACTTAAGATGATTTAATGTTGGCTGCCAGGCCAAACAGACGCAGTTTTACCAGTTAATTTTAAACTGTTGTGCAAATATATTTCACGACACTGACGCTCCATTTCTCTCTACTCTGTGACCAACAATTCTTTAATATAAAAAAACGCTAACTGTATTTCGAAGAGAGTAATTATTTTTATCGTATTTTATGATAGATTAAATTAGATTTAGTTGAGCTTTTTATAGATAAAAGTTTTGTATATCGTTAGCTTAGTGTATGGATATATTTAGCGTTGTAATTGTTATTGATCAATGACGTAGCTGTATCCCCTGCTATTTTTTATTTTTTATTGTTGAATAGGCTTGCTCTTGATGGAAAGCGATGGATGAGGTCTATTATGGAGCAAGCATGCTCAGAAGATGCCTTATGGCACTCGTCCTTGTACCTGAAAGTACTGGTATTTTGTATTTGTCAGACAGCAGTACATTTCAATCTGTTATTTTTTGATGATGGATTTTGAACCATACGTGATGAACCGAACGTTTAAAATCCTGACCGTTTTCACTAAGATGACGTTGAGATCTAGGTAAATGTCACTACATTTCCGTGTTGAGTGAAACTGGGTATTAAACACTTTCCCACAAAACTTACTCATGTACAACCAGCACCAAATTGTTTATTTCACTGTGACATGACTCTTATTAACTTTAATCTATTAGGGAACCATTTAAAGTGTCCTATTGGCAGATGATACATTTACGTCAAAAAAACTGCATCTAAAAACTGTTAAATTGTGTTGCAAATGTAAGTTATGAGAAACTGAAACTTGACGTCCAGTGTTGAAGCTTTTAATATACCTAAATTACTTTGATTCTTTGTCCTTAGGTACGTTTATTTCTTTTACAAGTTATAGTATTGCACGAATACAGCAGTAGCGAAATTGAAATGCAATGTTGAATTATGAACGAGCTCCAGAGCACTTCTTTAATGTCGCATGCCATGCAAAAATGCAATTACCGCGGCGTTTTTGTAGGTCCGATCTGGTTCATTTGTTTTTGAAAAGCTTGCAAATATGACATCTAACTACTTTCAAATTCGGTTCGATTTCCTAAAACACATTGCATAATCCGCTGAGACATGCCGTTCTTGGTAATCGTACATCGTTTAAAACACTATCTGAAAAAAGATAAGATTTTATACGGCGAAAATGGCTTCAAAATGTAACTCTTGTAGAAATGATAATAATAATTTTCCTACTGCTGTATTTGAAAACTTATTTCTTCCTCACTTATTCTTCTTAATACTTACTTCTAAGCCTGGCTCCATCCATTTAATGTTGTACTTACGGAACTGCATTTAGTTGCATTTCTTTTTAACCCATGTATATTAATATCAGTGCCACATACTACGACCAAAAAATCTCTTCCCCACTTTCTATAATCACCCAGTTTTCCAATTTTCCCATCTATCTGACTTCTTTTCAAACACGAACTTCTAAACGATTGATTCGTCATCAGTATTCTTCCATTTTGTAAATCTTGCGGTACAAAAACAACTATTTGTTATTATATGTGTCGACATATGACCCTCCATTTATTAAAAAAAACACCAATTGTTCACCAAATTATGTCACTAATTTATTCACTTTTATTTTATAATTTTTAAATCACAGTTTTATTGATAACTGAAACTATTTATATTACATAAATGAATAACTAAGTATGATACAGCAAGTGTACCGAGTAACGTCCGCTCTACGAATGCCGCTCCACTGTGCGTGCGCCTCTTTTTATAGAACTGTGGAGGGGAGAGTCAGGTGTTCGTCGGACGATAGCTCGCTGCACGTGTTGTTTACAATCTTGCAAGGGCGGCGCCGTCACGGCCATACTGACGAGCACACGTCCTCGTGCGCGTGTCTATGGATTATCTGAGGGCAAGGAATTGGTTCGTTCATCCTGACTGGATTAGTTCACATAATATGGCAATTTATAAAGTAGCAATTATTTCTATAATACAGTCTAGTCCGGAAAACATTCCCTACAGACTAAGCGCATACCTGGACTGGTCTCAGACAGACCCTTCAGGTGCGCAAATTGTCCCTTCAGTTTGGAAACTGGACCGGACTGTGCTAGACCGGGTTAACCCCCTCTAACTTAATCGTTTGTTGGACCGGATAAACCCTTCAACCTTTTTTTTTTTTTTTTTTTTTTTTTAATTTTTTTTTTTTTTTTTTTTTTTTTTTTTTTTTTTTTTTTTTTTTCATTTTTTATGTATAGTAGCATTAACTGTAATCTGTTCTGAATGTGGAATATAAGAGGAGGAAGACCCTTCTGAGTTGATGCTTATGATGGACAAAGTGTCACTATTTGCAGACAAAGTATCACTATTCGCGGACAAGGTGTCACTATTTGCGGACAAAGTGTCACTATTATCACTGTGATCGTCTTCATGAACAAGGTTATTTTCTGTGCACGCCGTCACGTCATCGTCATTGTCAGTGTAATTTTCAGATATTTCTAATAAATTAGATGGTCCCCGGGGTACCTCACGTAAGTTTTCATGGGCGTACTTGTACACCTTGTTAGAACCATCTATGTGTCGTAATTCATATCTATCATTATCTAACACCGCAGTAATTTTAAAAGGACCTTTATATTTTGGGGCCAACTTTGTTTGGTGTCGTTCCTCGCTTCTCACAAAAACAAAGTCACCTACGGAAAACGGTTTCACTTTAGCTTTCCCGCGATTAAAACGAATAACATCAGTTTGGGCTAGTTTTTCTATACTATCAGAGGCGATGGCTCGTGTGGATTCAAGATCTAACCTACTAGGGTCATCACTACTTGTTGCTATTTTAGAAATATTAAGAGAGTTTCCCTGAATACCGAACATCAATTCAGTGGGGGTAAATCCTGTTACTCTGCACCGTGTGCTATTCAGGGCAAGTTGGATATCTCCCAATTGTTCTTGCCATGATTGATCGGAATTATTTTCGACTATTGTAAGAAGAGCTTTTAAAGTTCGCATCACACGTTCAACCTGTCCATTAGCTCTACTAGACCCCGTGGCGATCAAGTGTAGTTCAATATTATGCTCCTTGCAGAAGCCTTTGAAATCAGAGTTATCGTATGAACGTCCACGATCAGCTATGACTCTTTTTGGGGCGCCAAATAAATTTACGGCATCTTTAATCGATTTAATAGCGTCGGCAGAATTTAAACTTAACGTATGTTTTAATAGAATAAATTTTGTAAAAGAATCAATAATAACGGAACAGTATTCCTTGCGGTCACTCTTGCCGCTTAATTTACCTGTAAGATCTAAGTGTATGGTATGCCATGGAGTTGAAACTTTCGGGATTGGGTGCAAACGTACTTGTGTTGCGCCTGATGGGCCTTTTGATGACTTACAAATTACACAAGAGTCTACAAACCTTTTGACATATTTGGCCATATTTTGGAACCAGTATAGATCATATAGTTTGTCAAGCGTTTTTTCATACCCTAGATGCTTTATTTCAGTATGCACATGACTTATAAGGGACCAAATTAAAGAATGAGGAAGAATAGGTAACCATTTGGTTGTTTTATAACGTTCTACCTTTCGATATAATATGCCTTGTCTAATATCATATGTGTGAGCGAATTCTAAGGGCAATTCATTGGACTGAATCTTAGCAATTGTATTTGAGATTTCAGAATCACGTTTTTGCTCTACGGACAGCCATCCTTTCTCAAGCTCTGAAAAATTTACTTTCTTTACTTTTGGAATTTCAGGGCCACCAATTTGGGCTATAGTTTGTGTGCTTGGGGGGGAATTACGTGACAAAAAATCTGCGTGAGCCATATTTTTCCCTTCTTTATAAACAATGTCAAAATTATAAGACTGTAGGATTGCCCACCATCTATGCACCCTAGGTGTTAAGTCTTTCTTGGAATGGGATGCCTTCAAAGCATTGCAGTCGGTGAATACGGTAAATTTGCGGCCATAAAGGTAGTGACGGAAATGCTCCACAGATTTAACCACAGCTAGTGTTTCCAATTCATATGAATGATAACGACTTTCAGCACCTGATGTCTTGTGACTAAAGTAAGCAACTACATGAGGTCGGTTATCATGTCTTTGAATTAAGACAGCTCCGTACCCATCACTGCTTGCGTCAGTATGTAATTCTATAGGCAAATTGGGGTCAAATATTTTTAAGACAGGTTCTGTTACTAAGTGATTGACAATTTCACTATGAATTCTATCATACTCTGAAGTCCATATGATAGGTCCCTTTCCTGATGTTAAAGGGTACAAAGGCTTTAATAATTTTGAGAAATTGGGAATGAATTGCCGGAAGTAAGTTGCCAGTCCAATCAACTGTCTAACTTGTTTTACATTGGTAGGTTTTGGGGCATCTTGGAGAGCTTTAATTTTACGAGGGTTCGGCCTAATCTCTCCAGCAGAGACAACATACCCTAGATATTCAACCTCTCGCTTCATAAATGAGCATTTTTTCAAGTTAAATGAGAATCCGGCGTCTGATAATATTTTAAGAAGTTTTTCAAGTCGAGACAATCCCTCATCGACTGTTTCTGACGCACAGAGGACATCATCCATGTAAACCAAAATTCTGTCATCATTCAACTGCTTTAACGCAGTATTAATTGCCCGTTGGAAAACTTGGGGAGCATTTCGGAGACCAAACGGCATAGTCAAAAACTCGTATTGGCCTGTTGGTGTAACAAAAGCAGTTTTGTCAATAGAATCTGAATGGACTTCTATTTGGTGGAAACCGGAGGCCATGTCAATTATAGAAAAATAATGAGCTCCATGAAGCTTATTTATCTGATCATTAATTATTGGAAGTGGGTAACTATCTGGACGCGTATTACTGTTCAGCTCTCTATAATCTACACACATTCGATCAGTACCGTCTTTTTTCTTCACTAAAAGAATGGGACTCGCAAATGGTGAAGAACTTTCTCTAATTATATTAGCATCCAACATCTCTTGTATCTTTTCATGTACAATGTTTAATTCAGGTGGGGACAATCTATAAGGTCTTCGATGAACAGTTTTAGAGGGGTCTATTAGATCTATTTTAAGTTGGCCAGTTGATACACGTGAGGTTGGTAATTTCTGAATAAAAGCATTAGAATATCTCATAAGTGTGGCAACTAGGTGGTCTCTGTCGTTTCCAGTTAGATCAGTGTCAATAGTATCACGGTGAAATGGTCCCGACTTGGAGCAAGAGTTTGAAGATTTACTTTGAGTAAATGTCAAATTATGGTTGCTTATCTCTACAGCTAAACCCGTCTCTAGAATATCTCGTCCTAACAATACGTCTTCGGAAAGATGGTTTGCCGGTAAAACATGATATAATACGTTAAATGTAAGGTTTTGTACAGTAGTGGGACATTTAATTTGTAATGTGGAAGTAACGTTATTACTACCTACACCTTTTAAAACCACCTGTTCATGAAAACGTTCGCCTTTCAATAATTGACTGTAATGTTGTTTTATCAAACTACATTCAGATCCAGAATCAAATATAAAAGGTAACTCAAAACCACTTATCTGTAACACACCGTGTGATGTTCTGGAGCAAACGTTGACCTGCTTGCTGGGGCCTGGCGCAGCACCTGGGGTGGCGTTTTCTTTCTTCCTGTAACGCATGGGGCATGCGGAAGCCACATGACTAGGATCGTTGCACACGTAGCAGGTTACTTGAGGACGGGAGCTTTGCGCGGGTTGACGTAGTTGTTCAGTTTTAGTTGGGTTGGTATTTCTTGAGTGCAGCCGCTGTCTGTCACGACACTCAATTCCACGATGTCCAGTTCGTCCACAAAAATTACAGTTTCCACGAAAAGGAATTGAGTTCCTAAAACGTTTCACGTCTGCTTCATTTGTAGCGGATTCATCGTTTTTACGTTTGAGTGTGAAACCCCGCAGTGTTCTAAACAGTTGATGCTTGTCGTTTATGACGACAGAGTTGAGTTCTCGACGAACTTGGTCATCACATTGTGATAATACGGAGATAGTAAATCCGGTGATTACCTTCTCAGGTAAATTCGAATCGGGAATTTTTTCGATCAGATGCCATAGACGCATTCCCGCTTCAGCTGGACTATCTTTGGTGTCCATTTGAAATTTTATTATCTGGTCAAAATGGTCTTGTATTGTCATCGGCTTCGAAAACCTCGACAGTAGTATTTCTTTGATATTTGTCCATGATAATTGTTGAGGCTGTATCTTCGTCAGGCAAGTAGCAGCGCGGCCCTTCAGTGAGTGCGTAAGTGCCAGTATCAGATCAATACCTTCTATATTTTTCTTCTCGATAATCATCTCGGCTAACGTACACCAATTTTCTATGTCAGATTCTGGCTCATCCGGATCAAAGTTCACAAATTTAGTTGTTGTGTTCTGAACAGGTCGACAGGCGGTTATATTTTCAGCGATTTTCGTGAAAATTGCTTCCATACCAGCGGAAAATAATGGCATCTGTTCCACCATTGAATCACCCGATGATTGATCCTGGGGTGGATCCACCACTTCTGATGTCGACATATGACCCTCCATTTATTAAAAAAAACACCAATTGTTCACCAAATTATGTCACTAATTTATTCACTTTTATTTTATAATTTTTAAATCACAGTTTTATTGATAACTGAAACTATTTATATTACATAAATGAATAACTAAGTATGATACAGCAAGTGTACCGAGTAACGTCCGCTCTACGAATGCCGCTCCACTGTGCGTGCGCCTCTTTTTATAGAACTGTGGAGGGGAGAGTCAGGTGTTCGTCGGACGATAGCTCGCTGCACGTGTTGTTTACAATCTTGCAAGGGCGGCGCCGTCATATGAATGATTAATATCTACGTTGGTGATTCATCAACTATCAAAATGATGAAAACCTGTTCATTAAAGTGTCAAGTGAAATCTGATGTAACGTTTTTTGAGCGTCATCTTCCGCCAAAACATTTCCTTTGCTCATTTGCGTTTCATTGAGGGATCACATTTGAATTTTTCCTTTAGATAGTACCTAGTTGTAAATTTTAACTAAATTTTGAGATATGGAAGCCTGTCAGTCACGACTGACAGGCTTTTAACCGATTGTAACTTTTCAATGGCTGCTTTTACAAATTAGATGCTGAATTTATTCTTTATTCCCGTTGTCCCCGTATGACATAACCCCGTTACGGGGACAGCGGGACGTGATTAAATTTATTTCCCGTTGTCCCCATAACGTACATTCGGCTAACGGCGAAAACGGGAAGTAAAATAATAATATTTCTGGGTGGTTTTAAAAAAAAAAAAATGTCCGAGTCCGGGTGCCCCAAGTCCCGAACTCGCTTCGCTCGCTCTTGCACCAACATAATTTGAAAAGTATAACAATAAATTACCTGGGACAACGGGAAGTAATTTTAATTATTTTATTAAATTCCTTTTCTTCCCTTTAACGGGGACATCAGGAATATACTGAATTTACAATTGTTTGAGAAATTTTACTAAAGGCTGAAGCATTCAAAAGCTCAAAATCAAATGTGGTCCCTCAATGGGAACGCAAATTTAAGAACTTCTCCGAAAAATATTCTAGAGAGAACGTGAGAGCAACTAAGTTTTCTACAGATAGTGATACCATGAGTAGTGAACGCTCATACACGCAAGTCAAGTGATGCAATATTGAACACAGCAATCGACGAAACTTAGGAACAGGATTTCATATAAATAGCAAATTAGATAGCGTTTTACTCTCGTCACTAAAATACTGAGGTTGAATTTGAATGTAGTTAATAATCCTTCATCCTAATAATATGTTACATGGTGTTGATTATTGAAATAGTAAAGAAGCTTCATTCTAAATAGTAATGTGTCGTAGACATTAAATTTGTTGTTGTACTTATTTTTTATACGGGATATTGATAAATGTTGCATTTTTGTGTAGATTACAGATTAAATTCGCGATAAAAATTAAAATGGTCTTTGTATTTTTTTTAAGTTAAATCCCCTTTTCGTCAACATGTCGCAACGTTTGGAATACCTAAGCATGATCTTCAGAAGAATGCTAAGTTAAGGTATAAAAAGTTTGCTACAAACTAAATTCATTGCATTACAGACGTTTCATTTTTGGAATGGCAATAGCGATCATTGCCCTTTTTCTAATGTTTTTATAGGAATCAAAACAATAAACTATGCATTAAAAATTACCTCCCTTCTTGGGCGGGCGAGTTAAAATATTGAACATCACGACAGATGCCAATTCTGGAGTTTTGTCTTAATTTCAGTTTTTGAGATTATGAAGCGCAAGAACGCCAAACGACAAACAGATGTGGTAGGTACTTTATAACCTGATATTATCGGTTTTAAGTAGAAACAAAGAGTTACATTTCTGAAGCACCAGTTGCGAAGTGTGCCATATGAGAAGTGCACCAGTTGCTAAGTTCACCATTTGAGCATGGTGTACAAGTTGAGATGTGCACCAAATGCGTCAAACCCACCCCGAATAGGGTAGCAAGTTAGCGCCTACAGTTCGCTTCAAATAACTGTGCCCCTCTGAAGTTGGCTACGAGTGGCTGCGTAGTAGTCAAAATTACGAACAAACTGCAACTGCGCATGCGCGTGGCGGGGATTATGGCGGCGCGATATTATGTCTCAGTCGCTCGTTTACGTTCGATGCATGCTTGCGTCCCGCTTGCTCCCGTCTACGTGACTGCACCTGCGCGATCTTTGCAAATGGCTAACTTCAGAGGGGCACAGTTATTTGACGCGAACTGTACGCCGTGACAGCTGGCATTCTTTTGACAGACAGCGCACGAGGTACACGGGTGCTAACCTATTGGCTCGTAATCAAGACTCATCTTGTGTTTTACCGTATATTTTGTCCAAAACGAGCGACTGTTATTAACAGAGAAATAGACCGGAATCGGAATAGACCGCTCTGCTGCTCATTCTGATATTCCGTCTTACATTTATGAAAAAACGGTTACAGTGGCGTGATAAAGATTTATTGATATTTGGTAATACCCCATTCACCAGCATTTTGTAGGTATCTATCTAATAGCAAATAAATGGCGTGGCGTAGAGAGCATACTTCCGATGCGCTTGGAGTTCAAAGGTTCAAAAATGTCAATAAAAGTACGTGGGTCAATGATAGCTATTGCCACTCTAAAACACAACAACCATGTGAAACGCACGCACACCTGACCCAAAAATCAACAATCTTTCAAATGCGACAGTCTTTAAGAAATAATTTAGCCAACTCTTCCGGACTTGTAGTAGGTAAGCTTCAGCGCTCGTGAGAAATAAATAAAACACTTCAATGATACATGAACATGATGGATACTATTTAATGCGATTAAATACACACGTTTGGATTACATCTTACTGACTAATTAATACAGTAGGCCGTTACTATGGCACATCGAGTTACAGAGTGTCACAAGTATAGGTGACAGAGACAACACTTCTTTTAGTGTCAGCTCAAAGCAAGACGCTGCGCGCACTTTTTAAAACAGCTATACAATAAAGAACTTTATTTATTACACAAAAAGGTACACATTATATAGATACTGAATGAAAATTGAATCAATTATTTTTTTTTTTTTTTTTTTCTGGAATAAAGTCTGGAGTGAATTCGAATAAATCCGTTTTTTTAGGGTTCCGTATCCAAAGGGTACAAACAGGAACCTATTACTAAGACTCCGCTGTCCGTCTGTCTGTCACCAGACTGTATCTCATGAACCGTGATAGTTAGTTTAAATTTTCACAGATGATATATTTCTGTTGCCGCTATAACAACAAATACTAAAAACAATAAAATAAATATTTAAGCGATGCCTTTTTTTATAGATAATGGTACGGAACCCTTCGTGCGCGAGTCCGACTGGCACTTGGCCAGTTGTTTTAATACCGCAGGATGTTGCCGAATTCTATCACTGAAATGTGCACCTTTTAAGCTGTTACTAAATTCCTATATTTTATACTTATGCCTATTTTTTGTCTGATGGTTTAAAAGTCACAATTGAATCCGACAGGTTGCGTGCGCGACAGTCGGGTTCAAGATTTTGTTTCTTACTAAAACCAACTTTCAGGGGGCCTACCACAACCTCTTAAAACAATATTATTTTAATATTACTTTGTAATTTCTGTTGTTGCATTTTCAACTCTCGGCGCTGATCCGAGCGTTGAAAATGGAACAACAGAAATTACAAAGTAATATTAAAATAATATTGTTTTAAGAGGTTGTGGTAGGCCTCCTGGCAGGACGTCTTTCGGCGCCGCTAGCATTGTTTATAAAATTTTGCGCAGCGTCACGTCGCGTTTCGTTGTAAGCTGGACGTTAAACTTGATAAACGGTCTCATACTACACAATTACACATATAATAATCTATAATTATAATTATATCATAAAAGAAAGTCGTGTTAGTTACACTATTTATAACTCAAGAACTGCTGAACCGATTTGGCTGAAAATTGGTAGGGAGGTAGCTTAGAACCAGGAAACGATATAGGATACTTATAAAAAAAAAACATCAGTCTACTGTGTAGAGTAGGTAGGTAGTAGCCAGTTGACGGGAGCGAAGCCGCGGGGGACAGCTAGTACATCATAATCATAAGACCTAAGGTCTGTTTCCTATTACATTAAGTCGCTGCCATCATAATCGGGGTTTGCAAGTTTCCTAAACAGGTTGCACCGAATTTCTTTGTTATCCATTTTATTCACCTTTATAATAACAGCTTTAAATTCTTCCTTATATTCGTAGCGACAGCTAGCCGGTAGAAGGTTCAGTACAAGCAAGTAAATCTGAGTGACTTCGAATGACATCAGTCCAAAACATACATTCATCATCATGTCTGTGAATTTAGTATTTGAATCAATTAGATTCTTCAATGTCTGCGTCTTGCTTATAATTTTGTTTTGAATGTCTGATGAGAATGTAGCAAAGAACAAATCTTTTTCGACGAATTCCTTTATTAGGGTCCCAAGACCGTTAGCAAAGTTATTTGCGATTTCTTTTATCACCTGCTTATCAATTTGTTCTGGTTCTGGATATTTCTCCTTACTTTCGGCTATTACTTTCCTAGCCGCAATTCCCAGTCGTATGTCCCACACTTCCATATAAATCTCTTCAATCGCTAAAGCTTCATCTAGTGTATCCAGTACTAGTTGCATTATCTTGTTCACGTTTTCATAATGTTGAAAATCTTGACAGTAACTTATTTTCTCGAGATCATGAATGAAATTGAGACAAGTTTTTAGTAGAGCACGCTTCCTTTTGTGCACTCCAGGATCTTTCAAACATTTATTCAGTATTTGCTTTGTTAGCTCCATCTTTTTACGAATATCGTCTTCGCCCTTCACGTTGATGATATACGTGGCTGTAAGCTTCCATTTGGCATCAATCAACGCAGCAGCTTCGGAATTTAGTTTAATTGCGTATTCTTCTTCTTGTAAAAAGACAATTCCAATAAATTGTTCTATAATACCGCGAACAAACTCTTGGCGGATGGTATCAATCTTAGTGCACATGAACATTACCACATTACGTACGCGAGTGAGGTTTGCTGGTTTTGGCGGGAAATGGCTCACTACTTTCCAAGCCATCTCAATACATTCTAGCATCAAATGATCAGGTAGTTGACGCGATATCAGAAGACAAAAGATCTCATCATCATCATCTGGTGTTAGCGACAATGTCAACTTTTTTAAAGTGTCAAACAATATATCTTGTCCACTCGTAACTTGAGAAATTTTGGTGAAGATTGCCTTGTAAATAATCATCCTGAGCGAAACATTTTTCGTCTTCCTCCAAGCTCGTAATACAAGCGTGTTTAGACTTTCTGTGTTGAAACATTCAAAAGCTAGCCGTATACCATGTTTTTGAATTGATACCGGAGTATCTAATATTGATTCGACAAATTCCATGCAAAGCGGTAATGGCAGGTTAGCCAAGTAATAATGAAACATCGGTAAGCAAAAATGTACGTAGTCTCCTTTGATATACATGAGCATAGACTTGAGCGGTACTGGAGGGCGCGAGTAGCAAGCATGGGCACATATAGCCATTTGAATCCGTAACAACTTTTCGTCAACAACACTTCGATCAATTGCAGATTCTTTAGGGGCATACTTCGCCATAAAATCGACTTTGAACTTCTCATCTCCGAGTTGGAATATACCATGAGCTGCAGCTTGGTTTGCTTTATGCCATAACTGATCTTCGGTAAATATTTTTTCGAAGAATTTAAGATATTCCTTCGCAATATCGTGCGAGAAATATGTTTTCAACTTCCTGAGCACTGTACTAATGTCGTATTTGTAACTGCTATCGATATTCGTTCTAACGTGCGGAAGGTGTTCCACTAGGAGTTTAGCGTCTTGCTTTAAGTCACGGAACAGATCAACCTTAGTTATTTCTCTTCTACTTTTATCACGAATCAGCCTATGGCATTCAAATTCTGCCCAGTCCAACCTCATAAATTCGTTAACAAGCTCGGGGACATCCTCTTTGGTTCTATCGTATTGGTCCAATAGATCCAAAGTAAAATGAATATATTTTCTGAGACGATATTTAGATTCATCCACATAAGGTGCATTTTCAATTTTTTTGATTTCATCCATGTAAAAGTTAAATAAATACTCAAATACCATGTCTTCTTGTTCTTTTTTCAACTTATCTGTATTCGTTTTTAATGCATAAAATAGCATTTCTGAATACATTAGATTTCTTATAGCTTCAGGCACTTCTTTTTGGTTAATAACGTAGTAAACAAGTGCAACTATTCTATATTCAGTCTTACTGTTATAGTTAGTTATATTGTAAACTTCCAAATTGTGAAACATTTTATCGAAAGCCGCCCAGCAATCATTATCAAATTCGAAAACATTAAAGTTATGCAAAAGTCTGTCAAGAAAATTCTCTTTAATAAATTTTAGCTCATTGGCATGTCTCTCATAGTAATGTTTTAAAAGTTTTTCTACATCACGTTGAGTTTTTGCAGAATCAATGAGAATAAGCATCATTTCTGCCCGTTTAGTATTATCCGTAGTGATCAATACTAGCTTTTTGATTTCATCAAAAGCTTTTTCGAAGCTGACAAACTTGTACCATAAGTAATCTTTTCCTATGCCTAGGATTTCATTCTCACTTGCTATTTGTTTCAAAGCCCAAGTTTCTTTTTCTTCGGGCGTCATTATTCTGTATAAGTGCTTCTGATAAAAGACTGGAATAGATTCAAAAAGTTGTTCCGGATACTTGGCTGTGAATATCTGTTTTACGAATTGAAACTTTCCGACAGTAATTTTATCAAGGATGTACTTATATTTGGTAGTATAGTTCTGATTCCAAAATAACTCGATATTGTCGGGCAATACGGCCGCTGCGTAAATTCTTGCATCTTCTGCCGTGGCGTATTTTTTTACAGCACCTTTGCTCAATATTCTCAAATATAATGATGGCTCTTTAAGAACTCGATCTTTATGCTTTTTCAAAATACTTTTTGAAATACGTAAACCTAAAAAGGTATGGGTGTATGCACCTAACACAACATATTTTTCCAACAGATCTAAATATTTCACTTCCGAAACTGTATATAAATAACTAAGTCCCCGAAATAGTTTAAGTCTGTTGGTTTCATTAAACGCCTTGACATACGCGTCTGCGAGCGTAAATGAAAGTCCAATAAAATGCTTCAGATATTCACTTTCATATTGTACAGTCAAATGATCACAGACCGTCTTGTCCTTCAGTGCCTCCAACTTGCAGTTGTCACTGGTATAATTAAGGAATTTAAATGCAATGTTTTGTAGTTTATTTGCCATGCAGTATTTATAAAATTCTGCAGCTCTAAATTCATCCCTGACGTGTAAAGCAATCGCTGCTAGAAGCTTCTTCTTCATTTTACTCGACATGAAAGGTATCACGTTACTGTGTAGATTATCTGCATTGATCACATGTGACAAACTCGTACCATAAATCCAGCTACATTTAAGAGCTCTTGATATAAACAAACTGTCTCCAGATTTGAGAACTTCGATGATGTAGTCGATTTTAAAGTATTTGGAAGCAAGATCTATTTTGAAAAACTTATCGACATCAGATTCTTCAGCCGTGTCTTTGATTTCGTCGAAGGTAACAAATTTTGCTGCGGCTTCTTTCACTTTTGTGTTCAACTCCCTCTGCCTCTCGCCCAAGTTACTCCCCGTTAGTATTATCATCTTGGTTTATGTTGGATCTGAAACAAAAGATAATTTGTTGTAACAAAATGAACGAGACGTAGTAGGAGCGAGCTACTCCGGAGTATTTATTGCGTCTCCGTCTGTCTGTCTACTTTAACAGTAGCTAGGTACTTTAAATCGCAATCTCGACGCTGGGCTCTAACACATTCATTTCTCGGAAATAGATTGACTTGTGTTTTGAAGTCTAATAAAGCGTAAACTTCTTACCTACTACTGTTTTAAATGCAAAAGTTTGGCTAGATGTTTAATAGGTACTCAATCACAGCGCAATAATGGGCTAAGACAATAATCAGAATATTAAAAAAAACAAAAAGATGACTTATTCATTCATTTTCATTTTACTTATTTGTTTTACAAATAAATAATTTGAATTGAATTGAATTTCTATGTTAGTAAACTTATAATCTATCTAAAGACTGAACTGACTGTTGTTGAACAATATCACCTAACAAAGGAGAATCGTACCTTCCAGCTATGGTCTTCAGGATGACCCGCACTCTGCTGAGCAAAGGGGCTGATTTCTGTCAGAAGATTACGTGGAAACCATCGAAGTTTGCTTGTGCAAACATACCTGATGCACTGCAGAAACATGTACGTCAGAACCGCGGGTGTACTTTTCAGATCTGCCTAAATTTATTGCAATTATTTGGTACCTTCTGTGTACCTCTACGTACCTCTCTTGAAAATCTGTGTACCTGTGTGTGTAAAATTAGGTACACCCGCCATTCTGATGTCAGAACCACGGGTGTACTGCTAACCAATATATGTATCTAAGTACACACTATAAGTAGATTTGGTACCTCGTGTACCTGCAGAAACAAATATTAAATAAACAAAATACCGTCAGGTTGCTGCGAAAAGTAAAAAAAACGATTTTCTTTTTCTTCTCTTTTCTTTGACGTAAAATATCATTGTACGGGTGTAGGTACACAGAATTTCAAGAGAGGTACGTAAAGGTACACAGAAGGTACCAAATAATTGCAATAAATTTAGGCAGATCTGGAAGTACACCCGCGGTTCTGACGTACAATCAACATCCTGAACCCAATATTATACTGGACCCGAAGGGCGCTGATAGCCCGCTGAGTATAGTTGATCCACAGGTTGCACGTATAATGCCAGATTTTTTTGGCTTATTATACGTAATTACTACTAATTACTGTCAAAAATCTACAAATGACAGCCGGGACCAACGGCGTGCTTTCCGATTCACGGAGGAGTCTCGGTAAGTAACCAACCACGAAACGACTTCGGCAAGTGCTGGTTAACCTCGAAGATGGAACCACGCAGCTATTAGCAGCAGTTATTTAGCCACGATCTCCTCCAATGAATGCATAGGTACATAATCCTCTGATAAATCAGTCGTATGTACTGTGATTGATGGCAAGTAAGTACGTAAATAAAATTACTATGTGGCAGAGATAATGATTAAAATTCCTAGTACTAAAATTGAATTGTTTATCTTATCTTTTACATCCTCTGTTTATTAATGTTTAAGAACTAATCAGTTACCAGATTTAATTAGCCGAAACCGAATTTGACCAATACCCATTGAGCTAGAATCATGAGATTTGTCAGGAAGCAAGTTCTCACGGCAATAAGAAAATTCCGATTTGTAGTTGTATTTACAAACCGCATTTGCTGTTCTGATCTTATTTCATCTTTTCTTTTCGTCGTTCATGTTCGCGAATGTACCTATTCCCGTAAGTACCTAATGAAAGGAACGAAAACGAGTTTGCAAGCAACGGAACCCTCAGTGCGCGAGTCAGTCTCACACTTTCCGGTTCTTTTTGTATAAAGGAAGGACCTTTAATTTTATTTTTATTATCTATAAGTTGGTATAGCGACAAAATAAATACAAAGTGGATATTATATTAGTAGTCCAGGCAAATTACGCCGAAAATTAGGCTAACTTTACAATAATTCTTAACTCTGATTTTTTGCTGTTAATGTGAAGGTAGAGTAGGTACCTATGGGCACAGATTAATCTGTGGTATGGGCAGGAAAGTATGTCAAAATGTATCCCACAATAAGGTAAACCCCGCGTGAAAAAATTATTAACTGTGGCATGTTTGTTTGGAGCATTTGTAGAATAGATCGAGTTTTACAAGAAAATTAGAACATTCAACATTTTTAATCCGTGCTGCTGCTATCTTATTTTTTAAAAAGAATGTTATTTTTATTTTGTACTCCTAGCTTAAAAATAACTGCTTTGTTTTTATAAAATTACTTAATTAAATATCTGAATTCACCATCAAAATTGAATATTATCTGTTAGTAGCAATTCAGGCAAAAACGAAAGTATTAATAGTTTTAATTTATAGGCCATTTATAACTTAATTACAAAAAATAAACACATCTACAACTCGTACGAGTTATTTGACACCTTGCTCTTGCCTGGCTCGGAACGCGATACCTACTGAAAAACCGATCTTCCTTTTGTATCTGGACCTCGCTTACCGTCTTTAAATGGGTCATGTTGCATCGAATACTGGTATTCAGCTGAATGTGGTTTGACTGGAAGCCGACCCAATATAGTTGGGAAAAGGCTATAGGCAGATGATGGACATCGAAGTGGAGCTGGAGCCTCATGCACATTTTATTGGCGAAGAGTTCATTTTTATGCAGGACAGGGCCAGCCACCATGCCAGGGCTTATACCTCAGGCATTGTAAATGAATACCTGAACGAAGTGAAGTCGGTATTATGTTTATAGGCTGGCAAGCAAGAAGCCCCGATGTGAATCCCATATCACCTATGGGATTGAAGAAACGAGTCAGAGCTAGAGATCCTGTTTCGGAGACGCTTGGCCAGCTTAAAACAGCTAATTATACTCGTACAAGAAAAGTGGGATAATATCCCATAACACAAGATTGTGACTCTTATCCGTTCCATGAGAACCCCATGGAAGCAGTCATTTGAACCCGGGAAGAAATACGACATTCTGAATAAACTTTTTTTAAACAATGTTTTTGTTTCGTCTTTGTTTCTAACATTTTACAATATCTAACATAGGTACCTGTTGAACAAAACACGATAGCTAAAGAAATTTAATTTTAACATTAATATTCGTTTAAAGATACCTATCCGCAATTAGCCGGCATTTTTAAATTGTTTTGTTGTAAAAAAATACATTTATAAGTCATCATCATCATATCAGCCGAAAGACGTCCACTGCTGGACATAGGCCTCCCCCAAATGGGGGTCTCCCATAATCGCCACGCTTGGCAGGCGGGCTGACGATCGCAGTGTAGCTTTTGCAATATACCTACAAATAATATAATGCTGCCCATTCTCTAGTGAGTCCCTTAGTCGCCTCTTACGACACCCACGGGAAGAGATGGGAAGGTGCTATTATTTTACGTCTGACAAAACACGGAACAAAAAAAACTCATACAAAACCAATATTCAGAGATGTTTCGACTTTCCTGATGAGAAGTGTAGGTATTATAGAAGAGCTAAGATCAAAAACACGATATAAGAAAAAAAATCAGAGAGGCATTTATGCAAGTTTCAAAACTAATTTGACGGGCCTATATATGCCGATGCTATCAAGATTGTCTGGCAGCTAAAGAGCAAAAAGAAAATGCTAAAATACATCGAGAAAGGGGAGGCCTTTGCCCAGCTGTAAGATACAATGTAGGCTAACATTAACGAGATTCTTTAAAAAAACTTTGACTAAATTTGCTTTGCAGTAAATTACTTATTATGATATCCGCAAAAGAACCAAAGTAACTGACATAGCCCGAAGGATCGCCAAACTGAAGTGGGCAGGGCACATTGCCTGCAGAACAGATGGTCGATGGGGCCGAAAAGTTCTGTAGTGGTGACCGCGTAGGTAGGTAGGTACCTACTGAAATACCCACTTTGGAAGGCCTCTCACAAGATGGACCGGGGCGACATCGTCATTGTTGACCGAGTCCCCCTTAAATAAAGATAAAAAAAAAAGATGGACCGATGACCTGTTGAGGGTCGCTGGTAGCCGATGGATGCGAGACGCACAGATGAGAGCCGGTTGTTGTGGCGACACTTGTGGGAGGCCTCTTTCCAGCAGTGGACGTCTTTCGGCTGATATGATGAGTAACTTACTTCTACTTATAAAATGGAAAACTATAACAAAGCGCGCTGCGTTTCATTTATTTTATTTTAAAACCAACCAAGAACTGACCATATTATTATCATGCTTATGTACTGACAGCTGCATGAAAAGATGGTCATTTCGGATGTTTTATTATTGAATAATTATTTATGTTGAATTAATTTCTTTTCCGACATAATTATGTTGCTCATCGTAGCCAACCAAATTACCTACTTGTTGCAGTTGTTGCCTGTCACTCATGTTTAAAAAAGTAAGGAAGTAGGATTTTTAAAACAGCATCAAATAAAAACATCGCGTAATTAGAGGCCGATAATTTAATGCGTCTTTCATATTCATATAAAATCGCAATGCTTTTGCCAAATTACTTACATAGCTTATTAGCAGAGAATCAACAGGAAAAAAATAATAAGTAATAACAAACCTTTATACATTCGAAGTATTCACGAAATCGCTGGACTGAATTCGAATTCAGAAACAAGGGCCCGGCGCGGTTGCACTCCCACGCGATTCCCCAAAGCCTCGACAACTAGACTAGCTTGGAAAATCAATCAATCCGTCTGGTTCTACACTAGGTATATCTATATACCATTGCCGAACGTAGCAATCAATACGAGCTTACGAAGTTATACGAGCGAATCATTTGACTAGCCTCTCGCACTATATGCAACTGCAATAGGAGCGACGGAAACAGGTATTTACTGTTTCCGTCGCACTTACGGGGAAAAGTTCGCGGGGGCTATCAAAACGCCGCCGCCGGTGCGCGGCGCATTTGCCATCTGCTTATAAACACACGGAGGTACGATCAATCACATTCACACATATTAGGTACCTATAACTTTTGAACTACGAAAGCCTTTAGTGAGCGCTTTCGAAATCCTACTCACCACATGCGACTGTTTCTCTATTTGAAGTCTGAACCGGTGCGCTGATATACCGAGATATATTCAATGATATTCTAGAGAATATCATTGGAGATTCATGATTTATGTTTTATTAGACGCGTTCATGGATTATTATCTATTTATAAATTTCCAGCTAATTGTAATGGTATCTAACGACGATGATTCGATAGCTAAAAAGTAAAGATAAAAAACAAGTAAGATTGTGTGGATCACGAACTACGAACATGTACTTATTCTTGTTTTGTAGTGAATGGCAAAATAAATGGGTAAGGTACTTACTCACCTAAGTATTCCTCCAAGTAGAAAGATTTTCAGGCTAAGGAGTAGGGTAGGTATGAAAGAATAACTAAAACAAGATTGTTATGCGTTAAAATACTTAGATTAAGTAATAAAAATTGAAAATAATTCTAGGAATCCAAATCCAATACTCCCCACTCCTTCCAACCTCACAAAAGTACTCTGTGAAGTTTGAAAGTGTGAACCTCACACTCACTCACAGCAGTCACAGCACACAAACACAGAAAAGGTAAAGGGGTTATTACACTATTCAATCCAATGACATATAAATAGTTTTTTCTATCTCAATGATTCAATCTAACTAAAATGTATTGTCAGCTACTTAGTGATGATCACATAACACTAGATTGGATTCAGAATCGTACAGACCGACCACGCATTTATGACTAATAACGTATTGGATTGCATGTTCCAAAAAACAGAAGATTGTATCCGATTAAGACTAAATCGGATCCAATCTGTTCTACTACGATTACCTAGGTACATCTTTCGATTTCTTTAGGTTTGCTACAAATTGAATAGTGTATTAGCCCCTTAAGAACCATAGATCTATAGAAGTTAAACTTAGAGTATAGAAATATATAGAGATCCCCTAATGTTCTATATCTACCTTGGTTATAGAAATATCTATTAAATCGATATAGAAATATGAAACTATACTTTGTCCCTTTTTAACCAATGAGTAGGTAATCTCGTTTGAAGAAAGAGATGTCATGCTGATTGTTTATTCTCTGCCTGGCAACATTTTTACATTTCCGTCAAAGTACCTACCTCGCGTGCCATCCGCCATGTTTTGGCCCACAAAATTTGTAGTACGTCAGCTGTCAAGTGAACAACAACATTGGATTTGGATTGCGATTTTTAGGAATAAAAACGCTCCTAACTAAATTGTTTTGTGCTGTGAGTGTGTATTGGTGGAAATTAAATATGCCTACGTGTTCAATAATTCAGTATGGTGCAAGGAAAAACACCAATCAATCTCATTTAACCATGCATAGGTTAGTAGCCGTATTTTTATGAAAAACTTTATCATGCTGTTATATTTTTGTTTATGTATCCTTGGTTTATTTATGTAATAATAGCTCCCAAATGTAGATACAAATTATTTCTGATATTTAACTCTGTTTACTAAATTTGTAACATGTTTTGTTTAAAATACAAATGACAATTCAAAATAGTGATGTCCATTTATTTAATAAGTTATCGATGTTTTTTTTTTAATAGGAAGACAGTCAGGGTCTAAGATCTTAACTATTTATCTAATTGAAGTTAAGCATTTTACTTGGCCTAGATTTATATGTGAATGTATATGGTAAATAAACATACATTTAAAAAATTACTTTGTTGTTTTAATCCTTTTATTACATCAGTTTTAATATCTTTCTACAATACTTATTTTCTTTGTAAATAAATATCTCCATGGGCCGAAACTGCCTAGAGCGGCTGCTTTTAGAGCTGTCAAAATAACTGAACTGTCAAAGATCTACAAATGACAGTTATAGCCTGTTCAGAAGAGGGACTTTTCTCCGCGGCGTAGAAAAAAGTACGCTCCGCGAATAAAAAATCCGCCGCGGATTTACCGCGTAGTCAACGCACACGGTGAGCGATTATTTGCACGCTATGGAAGCAAATATTTCGCGTACTAAAATCCACCGTGTGCGTTGCTTCACCTAGTCACACGAGTTCTATTTTTTTTCGGGGACTCCCACGTACTTTAGTCCGGTCCGCTCCCTGTATGTCCGGGGACATTCGGGGGACTTTTTGTACGGCGTACTTTAAATTCCTCGTTTGCGTTACTCGATACATTTGTAAGCGATCTATTTTCGCGGACGAAAAAGTCCGCGGAGAAAAGTCCGTCTTTTGCGCAGGCTATAAATGTGGTACAAACCCTGAAATCGCAAAAAAAAACTTATGTCATTATAGAAAGACACTCATGAAAAAAAATTCAAAGTCAGTCAGTTACTCGATAAAATGTAGCCCGCGACCAACAGTGCTTTTAACCCCTTGTGTCCCTTCCCTTCCCTCCCTTCCACAATCTCTTGTGTGTTACCTAATATAATTGTTATGCACTATAATTAACCTTTCATAATTAGACACAATAGAAAAACAAAAATCGCACGGTAGCCGGCTAACGCAATGTTTGATGAAATAAAAACATGGAAAGAACTAAATTACTTGTTACAGTTATGCCAAAGTTATAATGATCCAAGTTTAAAAGTATACATAAGTTACCAATGTACAGTAAACGTTCGTAAGTGCATTAGCAGTCTAAGAATTGTTTTGCTGTGAACGTACGAGCGATCGTCCGTGCGTCTGTGTAAGTGGTCTCAACACAACACTGCACGCACACCACAGCCACAGACTTCGCGCACTATCGCATGTCGTCGCGTCACACTCCACGAAAAAAAATATTTCCGCCTCTTTTGTTATGCACGCAGCAAACGAATGATCTTGCTTGGTTGATACAAAGGGCAGCTTAAATTCGCAATAAGTGTCTATGTAACGACAGCGGTAAGCATCAAGCGATGGACTGAAATGCACGCGGTTCAAGTTCAAATCTTGAGTAATTGAACTTTTATATTTTTTTTTTGTAGTTATCAATTACAATAAAATTGTAATTGAATTTACAACCTAATTGTCAATTAGGTGATGGTGTCTTTTTAATATTGTTATTGCAATAAAGGGTTGAGAATAAAAAGTGCGTAATAAAACAAAAATGTTTATTCGGTGTAATTACATACGGTTTGAATTCATTTATTTCTTAAACAGATTAAAAATCACTTGTAACAGAAATAAATACTTAATTTATCCAGATTTAGGTATACATTTTTGCTGTCCAGGAGTATCGAGAGGTTTAGTGTTAACATTACGAAAATTACAAAATACTTACAATTTTTTATTAAATTAAATAAAGAGGGTAATTTCCAAGAACTCCGTATTGACTACCGCCGTGCGACGCGTTAACGCGGTCGACGTGCGGTGTCTCGTTATCTTGTTTTTGTGTTTGAAATATTAGGACTCGTTCACACTAGAGGCAAATAAATTATATTAGTTAATGAATTATTTTTTATGACCTTTCGAGATGTGACATTTGAGTACTTTTTTGAATAGTGATAGCGATTGTGTGGTTTACATAAAGTTAACAAACCGCTTCAATTATGATTTATTTAATTAATAAGTATTGAGGTAAAAGCTTAAGTAATCATTTTCTTTACGAAAAGAAGATTGAAACTAAACCTCAAATTTTAATCCAATAAATCATCACGGATTTGGCGCAATATAATATTTTTACTTAATAATATTATAATAGAACACTCGCAAATAAACATTTTTTTTATTTATTTATTTAGGAATAACTAACAGTTACACATTACATCTTATAAACTTATCTATAACAAGAATAAAGAAAAGACAAGCATAAACGTCAAAAAATCTATGGTTATACCGAGGTTATTCCTAGCATAACTTTATTCCGTGTTAATTTGTAAGGGCTTTAATATTTTGTGTAACCACCATTACTCTCTATACAGTTCAGAAGACGTTGCCGCATGGAGCCTACGAGATTAGAACATATTTCTGTTCCTCTTATGTTTTCCCATATCTCCATGCAATGTGACTTCAACTGGTCAATGCACCTCTCATCCCGTGCTTCCCACCTTTGCACCATCAAACCCCATAGATTTTCTATAGGGTTGAGGTCAGGAGATCGTGCTGGCCATGGAATGACAGTTATCTCCGGATGTCTGGTAAACCACTCACGCACAGTGCTCGCCCGGTGAATGGGACAATTATCCTGGACAAAAAATATCTCCCTAAATTCTTCAGCTGGATAAACGTTGCGCACAGTAGGCAGCATGACGTCATTTAAAACTTCCATATAAGTGAAGCTATTGGCGCATGGAGGAATAAATTCGAGTTCCCCTGGCCCTGCCGCACTCATCCATCCCCACATGTGCACCGTGATTCGGCCTGATTCAGTGTTAGGAACTATGTTTTTTTCACACAGCGTGTATTATCCTTACGCCATAAATGGAGTCTTCCCTTTTAGCTAGATTTAAATGTTTTTTCATCAGAAAATATAGTGGTGGCCCAGTCAAAGTCTAAGTATTCTCGAGCGAAACGTAAACGTTCCTGTTTATGTCTCTCTGTCAATAAGGGTTTTTTAGCTGGTCTTCGGTTATGCACACCTTCGGCGTGGAGTGCACGGCGAACGGTTAGTAATGACGTGTCGAATAACTCGGCAAAATGTCGCGTTGGTATGAAAGCGTTTGTTTCATACTCGTTCACCATCTGACGTCGCTGCTCCTCTTTAATAAGCGCCGGCCTTCCACTACGCTCCCGACTAGCAAGGCTACCCTCCTCCTCATATATCTTAACCCACCGACTCACAGTATTTCTCTAGAACAAAAAAAAGGAATACTGTTAGGCATCCATACGCAAAATACTAAAACTACTTTACTATTAATAAGTTAAAAATAAAAAACACTATTTTAAATAAAGTTGTTGAGCTTTTATTATTATTGGGCTGACTCAAATTAGATTGTCATTGAAACGCTAAGAAGAAGAGAGGAGAGTATAATTATTACATATTGTTATTCATCTTTCATTAATCCAAATAAAGAAACTTTAAGTCTTTTTAGTAACCTCATGATAAATTTTAAACTGTAACTGTCTAAGTAAAATATCACATGATTAAAAAATTATCTTTGATGGCGCGTTGACATAGTATTTTCTTCTTTCAAATCAGATATAAGTTATCTGTCGATTTGAAATCGGCCCTTAGTTTCATATTCACTATAATATTTAAATAATAACACTTACACTCAGTCCGGTTTCGTTAGATATTTGTGATATATTACATCCACTTTTACGCAGCGCAATAATATTCGCCTTCGCCTCGATATTTATATTTGCTTGCATTTTGAAAATAATAATAAACACCGCTAACAGATAATCACACGTCACGAACCAATAACAACACCCAAACAACATCGTTCTATTTGATTTACGTGGATGAGTCGTAAAATTCGTCTACCTTACAGAAATCGAAATAATCTATTTAGTTTTCGGTGGTCTACCTGCAAACTTTACTATTTGTGTGAACAAGACGAAAGAAACAACAACTAGTTATTATAAAACTATTTCGAGTAATTTTTAAAACTACAAAAAGACGCGAGTGCGCGTCAGGTTTGAACTTACGGCATGACGATAATACTGCGCACCAACCAGCTTAATTATGTTAACCACGATGCCATATAATAAATAAGTTGAAATTTTGAAGTACAACCAGTTGCAGACAATTGTGAGAGTGTGTCTCTGTAGTATAAAAATTAGTCATTAAAAGAAGGTCGTAAGTCAAAACAAAGTGCGCTCTATTTTTTCGTGAGACTGCTACTGCACTTATGAACTGCACTGTACAAGAAGAAATGTAAGAAACTGGTATCGATATCGATAGTTTTTGGTTTTGATTACTTATGTGCTTCCCTAGCAATGGCTGCCATCTTTAGGACCCAGTCTACAGTAGGTATGCACGTTTATTTTGTAGGTATTTCTGGTCCATATTATTCTCAGTCTTTGAAGTTAAATAGAAACACAGACAGAACGACAGAAACTATCTATATTTTTCATTGATATAGAAAAAATACTATAAATACTACAAATACTTTTTATATATGTCTATGATATTTTTATCCTTGAAAATGTCAACGACGACGACGACGAACGACGATGTGCCATCGATCGATGTGGTGTGTGAATGTTGTATTTTTTCTTGGAATGAAATTCAATGGAATGTTGCCACCTGATTATCAGTAGCAAAGACTACAATAGTATACTGGCTATAGACAGGCAACTCTACCTTATTTATTAATTAATACTAGGAAGTGGTCGAACTCAGCGCCATCTAGTTTTTAGTTAAGGGAACTAATTAATATAAGTAAATGTATAGGTTGGTAGGTTTATAGCTGCTGTCTGATCCTTTGATATTAGGTAGAGAGATGAGTGTATCCGCTATATAGGTACTACAAACATATGTACTACATAAAGGAAAAAAAACACATAATTGAATATTAAACCATTTTATTTAGAAAAACATCACACATTTTACAATAAAATTTTATGTTCGCCTTTTTCGTCCCTTATGATTATGGTAGTGCCGATAAGCCTTTTCTTTAATTAAATCGTTAATATTCCAAAAGGTTATTTGGCCAGTGAGAACATCTACACTAATATTATAAAGAGGAAAGATTTGTTTGTTTGAAATGAATAGGCTCCGAAACTACTGGACCGATTTGAAAAAATCTTTCACCATTAGAATCCTACATTATTGGTGATGGACATAGGCTATAGAATATTTTCAAAAAAATTAGGGATCCGTATGAAAACTTCGATAATGTAACCCCAGGTATGAGAAGAAATCCTTATATCGCGTACGCTGCGGAATCTATTGACAATAGAGCAAAGTGATGTACTACAGTTTTATAGAGGTCATCAATATCTACAAAAAAGTCCGCGATACCATCAGTCTAACTATTATGGATAAGTCAGTATATATGGAAAATAGCTCCCAGAAAAATCAATGGAATTTTAATTTTGTTCTAAGTTGCCATAGCATGATCAGTAGCGTTGACAGCTCCCAAAACAACGATCGTATGTCTCTCTCTTTCTTATAACAAATTCAAAAGAGAGAACAAACAAAACAATCGAATACATTCGCAAAAATATGCGAGAAGCTAATATTTAAATAAATGTCACCGGATAATTTGTAGACTACGTGAAAAAATCGTTAAGTATATCTAAAAATATAAATGCCATCCAAATCCAATATTTTCCAATATATCAGTGTTAGTAATAATAATTTACAACTACATGCGATATTTTACAATCTTACGGCGTCTGCAATTTTCCAGTATTTTATAAAATAAAACAGCTTTTTCATTTCAAGTAAAAAATGTTTTATAAATTGAGCGCCTTTCCAATTGGACCTACTTTGACAAAGATCGGTTTTCCACTATAAATAATAATAATAAAAAAAAATATGGGTTGTTTCATAATGAGCATTCACAAATCACTATTTTTTTTCGTAGGAGGGATAATATACGTAATTTAAAAAATAATTCAATTTTATGCTAAAAATGCCTTACATCATTTTGGAAAACAGCGGATACTTTTCAAACTGCTGGATCGATTTTTACCAATCGTAACAGAAGAACCACCACAAGGAAGCTGTCTTTCGAATAAAAAAAAACCGCTTCGAAATCGATCCATCCGTTTGAGGGATACGAAGCCACAGACAGACAGACACACACACCCACAGACAATGACGTCAAATTTATAACACCCCTCTTTTTGGGTCGGGGGTTAAAAAATTGAATTGAAATTGAAAGAGAAAATAATTTTATAAAGTCATACAGGCTGTATTTGCAATACTTATGCCTGACGTTGTGCTTGTGAACTCTATAAAAACAATCACAGTGAAAATGGCGGTTGTTGTCTTTGGCAATATAGTTCCGTAATAATTCCTTTTTCTCTCTAATGTTTGGAAATAACAGTTTAAAACTCTGAAATAAAACTGTTTTAAACAGTTTTACAAAGAAGAATGAAAAGAATAGAACATTTCATGCATACATATGTAATTGACTTGTTATCTGGTTAAGTGCTAACAACGCGGTTTTCGTTGAGTTTATTTGTGAACATTTACAGAACGTGTTGTGCTGATTTTGTTTGCATAAATCCATTGTAATAATCATGGTTGTGTTCACGTGAAGAGTGTGATATAAATTATTCACTGTCATGTTAAGGGACGCTACAAAAGTATAATGTGTCAGTGATAATTTGATAATAATGGGTGAAGCAGAAGATTTTAACACCTTAACGTTTGAAAAACGCCTGAGTCAGCTGAAGAATACTCAGGAGAGTATCCAGGGGTTATCGGCGTGGTGCCTGAAACAAAGGCCTCACCACAAGAGGATAGTACAAAGTTGGCTGAATGTGCTAAAAAGAGTGAAGGTAGAACAGAGGCTGGTATTGTTTTACTTAGCCAATGATGTGATTCAGTACAGCAAGAGAAAGAACTTCGAGTTTGTTGAGAGCTGGGGGCTCAATCTGCAGAAAGCTACTCCTTTGGTCAGGTCAGTCTATTGTGACAAATAGTTCAATGTTTTATGGGTATTCCTATGTATTAGACACCCACTTTCATTGGTTTTGAGATTTTTAAACTAAAAGTATAATCATAAATCATTACTACATAAAATTCACTTTGAAACAGTCATAAAAAAATAAACTACCAAATGTGTAATGGAAATCATAACGTAAACCATAAAATAACCTAAGAAAATGAAGTAAATTTGTTAAAAACAAATGGTTCAAATACTTTAAACAAATATTTTCTATGTTTTTAACAAAATCAGTGGGTCATCTTTTCATTTGTTTCTTTTTTTTGCAATAATGTCCTCCCATACAAACTCCTTTTCGCAAACCCCTTAGAGGTTTATTTTTGTATTATTTATTTATCGAAATCATTAGTGGCGTGTTTTAACTTTGTCAGACCAAATTTTAAGATTCTCCCCAGTTTGCTCAAATTGCAACATTTTTCTTACATATAGAGCATTTTATACCCATTATTACTTTTAAACTAAAGGTCAGATTTGAATAATTTAAAGTATAATTTACAAGTAAATAATTAACCTTAATTATCAAACCATTTAAATGGAGTATTAATATCATGTTACCAAAATCACCAAATATTCCATTTCACCCGGGTTTTTATGAAATTATTTTAACAAAAAGCAGTCATTCAAAATCAAATCAAAAATTATTGATGTGCACTAATAAGGTACATAAAGTTCATAAGCATAAGTACAATAAATCTTCTCTTATTCTGCCTCTAATTTCGGTGTGCAGACATGCTTTCATCAAAATGTCACAAATAAAATACCAAGAAATGTCATAAAATATGTCAGAAAATATGTTCTAAGTATAAAATGTCATAAAATATTTAACAATAATTATTAAAACAAGAAAAACAAAAAAAAAATTGTGATCAATCAAATATAGTTAGACGTAGGTTGTGGACTTTTTAGAATAATTAGAACTTTATCAGTGTTTACGCCCCACGCCATTTCATAGAGAGAAGAAAGTGAAAAATTACTCTTTCCCCTGAACACGTTTTCAAAACTATTTACACTTGAATATCTAGCGTATGCATACCAAGTTTCATTAAAATCGGTTGATTCATTTTGAAAAATAAGGAGTTGACAGTTTGGACGAAATGCCATAGGGGGCGTAAACGTTCTTATTTATTTTTATTTATTTATTGTATACTTTATTGTACACCGATAATAACATAAAAAGAACATTAGGTACTAACTAAAAACACATGTACAATGGGCGGCCTTATCGCATTCTGCAATCTCTTCCAGGCAACCTGGTTCTTAATCATTACATACATACATACAGGTACATTATTTTTATGTATCATCAAGTTTTCTCAGTGCAAGCCAAATAATGAATTTATTAAAGCAAACTTTTACTAGATTGTTGCAATTTTCGTAGGGATTTCTACTTTTTTCGATAATATTTATAGGTTAATTTTTAAGATAATAATATGTAGCTTTCTAATGACGATAGTATTTTTAAAATCGGTGAGTAGGTTTTGAGCCAAATCATAACAATAAATCTGTCCTCTTTATAATATTAGTTTAGACTAAGACTTCGCCCGCGACTTCGTACCGTGCATATCCCGTTCCCGTATAGCCTTCGTCATGAATGTGGCTATCATATACAAAAAAAATCCAAATCCGACTGGTAGTTCCAGAGATTAAAACAAACAAACAAACTTTTCAGATCAATTACATTACTACTATACTACTAGCTTTTGCCTGCGACTTTGTACGTTTTTCCATCCCCGTAGAGCCTATTGCCACAGCTATAGCCTTCCTCATGAATGTGGCTATCATATACAAACACGAGTTTTCCAAATCTGACTGGTAGTTCCAGAGATTAGCATGTTCAAACAAACAAACTCTTCAGCTTTATTATATAGTATAAGTATATAGATTTAGTTTTCTTTCTTACAGGGATGAAAATGTGAGGCCAAAAATCCTGCGAATATTCAAGATATGGGAACAAAGATCAGTGTATGATGATGAATTCCTATCAGATCTCACTGGCTTGCTCAGTGCCGGTGCTGTTAAGAAGACCGATGATGACTCTGAGTTTCAAGTGAGTATAACACAAAGCAATAACTGTAACCTGGATTTTTATTGTTAAATATACATTAGGAAATAGATATAAAATGCAAAAATGAGTGTACAACTTCATAGTTGAGTTTTCTGTATAATAAGCTGGTTTTTTTATGAGAGATCTATGTCGAGACTCCTTGTGCCTTGGACAGCACTCTCCATAGAATAAAAAAAGTTATTTAAAAAAATACCGTCTTCAAAACTAGTTATAAACTAAAGTTTATTCTTTTAAAAAAGCTAAAGTAAATATTCCAACAATTTTTTTAGGTTGCTTGGTTCTAGCCTAACTGCAGTAGGTGGGTATATATACCGATATACAACTACCAAGTGTTTTTTTTACAAATATGTATGATTAGATTATGTACTGATTTGAGCAATAAACATTTGAATTAAAAATATTAAGCTGGCACCAACCTCAAAAAAATAGTTGGAATATTTACTTTAGCTTTCTTTAAAGTAAAACACTTTTATAGTTTTTTTACTTCAAAAAGTAATTTATGAAATTAAACCACCTTAAAAATTGTAGTTTAAAGTTGTAAAAATTGGTTTAATTATTTAAATTACTTTTTCTATTCTTCAAAGAGGGGTAAAGCTAAATAACTTTTTTTTTTCAGCCAAATCAACTAGTAAACAAAATAAAACAATGCGCAGTATTGGAAGCAGACACAGACTTGAGGCTAAAAGATATTCACGAAAGTCATTTAGAACTATCTGACGCAGAGTTACTGCGGGCCAGCCTTAAGGGTGTGTATGAAGGTTTGCTAGCTTTTTCTATGCTTTTATTTATTTTTTATTCTTTGTATTTATTTTACTTTATCCTATGTTAATTTTTTGTTTGATTAGCAGTTAAAAAAAAATCTGGCATTAATTTGCCATCTCTATCCTGGGTGTGCATAGTATGCAAATGATATTCAGTAAGTCTGTAATTTTTGTTAATTGGATGTATGCAATGACGGACTTCATTTGACTGGAATTATGTAACTATAGCCTGAAATACCTTTCAAAACTAATCAGTAAATTGGAAGAGGCTTTCTAGATTGTATTGATGTTTTTGCAGGCTTAGGAAGCCTGCAGTCTTGCACTAGACAAAAAATTACATTGCAGGTGACAGGAAATATTTAGGTGATCAATACAAGATTCCCCCCCTGGGAACTCCCCCGTTTCTCTCGTGGTTGCAAGCACAAATGCCAAGCGCGAAGTCCTGTGTTCGATTCTCAGGTCGGGCAAAAAGTGTTATTGGATTTTAGAATTTCTCAGTAGCAGTCCAAAATGGAAGTTGGTGGTGTTACATTGTGTGCCTCAGAAAGCACGTAAGGCGGTTAGTCCTGCGCTTGATATCTCCTCTGTCGTATCAGATTGCCGTCCCATCGTACTACTACACTATTAGATTAAAGAGAGAATGGGCCTGTGTTTCAGCACAAAAGTTGGAACTATCATATTTCCTGCGTAATTGCCTAATCTCTGTTGTGATTGGCCTCTGGGACCAAAACTCAGTCGGGACGTTTTTTTTGGGTCTACCTAACTATGATTTGCAGAGATTTCAGTAGTTAGGCAGCATTTGAACTGCTTTTGACATCTTTGACATTGTAATTTCAATTTAATGAAAATTTTGACATTATATTTTTTTTTTATATTTGTCTAGTGCAACTAATTTTGTACGCCTCCACCTCATATTAATCATAAGATTTTCATACTGTACTTATGTTTTACAAAATAATTATATCTTATATTTTTTTTTCAATACTTTGCTGAGTAGCACACAACTTTGTTGTAATCACAAATAAAACAATTTTCTCATTTTAAACTAACACTTTGAAAACAAACGAATGCCTAAATATCACTGTACTGTTGGCTCCTCTAGTCCTTATTTTACCTAATTTATTTTCTTAAGGTCAGTGAAAATGGGCGTCATTATCTCTAGGTTTGTTAGAATTACAATTTGCTATTTCCAGAAAGGGGTAATAAGGATGACGTAGAAAAGGAGTTGAACGATGGCATAGCTTGCGTTGAACGGTATACAGCGGCTTTACAAAGGGAAATAGTGGCCAGGGAAGCGTTGTTAGCGTTGCTTACAACGGCCACGCAGTACTATTCGACGCAGAGGGGTGAAGTCAAAGTGGTTGCTTATGTGAGTACAAGATGTTAATAGCCTGTGAGGGCTTTCACAGAAAACGGTTTTATAACGCGCCGAACGCGTCTGAGCATCTGTACTAGTTGGGTTTGCAGCACCTTTTTGACAGCATCACGCGCAGCCAAAAAGCACAAAACGGCCATAATAGGGAATATGCGTGAAAAAAATGAAAATATAATAATAACACGGAAAACAGATTTAAAATTATACGGCCCGCGGACGACGAGGGTTGGGTGGCTCGCCGTCCGATCAGATCCAGGCCCGGGTCGGCATTGTGTTCCACGCGCGCCTCAAAGAGATGTCAACATAGAAGACGGAGCCCGCTAAGGCCAGAGCCTGCCAGGGTTGCGGAATTTGTTCGAAAGAGTCACCGCGGCCCTGGAACGCAAATGGCATTAGGAGGAGCACGGATGGGTTTTAGTCAGTAAGAGTCTGACACTCCCTACGTCCCGCCTAGAGCGGAAGGAGTCATTTGATGATTTCCCAACCATAAAAAAGGGTACAATTATGGTTGTTCTGTTCACATGGCCTCAGTAAACGGTTAATTGAAGTAAAATAACTTAAGTGATTACACCATCTTTCAGGCATACAAAAACTTCGGCGCACGGGTGAGAGCGTTGAAGCGGAAACTGGACGAGTTGACGCCTACTTTACCGGACGCTGCCCCATCGCCGCCACAGCGAGATGAGGATGTACCTTCTCCTGGGCCTGATGAGGACTTAGACCTGCCCATACCCACGGAGGGTGTGGACGATGATGATAGTGAGTATAGTATACTATAGAAATCATTTAAGTATTACAAACGAACAGCAACAAAGACAAAGTAAAAAAAAAATAGGTACAGAATTTCGCTGAGCGTACTCATACCGAAAGGGTTTCCTTCTCTGCATTTGCTGGGCGTCAGATACCGTGCGCTGGTTGCGTGGTATTGGTTTTGGTTTTTAGTATCTTTGTGGCCCGTGAGAGAGAAGCTCGTGGCTAAATAATAACAGTTCGAACTTCGAAGTTAAGCTGCTCCTGCCGAGGTCGGCCTGTGGATGGGTGATCATTCATTACATGCCGAGCTTGTTCCGTGCTTTGGAAAACAAGGAGTTGGTCTCGGTTGTCATTTAAACATCTTTGACAGACTTTACACATACTCAATAGCCAGAAACTGACACCAGTCTTGCCTTGTATCGTATTAAATTACCCAGTTAC
This sequence comes from Melanchra persicariae, assembly GCA_947386135.1. Lineage (NCBI taxonomy): Eukaryota > Metazoa > Arthropoda > Insecta > Lepidoptera > Noctuidae > Melanchra > Melanchra persicariae. The sequence continues at coordinate 11,757,401 of OX376667.1, read as the reverse complement.
TGAGTCGCTCCTCGTAAAAAAACTTTTTCACAAAAAAAATAAACCGACTTCCAAAAAACACTACAAAATTGAAAATTACTTTAATTTCGGTCGTCGTTTGGTTGCTTTTTCGTTATTTGACACCGACTTCCGAAATTAAAGTTATTTTGAATTTTGTAGTGTTTTTTTGGAAGTAGGTTTCTTTTTTTTTGTGAAAAAGTTTTTTATTTTTCACTTTTTAGTGGTACTCCACACCTAACAACACCAATGGAAAGTCACAGGAAAGCAAAAATACGCAATTTCGTATACATGGATGATTTTTTCACACATTTTTTCACGCATTTAAAAACCAAACTACAGAACCGATTTTGATAAAATTTCAATGGGACCATTTGGGAAATATACCCTTTCCAACAAAAAAAAGAATTTTTCAAATCGGTTGGCAAGCGACGGAGTTATGCTCGAACAAACATAAAAAAAAAATACAAACATCCGAATTGAGAACCTCTTCCATTTTTTAGAAGTCGGTTAAAATACTGGCACTCAGCTGAATGCGGTTTGACTGGAAGCCAACCCCAATATAGTTGGGAAAAGGCTAGGCCGCTAGGCGGATGATGATAACTGACGTAGGTAGTTATTGCTTGCTCGTCATAAAACTACAAGGTCTATTATTTTGCCTCCAGTCAAGAAATTCGTAGAAAGTCGTAAATGAAGAAATTAGCTGTTGGTAAATTAATTGAACTAGTCTCAGCAGCTCACACGCGTTTTATTTTGTCAATTTAACAGTTTTCACTTTACGCCGTTCGATTCGTCAACTCAAACCGAGTTGACGAATTTTGAAACGTAATTTGAAGCAATGGATTAGGTATTTAATGTGCTTGGGTTGAAACTGAGATTAAGACAGTTTCGACCTCAATAAAGTACCAATTTTGTGTGAATTATTCTCAAAAGTGGCAAAGCAAATGTTGACTAATCGCAAATGACTTAACCAAGTGTGAAAAACGACACTACGGTGTAATTTGAGAAATGTGTGTACTTAAAAAATTCATATTTTAAGTCTAGCTGCTGCCAGCGACTTTTTCTTCGTGGAGTTCAGAATTAAAGTACATATTAAGGTTAAATTCATCTTTGTTGTTTGTTTTTGCGATTTTCCAATTTTGCTTTTCATAAGATCGTTCCTCGGACATCAAGGAATATTTCAAAAAATACCGGCCCAGTGCGAGTCTGACTCGCGCACGAAGGGTTCCGTACCATTATCTATAAAAAAAACGGCAAACAATCACGTTTGTTGTATGGGAGCCCAACTTAAATATTCATTTTATTCTGATTTTAGTATTTGTTGTTATAGCGGGAGCAAAAATACATCTGTGAAAATTTCAACTGTCTAGCTATCACAGTTCATGAGATACAGCCTGGTGACAGACAGACGGACAGCAGAGTCTTACTAATAGGGTCACGTTTTTACCCTTTGGGTACAGTACAAACCCTAAAAAAAGTCGATTTGGTACAGCCAATCTCGTGTTGCATTTCACAAAACATTCAGCCATTCAATTTTATTTATGTAGATTAAAAAGTTAGTTTTTTTCAAGATCAGTCAGCCTTATCTGGGTCGTAAACTACAACTGATTGATTAAACGACTCGCGGATAACTTTTCACGCGGATCTCGTGATGTCACAGACACTGCAGGTCCGTAACGGAGATTTGTGTTTTATTCTGGTGAAAATATGTGGAAATGTGAAGACATCCTACCTTAAAAGGAAATACAATAGGGTATTTTCAGTAATATATACTGAATCTCGGATACGGCTCCAACAGTTTTCATGAAATTTAATATGCGGGGATTTCGGGGGCGATAAAGCGATCTAGCTAGGTTTCATTTTTAGGAAACGTCGTTTTAGCCGTGTTTCAAAAAAAAAAAAAAACGAGCAAAGCTCGGTCATCCAGGTACTAATATAAAACGATACAATTTTCTACCCAAATATTGGTGATTTCGATGGTAACATCACCAAAAAGATATATGCAAGTCCTTAAGGCGTTTCCACTCATATTTGACTTGTCAAACCATTTCACAAAATTAATGTCATTCATAACTTGTTACAGTTGGATACAACATCGACCAGACGTTCAACTCTTCGATCGCGGCTGATGGATCGCTATACAATTTAGGACTCACGTCGTTTTTGACGTCCGATAACCCTATGGCGTTGTTTAATGAGTCCAATGAAGTTCTCAGTAATGGTGAGTTGTATTTTATTTATTATAGGAACACATAATACAACCTGCTTGCAATGTGTAGCTTGATGTGCTGGCGCCAGGCCAGCACATCAAGCTACAACTATCTGTCAAATTTATTTAATAGATTTTCAACTTAATCGCTACAGTATTAGGTTCAAGGTTGATTGGGAAAATTTTACAGTTTCGGTTAGCTTGATATGCTGGCGTCTGTAAACGAAGATTGAAAAATTACAGGAGATATTTCTTGTAGACTTCATTATGGAAGACATCAGAAAACCGTCTTACAGATGGCAAACAAAGGAATTCGGTCTCTTTTTGCGCCCCCAAAATCTGCCCCGCTAGGCTGAAGCTTACTCAGCCGGCTGGTTGCGGTTGCTGTTAAGCAGAGATGTTATGGAGCTCCGTAACCGTAACCGAAACTATCGGATAACCGAAATGAAAATCTATCCATAACCGTAACCGATTCCGATTTAAAAGTTTCGGATAATTTCGGATAGGGGCGGAGTCCAAATGAGACAGTTATGACAGGTTTTTTTGCACGGCCGAGCCGGGACACTAGCCGATTTTGTGTTTTACTTTTACAATTTCTAAAAAATCTAACAATATATCCGAAATCCAAACTATCCGAAACTAAGGGATAATCCGAAATAATTTCATATTCGTAACCATATCCGAAACCGGTATAATATTATTTCTATATCCGTATCCTTATCCAGATCCGAAACTTCATATCTATAACATTCTTGTTGATAAGTTAACCCACTCTGTCTTATAGTTGGTCCACACGATACAGACTTTTAACTCTGAATTAATAAAATCTACGGACTTTCACTGACATTAATTTGTCTGCACAGGCTTTGTTGCACAGACGAAATTCTATAAAAGTTAATGGAAGTATGTATTGTGTGAACGGTCCAATACCCCACAGTCCAAACTGCCTGCTTCAGAGAGAGCGTCTCCCCAACGAGCTGTTTGATACCTATAATATGACGAATGTTTGTTTCAGCCAACAAAATCGAAGTGATTAACAGCAGGCCGAACAAGCCAGCCGAGCAAGACTTTAGCATCAACGATGTACTAAAGAACCTTATGTCCGAAAATAATACCAACGCCCCGGATAACAACTCTGGTAAGTTTGTTTGTTAAAATGTTAGAATAATGTAACATTAGTCAGGGTTGTTAAGGAGCTGCGTCGAAAACGAAACTATCGGATATCCGAAATAAAAATATATCGGTGTAACCGAATCCGATATAAAAGTTTCGGATAGTTTCGGATAGGGGCTGAGTCTAAATGAGAAACTATCTGAAACTAAGTAATAGAAGCGTGTATAATATTATTTTTATATCCGTTATATTATACTATTTCTTTATCCCTGATATTAGTATGAAATAAAAATAAGTCGCCTTGATCAAATCGTACAAAAGGCTAAGTTCACATGACGGCGCTGCACCGCGCGGATCAATTTATTAAACCAGTCTATACAGGCTTGTAGAACTTGTACCGCGCGGTGTAGATGATAAACTCTATTAGCCTTCTAGTATGCATGATTTTCTGTCTAGATTTAGGTCATTTATTTGAATTAGACTGAAGTCAAACAACATACAGAAAAGATAATTGTTAATTTCAAAATCTAGTGCATGGCTCACATGTATAAGCCACACTGGTATAATCACTTGATCTGGGGCTCGAGTCTGCTATTGCAATCGTGTCTCAATGACCGGTCAGTGATCAAATATTTGACAACTTTGACAGTTTTTGTATGGGAAATGTGTCATAAGTTTGACGTTATACGTCAAAAATCGATCATTGACCGGTCATTGAGACACGATTGCAATAGCAGATTCGACCCCCTGGTTTTGTCTGTTTTATTTCCTGTAACGTTAAAAAATACTTTTTGAAACGTCCAGCCCATGACCTAGCTAATTGTAAGCAAATAATCTCGTCAATTCTCATGAATGAAGGACAAACACACTTCGCTTTCACAATAGCGTAATTATTTGAAACTACGTGTCATACCCCGGCTTCGCCCGAATTTTTTTTTTCAGAATTTTCTTTCACACAAACCTCGCCCTAACAATTACGAACACAACAAAAAATATTATTTAAATCGTTCCAGTCGTTCTCAAGTTACATATTATATTATTTTAAATTTCGCCTTTATATTAAGCATAATACAGATTCCCGGGTCAGGTAATGTTTAATACAGAACTTCGACGGAAGCATCCGGTCCGGTCTTGAATTCTTCTATTAAATAGCACTTAGAAATTACTTGCGGAATGTAGATGCACTTCGTGCGTTGCAGAAGTTCATTCCGAAGTTTGCATAGAAGCAGTTTGCGTAGAAGGCGCCCTCTGTCAAATAAACGCGACGATTGCGTATTCGTGCGATTTTCACGAAGCGATCTTTGTATTTCGGGCAACATAAGATTAAATTTATACGTGTGATTGAATTTGATTTTCGAATTTGTAATATTAGTAGGTTATATATCGTCTGTTAAAACGGGCTACAAACGATTTGTTCACAGTCACTAGCGCGTCGCTGTCGCAAAAGACGCAGGATACGTTGCCAGGGCTAGACTTACTAACGCCTGACACGCCGGGCAATCCGCCGCCTCCCAGCTCCTTCTATGGCACCATGGATCTCACTGGTATTTATATTACATGGAAGAGAAATAAGTTTTTATCAAAACGCATGACGCATTCAATTAAATCAAAACAACGTTGTTGTTCGATTCAAACTCAATGGCAACTGGTAAGCGCGCTACTTGCTGCGCAGTGTCTCATCTCACATGTCGCTTCATACGAATTTGTTACTGCGTAGCGACTCGCTATTAAGTTTGAATCGCACTATATTTAACCGCGTAAAACGGTTGACGCGAGTATAATGTGAGAAACAGAGCCACAATGGTAGTTTTCAGCGACAGCCGGCATGGGCTTGATGGAGTCAAGTGGTGTAGCATTATTTCTTACTTTCTTTATCATTTAAGTACTTAGTTTTACTTGCTTCACGTAAAATACTGGTATTCAGCTGAATGCGGTTTGACTGGGAGCCGACCCCAATAAAGTTGGGAAAAAATTGGTAGGTAGATGATAAGTTTTACTTGTATGTGAGTGCCCGGAAGGCCTCTGGATGCGACATAGGACCGGTCTACGTAGCGACGCGCACGGGGAGGTCTATGTTCAACAGTGGCCATCTTTCGGCTGAAATAATTATATTAATATAATTTTACGTTCCGCTGTAAGTTCTGAATGGAGATTCCAGTAGGATCTGTGCATTTTGCTAGCATATTTTTTTTTATCACACACATGTTTCCTTTGCCTTTACAGATAATACTTAATCTAATGCGACAAAGTAACTTAAAATAAATTTTACTTAACTATACCTTACATGCTACACAGTACGTGGCCCTTATGAACTCACTCAGTGTACAGGTGAATATGTCGATTGTATCCGCCACCGTGTTGAGATATGATAATTATATCATCAACTGCTTTTTTGAGAGATATTTATTGATGATAATTATGATAAACTATAAGAGAACTAAAATAGAGTAGATTTTTTTCTATACTATACTCGGAATTTTAATTCGATTCCAGATTTGACAATTTCAGTGTTGCAACGTTATGACAAGTACTAAATAGTGACGTTGCGAAATTATTCGATACGGAAATGGAATATTTCCGGATCGATTCCTCTCGTTTTCGTTTTTTTTTTTTTCTTCCCTTGCGGTGGTAGGGCTAACGCCCGCCTGGTTCGCGACCACCCTCCCACCGGATTTTGGCGTCAAGCAGCCTGCTGTGTTTCGTCGACGCGTGGGAGTACCAGTGCCTCAAGGCATCTTCTGGGCATGCTCGCTTCATCATGGACCTCATCTATCGCTTTCCATCAGGTGTGATCGAGGTCAAGAGCTAGCCCATTCATAAATAAATAAATAAATAATAAATAGTATATTTAAACAACTACTACTTTAATAGAAACTAAGTAGGTATATCAGGAAATTAAATATTTCTGAACGGATAATTTAGTTATGAGTTCTCTTTTATTATAAGTTTTGTTTTTAATATAAAAACAAAAATATTAACTTTTTATTAAATAAAGCAGCGGTTACTAATTAATAAATAATTATTATGAATAATTATGTATTTATTTAAATAAAAATCAATAATTTAGTTTTTAATTGGCACACCAATATTATGATTACATAAACATAAATCGCGATTATTTATCGATTTTTTGTGTTCATCACTACACTATTATATGTGGTATCATTATTTTACAAAATGACAGTAGCTTATGTCAAATGTGGAATCGAATTATAATTCCGAGTATAGGTATAAATTTTTTATTTATTTTTTTACACCTTGACGCATCAAGGTGTTGTCACTCAGTCCTGTACGCTATATCATACCTTATGCAAGTAATCATTAAGTTCTTTATAGTCATCAATGAAAACTGCTCAAGCAGTTTGGATAAGTTCTGTAGTTACCATAAGTTCGACGAGCTGCGAAAGAGGAGCTCGTAGCGAAATAATAACAGCCGCACCGGTCGATCTATAAGGTTAAGCAACGCTTGTCTGGCTGGGTCCGTAGATGGGTGACCATCTTGACCAACCGAGATTCTTCCGTGCCTCGAAAAGCATGTGAGCGTTTATGTCGTGAGGCATTTCATACAAACTTTCAAGTCCTAATTTATCGAAATAAATGAACCGATTTTAATGAAACTTGGTATGCATACGCTGGATATCCTGGTCTAAATAGTTAGTAAGTAGAGAACATTTTCGACAAAGAGTTTAGAGGGAGAGAGCGATTTTAAGTTTTCTATAGAAAAAAGTGAAAAATCACTCTTTCTCCCTGAATAGAATAGAACAGAATAGAATATATTTTTATTGTAAAACATGAGTATACATCATAACATGTGCAAGGTCTTATAATAATGGTTAGATCTGCATGTTTTGCCATTTATGGCGTACAAAAACAACATATTTGGTTTAAAATAACCACAAAAGATTTGAGTTTGAAACAACAAAATAATTTTCTTTTTTTCATCGTAATGCTACTTAAAAAAGAGGACAATGTACAGATTAGGTTTTTATAGATTTGAGATTCAAATTGTAAAAATGTCGTAATTACAGAAAAATATACTTAATTTCGTTCATTTAAGAAATCCGATAAGGTATAATAGCATTTATTTACAAGTTTTTTTTTTAAATGCATTTTAAATAGAGCAGTAGGCATTTGTCTAATAGGCCTGAAACTATTTAGACCTGGAAATCTAGCGTATGCATACCAAGTTTCATTAAAATCGGTTCATTCATTTCGAGAAACATGGACTTGAAAGTTTGTATGAAATGCCGTAAGGCGTAAAAAAACTTAAGCTGTTGTTCTCGGCTGTCGTTTGAAGATCTTTGACAGTCATTACGGGTATTCAGAAACCAGAAAACCTGACTCCAGTCTTTCCAATTCTTTTACGTCCGACACCATACGGAATCCTATCACTTCCCGTGGGTGTCGCAAGAGGCGACTAAGGGACTCACCCGAGAATGGGCAGCAGTATTCTCTGTACATTGCTACAGCTACACTGCGATCGCCAACCCGCCTGCCAAGCGTGGCGATTATGGTAACCCCCCCCCCCCTACATCTGGGGGAGGCCTATGTCCAGCAGTGGACGTCTTTCGGCTGATATGATGATGATGAGTCTTTCGAAAGTGTTACCCAATTACTGGGTTTTGGAGGTCCAATAAGCAGTAGCTCCATGCAACTGGTTAAACTGGAACCCGACCACAACATAGTAGGGATAAGACTAGGCTGATTGAATAGGCATAAATTTGCCTTGGCTGTAAGAACCTGTACTTTAGAGTGTAAAGTATAGGTTAGTGTTAGTAATGTTTTGTTTTCAGATGAACCGGAACCTTATCACCCGGAGCCGACTAGCCCGTGGAGTACTGCTTGGCCTGTGCCTGTAAGTTTTATGATTTTTTTTGTTAAATTTATCGTTTCGTTATTTTTTTTCTGGTTTGCACAATTTATGGTAAACCTATACAGGGTGTAAAAGAAGTGCGTGGTCATATTGAAGGGGGATGTTGGGTAGCAAAAAAAAATACTTTTTTTTATTAAAAAAAAAAAACGACCTCTAAAAACGACTAAAGAGTTTCGAACAACACTTTTCAAGCATTTTTTTACAGTTGGTATTGACTCCGGTTCAATCACAGATTTGATATCACCAACTGCATCAGACTGCTAGAAAAGTGATTCGCTGCTAACCAACATCACCCTTAAATATGAAGTCTACGCCTTTCTAGAACACTGTATATGAATATCAACTTTATAGTAGATTAACTTGATTTCAGAATGTGTAATACAATATAATTGAAAGAAATGCTTGATCTTGTAGCGTTCAATGTTAGGAAAGCGTTTATGGTACTTTTTGCTACTAGGCGGATAAGTTTCTGGTACTAAACGCTTTTGCCTCAAACCACCGTTAATGGCGGCTTCACATGAGTGCCGTGAATCCACGCCACGAATTCGCGGCACAAGTCGTGCCCTCCACATTCACGGGATGCTCACAATCCTTCGTGAAACTCCCCGCGCAATGGACGTAGAAGCTGCTGCTGCAATAACGTTGTTTGCTGTGGCAACATATCACTATTTAGACGTCCATTTGCAGAATGGTAATGCTCTAAAAAGAGCATTTCAGTTTCGTTATTCCAAACGTTCATGCGCGACTCCATTTTAGTGCGTGCGCAGCGACTCCACACGTCGGAAGGCGTACTTTTGTAGTCCGGAGTAAACCTAAACTGGCACGCGGGGCCGTGAATGTGGATGTGTACGTGTGGACGCCGCGCAAAGGGGGCGCGAACCCTTTGTCGCGGGACAAAATACCGACTCTGATCGGGGAACAGGCGTGAACGCGCGTGAACCCCGCGAAAACCGTCCACATTCACATTCACGCCTGTTTACGGAGCTTCACGGCACTAATGTGGAGCCGCCATAACACAATTCTGTGTTGAATAAGAGTCATTATAGAGCATGTCGTGTCGTACAGCGCGGGGCGCAGAGCGCGGGCTGCGCGGACACGCCGGAGTCCCCGCCGCCCGCCGCGCGCGCCGGCCCGCCGCCCGAGCCCGCGCGGTACCCGCAGGTCACGCATCCCAGGGTAACACCTAGCTAGCTTTCTAGCCTATTTTTATTTCACTGCAGGGGAAAAGCCCATTTTTTCTGTACACTACCACAAATGTAGATTTTTGGTCCGTGGAATGCCAAAAAATATGAGACGCATTTTCTTTTATCACGTAATAAAAAATTGAGACGATAAAATGCGCCGATATTCCGTGTGACGTCTCAAATAATGACGCATCTAACCATAACACAGAACGCGAAAAAAAATAAAAAAGATTGGACATGTTAAAAATTTCAAGTGGTCATTTCAGGATATCCCCTCTGATGTGGACCACAGAGGAATACTACCTCCTCCTCCACCGCCGCCCACATTACCACTCTTAGGACGTAAGTGTTATGTTTTACTGGACTTACCATTAGTGACTAAACATTTTATGCTATAACTATTTATGACCTGACCTATTCGTTTAACGAATATAATTAATGATATATACCGTAAAATCGAGTTGGCAGAGCATGGCACTGAGGTATAACTTTAGGCCAAACTTTTAACAAGTTAGGGCCAAAGTTATACCCTTTTTTTATTTATTTTTATTTTTTAAGGATGGGAAATCATCAAATGACTCCTTCCGCTCTGGGCCGAGCGGAAGGGAGTGCTAGACTCTTACTGACTAAGACCCATCCGTGTTCCTCCTAATGCCCTTTACGTTCCAGGGTCGCGGTTATACCCTAGGGCCAAAGTAACAAGACTACAGTAGTAGGATTGCTTTAAATATGACTATGTAGGTATGTCGGTCTGATGTTCAACTCCCATCTCCAAACGCGTATTTTGCGTTTGCGTGTATCAAATATGTCATTCGATCCAGGCAGTCTACTCTCTAAGCCCGAAGGCCGTAGTTTTTTTATTTTATTTTTTATTAGAGATGGGTTTGCTCTTGACTCTAGTCAATGTCAGAGATGACAGAGACAAAGTCTACGATGGAGCGAGCTTACCCAGAAGGAGCCTGTTCACTCTAACTTTGAAGAGATTAGGGTTGTAAGCATTTGGAAACAGACGCAGGCAGAGAGTTCCGCTCTTTTGCTGTGCGCATTATAAAAGACGTTTGGAAACGCTTAGTGCGAATTGGTGGAATAGCTACAAGGTAGGGATGGTAAGATGCAGTACGTCTGGATGTCCGATGGTAGAAGGGGGCCGGTGGGATGAAGTCGTGGAGTTCTTGGGCACGCTCACCGAAGTACAATCTGTAGAAGACCGATAAGCAGGCAACCTTACGGCGATGAGCCAAGCTATGTAGTTTGGCATCCACCGGTTTTACGTCACCGATAAGTCTCTTAGCTCTGCGTTCCACCGAGTCAAGCGTGGCAAGCTGATACTTAGCTGAGCCATCCCAAAGGTGGCTACAATACTCCATGCAGGATCGGACTTGTGCTTTGTAAAGGGTTAAAAGATGTCCAGGCCTGAAGTATCGCTTCACCCTATTTAGGTTTTATTTAAGTTTCGGCCTTAGTGTCGGGTGTTTCCAAATCTGTATCACCTACGGACTTGCGATCACTCCCGACACGTGGTACAACTGCGATGTCCAAATTAAAAAAAAAAAAAAAAAAAAAAAAAAAAAAAAAAAAAAAAAAAAGATATTACTTTTCCGTAGTACAACCAGTTGGACATCGCAGTTGTACCACGAGTCGGACGCTCTTACGATTAGTCCCGAACCCGAACTAAGAATGAATGACAACACGATTTGACAGTTGTTGTTAGTTCGGGTTCGGGACTAATCGTAAGTCCGTAGGTGATACGGAGTAGAAAACGCCCGACATTAGGGCCGAAATTACGGACTTCGGGCTTAGAGAGTAGACCCCTAGGCCAGCTCATCAAGGAACTCCAGCAACGCCCATGGTGCCACTTACTATCTCACGGAACCCTCCGTGAGATAGTCAGCGACACCTGGGTTTCTGAAATACTGTCTGTATCCTGCGATCACTGGGCAGCTTAGGAGCTGATAAACTGCTATCACGTCCTACTTTGTGCAAACTCTGCAGAGTGGGCCGACGGATATTTGATATGAATTATAAGACTTTCACATCGTCTAAAGAAAGAAAGCGGACAAAAAAACAGAACATCAAGCTATATAAAATTCTTCCGTTACTGAATGACATACAGACAACGCACAGCCGAAACTACTGGTCGTAGAAATCTGAAATTTGGCATGTAAGGTTCCTGGGGCAGTGTAGGGGAGCACAAAGAGGATTTCCCGAAACTCCTACTGGAACGGGAAAAAGGGCGTGCGTACGAAATCGCTTGCAAAAGTTGAGATGTAATAACATTGATTTATTTTCAGGTCTGTCGCCCCTAGATACAGTCTAACATAGACGATACAACTATTTTTGATATAACTCTATGGTACTAATGATTACAGAGCTAGAAGACGTGGACCACAGGCTGATACCGATAATGCCGCCGCCGCCGATCCCCATCGCCGCCAGCTCCGCGACGATCAGGCATCCCGTAGTACATCAAGGTAATTAAAATGATACTTAGTTACATTACATGCTAGATAGGACAGGATGGAGGGAAAAACTTGTTGCGTCGACCCCAAAAACTAAACGAAAAAACTTGTCGACAGTCGACAGTAAAGTAATGAAGAATTGAGGGATTGCACGAGGGAGGTGACGTCATATGTGGCGTCATGTCGATTGTTTTGTGACCGGTCATGAAACCGGACCGAAGTGTCGTCTTGATTATCGATTTAAGTCTGACTAGCTGCATGACTGCATTTTCTCTGTCAAAAAACTAAATATTGTGCTTGCCATCAGTAGGTAAAACAAACTTAAACTAAAGATGTTCGAAGATTGTTTGTAAAAGATCGCTTTTAGCAATATAACCAGCAACTGTAACACCCTATTAACTCTTAAAGTTCTTAATGGTAGTTTGTTATGGTGCCCAATAAAGAGTATTCTATCTATTATCGTTAAATTAAACTCAACAAAATTCCTCAGGTTATGCTTTCGACGAGTTGTTTGGTATGTACTGATTGCTTAGTAAATTCATACGAATATTCCTAGTCGCGTATTTTTTTGTTAAAACATGTTATAGTATGTAAATTGATTATAGTTGTTTTATCTAACGAGTGCGGGCGAGCCATAGTTGTGTTGGTAAATGTACCAACACAAAGATGACAATGTGCACATACATTTGCCTACAAAAACAAGTATATCTGTGACCAGAGATGGGGCTATACCTGGTAAAAACCCAGAATTTGGGTAAATACCAATTTATACCCATTTTTACCTACCCATTTTTAATTTAAACCGGGTAAAAATTAAAATCAGTTTAATTTCAACTAATTATGGTATTTTTTAATAAATACTTTGATATTTTTTGGAATTTACTTTTATTTGGGACCGTTCGTCAGCACAACATACGCGGACATTGTCAAGGGGTTGGAAGTTAATTGACAATACATTGGAATCAGTTCAGACTACTCCCACCTGTACCGGAAAAACTCTTCATATAATTTTTTGCAATTGCGAAAATGTACTTACACCCTTTTTTTTTAAGGATGGGAAATCATCAAATGACTCTTACTGAATAAAACCCATCCGTGCGGTAACGGCGGTAACTCTTTCGAACAAAATCCGCAACCATGGCAGGCTCTGACCCTAACCGGCCCTTACTCCTATGCTGACATATCTTTGAGGCGCGGGTGGAACACAACGCGCCGTCGACCCGGGCCTGGCTTTGATCAGACGGCGAGCCATCCAAAGCTCGCCGTCCGCAGACCCGCACCTACCGGTGGCCGGGAATCGCCCAGCAACTCCCGACGCCCAGTGCGTCCCTCTATGTAGCGGCGGCTGGGGCGTGAGGGTTGTCTTTCCCTCACGCGGCCCGCCTCCTTCACTAGCATTATAGCTTCGCAGAAGGAGGTGACGGCTTCCCATGCCTCCTCGCTCCGGACCATGGATTGAACCAGGCTTCAGCACCGTAGACCACATACACACGCTGCGGCAGGTTATACAGAAGACAAAAGAGTATAATCTGACCCTCTGCTTAGCGTTTCTAGACTACGAGAAAGCCTTCGATTCGATCGAGACGTGGGCTGTGCTGCAGTCTCTTCAACGGTGCCAAATCGACTATCGGTACATCGAGGTGCTGAAGTGTTTGTACGAAAACGCCACCATTTCAGTCCGCTGCAGGAGGATAGGTTTCGAAGTCTGATCCTGAAGATCAGACTTCGAAACCTATCCTCCTGCAGCGGGGTGTGAGGCAAGAAGGCGTAATTTCTCCGAAACTGTTTACGGCCGCAATGGAGGATTTCTTCAAGGTTTTGGACTGGAGAAGGCTGGTTATTAATGACAATGGCGAGTAAATCACTCACCTTCGATTTGCCGACGATATAGTCATGGCTGAGACCATGGAGGACCTCAGTATAATGCTCGATGACCTCAGTAGAGGTTCCGAAAGAGTGGGTCTTAAAATGAACATGGACAAAACCAAAGTCATGGTAAATACCCATGTAGCACCCACTCCAATCAAGATTGGAGGCTCTACACTCGAAGTTGTAGACGAGTACGTCTACCTGGGACAAATGGTCTAGTTAGGTAGGGCTAACTTCGAGAAAGAAGTCAACCGTCGAATCCGACTCGGCTGGGCGGCGTTCGGGAAGTTGCGTGGTATATTCTTGTCTCACATACCACAGTGTATCAAGGCAAAAGTCTATGACCAGTGCGTGTTGCCAGTGATGACCCATGGACTCGAAACGTGGTCTTTCACAGTGGGCCTTATCAGAAGGCTTAAAGTCACCCAAAGGGCAATAAAGAGGGCAATGCTCGGAGTTTCCTTGCGTGATCGAATCAGAAATGACGATATCCGCAAGAGAACCAAGGTTACCGATATAGCCCAAAGGATCGCCAATTTGAAGTGGCAGTGGGCAGGGCACATTGCTCGCAAAACAGATGGTTGATGGGGCCGAAAAATTCTGGAGTGGTGAACGCGTACCGGAAGACGCAGCGTTGGAAGGTCTCGGGCAGTCGATGGATGCGAGGCGCACAGGACCGGTTGTTGTGGTGACACTTGGGGGAGGACTATGTCCAGTAGTGGACGTCTTTCGGCTGATATGATGATGATGATTCTACCAAAGGACGACTTGGAAGGTATCCGTACCCGAAGTCAACGTCATCAAGAGAGTGATTAGAGGCGTTTTGGAGGTGCAACACCGCAGACGTAGGAGGGCCAGTTGCCGACCATGGAGGCCAGCCCATCCACAGCACCTCCAGCCTCGCAGCACCAGACTTTGGTGCTCTGATGATGATGGTCCAGATGGAGCAGGCCATTTGGTTGGAAGAACAGCTGCAGCGTGACAAGGAGGAACAGGCCCGCCGGCAGGAGGAAGAGGCCCACCGTAAGGAGGAACAGGCCCGTCCGCGTCGGTTAGAATAGCTCCAGCGTGACAAGGTGGAACAGACCCACCGACAGGAGGAACAGGCGCGCCGCCAGGAAGAATAGATGCTTCTCATGCCTTCATGAGAAGCATCTATTCGCCGCTCGAAGGTCCTTACCTTCGAGTGGCCTTCGGGGAAAGACATGAAGGTGGTGAAGGATAAGGTTGCTCAGCATGACAACCGCCTGTCAGAAACTGAAACCACGATCAGCAAGTTTAATGACGTTTTTGCTAATGTGAAGAAAGAGTTGGTGTGTCGATTTAAAAGATATTTAATTCCGTTTTATTTAAATCAATATTTTATCTTCAATGATCAATGTGAAAACTAAAATGGTAGTTCGTAATATTGTTGACGAAGCTAATTAAATAATATTATATAAAGACAGTATTCATTTCATGACGAAGCCATTTAAATAATATAAAAACACCTACTAATTTTTACCCGGCATTTTTTATTAATACCCGGTAAAAAAGGGTATTTTTTCTTTTTTTACCTATTTTACCCTTTCCTTCCAATTTTTACCTTCCCAATTTTTACCCACCCGCCCATCTCTATCTGTGACTGATCACTAGCTTTTGTTAGGTATGTATGTACTTTAATTATTGTAAATACTTTGATTATCTGTGATACGAATTAACACTGGGTGTTTATGATTTATAATAAGTGATTAAAAGCAACTAAATCACTAACAAACTATCAAGAAAATGTTGTTTCTATGTCCCTAACAATATCACTTATCTATTAATAAAACCACATTTGAAAAGTCTGACCGCCAACCCCCTAGTGCAGGCCATCCACGCCGCAATGTACAGCGAATTGAAGTGGGGGCAGTAGCTTCCCAGTCGCCACCCGGTGGCAACAGTAACTGGGAATTTTATTTTCGATTGCCACCGCGATCCATGTGGGGGCGACTGCTCGAAATGATTACTGATTCGGATTGGGCTTAGTGCGAGATTTTTAACGTACCCCTTAGTGTTAACGTGTACATTCGCTTATGTCTAATCGTATGGACAAAAGGTTTTCCGATATTGTCACCAGGCGGCGTTTATTCAGTTTTAGTACCAATTGACGTTTACGTAACACGATCGATGACGTTAAAAACTCACACTCAGGCCCAAACGGCCCAGGGGGCCTAGACAAAAAACTTTTCTGTAGCGTTAACGTCAGACGCTGACGACAAAATGTATGGGAATGACATTAGGTGTGGAAAGGAAACGTCATCACCTAATGTCATTCCCATACATTTCGTCGTGAATTACGTTTTTGACTAGGCCTGCAGACCGTTTTACGTATGAAGCTTAGTTTATTTTCACTTTTTAGTCGCTTTTTCGATATTCAAGAGGTGATAATAAAATTTGCTCTTTGTCATTTTCAGATGTAGACCACAGAAATCTAATACCTTTAACGCATCAGCCGGTCCCTCGGCCAATGAATCCTCCCTCATTGGATCAAGTAAGTTTCATATTTATTACATAAGTAAAACCGAAGCGTAATACTCACAACCAGAATTTTTATAAGCTTTTCAGTTTAATATCATAATATTGGTTGTCTTATTTAAGAAAATAGTTGTACTGTAGTTAGGAGGTTAACGATAGGCAGTTTTATTTATAATTGACTTATCCTCACGGTAGAAACGTGTTTCTTAGGACCTGTTGCGCGATGTCAGAATAACCAGTTCTAAACGAATAAATTCAAAAGTGGAACCGAATTTGCTTGAAACTTTCTTCCAAGTAAGTTAACGGGTACTTATTGTAGGTGTTACGTTTACGCCGTACGGCATTTCATAAAAACACTAATACAACATTATTGAAACGATTTTAATGAAACTTCCTACGCATAATAAGCAGGATTCATAGGTCTAAAAAGTTATCAGAGAACATTTTCAAAATGTCTTATTGAACATAAAGATAATAATTGGAAATCTCTCTTTCTATGGAAAATTTAAAATCCTTCGAATTTAGCTGTAGCACTATTTTTCGAAAATGTTGTCTGAACTTTGTCAACTATATTTCTTTTGCTCCACTTATCTAACTGATAGTTTCATACAATAAAATTAAGCTATTTACTTTTGAAATAGCATTTATACTACGACTTGATATGCTTGATACTACACTGGGTATGAAACCCAAACATACAAAGCATCCATTCTCATTTCTTTCGTTGTTATGAGTAATTCAACAGGGATGTATGAGCTTCTTTATATTTCTTCTATAAACTAAGTGGTTTTTTTCTAAAATATGACTTAAGAACTACGTAAACTTATTTTATTTTACCTTTTTAGAATGTGTTTGAAGATATGGTAAGTTAGTCAAAGGTACTCGGGCGTAAATGTGGCATATCGCGCTTTAAAAAAAAAAATATCGCCCATACTAATTTTGATGAGCTGATGATAACTTTTTTTAGAAATTTACCTTCCTTAGAAATTGTTCATCCACATGGGAGTATTTGGCTGACTTAAACAACGAAACGACGATGTCCAATATTTACAGTCTAGTACTTTGACTTTCAAGTGCTTGAATAAAAGGCGAAAGCTCCAAGACAAGCCCGCTATTTTCAATTTTCTTACGTGTTAAATATTGGTAGAGCATCCTTTCTGAATAAGATATTAATGTTTTTTGCTGCAAACAGGATTACAGGGTACCTCCGATGGTGCCTCCGACGGACATCGTGGAGAGCGTCGACATGGACTTGTCTGAAGACGAGGATCAACGTAAGTTATGAATTACATCATGTTTATGCATTACTAGCTTCTGCCCGCGACTTCGTCCGCGGAAAATTTCTTGTTGATGACTTGCTAGACAAAAGTTGTGATAGCTCGGTTAATATACATGTTATAAAAATAATTTATAGCCTATAGCACTCAGGAATAATGTAGCTTTCTACCAGTGAAAAAATTTTTTTGAATTGGATCATTAGTTCCAGAGATTACCCCCTACATACAAACTTACAAACTTTACCTCTTTATAATATTAGTGTTTATGCATTATAAAGTAAAAAACTAAATTAATTTTGCCCTACGTTCAAGAACGAAGCGAGGCTCGTGATAATAACAGCCGCACGGGTCGATCTTCAAGGTTAAGCAACGGTTGCCGGGGTCGGTCTGTGGATGGGTGATCATCTTAACATATCGAGATTCCTCCGTGCCTCGGAAAGCACGTTAAGTCGTTGGTGTTATACTACTACTTGCATAAAATCTAATATGACCTAATTAAAAACAAAAATTTTCAATGATTTCAGAAGGCATGTACACGACAACGAGCCAAACGGAGCGGCGACACAGCTTCAACAACAACAACAAAGTTCTGGTCGGAGGCGACAACGGCAAGACGCACCACAATGACCACAATCTTATACAGATCAATAACGTCAAGAAAGAGTCCCATTCAGCCCCCGTAATGCCCCCCATGGTCAACCCCTTCGACGCCATGCCTCCCTCCCTTAAAAACTTCAACATGAATTTCCAAAAACCTGCCAACTTTCCCCCGACCTTCGACTTAACAGAAGACAATTCTAACGACAGCGCTTATGAGGAAGATTTACGGAACAGAGGCATCGAGAAACCTTCACAAGAGGTTCGCAACCCCTCCCCCCCATTCCAGAATTTCACGAACGATGAGTGGCAACAACCTCATCCGAGGTTCATGAACCCGCGGTTCCCAAGGAACTGGGGGCCCAGGACTAATTTGAGGCCGCCAGCGGGGCCAGCGGGGCCAGCGGGGCCAGCGGGGCCAGCCTACCCGCAGCAGGCGTGGCCCCGGGGCAGCGGGCCGCGCGCGCACAGCAGGTGGTGCGGGCCCCGGCCGAGGTTCTGGTGAAGTGTTGTGCGTGATAGTGTTCTTACTAGATAAAAGACCAGCTTAAGGCAGTAACAGTGAGTTTCATTTGACGATAGAACCGAGGAGGAGTAAGTGAATGGAGGATTGACGTGTTCTTTTAGCAGAATCATTTGTAGATTCATTCGTTCAGTTCTCCATTTCACTAATCTTTCGTGTTACCGAACGTTTTAAGGTCTATAGACACATAATTAGTGACGTCGCCAATTGTTCGTGACTCAGTCGTACGACAGTCGTCCCGGTCGTGACGTGTCTGACTTGTGGGACCGGTGTCCTATGAATAGGGTATTTGACTGTAATTTTTATTCTTACATTTCTCAAAACCTAGAGAAAAGATATTTTTTTATAATTCTCCAAAAACGACGGAGTTGTGAGCGTTTTAATCTATGATAACAACACTAATTGCGTGTGACGTCACTTCCGCCATAGTGAAGTTGAACCAGCCAGTGCAATCGTTGTTTTGCCTGACAAGGATAGAAGAATAATTTGAGAAGCGTGTGACTTCTGTATTTTTCACTCTCCACTGGTTTCATTTATTTTGTCGCAAATTGATTATTCATTAATTAAAGTTACAAATAAATATTCGTTAAGTAACATAAATTTCTAATAGTAGTGAAATACCCTATACTACCAAAGTATATTTTTTGTCGTGACTGGTGGCGCTTCGTTGACGGGACTGAGGTGTGTTAACATAACTTTATGATAGACACCAGATAAATGTGCAATAACGTTCATTGACCTCACATACATTTATCGACTTTCTTAATATCAAAAACAGAAATAAAGCGGTCCTGAATCGACTTCTATCGTGATCCTTTACGTTCTCTAGTAATGAAACACGGTTCATAATTGCGGGTATCTATATATGTCGTTTTGTTGGCAATTAAATACTTTTTCTATTTCTTTCTATTGCAAGTTTATCTGGCGCCTACCATAGCATTTTGTCGCTAAACATAAATACCATATATAATAAACACCTAGTGGTTTCTTAGCTATCTTTCTATATTTAGAGGGGGGGCAATTCTCGTATTTTTAACACCTCTAATTTCACTACATTTTGATAAGTTTTTGACTTTCGATCGCTGATATAATATTGCGACTTGAATTTAATCGCTTTTTTAAGAACGAGAATTAGCCTTCAGGACGTAATAGGTTTCATATCAATAGGTAAGTCATTTTGATCCCTTTACATAGTCCACAAGAAATATTAGTTCCTTCAGAGGTTTTTGTCCAGCACGAATAGTTCTCTATAAACAAGTTTTCTTCTGAATGAAAACTGAAATAACACAATAATTCTCATTCGTTAGTACAACGTAAAATCAACTCAATATTGAAAATGAGACACTACTATATTATAAAGTAGAAGAAAAGACGAACTTTTAACGTCTCTACTGACTGTGTTCTTAGGAATAGATACTGAAGTTTAGTATTTCGATAATATTGTCGAAATCTTGTATATATCAGTAGTTAGAATTATAAGTGCTTCAGTTATGAATGGGCTACTCAGCAATTTATTCTATAAGAGCTATACAATGTATTCAATAAATCGATAGTTCGTATAGGGGAAAGTATGGTAAATTGGAACGCCACTTGAATTGGACCAACTCCACGCTTTCGGAAACACGTTACTGGCTACTGTAAGTGATGGGCCATGAGAAACATGCATGTGTGCACATTTTATCTGCATATCGCTTAGTGTTTGAAAAAACGTATTTTCAAAAATATTTATTAAAATGGCCAATGGTGACCCAATTAAGCCTGCGGTCCAATTTACCATACTTTCCCTTAATTAAATTGATAGGATCAGTATGTATGGCAGTCATTTTATGCCATTAGCCAGTAGCAGCTATTACAGAATGTGAGAGGTATGAGAAAATGAAGCTCTATGTTCTTTATTTGGTGGCAAATCTTGGACAGTAAGAGGTGTATATAATACACGGCAAAGGTAACCCATCCATTGTTGCCATTCCTCTAGACTGCAGCAAAGCTGATATTCAATTTGCTTTATTGGATCTACATGTAACAGAATAAACGCAAAAGCTGAAAAGGGGGCATTGAACATGTTAAACACACAAAATTAAATAAGTAGTCTTGCACAACACGACAAAATTCAATGAACGGTAGTTTTATTTGCGTGTCATGTTTGGTCTTATTTGCGATGCAAATATTACGCGCGTGCCTCTAGCGGCGAAATTTAGAAGTTGCTTAGTAACGACACTTACAGCGTTGCCAACACCTATTTTTTAAATTCCCCGAAAATCTAAGTCAAATTCCCTAACTTGAGATTCCCTGCAGTTTGGGGAATTCCCCACACGTTGGCAACGCTGTGCGAAAACTGTCGGTGTCGTTCTTAGACAGCTTTACAATTTTGACACTAGCGGCGCTAGTTAGAATCTTTGCTACGCCAATAGTAAAAGTTATTCATAACGATGAGTATTGTACTCATCCAAGTGGTCAAAAGTGGTGGGTGGAAAAGTGGCCCCACCACTTTACCACCCACCACTTTTGACCACTTTTCAGGTTTTATGTTGTATTTAGGATTCTCACAACTCGAAAAGAAACGGCAGTGTAAATGTAGTTCCTATAGTTCGATTCCAGCTTCTTTTGACACAAGTCTCGGTCAAGTTATTGTCCAACATCTGTCACTAAAATTGATGAAAAGTGGTAAGGAATGTTTGTTCAAACATTTGCATATATAAATATGTACAATGTTAGGCATGACATAGAATGTTCTAGACTGGTATATTTAGTGAACATTCAACTGTTGTAATTGAACTAATAAACGAAATATAAATGTGAATAAACAAGTTCTGTAATGTTGACAATAATAATTGGCATTTATTTTTCTGTAAGTGGCAGCATATACTGTCCTGTTATTGCCCAAAATACTGCGCAAGTGTGAGTGCGGTGCCCTCGTTCACAACTTGGCCCTCTTCTAGGAGTGCCCCGAGTGCCCTCACACCTGGGGGTCTACTCTCTAAGCCCAAAGTCCGTAGTTTCAGCCTTAGTGTCGGGCGTTTTCTACTCCGCATTGCCTACGGACTTACGATTAGTCCCGAGCACGAACTAAGAACAACTCAACTTTTTTTTTTGACTTTGAAAGAGTAGAACCCCTGCACCATTGAGGACCTAATGAATGCCACTGATGCCGCTATGTACGTGTAGTAAGTTAGTAAGTATTGATTCGAAAAGTAGAAGAAGCCCAGGTTATTGTTAGCATTATTGAACATTTCTAGGTACCTTAAAAGGTATGAATGATTGTGATGTGTATTAAGAATGGTGATTATATGATTCAAAACTTTTATCACCTGGACTCAATGCATTTGTTTTACTACTAGACTATGTGTTATTTAAGTCCTTCTAGAATTGAGTAACATACGTTTTTGTTAGCCTTTGTCGTGTGATTGAATGTTGCTTAATTCTAGAAGGTCTCACCTCGTTAGCAACTCTGTTAAGAAAACTATGACTTGATATGCAAACAGTAAAGTTTCTTTTTCATAATTCATTTTCAGTTGCCGAAAAAATAGAACATGAATTATTATTTGTGAATTCATCAAATTTTAATAAAATCCTGGAAAATGTAACAGGTCTATATAGCAAGTGTTACAAATAAAAAAATGTAAAATCTTTTATTTGTAACTACGGATTTTGAAGACCTAAACACCTCAAGTAATGCAGTTATTGTCAACTATATAAATGTTTTTTTGTTCTTTAGGTTGACCAATCGCAATAGCTTTTACCAGATTTGATCAGGTATTCAGATATCAAAGAAAAAAAAATTAGTACCTGGTTGCAATTTGGACTACCTAAATTAGAATAATGCTGCTGTGTTAAATTCGTCTTCCGTAGTTACTAGCTAAACATAGTATTTTTGACCTAAAACGGATGACATTTCTAAAAACGTATACTGTATGCATATTTAAAAAACTGCCTCCGAAACAGTCACTGCTCGCGTTTTCTAACACACGCAGTAAACTTGGAGCAGCGGGAAAATAATCGCAATATTATATTGTATATATTTTGTAATGTGTGTAAAAAGATCTAAAGAATCACAATTGTGATGTCTGATGTAATTTGTGTGATATACCATACAAACGTTTCACACTTATATAATCTTTTTCTTCTAGTATATAATCATCCTATTATGTGTAGTTGAGCAACTTGACTGTTTGACCGTCTCGAAATTGGAAAAATATTGTATTGAGGATGTGCTAACATAGTAATTGCATTGTATAAAATTCCGATTTGACCGACTATGATACTCTTGAATAAATCCGATCAGCTTAAGGTCAAGGCACATTGACGCAGACTCGAATTGATGATGTAAAAGCTTAGGTTGCAAAGCATATTCACCCTTATATCTATAGCGTAATGCACACATTTCTGTGAAGGTAAAAAATTCGCGCGAATTGGACCGAATGCGTTAGTCTTGTTTACCTGCGTCAGTGTGCCTTGGCTCTAAGTAAATACGGTCATACAATTAACAAGATTTTATCGAAAGTTGGCACATCTACCCAAAAGTTGTTCATAACATTAACACCGAAAAGAAAACAGCCAAGTTGTGTTTTTTTTTAATATATTACATTAAAATAGAAACTCGCTTTTGTCTCGTAATAAATAAAAGTAGGTTGACAGTAATATACTTAGAACTTTGAAATAAATAGCTATTTTCTTTTTTGCTTATTAATAAAGCTTAACAATAAGGTTGTATGTTATTTTGTCTCTGGGCGCAATAAAGTAAAACTCGCTGAAAAAACATCCGCATCAGCTTTTGTTTTGGAACCATATCGAAATTATTTTAAATAAATTCTTTGTGTGACAAAAGATTTTAAATTCATGTTGTAGAAATTAGTTTACCCTACCTGCAAGATAAAAGTATTCAAGATCATCAAACTAGTTTAGAGAACAAGGGGAGAAGGGGAATATTCGAAGTATACAGTGTACATTGAAGAACTGCATTTCAACTGCAAATCAATGGTCACTTCATGCAGTCGGCGAGACTGTATTTCTAATCATCCTACATGACATTCATCATACACACTAAACTGTGACAGAAATATCGGGATGAAAAGAATTCAAAATGATAGAAACGACTTTTTAATCCTTAGCTTAACAGTACTGTCCCACTGCTGGAGAAGGCCACCCTCCAGTGACTAAAATTGTGTGCACAGGCTAAATCACTCAAATTTTTTTTTCACAATGGACACTTTTTATGTATGGGAAATCATCAAATGAATTCTTCTGCTCTGGATGGAGAGCGGAAGAGAGTGTCGGACTCTAACTGACTAAAACCCATCCGTGTTCCTCCTTATGCCCTTTGCGTTCCAGGGCCGCGGTGACTTTCGAACAAATCCCGCAACCCTGGCAGGCTCTGGCCCTAACGAGCCCCGAGGATCAACACTACGTGCCATAAATTGTCATTCTAAAAATACTTTAGTCGTTTGAGATAAAGTTCAATTTCCAAAGTTCTTACGATCATTAAGTAAGCTGGCCGTTCTCTAAATTATAATTTCAAAGAGCCTTCTGTGATAACTTGCCCACCTTCTGCAAGCCTGTATAAGTGTCCACCAATTCTATGTTAGCTTTTCAGACACGGAATTAGGTGTCATTGTGTACAAAAGTTTATCCAGTTGGGATAGAGTTGAATTTCGTTTGTTGTTTCGAATTACCATTATTTAGAACTCTGCTTGTCCCGATATTTTTGTTTCTGACTGTACTCATTCTCATTTCATACGAGTTGCGATCGCTTTACCACCTTCTTTTAAAATACTGTTCAAGCAGCGTCCAATTCTATGTTAGATAAACAAGCACGAAGGCTGTTTTAGAATAATCACAGTACGGGATATTAGCTGTCATTCCGTCAAGGAGTTAATCCAGTTGTGATAAAGTTGAATTTCGTTTGTTGTTTCGAATTACAAATATGGGAATAGGAAATTCTCTTAGATGTCCTTCGACATGACCCCTCCGCGGGCACAGTCTGATAACTTAAGAGGTACCTCCAATCACGAGGCGGGAGAATTTGCACATTTGTCGTCAACCTGACAGGTATAAAAAGGTTCGTTCTCGCCGAATTTCGGCCATCTCAACGGAGATCCGCAGGAGACATGTTGCACGAGTTTACGCAAACACGGGTGCACTCTCTGTTCCTTACTCTCATAGTCCTGGCAGTTATTGTGCCACCCGAGGTTCAATTCCGTCTCCATCACCCTACACTACCCGGTCCGAAACGCCGCAGTTGCCCCTGAAACATTCAGAAAACACGATATGGTAGTTGACGTCAATATAATAAGTTTGATATTTGAGTCTTTCCTGTTAAGGTTCATAATTGAATGAAAAGGGTGCAATTGTCCTCAGAAACCTCAGAAAACTATCATCATCATCTTTCTGTCCTTGTCTCAAGTTACTTGGGGTTCATTCGATATGTCCACATTGTTTTTCTGTTTTGTTAACGTCGTTTTATTTAATGTTAACGTTTGTCCCATTAGGCACGAATTAAAGATACAAATCCAGATCAATCGACCGTTTTCAGATATTCAGCTTTGACCAGGCACACGCTTTACGACCTTTTTTTTGTCCTTCGACAGAAGGACAAAAGAAACGAATTCATGCGAGTATTGTCTGTAATTCCTAGACATCCTTTTCGACGTGCTCAAAGAAATGCTAGCTTGGGCCACGTTTCGCGAAATATCGAGAGACGTCCCATCTCTTGCAATCCTTCGCGGGTAATTTTGTTAACTAGATCTCATCTCGAGATCATCTTCGTCCTCCTACCCTCATCCCAAAACTTGCTTCTGCCATCGGCTTCTTCCTCGTAAATGTCGGAAATTAGCTTAAGGAACATACTCCCGAGATAAAAAATATTACAGATAAAAATCTATCTCTATGCCAAATTTCATTCATATTCTTTCAGCCGTTCTGGTGTCGTTTACTGACAAACATCCATCTATCCAAATATTCCCATTTATAGTAGTCCCAAATAATTTAGTGTAGGCAATTAAATAAACGATGTATGTATAATGAATATTCTTCGTCTTCCTTAAATCTGTTTCTATTCGTTGTCATTTCAATAGTGAATACCTTTCTCGCCATATGTTATCCTTCACACAAACCCTCTATCGTTTTTTTGGTCCCCCTCTACACTTATAAATAACCATCAACATGCATATACTCAAAACTTCACATGTTCCTCAGTCCTCCTTATCAAATGCCCATCTCACCACGTGTCGAGTAGGAGAGATCCCATTACAACATGTTTCCATAATATAACTCTTTAGTCATCGGGGCCATTTGCTAACGTCCATTTACATACTCATTTGTCAACTAGAGCAGCGATTCCTAAAGTGATTTCGCGGAAACCAAGGGTTCCGTGCAGAGTTAAGCAGGGGCCCAGAGTTTTCCAAATAAATTACATCTGTCGTTCAATTGTTAGCTTATTAATTCACAGTTACAAATATTATAATTATTCGATATTCCAAAAAATGTGATGATTTGCAAGACAGTTTAATCCTTCACATTTTTATTGTCATAAAATGATTTGTGCATAATAAAAAAAAAATTGCAATGTCCTTCATTTGTACTTAATCAATTGATTTGGGGTTCCATAAAATGAAAGGAATTCGTTGGGTGTTGCTTTATCTTAAAAGTTTAGGAATCGCAGCATAAAAGAATACACTACCATGTAACATAGCGGTGGTAAGCCTTTTATACTGCAGTTGGAATGCAGTTTATCTGTATACACTACCTTCGTACTTAAACTTGTAAAAATAGGAAATGCAGAGATTCATCGATTTTGGGGATAATTCTTAGCGTATTTATTCCAAAACACTTAGTCTATAGGGAGCAGGCCGTACCTACGTAGGAAAACCGGCCAAGTGCGAGTCCGAAACGCACACAAAGTGTTCTGCACCATTAACCGAAAGAAACAAGTTTCTTGTACGGGAGCCCCCTTTAACTTTCAATTTAATTTTATTTTTTTTATTATTTCTTGTTACTTATAGCGGCAATAGAAATACACACTGTAATAATTTCAACTGTCTACCTATTATGGTTCCTGAGATACAGCCCGCTGACAGATAGACAGACGGACAGCGGAGGCTTAGTAATAGGGTTTCGTTGGTCACCCATTGGGTATGGAACCATAAAAAATCCTTTGAAAATCAGTGCCTGTTCCCGTACTTTTAAAGTTTATGAAGATTTTGAATAATGCACTCCATAATAATACATCCACTTGCACCACAGATTTCTCACCTCAACCCCATTCTCTCTCTCATCTAATCGCGGTCCCAATTTGTCAAAAAATCTTTGTAGGTAGGTAACATAAGATTGCGAATTGAATTAGAACATTTATAAAAAAGCATTAGAACAACATGTTTACTGTCAACCACGAGAGCAGCGAGTTTCTATTTTATTGTATTTTGGTACTTTCTGAAGACTTGATGAGTCATGGGCTAGACATATTCTAGCTTTATAGGTAACACCAAACCACTTGAAAGCCTGACACGAGTTACAGGTAAGGTAATCTACGCAGCTGAAGCTTTCTAAAGCTCGTGTTTCTATTCATATAGGTACGGGATATCTAAGGGAGTGCCCCTAGGTCAGTATCTCAAAGACTCCTCGGCACATTATCGCAGCAATGTCGTCATCATCATTTAATCGAAAGACGCCAGGGTAGCCCGCAAAATTCAAATTATCTTACGTTTTTTGCAATTTGCAGGTCAGTGTCAGGCTGTATCTTGGTCAAAATTTGATTCGCGGCCGTAGCAAGTATGTGTTTATAAAATTATAATCATTTAAATCATCAATACAACTCAGTTAAAACTGATGTCGAGTGTAGTATTTTAATGAAATCATAACATTTGGCATCAATTCTAACTGAGAGAGTTGTGTTGATGATTTTAATGATTACAGTTCTGTAAATACGTACTTGCTACGGTCGCGAATCATATTTTGGCCAACATTCAACTTGATACTGACCTGCAAATTGCAAAAAAACGTGAGAAAATTTGAATATCGCGGGCTACCCTGGCGCTTTCACCTTAACTGCTGGACATAGTGGCCTATGTCCAGCAGTTAAGGTGCAACAAGCATATCCACAATGGCCGACCTGTGTCTTGACCACGGCCTAAACCACTAACTACCAACCAACCAACTTACTTCCAGTGGGAAAGAGACGGAGCTATACGTCCTGTATAGCTCAGTCTCTTTCCCACTGGAAGTAATATTGAAGTAATACCTAATGCTTTAAGAGTTGGTGGTTAAACCCCAGGTTATCGGTCAATTTTGTATCTGCAATCTTCGTTACGGTCGATGTCAGTCAAACAATTTTTCATTCGTTTCTCAGTGTGGTGGGGGCTGAATAGGGATCTTTCCTGAGTAAAAAAATATGATTCTATTTAGTCCATCAGATTATCGAAAAATATTGGATTCGTATTTATGGTTTTATCAAATCAATAAAAATTGACGAAGATAAAACGCATCAAAGATCAGGGGCCTAACCACCAACTCGTACTTCCAGTGGGAAAGAGACGGAGCTATAAAATTCAAAAAATTCAAAATTCAAATTATTTATTTCAAATAAACCATTCACAGGCACTTTTGAATTGTCAAGGTCGGTCAGTCAAAAAGATGAAGCTATTTGCACGTTCCAAAGCGTAGATCTCTATGGAGAAGAACGTGCAAGAAACTCCACGGACACTCTTTTAAATTATTTTTCTTTACAATTTTATGGTTACATCATTCCTGTTGAAATTATACAAACATATATGTGAGAACGATGTAAAAAGAAATGCACGTTAAAGTGTCCGGAGTAAAAAAATAAAAATCAACAACAAATTAAAATAACAAATCATTAAAATAAACCGTGGCAGCCGAGAGATGACCAGTCCAAACTGACGGCGTCCGTTCACGAACATGACGCACGCGCTAGCACCATTCGGCTCAACCATATTTAAGGGAGCCAAATGACCCAACACATGCGCCACCATCAGGTAGACTTTTGAGTGAGCATGACACTCCCAACCGCCAGGGCAGTCAAGTCAATTAAAAAATAAATAAAAGTAGTATAAGGTTCACAGTACTCACACATGTGCCGTTAATTAATGAATTTATACAATGCTAATTACATTGAGTCTATACAATGAAAATATAATGTTTTACAGTCTTCAACGGGTCCAACAATATTTATAAATGCCAAAAGATTAGTTTGTGCGGCCTAGTAACTGTGGAGCTGGACCGGCATTGAGCCAAGCATTATTATCTTCAATATAATCCCCCAACTTATAATATGCTTTCTTGCATAGTGTGCGTTTGATACAAGATTTAAATTTTGTTTCATTCAGTTCTAATATATTAGGAGGTATTTTATTATAACATTTTAAACAGTACCCCATGAAAGATGAGGCTACTTTAGCTAGTCTGAAACTTGGTTGAACTAGTTTCGTCTACTAAAAAGATGGACATTCTTTCTAACGTACATAATGTTTTCATATATATATTGACAGGGTACCGTCATGATGTTAATATCCTTAAACAGTTCCCTTAGAGAATCACGTCGGCGGAGATTGTATATCGCTCTTATAGCTCTTTTCTGCAGAATAAAAATAGACTCGATGTCTGCAGCCCGTCCCCATAGTAAAATACCATAAGACATGATACTATGAAAGTAACTAAAATATACTAATCTCGCGGTATCAACATCCGTAAATTGGCGGATTTTTCTAACAGCATATGCCGCTGAACTTAGCCGTCCTGCAAGAGATGTTAAATGAGGACCCCATTGTAGCCTAGAGTCAACCGTAATCCCCAGGAAAACTGTTCTATCGACGAATTCCAGTTTCTCCTTGTTCAACACTATGTCACAATCACTACTTTTGACATTTGGTAAGGAAAATCTTATGCACTTAGTTTTTTTCCTATTTAAAACTAAATTATTAGCAGTGAACCAATTTTGGACCTGGAGAAGGGCGTTATTTACGTCCTCAAGATTATTACTACGTCTGTTTATCTTAAAAATCAAAGAAGTATCGTCGGCAAACAAGACCATGTTTAGTTGGTTTTGCAATAAATCGGGTAAATCATTGATATAAACTAGAAATAAGAAAGGACCTAAAATCGATCCCTGCGGGACGCTCATTTTCACGTTTAATCCAGACGAATTAACACCGTTTATTTGGACTAATTGCTGTCTATCATTCAAATAAGATTTTACTAAGTTTAACGCTGTTTTGCCTAGTCCGTAATGCTCGAGCTTCATGAGTAATGTTTCGTGATTTACACAATCAAACGCCTTAGATAGGTCGCAGAAGATGCCTATGGCGTCTTGCGCCTCTTCCCACGCATTAAAGATATGTTTTAGTAAGGTGACACCGGCGTCAGTTGTACAACGTCCTTTGGTTAAACCATACTGTTTATCGTGTAAGATGTTATTTGTGTTAAAATGATTAAGCATTTGATTAAGCATTACCTTTTCGAATACCTTGCTAAATACTGGCAATACGGACACCGGTCTATAGTTATTTGTGTCTTTACTGTCCCCGGATTTAAAAAGTGGTATAACTTTACTGTATTTCATCAGATCCGGAAATACTCCTTGATCCACACATAAATTAAATATTAAAGCTAAATACGGCGCTATAGTCCTAATAATTGAGGTACATACTTTGATAGACAATCCCCACAGGTCTTCTGTCAATTTAATCTTGATTTGTTTAAAAACCTTTAGTACCTACTGTTATGGGGTTTATATGTTTAAACTCAAATTTAGTTGGGCAGGCTGACACGTTGGCCTGTAATAAATCAAAAACCAGCGAAGGCGAGGAGTTTAAGGCTTCAGTTGTTTCAATAGGGATACTGGTAAAGAAATTTACAAATTCCTGAGCAACTTTCTTGTTATCGCTAATAAGACCATGAGGAGTCTCCAATGTGTAATCAGTATTATGTCTTTTGTTCCGCTTTGTTTCATTATTAATTATCTTCCAAACCGTCTTTATTTTATTTTCTGATGCTTTAACCTTATTGCTAATATATAAGGCCTTAGCTGCCTTACAAGAAATTTTATAAATTTTTGAGTAGGTAGCAACATATTTATTAAAAGTTTCAGTCATAATAAATGGCTTAAGGCCATACAGCTCATAAAGTCTATCCCTACTTATTCTCAGTCCTTTAGTCGCCCAGTCACTAAATAAAAACTTAGGGCAAATAGTTTTAGTTCTCTTTTTAAAAGTATTATTAAACTCAGTTTGGACTACCTACTGAAAACAATTCTGTATACAAAATATTACCATTATTCATTGTGAAGTCCCGATCACTTAACTTGGTAATTAAAGTGTTGTTAAATTTATTTAAATTACCGGATGTTATTGGTCTGGATTATATTTGCACTTGTTGAATAGGTATATTGCACTCAAAAGATACCATTAGCCCGCTGTGATCTGAAGGGAGCTCATTTACAATGGCTTTTTCTAAATAGTTGCAGCAACAAAAAACATTATCTATACATGTAGCAGTAGCTGTAGTTATTCTAGTTGGTTCTATGAAAACATTTGACAAATTGAATGATTTAAAGAGATTTAATAATCTACTGCTATCTGAATTATTTTCTAAAATATTAATATTAAAGTCACCACAGATAATTACTAATTTATTACCAGTTGCAAGTTTTGCCAAGACATCTTCCATCACTGACTCAAATATTATATATAGAGTTCAGATAATTAGGGGGTCTGTAAACGCACACTATGACATGCTTATCCAGCTCAACACAGGAGAGTTCAATGCTATGTTCAACTGACAGCTCAACTATATACGGCCATGGCTCCGTCTCTTTCCCACTAGGCCCAGGAGTGGGGGCTTGTGACGTCACTGTCCGGTAAAAAATGTATCTGTCTGTGACGACACACGTGTTGTTTTTTTGTGCGTCATCTCGGGCAGAATAACGTGATTTATTTTCTTTCTTTCTAAGTTTTTTGTCTCAAGAGTAGGTATGTTTATCCCTTTGTATAATTTCCGTCTCTCACGCGAGCGAAGCTGGTAACGAGTAGGTAGTCAAAATAAATCGGCAAAACCCATATATCTGATCATTTGAAAACAAAATCCCGTGCACATGATGACCACAGCTGCGTCCGCCCTTTTTGCGTAGACCAAGCGCAAAGCATAATAATAAGCATAGTAGTCGTACGCACAGAACAGCTTTATCTGTTCTGTGGTCGTACGTAATGGTACGTAGGTACCTAAGACAAAAAATACCTAATCCTTTTTAGGCCGACCAATAGTAATAGAACAAAAAAACTGGACCAAGGAAGAGAAAGTTTTTGTGCTTCAACTTATTCTCGGGCAGTGTTGCCAGATAAGGCGGCTATTCGCCAGTTAGGCTACATCAGAAAAAAGAATTGGGCGATTTTAGGATTATACTGTACCTTTTTTCAGTCTCCTTATTCTTACCTATCTATTATGTTAAATGTGTGTACAAAAACTGTTAAATAAATAAATAAATACAACGTTATTTATGGAACGATGAACATGATTGGTAATAAAAATGCGTTTAACACAAAAAAAATATGCAGAACTTGACCCTTATGACTATGACCAACGAAATAAAGTTGTCATTGGCTTGTAGCGTTTGAAGGATACTATGTTAAGCTAATACAACGTGTAACAGAATAAACACAATACCTCTTACGGGGTATTTGTACAGTCGTGGATTTTGTTCGAAAGAGTTACCGCGGCCCTGGAACGCAAAAGGCACTAGGAGGACCATGGGTGGGTTTTAGTCAGTAAAAGTCTGACAATCCTTGACGATCCACCCAGAGCGGACCATTTGATGATTTCCCATCCTTAAAAAAAAGGGTTACTCATCATTATGAATAACTTTTACTACGGGACCAACCTCGAAATCGCGAAAAAAAATCAGCTGTTCAGTACATTTTGTCGAGCTAAGCGCACATAAATGTATGGGGCAGTCGATTTTTTCTCGCGATTTCAGTGTTGGTCCCATCATGAAAGTCGTTCATATTGATGAGCACAATGACCCCTTAAGAGGTATTGCGTTTATTCTGTTACACGTTGTATAATATTTATGTATACTAAATATGCATTCTTGAATTTCGTTATGTTTGTAGGTACTTTTACACTACATTCACACGTTTATAATTCATCATCGTTCGTCACTAGAGGGCGCTTCAATTTGTTTACTTTCTACATCACTCCGTTTTGAATATTTATTTAAAATAGTTTAAGTGCTTAATACTAGTATTTCTTGGCTTTAACTTAAAGCTTAGACGTTGCTTGGTGTAATACTTTGTTAACCGTGTAATAATTTACCTTAGAAGAGAACTTGATTGTGTGAAGTGAAAAACTGTGTGCAGCCTAACCATAGCTAGTGGATAGATTATACGCATAATTTGGACGGTAAATTACTAGTGTTGGACTAAGGTCACCCTTACCAAGCATCTCCAGTGTCTAATCAGTCTTGTGGTGAAGTGATTATTCATGTTTTGTAAATCCAACGACACTTATATTTTGCAAAGTCATTGACAATCATTCGATAGTTGCTGTCATTGAACTCAGCGCCATCTGCTGGTTTACTAGGGAATCACGGAGCCAACTGTGCCTACTACGAACGACGTGCGAAGCGGTGATAATTTGACCGATAACTAGCGATCGATAGAGAACTTCGTTGCTGTGAAGTAGAACAGAGGGCGCTAGTTTGCCATACTTACTTAATAATTACTGAACATTTTATTCAACGGACATAATACTCGAAGCGACTTCAATCACGATGGAATGCTGTAATAATACCTCTGCTTTGTCAACTAATGTTCTTCAGTGCTCTGTATGTGGTGGGAAATACCACTATGAGTGCTTGAGTTTAACTTCGAGCCAGTTTGTAGCTCTAAAAGACGAACACAAGGCAGTTTGGAAGTGTCCTTTATGTTGTAACATAACCAGACGGGCCAGGTCGAACATAAACACTCCCGTGCGCAACTATACTGAGCTTCCAGTTGATGACCACACCATGGATATATCCTGTGATAACTTAGACCACAGTCATCTCAGTTCGTCCACCAGTCTTGGCGGTAATAGGACACTGATCACTGAAAAGTCATCGCAGCCTTCAAACTCCACAGACTTTGAGGCATTTACAATAAACCTACAAGCAACTCTTAGCCAATGGCGAAGTGATATGAACAAGGATATGCTTCAAATACATGACGATATCAAGTCCACCTTGACTGTCATCCAGAAGGATATGCAAGTGCTACGTGCAGAGCAAACCCTTTTAAAACAACAAGTGTCCACCCTTCGTGATGACATTGTTGACCTGCGAACCAGTTCTCAGAACCAGACAGCAGAGCACGACACCCTCAAAAAGCGTGTTGATGAGTTGAGCTGTAACACATCGTCAGCGGAGTTTGAGTCAACAATTTTTAGCCTGGAAACTAAGATTGACGTTCTTGAGCAGCAGGCTCGACAGTGTAATGTCGAGATTTGTAACCTGCCTGAGAGGCGTAATGAAAACTTACCTTCTATCATTGAAACCATAGGGAATGTCCTTAAATCTCCAATTTTGCTCAATGACATTGTGGCTGTACACAGAGTGCCTCATGCTCATCAACAGAGTACAAGACCAAAGAATATTATTTTAAAGTTCACCTCTCGCCTACAGAGGGACAATTTGCTCAGCACGTATCGGAAAGCTAACTCGTTAAAGACTGATCAGATTGGTATCTCAGGTACTTCCACATCTATTTATATTAATGAGCACTTAACCCTAAAGAGAAAGCAGTTATTTCGTAGAACCCGAGAAGTTGCAAACAACCATAATTATAAATACGTATGGATCAGGAATGGTACCATACTGGTACGCGAGCGTGATGGTGCAACCGCCTTTGCGATACGTGGAGACGGTGATCTTAATAAAATTAAAAAGAAGGCAACTGATTGACTGCTTCCTCTTTATTTTTTTCAACGCTATAACCATGAAACGTAATCAGCATGGGGTAGTGTCTACATTGCTAAAGCTGAATTATTGTAACTGTATTGTTTTGCATGTTCCTTTATTTGTTTTAATTTTATCATTTTACTACTTTTTATTAATGAAATTAATTATTATTCAATGTTATTCCAAAAAAATATTATTTGAGCAGAATTATTGTAATTGTATTGTGTTGCATGTTTTTTTAATTGTTATAATTTTATCATTTTTCAATTATTTATTAATGAAATTAATTGCTACTCAATGGTATTCCAAAAAGTACTATTATTTACATTCCTCTAAAAAGTATTTTTCTGAAGACATTATGCTGATCTTCATTTGTGAGTACGACATAGTATATCTGTATAAAAATATGTTCACAAATTGCTATCATTTTACACCACGGCTGAACCCTGTGTGCACAATACTTGCTGCCCTATACATATTTATGTTAAGATTTTTGTTTAATGGATCATAACGACATAACTATTTATTACCAAAATTGTAGAGGGGTGAGAACCAAATTGCATTCCTTGTATTTGAGTATTCTGTCGTTTTCCTACGACATAATAATATTGACTGAGACGTGGCTTATACCTGATATTGCTAGCGGTGAGTTTGTGGATCCTCGATACATTGTGTACCGCTGTGATCGAGATCGCGACACGACTTGTAAGCGTGATGGTGGTGGGGTTCTAATAGCGGTGTCACGTGGGCTCCGGTCATGTTTACTTGACATTTCTGGTCGACCGTCGTGCATTGAGCATCTTGCGGTTGGTATTCCGAGCAGGGACAACAGCTCAAAAATGCACGTAGTTAGTTCTGTATACATACCACCTTGGGCAACCACCGATGTATATACATCTCACCTTGATACACTGCAGGACATGTTAAATGAACCATATGTCGAAAATATATTTATTGTTGGTGATTATAATCTCCCTGAAATTACGTGGAAGGCTGGACAGTCTCTCGGGTCGCATCAGCTTGCTGGTATGTCATGCTTTGGATCATCCCCTATATGTTCACATTTGGCACAGCTCATGTCAACCCTGGATGCATACCAATTTAATAACATACGTAATGCTAATGGGAAAATCTTAGATTTGTTTATTTCTAACACCACTAGTACTATAGGCCCTCCATTAGACTCACTACTACCTATAGACACACATCATCCTCCGTTTGTTGCCACAGCCCCCACAAGTATCTCCACACAAGCTCTTAAAAGAAAACTGTTGAGTAAATATGACTTTCGCAAAGCTAACTATGATGTGATTAATGAACGGATCAGTGAGGTTGAATGGGTGAACCTGCTGGAGCATCTTCCGTCGCGGGAGGCAGTGCAACGCTTTTATGATGTCCTCGGTGGCATTACTGAATGTAATGTGCCGCGTGTTAAGTCCCGGACACTTGATTTTCCAGTTTGGTTCTCTGCGAAATTAATCAAAATTTACAAGAAAAAACAACGTCTTTGGGTTAAATGGAAAAAATTTAAGAACATCAAAGACTACAATGAGTTTTCGGAACACAGAGTAACTTTTAAGGAAGCCTGTAGGACTTGCTACACAGACTATATTAAATCAGTTGAAGATAAACTCACCACAAGCATTAAGTATTTCTGGACATATATATCAAATCGCAAAAATAAATCAGGTATTCCATCCACTATGCACTATCAAAACATTAAGTCAAGTGTCCCAGATGAGATTTGTGATATGTTTTCTGACTTTTTCCAGTCTGTGTTTGAACCTAGGTCACCTTCATTGTCCACCTGGACCCCGCCTACACACTGTAATGCCAATGTTAACTTGATCGATAACTTGCATATTGAAGAAGATAAAATATGTAGAGAGTTAAAATTACTGGATCCATCTAAGGGGGCAGGTCCCGATGGGTACCCAGCTCTGTTCTTTAAGGCCACCGCTGGCACTATCTGTAAGCCACTCTTTATTATTTATAATAAATGTTTAAACGAGGGTGTTTTCCCGGATGAATGGAAAAGGGCTAATATCACGCCTGTACACAAGAATGGCCCAAAACATGACGTAGAACAATACCGGCCTATCTCGATTCTGTCGACCTTGTCAAAACTTTTTGAGAGACTCGTACACAACGAAATCTATCCAATCATACACAGCGTCATCATCCCAGAGCAACATGGGTTTGTTCAGCGACGTTCGACTGTTTCAAATTTGTTAGTTTTCTCAAATTACATTTTTGAAAACATGGACAGGCGGTTGCAAGTTGACGCGGTTTATACAGATTTCAAAAAAGCGTTTGACAAGGTCGACCATGAAATCCTGCTGAATAAAATTGCGTTTAATGGTATTCGAGGAAATTTGCTTCGCTGGCTCTCATCCTATATTAAAAATAGAACACAAAGGGTGGTCGTGAATGGTCATCAATCTGAGGCAGTGCATATAACCTCGGGTGTTCCACAGGGTTCAATCTTGGGACCATTATTATTTATTTTATATATTAATGACATAGACAAATGTTTTAAAAATACTAAATTTCTTGTATACGCTGATGATCTCAAAGCCTATAGATCCATACATACTGTAGAAGATTGTAGACTGTTTCAACAAGATTTGGACAGTCTCACTGACTACTGTCTAAAAAATAAACTACACCTAAATCTCTCCAAGTGCAATTGCATCAACTTCACAAAGAATAAAATTGTTATTAACTTTAAATACTCATTGCATGACACAACACTCAGTAATGTTTCTTCTGTAAGAGATCTTGGTGTGTTAATTGATGATAAGTTGTCCCTAAACCAGCATGTTGAAAAAATTGTGAATAAAGCATTTAAAATGTATGGTTTCGTTATGAGATCCTCCACTGAATTCAAGCGGGTCTCCACGTACCTTTACTTATATAAGACTCTTGTACGATCACAATTAGAATATGCCGTCCCTATCTGGAACCCGTTTTACCAGAAATATATAGACGAGATTGAAAAAGTCCAGCGGAGGTTTCTACGAGCCATGCATTACAGATGCCACAAAACGTATTTGTCGTACTCACAATTATTGGAGAAATATGGGCAAGTCAACCTTGCGTCTAGACGTAAGTATCTCGAAGCGTCTGTACTGTACAATATTGTTCATGGGGATTTTGATTGTATCGATCTCACGAGCAAACTATGTTATGTGGTTCCCCGCACTGTAAATATACGTAGTGTCCGTGCAGGTACCCTGTTTGCTGTCAATGCCTGTCGAACTAATTCTGGTTTGCGCTGCCCTATCCGTCGAATGGCTGAATCTTATAATTGTAATTTTATTAATATTGATATTTTTATATGCTCAAAATTCAAATTTAAATCTAATGTAATGAAAATTATTATGAACCAATAATGCTATTATTTAGGAATGTAAGCAAATCAAAATCAAGATTTTATTATTTATTTAATTGTTTCTGGTGTTGATTATTACTCTGTTCTCAAGCAATCAATCAATTAGAATTTCTATTTTGCATGATATTATTTATAATTGAAAATGTGATGTAATTATTCATTTTATATCTAGTGGCACTAATTAATTATATATTATCTTTTGTTAATATGCGGATAATGCAGTGGGCTGCAATATTGTTAATATTATTTACTTATTATCTCTGTTCTAACACATATATTGTAGCTGTTTATTGTCCCTAAATAAATAAAATAAAATAAAATCATCTGCCTAGCCATTTCCCAACTTTATTGGGCTTCCAGTCAAACCGGATTCAGCTGAATACCATTATTTTACGTGGAGTGGCTGCCTACCACACCTCCACAACCCATTAACGGGTAA
This sequence comes from Melanchra persicariae, assembly GCA_947386135.1. Taxonomy (NCBI): domain Eukaryota; kingdom Metazoa; phylum Arthropoda; class Insecta; order Lepidoptera; family Noctuidae; genus Melanchra; species Melanchra persicariae. Next base: position 11,719,031 of record OX376667.1, on the reverse strand, counting down.
CACGGTACTTCTTGGCAAGACTGGAGTCAGATTTTCTGGCTTCTGTCAATCCGTAACGACTGCTAAAAACATTTATATATAATTATATTATCGAATATCTCGTATTTTTTTTAATGATTAATAAGATCCTCGTATCTTTTCAAAATGGCAATAATTATAGGTAATTATAAAACATTCTAGGCACAAATGGGAAAAACTGTTTTGAATAGGTATGTTTAAGTGGTTAATTTACATGCTCAGAAATTTGTTGTAAAATTAGTTTTTTTTTAACCAATATCTTCTTTGTTTCCTACTCATTATAATAGGTAGTCTTGGTTTGAGTAAATCTTCATAGTTGCTCCGTAAGTAAAATTCTCATAACTTTAAATTGAAATGAACTGATTTCTTAGCGGGGTTTATTTCCTGGGTAACGTAAAATATTAAAAGTTAATCCTTTTTACAAAAAAGGTAGGTTTAAAAAAATATGAATGCAAAAAGTAATTTGGTGAAAATTTATCACATTTTTTTCATTTAGGCTACTTGAGATGAGTTTTTCGGCGACTTATTGGGGCTCGACTTATTTGGCAACACTGTTCGCGGGTTCAGTTGCAATTTGCACAGTTTTCGGTAACATTTAGATTTACGTAGCATATTGGATAAGACAAGTCTTCGTACTGTCTGACCACACAACAGAGGCATGATATCTTGTTTCTGCGGGGGAAGGACTGAACATCAGTCAAATTGTCGAGGAGCTGCAATCGACAGTTAGTATTTTATTTGTTTGTTTTGGTGCTTTATATTCCGTAGTAATTCAGTTGTCTCAGTTTAAAAAAAAAACAATATTTTTTTTTGTTATGAATAGTTAGTAGGTATTTTAAGCGACTAGCTATTGCCAGCGACTATTATCTTGATACAGTAGGTACAATAAAATGTGATTTTATGTCCGCCTAGTACCTACTTTATCATTATCTCAATAATTGTAAACCTACCCCCACCCACCCTTCTAAATTTTGTGTGCCTTGGATTACATTATTGCAGTTTTCGTAGGGATCTCTAAATTTTGAAAAATATAATAAGTAAGTACCTATACCTACCTACGTGTGTTGCTGTGTAATGTAGCCTTCTGGTGATAAAAAAACATTTTTAATAAGTAGAATAATTGGTTTTTGAAATATCTATCGTTTGTGTAATATTGTATCCAAACGCATTGTCTCACTCAAAAACTTGATTTATGCGTAGGTAGGTATTATTTAAATAAATAAGTGGTATCTTTCATTCTCATGTGATTTTTAATTAGTAAATAATACCTAAGTAAGTAGGTACTACAAAAGAATACGAAAATATCATAAGTACCTACATTTTAAATTTATGAGATTCCTAATTTTTGGCCTCAAACCTGAAAACGATTCATGAATTCTCGACGCCCTATTCTATCGGGTACCTACCTAACTAAAATATTACAACTATTTATGGCTTATTTTTTGGTCATCGTGTGTTTTACAACTCTCAGCAGGTAAAAGTTAATAGGTGGTTATTAGGAAGTCATTGTTGTAAGATATAAATTTAATTTGATTTTTACAGCGAAATACTGTCCGTCTATGGCTCCAGGCGGTACGACAACGAAGGACATAATAAAATTGTGAGCAATTAGCCTACATCGCATATAATTATGCCCTAGAGCGGCTTCAAAGAATGGAACTACGGTTTTTAATAAACAACAATTTGTGTCCACCAGATTAGAACTCTCAATTTCAACGTAGACTCGCGTATAGGTAGCTACTGAAAAAGTCGCTCATTATGGATGTCGATAGGTTTATATCAATGGAGGATTTTGGCCAGTTATTACGCCCTGCCATCTGTCGGCTGCCATCCTCGGAGACTACCTCAGGTGATAGGTACCTACTCACTTATTATTATGATTTTAATACTGTATTACAGATCGGCAGACTATTAAAGGCCGTGAATTTTACTGTAAATATTATGATACTCGTTTCGCACATAATATTTAGGTACTTATTTCAATTGGATAAGTAGGTAGGTACATACTTTATTCATATTTTTTGTATGATACAAATTGTGAGTGTCGCATAAAATAAAAACCAAAATACCTACTATGGGGTTATAGTTTTTTATATTCTAAATTCACTTTCGTTAACGATACTGTAAAGTTACTATAAGTAGGTACCTACGTCAAAACATTCGGACTAGGCCCTGTAAGGTGATTTGACTGCCTCGTTTGTCTAGTCGTGGGAAGTGCGACTGTTGATCACAGGTTCAATTCCCAAGTCTGCCATAATCTACTCTTGATAAACTAATAAAAGAATGCTGTGTATAAATATTTTATAACTTATATATTATCTATTTCTGTTACGTAATTATATCAATTACTAACATGCATAACAATAAAATATTCTAACTACTAAATTCCTTTAACTCCATGTGCAGGAGCTGCTGCTGACAGGTGATGGTGGCGGAGCGCTTACCCCAGCCAATTCCTCCTAGCTGCTGTTGCAGAAGCTGCAGCTGGGAGTCGATATTGGGAAATTATTTGTTCCAGTTATTTATATGTATGTAGTACTAGTAAGTAGTTTTATACAAACAATAATTCAAATTTAAATTTATATATTCAGCTTTTTTTATTTACACACCCTTGAGACTCTTGTGTTCTATACGAAGGCATCCGACATTTCATAGCGCAAACATTGTTAAAATCATGAGATCAACTTACTTTGAGGTTTAATCTAAAATAAACAATGAATGAGACACGCACACCAAGGGTTTTACATGATTCTTTATTGAAAACAATCATAAGTATAAAGCTCAATATTATTCTAAAATATTTTATCTACACTCACAACGTAATGTTGTAGGCGACATTAATACCGCCAGAAAAAATCAACGTAGCAGAATCAACAAATGAGACTCGCAGCGCCATCTATCTCGACAGCTGCGAACTAACTGGACAAAATACCTAACCTAACCTAAATCGCGATATCAGAGTTTAACGTGCGATTAGAAAATAAGCAAAGCCCGAATATCTACTCTCGGGCAGTTGCCCACCGGACACCAACAACCGTCCGGTCGGAGGATCCTCCTTGTTCAATGGAGGTATGTGGGACTTTACACTCTGTTCCGCTACCTCCAAAATGTGCCAAATATGAATTCAAAAACGATTGTATAAACTAGAACTGATTTGAACACCATATTATTATCCATATTTGGTTATTTTCAAGTTAGCGAAAGTTTTTAGACATATTTTTTTTCTAACAATGTAAAACTGCTAATGCGCGTGATGAGCGAATGAATTCTTTCATTACGCACTGATATTAAGAAAATCCGAAACAAACAAGGCAAACATCGAAAAATGTAAACCAAGTGCCATCAAAATTACCTTTATCTACACTCACAACGTAATGTTCCAAATATGAGTTCAAAAACGAATGCATAAACACGTACTTTTTTTTCGTGGATAAATAAAATTAAAAAAAAAACCATTAAAGTTCAACATTTTCCTTCGATTTTTAAACAACTGCATCATAAAATAACTTTTTAATTTTTATAGCACACTTTCTTATTAATTTTTGGCACGGGCTCATTGACTTAAGTCAATGAGCCAGCTTTTATCTTTATCTATGGATGAACGCGCTGCGCAGTCATTCGAATACGCAATGAGAATATCCGCCATATTGGAATAAACTATTTTTCCACTTATTTTATTTCAACTGTATGAGTGAAGATAAAATAGTGTATGCAACGGCATATAATTAGGTATTAAAACACTTGTGTGATGCTATTATCACACTCGGCGGGTTTTAATAACCCTTTTTATATGGTCGTTGCATAAACTACTATTTCGATATCAAATGTGGTTTTTTACTACACGTGCCAAAAGTGGGCCCTTTTTATGTTTGGGAAATCATCAAAAGACTTCTGCCACTGTGGATGGAGCGGGAGGGAGTGTCAGACTCTTACTGACTAAAACCCATCTGTGCTCCTCGTAGTGCCTTTTGTTTTCCAGGGCCGCGGTAACTCTTTCGAACAAAATCCGCAACCCTGGCAGGCTCTGGCCCTAGCGGGCCCCTTCTCCAATGCTGCCATGCTGACATCTCTTTGAGGCGCGCGTGAAACACAACGCGCCGTCGACCCGGGCCTGGCTCTGATCGGATGATGAGCCACCCAACGCTCGCCGTCCACAGCCCCGCCCCTACGGTGGCCGGTAAACGCCCTATTATGCTATTTTAGAAATCTTATTAAACTAGGAATTGTCTCCTGCAGTTTGAAGGATTCATTGGTTCTTGAATTATGAGAAAAGTATCAATTCACTTGTCAGACACGATTAGATTTCTCATCATTAGCAGGTTTTCATTGTGAGGCAGAAAGTTAATAACTTAAAGTTTGGGAGTTTGTGAGGTTGTAGGGGGTAATCTACTGAACCGAGATAGCCACATTCATGAGGAAGGCTATACGGGAACGGGAAATTCCTACGCGAACGGGAAACAACGGGATATACGCGTACGAAGTCGCGGGTAAAGCTAGTAGAAAGTAATTGCATGACCTACAGTTTTTGTCCCTACTGTCCTGTCCTACACATAAAAAAAAACAATAATAAAATCACTCCAAACACTTTCAAATTATTACTTTTTTTTTTAACAGCCTATTCTGTCCCACTGCTGGGCAAACTCCTTCCAAATCTTTTTGTCCCGAGCAATCAAAACTAATAAAAACCAATTTAATTACTTTCTGTTAAAAGAAACCTAACTTTTCTGTGTATTAGATAGTATTGAATCTAGCGCATTCATCATCACCATGCCATAAACAAACCTCACGGGGTGGGTCGATTTTTTTGCACGCAAGTGTATTTATGGGTAAGGCAGATGTGAGTTAAAACACCAAGCAGGTACACGCGTGATAGCTAATTCCATTTCCAGCCACAACATGAAAGACTAACAATCTCCATTCTCCCGTATTCTATTGACATCAAAACTGCCATCATACACTAAATATCTGCTTAACTGAAATTAAGAAAAACGACACTTTTCCGCTGGGAATACATACACTCAAAACTGTAAGGTTAAGTGCAATTGAAATTAATACCTAGTATACCTACCCACTTGTATAGAAACTGCACGAAGTTCGAACATGAACTCAGCAGCGCAGAAATTGTTTTAGCGTCAACTTGGCCAATCTAAGTGCGGGCTAGTTTGTGTGTATTGAATACTAACACGTTTAGCTACTCCTTGCACAGAGTAGGGGCTTGGCAGAAGGCCAAAGAGATTTATCAAGAGAAACTACAAAGGATTTTGAATCTCAGATAAATCTTTCAGGTATTAACTCAAAGGTTGCAACGACTGAAATTATTTATTTGAAATTGGAAATAGATACAAGAGTTTGTATCTGTGTCCATTTGCAAGATACATCGTAATTGGGGGACACTGGGACTGCCCATTTTAAAAGTCAGCCCAAACTCATGACTGCTGCAGCTGAGAAATTCCTGACGAACTCAAAATTTAACTTTTGCTTCAAGCTTGTGATCTATATTGTATTTTTCCTACACCTCCGCTGTTCTTTTCTGATTTATGTCGATGCGGAATCCAAGCCAGTTGAATCGTTTCTCCGGAACTCGTCGAGCTTCAATTGACTCGGCGTTTTTCTGGTGGTCGCCACTGTTGATTCTGGCTTTCTGGAGTTGCAGTTGTTAGGAACAGTGTGGCGGGCTTGTCCCAAAAAAAGTCGCGTCGATCACTATACCTAATTATAATCTTTATTGGATAAAAAAAAAACTTTTTTACAAAAAAATGCAACCGACTTCGAAACAAAAAACACTACAAAGTAGGTATAAAATAACTATAATTACGGAAGTGGTGTTTTTGGTTGTATCTTCGTTTTTTGACATCGACTTCCGAAATTATAGTTATTTTATACTTTGTAGTGATTTTTGTTTCCAATTCGGTTTTATTTTTTTTTGCTTTTTGTTTGGTTTTAACTAAACCCAACGCAAAAAGAATCATCAAAATCGGTCCATAAACAACAAAGTTATGTCCGAATAGATAACCCCAAAACCGTGGTTGACTTGTACACATCTGCGTACCCCTTCACAGCGTACCGGCGTGATGTTATGTTATGTTAGAACTGGTGTAAACAATAAACATACATGCGATTTCAGCAGTTTATTGTTTTAGGTTTAGGTTTGCTATCATTTATTGAAGAGTTCCGTTACCTATCTCCGAAGTTCTTTATCAGATCTTCACCAAATTGAAATGGAACCAGTTCGGGAAGATACTTTTCCAAACAAAAAAAGAATCATCAAAATAGGTATACAATTGGCGAAAACATCGCTGAACAAACAAAAAAAAATCAGTCGAATTGAGAACTTCCTCCTGTTTTGGAAGTCGGTTAAAACGTTTAATAAGCCATTAATCCAGTGCGCGGATAAAGCAGTTCGATAGCGCTTTTTCTTCCGACTTACTTTACAAATATCAATATTTAACACTAACCAAGAGTTTTAGCGTAATCCGATACCAGAAATGGGGGCAATTACAAAGATGCTCACGGATGTGACTAACATACGAAAAGAATTTTCCATATTTTTTCTTTTTCTCAGTTCCAGAGATTAGTGCGTTCAAACAAACAAACTCTTCAGCTTAATAATATTATATTGGTATAGATTAAAGTTTCAAACGTGAAATTTATGACATAGGTACCTATCGTATTTTGGCTTCTATGTATTTTAATAGCTTCGTCGCTTTAGGCAGGATAGCAAATGTATGCAGGCATAATTTTGCATCATTACTTTTTTAATAAAAGAATACATAATGAAACATAATGATTCACCATCGGGGACCGTTGAACCGGGGTTTGGGGAGAGTTGAGCATCCTTTTTTTTGAGCACTGGATAAAAAATAAATTCTTAATAACAATTTTATTTACTTAAATATCACGACGTAAAGTTACTACAACTACTTCTGGCAATAAGTTAACAATAACTCTAAACATTTCAAATAAAAAAAAAATCAACGCACTGTAATTCTTGTATCTTCGTAATTTTTTGTTTACGTGAAAAAATAAAAAATACGTGTCCAATAATTTTTGAAAATGTAACGGACGGACAAAACAGAATTATATTTTTTCTACCTAGTAGAATTACCTTTTTAAGTATGTTCATACTCGGTTTTCCGCTACACGAAACTCCACAAAACTTAAGATTAGTATTTATCTAGCCTACATGTGGGTTAGGCCCCATTGTTGACTTGTTCAGGGCACAGACCTAATTACGTTCCTTCTACGCCTTTCCAAACACGGACTTAAATGAGAAATGTTCTGCAAACATACTAAGTAGGTAGTATTTGCTTTGAGCTGTTTTCTGACGTTAATTTCATAATTCATTGTTAGAAAATCTTAGTGCAAAGCTCGGTAGCCTAATTCCGTAATACACAGCGTCATATGATAGGTTGCTCTTTCATTTTGTTAATTTCAATGGTGTTCATTGCGTGTTAAATGTTGTTGAGCAGAAGCGATGGTTCTAGAAGTCCTTTGGATTGTGAAAGAACATGCGGCTTTATGTGTTACTCAATTGGAGTGCCGATTATCAAGTTTATGTCCTTACTTACCCACCCGAAATTAAGATAATAATTAATTAAGACAAGCTCAGACTCTTGCCCTCCTCTCAATTAATTTAGGAACCTGCAGATCCGATGTTATAATTTCTTTGATCATCTTGCTAAAAACCCAAAAGTTAAGCTCAAACAACATTTTGTGCCAAAGACATTGCATTTAACATCAAAACTACTGCAGGATATTACAGACGGAATATCTAGGTGACAAGTTGAATGGTACCCGGGATCGAATCGAGACCGTTAGTTAGCAAGTTTGGGCATAACTTGATAGACGAGATCCACACTTTGGGATAGCTTGTGTACAAGGCAGAGTTTCGGCTTTGTAATTTACTGCTACTGGCTGAAAGGGTTGTGTTCACTTTTGAAGTAGCAGGACGTGTTTGATCAAATTGTGTTGAAGTGTTACTTAAACTGTATGGAACAAACCAGAAAATGTGAAGAGTCCGGAAAATGGCAATCGCCGTAAGATTGTAAAATACCTACCGCGTGAAATTGTTAACTATTTTTTCTCAATAAGACACTGATATATTGAAACCATTGAATTTGAACGGGATTTATTGTTTTCAAAATAATTGTTCCATAATATTTCGAGAAATTATAATCTAAAAAAGATGTAAGTATTACAATCTTACGGAGTTTGCATTTTTCCGGTGACATAGGTATGGTTTCATACAAAACCTATTTAAATTAAAGTATCTAGTTATACTTTCTAGAATAGTGCTACACAGATCATACACTCACTTCAATTGCACCTGGCCTTTCCACTCAAGTCCGCTTGTAAATACGTACGTACCTAGTAGGTACTTACAAACGGGGTGAATAGGAATGCAGGGGTGAATCGGCACAAAACTTTGAAGAGGAATATTACGTTATTTAAATCTTGTTTGCAGCATTTGCGGTCTCCAATTTTATTGAATCAGAAAGCAACGTTTTTTTATTTATATCAATAAATAAAAAAAAGTTGCTTTCTGAGACAACCAGTATTAGGTATGATATTAGAGTGAAAAACCTTATAGAGTTTTGTTTCTTATCACCCCTCCGTTCCTATCCACCCCGTTTAACGGTATAAGTTGTTTTATCTCACGAGTGCGGGCGAGCCATAGTTGTGTAGGTAAATGTACGTGCACATTGTCTTAGTGTGCGTGAGCTTGTGTCAGTCGCTCTCAAGGTTACGCACACTAAGACAATGTGCACGTACATTTACCTACACAACTATGGCTCGCCCGCACTCGTGAGATAAAACAACTATATCTCTTCTTGAAAACCAAATGACATAGTAAACAAAAGTTTATCGCCATTTTATCTTTTAAATAACTTCTTGCGAAGGTTTTCAAAAAATATGTCAGAAAGCTAGTACCTACTCTAGTACGATCTCATAATCTGCAGATTTAAAACGTGCACATACCTACAACCTAAATTCACGTGCTAAAGGAACAACAACGTAGGTACCTAGTTTATAACAAGGAAACTCCCACGCACTCACTTAACAACGGAGCGCTAACAAGTTAAATACTACAGGATTAGGATTAAGCACTTGTTGTTTTTGGGGCCTCCGAAACAGCGGGTAGATTGTGAAATCAGACATTTTTAACACCAATCTAAAGAAAATTATCTTAATCTCTTCGACTCTCACGTTGGGCAAAAAGTGTTATTGGGTTTTTCCATTATAAATTTTTAATATAATAAACTCCCGTGCATCGGAAAGCACGTTAAGCCGTTGGTCCTGCGCCAGATCTCTCTCGGATCGTGTCGGGTTGCCGTCCCATCGGAATATGAGAGTGATGGAAGAGGGAGTGCACCTGTGTTTGCGCACACACTTGTGCACTATAATTAGGGAATGCAATCTCGTCTCGCCGAGATCCCGATCTCGCGAGATCCCGGCCATATTTTACGAGATTGTATCTCGTCAAATTTCGTACGAGATCTCGCGAGATAACGAGATCGACAAATGCAGCGTGACGACGATGAAGGCTTCGATATTGAAGACACTACAATGCCTCTTTCTGCCGTCTCCACGGAAAAAAATATCACACTTCATGAAAAGCTGCAAAAATCGCTGAAAGCACTGAAACAGCCCACTGCTCGCTCAACAAATTCTACAACAAATACTTTAGACATTTTAATAAAAAAAGAAATGAATTTGTACGAAGCTGGTGGAGTAAGAGGGGAACTTTTAAACTTCGTACATTACTGCCGCTCAACTGTGGTTCCCACAAGTGTTGAGGCAGAACGAGCTTTTTCAGCAGCAGGGTATTTGGCATGCAAAATCAGAAGTCGTCTGTCAGATGATACTCTCGACATGATGTGTTTTTTGAGAAGCCATTTTCAGACAAACTAACTTGCCTTTCCGTACCTTGATAACTTCATCTGACTTCTACTTTAAACTTCTTTTATTTGATTAATACGATCTCACAACATTTATTTAAGAACTTGTGAAGTTAAGTTTTTGTTTTGTTGTATTTATTTACCAGAAGTAATGTTTCTATTACTCTTAATTATTGAAACTAAAGTAATAATTTACAAAAGACTAAATATAGATAATTATTGTTTTGTTACCAATATTGTAAGAATTTGAACTGATTAGCTACAGTAGGTATAATAATTATAGACATAAACAAATGTTATTAGAGTTTTAGAGACAAAATAATAAGTACTCTGTTGATTTTTAAAATAAAACTTACATTATTTTTATAACTAAGCAACGCAGTTTCTATTTAATTACATATCATGTCAATTACTAGTTCTTAAAACAAGCATTTGTTTATGTTTTAATTGCGATTCTCCCAATCTCGCGAGATCCCGCAATTTGCGAGATCTCGCGAGACTGGGTTTTGAGTCTCGCGAGATCTCGCTAGGCGGAAATCTCGTACGAGATTGCATTCCCTAACTATAATATGTCCCGCGCCGATGGCTAGTCTCCGTTGAGATTGGCCGCCATGGCCGAAATCGGTCGGGAGTACTTATAACTAGGTATACTAACTTACAATTTCAATAGTAGATAGGTAATGCAAGTATAGCACTCAATTATGTCTTAGCTTTCTATAGGTGCATGAATTTTGCGCAATCGGATTATAATTTCCTGAGATTACCTACTTCCTACAAACAAACAATTTAACCATACAAAGGTATTTATATAATATTAACGCTCGGGTTAGTAGAACAACTCCATTAATTTAACCATGAACTTCCTACTATAGGTACAACTTCGCTAAGAGGTAGATTCAACTTTGAAAATAAATAGCCTTAACTGGCTTGCCCCCATAATAATCCTGATTTCTCATTCAAGATGGGGATGATCGATTCTTTTTAATTTTAATACATAAAATTAATTTTGTCGGAAACAACAACGCTGCTAAAATCAGCTCATGAATAATCTTGTCCTTCACAAATGTAGTTTGCGCTACCGATTTGCGCTTGAATTAATTTCAAACGCCATTATTCATATCCACATGAGAACACCCCGCCTACCATAATAATTTTGAAACGCAAACCCTCACATAATTAAGATAGGTATCGTATCCTCAATCGCGAGTCCCGGAGCCTCGAAATAATTACTCCGCGCATGTCATACCTACCTAGTTCCTTTGTGAAAATATTCCAATTTCAGACAAGACGCGAGTTCCGCTCTTAAGGCTAATTCACTTCTACCCAACCCCAGTTTACTAAGATAGAGTTATGTAGAAGTGCAACTGTCTTAAGGCAGCAAGCTCTGTTTGCTTGTTACCTAGTTACTTTTAGTTGTTTGACTCCTGTTTCTCGACTACCTTCAATTGTTCCGCTTTTAGGAGCTTCAAACTAGACCTTTTCGACCCGTTTTCTTTTGTTTTGCAGGTTGTTGGTACATCGTTTGGGGCTGTTTGGATGTTCCAAGAATGGTTCATATTTTTTAAAGGTGTTCTTTGTTTGTCACTGGCAGCTTGTATAGTTCTGAATTTTTCTCCGCTTCGTCTATTTCGGATAGTTTGGGTTCATAAGCTTCGTTAGATCAATGTTTAAGTTTTAAACCTACTTAATTTAAAGATAAGTTAAAGATCGAGACCTGCACGAAGTGGCTATATATATAGCTAAACTCAATACGTAATTGATTATTTTTGAGCATAGCAGCAATTGTATTTTATGTGTCATGAAGGTAGTTAGGTTAGCTCTGTGTTGTTATACTTGCAACATTGGTACCTACACTGTAAAAATGTATATGGCTGTCATGTCTGTGTAGGTAATGTTGAGCCAAATATATAATCTCTTCTTATTCATTTCACAGTGTCAGTCAATACTCATTGGAGAACAAAGAAAGAAAAATCAAAACTAATTTTAAGAAAGAGGTTTTATTTCAAGATAATGGACAACATGAAATATAATAAGAAATCGTAGCAGTGGTGATTAGCACGTGAGTTGAAGTCCTGTCCCAGTGGCAAATGCCCAAAAACCTTCCCTCCAAATCAACAATTCCTTTAAAAAAACACGCCAAAACTTGATTTTTATCAGACCTTTGTTGGATAAAGCTTAAAGAAGCGAGCTTTTAGCGGAGCACTAGTCAATAGTACTGTCGTTAGGCACAAACGATTGCATGTGAGCTTTCGTAGTTTAAATAAATAAAGAGCGAAGCGAAGCGGCTCGGCGTGAATCGCTGCATCCATTTCCATTGACGATTGAAAACTGTGGGAGCTGTGACACCGAAGTGTAACGTTACAGGGTAGTGTGGTCGATCGCGTTAACGTTTCAATTTGTATAAAACTACTTTAAGATAAGCGCGTCGTGACATTAATGGAAAACCTCTTCTCTCTGTACTTACAGTGTTATAAGTGCACGTTTACGTTAACGTAATCGAGAACTTACATTCTATAGTACTAATATAATAAAGCTGAACAGTTTGTTTGTACGCACTATTCTCTGGAACTACCAGTCAGTCGGATTTGGAAAATTATTTTTGTGTATGATATCCACATTCATGAGGAATATAAATATAGGCTATACGGGAAGGGGAAAAAGTGGGATATGCACATACGAAGTCGCGGGTAAAAGTTAGTGTACGTATAAAAACTCCCTCTAAAGCCACTGTAATGCTACCGCTGATGCATCGGTGGTATTTATTAAATCCCCAAAACAGGTTTCTATGGGCATTTCCAGTCCCATTACTTCTCCCGTGAGTGTCGTAAGAGGCGACTAAGGGACTCACCAGGGAATGGGCAGCAGCATTCTCTGTTGGTACATTTCTACAGCTACACTGCGATCACCAACCCGCCTGCCAAGCGTGGCGGAACTTTTCGGCCCCATCGACCATCTGTTCTGCGAGAAATGTGCCCTGCCCACTGCCACTTCAGTTTGGCGATCCTTCCGGCTATGTCGGTTACCTTTGTTCTCTTGCGGATGTCATCATTCCTGATTCGATCACGCAAGGAAACTCCGAGCATTGCCCTCTCCATTGCCCTTTGGGTGACTTTAAGCCTTCTGATGAGGCCCATTGCGAGCGACCACGTTTCGGTTTCATAAGTCATCACTGGCAACATGCACTGGTCATAGACTTTCGTCTTGAGACACTGTGGTATGTGAGACCAAATAGCATTCTCCAATTTTCACAACGGATTCATTTTGTCGTCATAGTAAGCAGGACTATCTATTCATGGTTGTTATTATTATCCTCACATAGGTATTTTGTCAAAAAATTACGTTTGCGTGTAACACATTGAAGAGACGGTGAAAAATGCATGGCGTGAGTGTATAGCTAGCTGTTCAAAAACAAAACAATTGCTCCCGGTGCCTACATTTTGTATGGCTCCGCTCTAAATGTGTGCTACAGGGGGGCAGTCGTTTCATGTAAAATACTGTGTTGCATCTGAGGGTTAATTCAACAAATTTTTAAGCAACGTTTGTAGTCGCATGTTAGTCGCAAACTGTCAAAAAAGCCTTAATTTCCATACATTTTTGACAGATTGCGACTGTGATGCGAATGTAACGTTGCTTAAAAATTAGTAGAGTTGACACTCTGGTTAGGTAAAAAGTGTGTGAGACAGCTTTGACGCGCGACTGGAGTTTTCTCCACTTCACTTATTGTTGTAAATACAACTCACTCAACTTCACTTCAATTCTCTACACTTCTCTTTACTTTCACTTCACTTCGCTTCACTTCTCTTCACTTCATTGTAGAAACTCCTCGAACCACCAGTCAGAAAATATATACAAAGGAACGTAACGCCTCACTTTTAGTTAACGCTCGATTTTACTCCTCATAAAATTTTCATACCGCGGGCTAAATATGAAAAACGTTTCTCCAAAAATAGTAGGAAAAAAAATGTAAAGGCTTAGTTAGGTTAGAAATAAATTGCTTATAGAAAACTCTAAAAGATAGCTCTTCTCTTGGTAATTTGCATAATATTGTTCTACAAAAAAATACAAGCAAATTGAGAACTTCACTCTTCCTTTTTTTGAAGTCGGTTAAAAACTGTAATAAGGTATAAAATCCGAGATTAATGTCAATTGATGTTGTAACTAATATCTATGGTATGCTAAGGAAAACGATCACTCGTGAATACGTATGACGTAAGATTTTGTTTTGAAGTATACCCAAAGGCTTATCAACATCACGAAAATGTAGGTATGATCAACGGTTACTCATAGTAAAAGAGTTTTTGGATGGAATATATTCAGCAGATTAAGTATGATCCTTTTCACCATTTTTTATCTTTCATTTTTTAATTTAAATTATTGCATGGAGTAAAAATTATTTGTATCTAGCTTCAGTGATCTTGCTACTACCATTTGAGTGAGCCGAATAATCCAGTTTCGCTGTTTTTTTCAAGGATGTGATAAATCATCAATTGACTTTCCGGTCTGGGTGGAGAGGAAGGGAGTGTCAGACTCTTACTTACTAAAACCCATCCGTGTTCCTCCAAATACCCTTTGCGTTCCAGGGCCGTGGTGACTCTTTCAAACACAGGTTCCTCAACCCTGGCAGGGCTTTGCTGTAGGATAACAGTTGAACCTACCTTTTGTAAGATTAAAATAGTTTCTGAGCGACCTACAATGTCAACACACATTGTTTTAATACTTACCTCCCTTTTTACGTCCGAGATTAAAAAGCGAGAAATAAACACTCGCTAAAAAATGACCCTTCACTTAAACAGACGATTTATACAACCTAATCTGGAAGGCCGTTAGGGCCAAATAAGTAATTAGTGAGGTTGAAAAACACTTAAATTTCCCGGTTAATGTGTTTTTGCGACAACGCCTAATGACCTGTAGGAGGTGAAAAGGGTGAGAATGTTAGCGAATAAACATCTTTTGCGGCCTCGTTTAACACTCCGTCCGAGTGGTCTATTTGACCCCCGGGTACTATACTTTCACTTGTTATTTTCTTGAAAGACTCACTGCAAAACGTGTTTCAGAGCTATCTTTCGTTTTCATGAGAAAAATTCTATCTGTCTTTTAATATGTAAAACGACTGTTTCTTCTTGTAAATATAGTTTTGCATAAAGAAACAATGTAGCTGAAAACAGTGTTTTTATATTCCAATTTTAATGAGTTCGGTTTGAAACAAAATATTCCATTTGTGTGAAAATATTTTATGCAACCCATATTTAGACGTATTTTCATATAACCTGCAGAGGTAAAGGTTACTCGGTTATTTTTGAGGTCAACTATTATGTACCAACACACCTCACGCATTATAATTCCTCATAGAACACGGATTAGGTAACCTGTTAATGACCTTAGTGGAAATTATCTCTTTCCTAATTCTCTGTTGTTCTTTTCTGATTAATAAAATAGTTTAATCGTTTTCATCAGGTCTTCATTGACTCGGCGATTTTCTGGTGGTCGCCACTGTTGATTCTGGCTCTCAGGGGTTGTAGTGGTTGGGAATATTGTGGCAGACTTGTCCCTACTAAAGTTAGAAGTCTTTCTTCTGCTTATCGTGTGGGCAGTAACGTCTAAAGACCCCACACACCAGTTTCTAAACCGCCTCAAGGGCCTCTGAAATGGCTTATTTGACGACCGCCATTTGGCGGCCGGGACCACCGGCTTATACGTGCCTTCTGAAGCACGGAATCATCTGTATCAGACAATCAGGTGATTCAAGCCTGCAATGTCCTGGCCAAACTGGAAACAACTTTACAAAGTATGGTTCCCGTGGGATTTGAACCCACGATCACCGGGTCACAGGCAAACGCCTAAACCACTCGACCACGGAGGCATTTAGAAGTACCTACTATTAATGTTTAAAAATGGCCTAGATGTTGCCCAAAGATTGATCAGATTTTTAATCGCAGTTCAAGTTAATTAACAGTCAAGTGTCAATTTAATAGACCTGAAACCCCTGGCACATGGTTAGCTACGGGCTCGGAAGTTTAATTCTGAACCATTCACCCTCAATCAATCCACTTAATTTTCACCAGAATAAACCTATTCACATACATACATACCTACGTATTACGTTTTATCGGAAATGGTTTATGATTAAGGAATTCCTTTGAGCGCACCTGTGGCCGGATTTCAGCTATTCAAAACATTCCAATTTAAATCGCGGGCAAAAAAGGCCCGGTTCCCGACACAAAGATTCATTTCATGAATTTCAGAGGGGTTGTACGGTAGTACATATTCAGGATTAAATACGCTTCCGACTTATAAAACAGATTTTAGTAGGTACCTACACAAACCATGTGCTAATTTAGAGTAATAATAATTAAATAGATACCTATGTTACGGCTAAAGGTGGGTGTGAACATAAACTTAAGATTAGCCGGCTAACCTTAGGTTTATCCGGCTACAACTAGTTCTAACCTAACCTCAAAACATTAAAGTTCCTATTTCTGTGTGGTTTAAAAAAAAAATAACCACGAAGGGGATGGCGGGGTCTGTGTTCGCTCGCTTCGCTAACCCCGTCTAACCTAACCTATCCGAGTCGGGGTGCCCGCAATGACCGGCTAAACTTAGGTTTATGTGCACACCCACCTTTAACAGACCTGTAACAGATACATTTAATTTTTAACACCTGTAACAGATACATTTAATCAATGATTAAATGATGACCCTAAAGATTTAGGAACCTAATTATTTTTTCTCAGTCATAGACCAAGTCAGACTGCCATAGATTAGGTTAAGATACACACAATAATATGTCGATGAGCTTGCGCTTTAGTGACATGGAAAAGTCGCCCTTCACAAGCGCCAAAAATATTGAAAACAATGGATTAGGTCATTTATATTAAAATAACCTTTGCAAGTGGCAAGGGACTTCCTACTGGGATAAATACACAATAGGTATCCTATGTTCTAATCCAAGTCATGATCTACCCGTGCTCCTCATTGAAATCCAGCCAGACTTTCTCGTTACATAACATGGTTATTATAGCCCACTCACTCACAAAAAGATACGATAGTATTCCAGAAGTGGGTAGGTACATAATAAACTTATGATTTTATAATGGCTGCCTTTGTCAAGATTATGAATTAACTTATTTTCGTCATTGCTTTAGGTACAAAGCCAAAAACTGAAATAAGTATATAGAATATCCTCAAATAGCAATTGTTAAATAAAAGATCATACCTACACGCGATTTATTCAAATGCGAGGGTAGTCTTAAGTATTTACGTGATGATAACGCACAACGGTAATGGATTCCATTTTTGAATTGCGCCTACAGAGCAACGAGGCTCCTTGGCGTCCACTGCATTTTTATATTAGTCTATGTCAGAAACGGTGTTTACATACAAGCCAAGGCTCTTAATGAGTGCCCGTGTGAGTAGTTTTGAGGGCCCGTGATAGTATCCTATCTATATGGTCCGTCTGTTTATTTAAAAAGAATCGGACACTAGTTTTCAATTTTGTCAAGTAAACAAACAAGTGCGAGTCGTCAAAAAACTCACGTTTGTTGCATGAGACACTTAAATATTTATTTTATTGTGTTTTTAGTATTTGTTGTTTTAGCGGCAACAGAAATACATCATCTGTGAAAATTTCAACTGTCTAGCTATCACGGTTCATGAGATATAGCCTAGTGACAGACAGAAGGACAGCGGAGTCTTAGTAATAGGGTCCCGTTTTTACCCTTTGGATACGGTACCCTGGCAGACGTCACGCCTTGGTAGACATTTTACGTAAAATTTACGACACAAGTCCCCACTCTTGAATTGAATGCGTTTTATTTTTGTCCATTTCGATTTTTTTGATAAAGCAAAAATAAAACTAAACCAATGTTTTTTAATAATCTAACTGTAAGACCAAATTATATTTGTTTATCCTGGAAATATCCCTATTCTGACTAGGGTTATGACAGCTAAAACTTGCCCTTGTATGTCTATTCACAGCTGCCGCTGCGGCGTTCCATGCTCTATGATTGCACCCATCTCGTGATTGGCCAGTGTAAAAGCAACTAGACTACACCTGGATACGTGAAATTTTATTCAGACGCCAAAAATAGTTGCTTTTCAGCCTGGCCACGAGTACCTATGCGTTACGTTATTTTTATCCTGGCTATGATGAATCTAGGATAAAAATAGGCGGTAGGATTTTTCTATCGGTAAAATTTTGCCTCCGTTATGTCAGTGGCTCCCAATTGTTGAATAAAATACTGTTCATCATTAACGTACATAATTGGAATCTTAAGGTCCATTCGCCTGTAATGTAACGTTACAGAGTCGAGCATTACAACAGTGAGGGAGGAGAACCGAGCATTACAGTGCGGAACTTGTAATGTTACAGTATCGAGCATTACATTGGTGAGGGAAGAGGACCGAGTATTTCAGTGCGTTATTTGATGATAGAATGCAGAAAAAATGATAGATGAATAACATCAATGCGCACCACTTGAATCTCGAATCAAAAATCGAATCTAAAATGTTACATTATCTAGGGAAGCGAACTGTAATGTATTGCTCAAAATCGAATCTGAAATGTAACATTACAGGCGAACGCTCCAGGTGAAGGAGCGTTCTGATGATATCTACGGTAGTTTAAGTTAATCCAGAAAACGTAAGCGATTGGGTAAAAAGCTTTTTATTATTGTTAGGATCAAAAGTGACCCATTTTGACCATAATTGCACCTAATGGAAAGCGTTGGAGTAAGATAGTGATAAGTATTGGCAGCCAATAAACACATACTTCTATGGTTGTACGGGTTGTACCTCTACATACAGCTAGGTATATTTTGATGATTATCATGCTTTTGCAGTTCCTTAGACAGACGACAATTAAATCATACTTTTCTAGGAATGTTCGTTGCTATAAGGGCCATTATCGTATTACATTTCTACGTAATTCTGTCAAATAAACATAGTTTGTCTTTCTGGGAATCTTCACATGACCTTAATGTGGTAATTACTGGGAAATACTTGGAATTATTATTGCTTAGATACTTGGAAATGACAGAACTATCTTTGGATTGGACACACACCAATAATGGACACCTACTTCATTGTTTGTTTTTAATCTTGTTGTGGATTACTAACACTAGGGACTTAGTTATAAGGTATTTTTAGGGTTTCGATCTTCCGTATGAAAAACTGGAACCCTTGATCTGTTGGATCACTCGTGTGTTGGTCTGACCGTCTGCCAAAGCCATTTTGAATTATTGCAGTAAATTGTTGAAAATTGACCTTCCCCCACTTATCTCCCGAACTAACAAGATTATATTTTGGAAAGTATTTATATAATTAGATCTCTACTTGTAGATTACAGGAAAACCTATAAGAAGTTTGTGGTTTTTATGTAACATGTATGTATTGTAGTCGTAAGCACCATTGGGTTCGATTCTGGGGTAGGAAACCATAGAAAAAAGGGAATCCGAGAATCGAACTCAATGGTGCTTACGACTACAATATGAACTTTGTTTTTGTTGAGTTTGACTTTCCTTTCGTCTAGCTTTAGAATCAACCCGCCTTTATTTGTTTTCACAATCTTATAGATCCATATTCAGAAATACTCGTCACCTGATAAACACGTTGAGCTCAAAACAAAATTACGTGAGGTTGTCTCCAAAGTTAATAAAACAAACTTGAGGTTAGAGATTAATTTATACGTCGTCCTGAGCTACAAACAATACCTGTGATAACAAGGTCCCGCGGAATTCCTTCCAAGATGGCGTCGCTAACAAATCTTGTTGACAAACTATGAATCGCTTTATTAAGAAGCTTAGACAAGACAAGCGCACCAATTAGCTGTTAGAAAGAGACCCGAGGATCGACCACTGGTTTAAGATGTTTGGTCGTTGGGATAATGATTTGCAAAAATGTGATTACAGAAAATGGTAGGAGTTGTACTTTTGGCTGGCTGATAAAAAAAAAAGAAACCGACTTCCAAAAAACACTACAAAGTTCAAAATAACTTTAATTTCGGAAGTCGGTGTTTTGGCTGCTTCTTCGTTATTTGACACCGACTTCCAAAATTAAAGTTATTTTGTACTTTGTATTGTTTTTTATTGGAAGTCGGTTTTTTCGTAAAAAAAGTTTTTATTTTTCGCTTTTTAATGGTACCCCACACCTAACAACATCACTGGAAAGTCGCAAAAATACGCAATTTCGTATAAATGGATGATTTTTCGACATATTTTTTCCAGCTATTTGGATTTAAAAACCAAACTACTGAACCGATTTTGATAAAATTTCAATGGGACCAATCGAGAAGTATATCCTTTCACACAAGCATTTTTCAAATCAGTTCATAAATGACGGAGATATGAGGTAACACACATACAAAAAAAAAGAAAAACACAATCGAATTGAGAACCTCATCCTTTTTTGGAAGTCGGTTGAAAAGGTACGGAATCGGTACGATATCACACACAACACAATAGAAACAGTAGGTGCCTACTATTATGGGCATAAAGATACTCTACCCCATCATCATTGACAGTCTTGGTCATACCATTGTTAAGTATAGGCATCCTCTCTTTTGTGCCAGGCTTCTGCATGCTGGTTATTTCGTCAACCTGACCTGCACTATCATCCTGAACTTCATTTATTTATTTCTAGCTTTTGCCCGCGGCTCCGCCCGCGTGAATGTCGGTTATTGCATAAAAAAGCCTACGTCCTTCTCCATATCCCAGGCTATGTACCTGCCAAATTTCACGAGGGTCTGTTAGCCGTCTTAGCGTGAAAGTGTTACAGACAGATAGAGTAAATTTCGCATTTACAATATTAGTAGGGATGTATTAATTTTATGTAAATTAGTGGCACATTGACGGACTTATGCCCGGTCGTTTATTGGTCCGTAATCACTAACCTACCAATGGCGTTATGAGAGAAAATAACGTTAACAGACAAATAAACGACCTATAAAGTACCTCAGAAACCGGGCATTAACGCAACAAGACATGCTCTACCAGCCAACCTTTGATTGTCCTGGGTTCTTTTCTTGCTTATTTTGGAAACAAAAGCGACAAATAAATTAACTTACCTATCCGTCAAGACACAACGTTTCCCCTTGCTTTAAAGTTTAAGATTATAATTATTTACCACAAAACACGACGGGGATTGGACGTGCGCCTAATAAATTATTCTGTCTAATTATCACAATAATAACCCTTTGGGAGGCCCTTCATAATAAGGCACATTAAAACTTTGTTTTTGTTGAACCTCCCTTCCTTTGCTTTTAAAAATTCAGGTCGTGTTTTTAAGTATGCCACGATTTTATGTTTGAATTCTTTTCTTTTAACGATTATTGTGGTCATTAGCATTATCATCATATCAGCCGAAAGACGTCCACTGCTGGACATAGGCCTCCCCCCAAGCGTCGCCACAACAACCGGTCCTGTGCGTCTCGCATCCATCGGCTACCAGCGACCCTCACCAGGTCATCGGTCCACCTCGTGGAAGGCCTTCCAACGCTGCGTCGTCCGGTACGCGGTCGCCACTTCAAAACTTTTCGGCCCCATCGACCATCTGTTCTGCGAACAATGTGCCCTGCCCACTGCCACTTCAATTTGGCGATCCTTCGGGCTATGTCGGTAACCTTGGTTCTCTTGCGGATATTCCTGATTCGATCACGTAAGGACACTCCGAGCATTGCCCTCTCCATTGCCCTTTGTGTGACTTTGAGCCTTCTGATGAGGCCCATTGAGATTATTTAGGTGAACGGGGTTAAACGTTTCTCTGCTAATTTCAAGCTTTTGTCTGCGATTACTTTTATAATCAGACACGAGGGTTTTCTAGAGTTCAAAATTCGGACTATTTGACCATTTGTATCTCATCTTTCCACCGGTGTGATTCATGGCTAACTTTTTCACAGGCACAAACTAGAAATGAAGACAGCTTCTGCTTCTTCTTACAAAAATATTAACGAGTTGGCGGTACGCCATAGCGAAATGTTAATGAGGCTAAATGTGAAAGTGACATTCTATAACCCTTCAGGGTTCGCCGTATAACTATGCGTATATATAAATATCTAAGGGTCGACACTCATAGATAGGAGCAGCTTTTTTAGAACGCCATATTTCCCAATAATAATAATAAGGTAGATGACTAAGAAAATCTAATTAGTCCGTCAGATAGATATTTTTTTTCTTTTTTCACATAAACAAAAAATGAAAACGATACAGTGCGTTGAAAACTCGTGTGACGTCACTTGTAAGAACACTTTTTACCTACACATGACGTCACAATCCCCATTCCTGATCTGCGCTTCGCAGCGTCGCTTCTATCACCCATACCAGCCGGTCTATTCCGTCAACATCTCACCGTGTAAACTTATGTACCTAGAGTGAGCGTGAAGTGAACTCTCATTCCATCTTGTTTCTGTGGATTGACAGCTCACTTCATGGTCCCTTCACCTAAGTTTACTCGGTGAGTGGATTCTCAGAATTGCACTGCAGACATTTCACTAATGAATTAGATAGATTGACATAGAAAGAAAGAAAGAAAAAGAGTTTATTTGCGCTGAGCATGACGCATAATATAAAAAAAATTAACAAAATTAGGTAAGTTAGACAGTTGGTAAGATATGCGCCACATCCGCGCAAAACAGCCATCTCTCACCATAATGCTGGGACTCGTGTACGAGACAGAGTGCGCTGGTTTTCAGCGACAGCCGGCGTTGACAGAAATGACGTCGTCCGGAGCAGCATAAAAAGTAATTAAAACAAAATAAAGAAATAAATAGATAATAACACCTTGTATACCATGTTTTATGCAATTAAAAATATTTTATCTTATCTTATCTTATGTAGAACATAAATTTGCATGAGTGGAAATAAGTTTAATAAATAAAATGTTTAAATTATGGCAGACAGTTGCGCAGACGATGGAACGTGGGCGACAAATAGTGGCGCGCACAACTCACTTAATGTTAATTTTACCAAACTTTTACTGATATCTAGCAACACTGTGTGATACCCTGTTGTGATCGAATACTCGGGGGCTAATATACCTAAACTTTGCCGTGAAATAATAACATGGACATTCCTTTTTGAATAAATAAGTAAGCTACACATAAAATTACAATTGTTTCAATTCCCTAAGTAGTCAATGCTGCTGGCCTGTTACTAAACGAGTTCTTATAAAAACTTTCATTGTAAATTAAGAGTTTCATTAGAATCGACTTTTCGAATAAAAAAAAATACAATAAGAGTTCACAACGAGTTTTAACTATATTTTGTGTGCATGTGCATGTGCATTTTTAGCAATCTCAGGAATTTCGAACGATTCCGAGATCCGGGATTCTGAAAAGCACGTCCGTATTATACTTTCGTGCGAATAAAAGTGAAGTTTAGGTATATTAGCGCCTGATTATCCGATCACACCTCTTGCTCTTTTAAAATCTAGATGCCTCACTTCCCGGGTATTACGAGTATATTTGTCTGCGTTGATCCAAGTTTCGCGCCGCCGCTCGGCAAGCGCTCCCCCGCCGCTGTGTAGTGAGTTTGCAGAGCCTTCACCAGGGAATAAGCAAGCAAAACTAGTTTCAGCAGCTTCTAATAACATTTATGAAGTTTGACTGAATCTATTTCAGATGCTTTTGTCAGGTGTTTCTTTTATGGACGGGAAATCATAAAATGACTTCTGAGAGAGAGGAAGGGAAGGAGGAGCGGAAGGGAGTGGCAGACTCTTAGTGACTAAAACCCATCCGTATTCCTCCTTATGCCCTTTGCGTTCCAGGGCCGCGGTGACTCTATCGAACAAATTCCGCAAGCCTGGTAGTTTGTCAGGTGTAATTAGTTATATGGCTATCTGAACACCAACATTCTTCGAAACCTAGGTTTATCGTCCTTTAAAGCACTGTAACTTATAATAATAATATCTTGGGACAATCAACACACCGCCATCTAATCCCAAACTAGGCAGAGCCTGTACTATGGCAACCAGACAATAGATAAACATACTTATATATTTCTAAATACATACATATTATAGATAAATTACACACCCAGATACAGAACAAATAATCGTACTCATCGCACAAAGATTTGTCCTGTGTGGGAATCGAACCCACGAACTCCGTCCTAGCAGTCTGGGTCACTAACCACTAGACCAACAGGCCACCAAAACTGTTAAAAGCAAACGGAATAATAGAAGCACTACATTTTGAAGTATTTGTCGCACAAACTTTAGTAAAAGAGTCCTCGCACCGAAACCTTACGACTCACAGTGGACAGCAAATACTTTACTACAGGGGTAGTAAACATTCTCAAATAGAAAGAAGAAAAAGAAAGAAAGAAAGTTCATACGTTCCGTTCGTCCGTGTGTCCGTCCGTCGTGTTATCGTACCCGGCGCCTTTTTGTAAACTTTGGTCTACGCTTCTCTGGCCAATTTTTTCTCGATTATGTTTGGTCCCATATTAAAAGTTTCTTACGCATCATTATGAATAACTTCTGCGAGTACTATGGCCAAAACTAAAATTAAGAAAAAACATCCGCTGTTCAGTTACATTTTGTCGAGTTAGGCACATATAAATTAACGGTTCTGTCTGATTTTTTGTTCGCGATTAGGGTTCCATTGAAAAAGTGTTTCATAATGATCCCCATAATAGTATGGGGATCATTATTAAAGTATGAATGCGAAACGTAAAAAGTGGTCATGGTATAGACCATGACCACTTTTTACGTTTCGCATTCATACTTTAATACGTTGCACTTGTTTCAAATAGGGTTCATATGAATAAAAATCTAATTTATTAATTAAGATAGATTTCCAAAAAATATTAGACGCGAATTTTTTATTTTTTTAACGTAGGTAAACAAAACAATGAAAACGATACAGTGCATTGGTTGACGTCACAAGCTCTGCCTGCCAGCTCTGGGACTCCTGATATTTGGTGCGTTTTATCTTCGTATTTTTTATTGATTTGATAAAGCAAAACATACATGCCCAATATTTTTTGATAATGTAACTGACGGACTAAATAGAATCATATATTTTTTAACCAGGAATCATCCCTATTATCAATTAACATTTCTTAGAAACGACTTAGGTTCACTACCCCTGCGCCAGTAGTAAACCACTCGTAGTAAGTAAACCTCTGAATGCAAGTCTTTGTGAAAAGTTTCTAAAGCTAAGGTGGCAACAATGGCAAAGTTGAGTCCATGTTGAGTCCCAGCGGCCAAAGAAAAGAGAAGAAATTGTTTCTTCAGTTCTTACGTTTGAGATAAATAAGTTTTTGGACTACATTGTTATGGTAACAAGACTTTGTAAGTTTGGGAATCTTTGTTTTTGTGATGATTTGGAGTCTGTCGCCAAGGATAAAATCATAATTAACTAAGGGATAACAATCGCTACGACAGCTACGGCGTAGGTATCGCCACGACTGCTACGGCGTAGTAAATGCTACGCGGTCTACGGCGTAGCAACGGCTAAATCTGCTACGGCGTAGATATCGCTATGTCAGTTACAGCGAAGTAATCGCTACGTATAGCTTATACAACGTGTAACAGAATAAACGCAATACCTGAAAAGGGGTCATTGTACTCATCATTATGAAAAACTTTTACTGTGGGATCAAATCTGAAATCGCGAAAAAAAATCGACTGCCTGGCCTATCAAATTCTGGAAAGCACGTATTTCTTTTCATTTACTTACTACACCTGTAACCTATTCTAAGCTATAGTTTCATGTTCTTAGTAGACAAACAACATGTCTTATTTGCATTCTGAATACACCCCATACACATACATGTATGAGACTTAACTAAAATCCGCTTTGCTTGTTATTCAGCGGTGTATAGGCGATGAGACACCGCTTAGTTCGGTGTAGAGGCAAGACTACATGAACGAAGATAATCTAGCGTTTGTTGTACATTTATGGACAAAAGTAGGAGTGCACTGTGACGCGGTTAATTCTTTGTTTCAAATTTTGAACCATGTTGTCATTATGATAATAATAATTTTAGTTTTACATCACAATGCATTTGCCAGCGGCTCCGCCCACACGGATGTCAGTTATCGCGTAAAAAGTAGCCTATATATAGGCTATATGTCTGCCAAATTTCATGACGATTCGTTTAGCCAATTTAGCGTGAAAGCGTAACAGACAGACAGACAGAGTTCTTTTGCATTTATAATATTAGTACGAATAGTGTTGAATGTTGTCAGTTAAAAAGCATCATTGTTCATAAGTTATATTTATACCAGGATAAATGGAAATAATTAATAACGTCTGGGGGAGATTGAAATTAGGCTAGATTCTAACCCAGCTCATAATGTAGCCGTGTGCCAAATTTTGATAAAACCAATGTAGCATGGGTTGTGAATGATAAACATGATGATTCAAGCATGTAGACATTTAAATTTATAGGATTAGTAGAAAGTAGGATACGTAAACGTGTTGCGCCGACCCCAAGTAACATGGGTAAGGGCAGGAAGATGATGAGTAGAAACCAGGATATATTGATTGATAAAGATATATTGGATTAATTTGTTTATGATTTTTGCGAGAGTCACGCCAAAGAAAGAATATACAGCTCATCAAAATAGCAGGCCTAGACAAAGTTACATTCTGTCAGCGATAACAAAAGTTGTCAAAGTGTCCAAAATGACAGATTGACATGTGCTAGCGAAATGTCACGTTGTCAATAAATATTTTGAACTTCTAGACAGTAAAATGTCTTGAAAGTTAGAGCTATGAAATGACCATAATGATCACTTACTTTTGCCCCTGACTGTACATACACAGTGAAGAACAGAACGTAATTAAAGCTGCAAGATACAAGACATAATTAAGAGGAATTTATAGTCATTAGCCTTCGTTGTCTATTGCGTGCCTGCAATGGAGAGCATTTCATTTAGCTCTGCATTCAATCGTGGCTTAGTTTTAGCTTTAAACACAGCCTCAA
Organism: Melanchra persicariae; assembly: GCA_947386135.1. Lineage (NCBI taxonomy): Eukaryota > Metazoa > Arthropoda > Insecta > Lepidoptera > Noctuidae > Melanchra > Melanchra persicariae. The sequence goes on along the minus strand of OX376667.1, from coordinate 11,692,189 downwards.
ATAAATCTACTGTAAGATTACAATACAATATATTTGTCAAATAATGACATAATTGACACATTTTTGCGACAACATTTGCTACAGCAGAAAATGTATGACGCACAAAATTAAGAATTTTCTAGTTGTCGTCACCTGTCGCCTATCAGTTTCAATAAATAACACCCGAACACAGATTTCCGAGACTTTTTCGTGCTTCGGAAAGCACGTTAAGCGATTAGGCCCGGGTATCATTTGAACATCTTTGACAGTCGTTATGGATAGTCAGAAGCCAGAAAATCTGTCACCAGTCTTGCCTGGAGTAATTGTGTTGCCCCGTTCCAGGGTTGCGGAGGTCATATAGGTATATAGGTCATGTAGACGAAACACAGCAGGCTGTTTTTGCGTTTTCCGGTGGAAGGGTGGTCGCGAACCTGGCGGGCGTTAGGGCACCAGCAAGGAAAGGATTGGCCAGTCTTATAAGGTATTATGTAAGACTGTTCAGGATGCGCCGAGCGCTCGGTTCAGTTGAGCGGCTGATGGAAAAAATTGCGCTACACGAGGAGGCTCCTTCATGCATCTCAAAAATTCCGCGTTAAATTCAAGTACACAAATCAACATACACACAAGTACAACCTATTTAGGACAGAGGCTAGCCAGATGAATCAAAACCCAGAAAAATCTTTCTAAGTATCAACAGAAAGATTTTTTTATACCTTCAATGCTTTTATGGTATTCTAACTACAATCTTCTTTCTTTCATTAAATTACTTAGACCAATGTCTAACCTAACACACGCTGCATACAACTTTCCTTGTTCAAACTTCAAAGTACATAACAGTATGTACCTTCGCCGTCGTCTTGACCCGCGGCCACCGCAACGCGTACCATTTACTTAAGTAAAACTTAAACTCTGCATACTAACATAACGCAAGTAAAACTCCCAGGAAGTTAGGGAACTTCAGAATTACGCAGACAACTTAGCGCGACTTAAAACTTTCAATTGCCATGAGGACGACGTGAAATGTGGGGATGCAGCACTGGGATAAGTTTTTTGAGCAATTAACATAATATCATGGATACTTATATATTTATTTTCACAAGTAGCTATTATTTTAAATACACTTAAATAAAAAACTTTTGATAATATGAGTACACTAACTTTACTATATAAATCTACTAAACCTTATTATATACACAATATATATACACAAAAACACAAAATACACTCAGGTGTCGAAGTATTTCTCCACATCGCTATCATCCGGAGACGTGCCCAGTAGGCTGGCAGCATTGCCACGTTGAATGGCAATGCTAATTCTTTGGACAAAGAACGAGCCAGCCCTCTGGTCACGCAAAGTGTCGATCAGTCGGCGAGATATGTCCGTGCACTCGGACCCCATGACTTGGGTCATGGGGTCCGAGTGCGAGAGTTTCGACCCCAAACAGCTGAAAACTGTAATTACCAGTAAGGTTACAGTATTTGCGCCGCTTGAGGGCCTTAGAAGCCGTAGCAGATAATAAAAAACTCTTAAGAGGGCGCCGACCAAACGTCGACCGCGCAGTGGCGCCCGAAAATAGTGGCCACTATTATCCGTTTTAGTGATTATAATAAAACTGAACAATTTAAAACTACCGTTTATAATAATATTAACGTATAATCTTGTGGAGCACAACTTAAATGGCATATTTTCTGCATTTTCATTCTTTCGTTTCGTTTCGTTTCGTTCAATAAAAGAAATAACCAAACAAACGATGAGGGCGCCACTGCGCGGTCGGCGTTTGGTCGGCACCCTCTTAACTAAATCTAGAAATAGCTAATAATAATTTAATAATAATTTTAATTTATTTTCTCTACACAAGTTACTTAATGCTAAGGTTACAGTCGAGCACGAACATGACATTAACTTTGTGAGAGACTGGTGCTTGAGGTAGGTCTCTAAAAAAACCTGTATTACAAGTCACCAGGGCCCTCGCGCAGCCATTAGCCTGCCATGTACTACTTTTAGAGTAACAAAGTTTGGACAGTAGGAGTGCATGAATCCAAATTAGGTTGCATTATAACTTATAAGTATTTAAGTAGAAAAAAAAATAAAAAAAAAAATAAACAAACGAAATAAACATAAAAATACACATTGAATGTAGAAATTTCATTATGTGTGTGAGTAGCTGAAGAGTGTGTATGAGAGACTGTGGTGCGAGCATGTTTAATGGAATAGAGTGGTTCGAGTAAAATATTATTAGTGTTTTAAAAAGCAGCAGACAGGACGATTAGTTATTAGAGATCTCCATCGTCTATCTCAGGGGGATCAACAGTTTTTCTGTTCTGTGATAGTCCAGAGTTTTTAAGTAGGTAGTGACTGAGGTTTTGCATTTATATTTTGTTAGGGGATATATATTAAGAATTTTGTCTAGTTTAATATAAAGGTATGGTCCGAGAAACATGAAGAAATTATGGGAGTGGGCACAGTTGAAATAATATAAAACATGGCGTCGAAAAATTCCTCAGCGTCGCTGGCCACAGGTATCATGCGTGTGTAAAATCTGATACCAGTCTTGTGAAAGGGTGTCTTGTTACCCAGTTACTGGGCTGTGGAAGTCAGATAGGCAGTCGCTCCATGTAAAATACTGGTACTCAGCTGCATCCAGCTAGACTTGGAGCCGACCCCGACATAGTTGCGAAAAGGGCTAGGCTGATTCTTATTTTTTGTTTTCAGAAGGCATTGTGAGATGTGTAAAATACATCCCTATTTCGCCATTATGTAACTCCCAATTTCTGAATAAAGTGCGCGGCTAGGGCGGAGCGACGAAAATGTTTGGCGTCTGGCCGCGCGCGCGCGACGCTTAGTATATTTCGTTCCTTTGACGCCATACATTTTATCTTGTCAGCGCCCTGACCGCGCCCTGTCCGCTTTGTATATCAAGTCCCTAAGTATTTGAAGTTGAGTTATTTTTCAAACTCTATTTAATTTTAAGGTCGCGTTTCCACCTACAAGTAACTTGCATGCAAGTTTAATTACATTGCGGAGCACGATCAAGCGATTGTACCTCGGTAGCCCTTAATGTTTTTACGACTGCTATAGTGTCTGCTAGCTTTTCAGACCAGTATTACCAGGGATTTACTTTTTAAAATAAATAATTTTATTATTTTAATAGTTCAGATAATAACAATGCGGGAAGAAAGGTAGGATAACACGAAGATTTTACCAATTTTTAAATAGATCAGTTAAGAAAAAAAAACAGCAAAAAAAATCACGTTTGTTGTATGGGAGCCCCACTTAAATATTTATTTTATTCTGTTTTTACTATTTGTTGTTATAGCGGCAACAGAATACATCATCTGTGAAAATTTCAACTGTCTAGCTATCACGGTTCATGAGATACAGCCTGGTGACAGACGGACAGCGGAGGCTTAGTAATAGGGTCCCGATTTTACCCTTTGGGTACGGAACCCTAAAAAGACTAGATAGCAGCAGGCAGATAATTTCGTTAAGTAAAATAAAATAAATAAATAACAATAATAATAAATATTTTTTCAAGTTATGTGGTAAAACAGTAAATACATTTTTGCTTAAATCTATGTCAAGTTCACAAGTGACAATGTGCCTGAACTAGGAAATCCTGTGTTTCAGGCGAGATGAGGTAAACATTATGAAATAATCACGGTAGAAAATAAAAATAAAATAGTCATTATAAAGGTATGTGAAAAAATGGTGTAAATAGTAAAAAATAAATAAATTCTAAACATAATTCTAAAATCTTAGTATAGTAACTTAGCTATTTAATTAAAATAAGTACTTATAACACCATAATCACATCAAATCTTTTCTGAATCTTGGCAATCGGGGTAAAATTACTTATTGGCTACAATTTCGCGAGTAACTTCGTTCCAACTTGTTATTTGCCTCAATAACTTTGTTCGAGGTGAAATATTTCTCGTAGTTTTCTTCCTCCTTTTAAAGATACCAGTACAATATTGAAAACCTAAATTATTTGAGACGTTTAGACGTGATTCGAACTGCAGATTAGAACAGAGGCCACAGGCCATATCTGTGATTCTGGTATTTTGTGAAGGCATTTTTTTGATACCTACTGTGTCTTTTTGCCCCTGTAATATTTCTGGAGATTAGTTTGCTAAACAAAAGTAGATGAAAAGTAATGAAGAACATTGAGCGATACAATAAAGTATATTTAAATAAATAGATATTTTGCTAATGAGCCAATATATGGCCATTGTGTGGCCATTGTTGTAATTTTACACAGGTAAAATTACGATTTAAATTTATTACGTTTTATATTACGAACGTTTTAAATTTCTAAGCACAGGCTTAGAAATTTAAAACGTTCCGATTCGTATTTAGCTATGAAAATATATACAGAGTCCTTCCCTTCGTGTCGATTGATTCAAATTAAACGTTGCCCGATCAGTATTTAGCAACCTGTAGGTACAACTCTATCATTGGCTCGTTCAAATCCTGGAAGGTGCAGCCGGTCGATTCTGTCGACATCTCACGGTGTACACCTAGGCGGAGTGAACGACAAGCGAGCTGTCATTCCATCTTATGTGTAACAACTTTGACTGGCCTGTTGGTCTAGTGGTTAGTGACCCTGACTGCAAAGCCGGAGGTCGTGGGTTCGATTCCCACCCAGGACAAACTTTGTGTGATGAGCATAATTGTTTGTTCTGTGTCTGGGTGTAATTTATCTATAATATGTATATATTTATAAATTATATAAGTAGGTATGTATATCAGTTGTCTGGTTACCATAACACAAGCTCTGCTTAGCTTGGGATCAGATGGCCGTGTGTGAGTTGTCCCAAGATGTTATTATTTATTAACTTCTTGTGTGTTATTTGACAACTCACCCCGTCGTGGACCCCGCCCAAGTGTTCACTTCGACATGTTTACAGCAGTGCGATTCTGTAAACATGTCGAAGTGAACACTTGGGCAGGGCGCACGACGGGTGAGTTGTCAAACCATACAAATAAGATGGAATGACAGCTCTATTGTCGTTCACTCCGCCAAGGTAAACACCGTGAGATGTCGACAGAATCGACCGGCAGAATCGCACTGCTGATGTGCACGACAAGCAACAAAGGAGATGACTCCAACTCAGAGTTCTTAATATTATAACTTTATACTACACGAACACCTGCTTAGCTAAAAGATAAACAAACTGTGCACATGTTTGCTTTCTTACATCAGGAACAACAAACAGCATCGCAACATATTTCTCTGTTTTACAAAGTAAGTATAACTTTGTAAAACATACGAAAACTGTGCGCTTGCAACAACAGCAACAGACTCGTATCTAAGGGTACACACACTCGGGAAATTATTTGAGCATAACCCGACTAGTACTCAGCGCTTCTCCTTCACATTTATTATGCGCACAGTCAAAGCGTGGAACTCTGCTAGCGTCTATGTTCCCTTCCACGTAGAACAGGCATCTTCTGGGCATGCTCGCTCCATCATAGACCTCATCTATCGCTTTCCATCAGGCGTGATCGAGGTCAAGAACAAGCCCATTCCTCAATAAAAAAAAGAAAATAAGGATGTTTCCTGGGTAGCAAACCTATGATTCTAATTAGTCCGTCAGTTAAATTATCAAAATATATTGAACTCGTAATGTCGTATTGCGTTATTACTTTAATCAAATGAATTGTCAGTCCTCCAGTCAAGTCAAAGTCAAAGTCAAAGTCAAAGTCAAAGCATTTATTTCAATTAGACCATTTACAGGCACTTTTGAATTGTCAAGGTCGGTCGGTCAAAAAGATGAAGCTATTTGCACGTTCCAAAGCGTAGATCTCTATGGAGAAGAATGTGCAAGAAACTCCACGGACACTCTTTTAAAAATGATATTTTGTTACAAAATTATGGTTACATCATTCATATTGAAATTATACATATATGTGAGAACGATGTAAAAGACGTGCAGGATAAAAGAGTCCGGAGTAAAAAAAGAAACAATTCAAAGAAATAATTAAAATACACCATGGCAGCCGAGAGATGACCAGTCTCAGCTGACGGCGCCCGTTCACGAACATGACGCATACGCTAGCACCATTCGGCTCAACCATTTTTTAGGGAGCCAAATGATCCAACGCATGCGCCACCATCAGCCAGACTTTTGAGTGAGCATGACATTCCCAATCGCCAGGGAACATTCAAGTCAAAGACCTACCCAAAATGATCATTATAGTTTAAAGCTACACAGTACTCACACATGTACATGAAATTATACAATGTTAAATAAGTAGAGTCTATACAATGAAAAAGATTTGCATTCTTACAATCTTCAGCCGGTCCAACAACTTCAAGTCGGATTGTCGTCCAATCGGACTATGAGAGTGAGGTAACAGAGAGCACCTGTGTTTGCGAACACACTCTTGCACTATACGAGTAATATCTCCCGCGGAGATACTTTAAACTAGATCATTCTACTAAAAGTTTTCGGAATGCTTTCATTCTGCATACAGTTAAGGAGTGGGATTTCCTGCGGGTCTAAACTCAAACTAAACTAAAAGGCAGAAAAATCCGCAACCCTGACAGGCTCTGGCCCTAACGAGCCCCGTCTACTATACTGACATATCTTTGAGGCGCGCGTGGAATACAACGCGCCGTCGACCCGGGCCTGGTTTTGATCGGACGGCGACCCACGCAACGCTCGAGGTCCACAGGCCCGCGCCTACGGTGGCCGGGAATCGTCCTGCGACTCCCGACGCCCGGGACGTCTCCTTATGTTGCGGCGGCTGGGGCGTGAGGGTTTTCTCTCCCTCACGTGGCCCGCCTCCTCCTTCACTAGCATCACTGCTTCGCAAGAAGGTGAATCGGAAACAGGTATCTCCCGAAACAACCGTGTCCGGTGAGTACCTGTGTCAGGTGGAAGGCGAGGCCGTGGCGCCTCCCCAGCCACTCCTCAAAGAGGGGACTTACCGCCGCAATAGAGGCGTGCCCAACAGGACCCTTCAAGTACAGGCATCTAACATTGTTCTACCTATATTACTGTCTAAGATTTATTATGCTACTAGCTTCTACCAGCTGCGGCTTCGCCCGCGTTAATATCGGAAATAGCAAGGTTTCCTGATTTGTATTGTACATTTTTTACTCAGGAAACACCCACCCTACACCTACCCAACACCTACCTTACACCTACCCTACACTTTCCCTACCCTACACCTACCCTACACCTACCCTACACCTACCCTAAACCTACCTTACACCTACCTAACACCTACCTTACATCTACCTTACACCTACCCTACACCTACCTTACAACTACCTTACACCTCCTACTCTACACCTACCTAACATCTACCCTACACCTACCCTTCACCTACCCTACCTACATAATTATACCAGCCCAAAAATACTGTGACATGTTTCTGGTCTCCTGGTACTTGATGTTTCTGGTCTCCTGGTACTTGTGAATCTGAAGTACTAAGGCAGCAGCGGCTCTGAGTTTCCACTTCCTCCTCAGTCTTCATTAATTCACGCCACTTACCGGGATAAAAAGTAGCCTATTTTTTATTCCAGGTTATGAACTATATGTGTGCCAAATTTCATCCAAATCCCTTCAGCCGTTTTTGCCTGATTGTTACACAAACATACAAACATACAAACATACAAACATACAAACATACAAACATACAAACATACAAACATACAAACATACAAACATACAAACATACAAACATACAAACATACAAACATACAAACATACAAACATACAAACATACAAACATACAAACATACAAACATACAAACATACAAACATACAAACATACAAACATACAAACATACAAACATACAAACATACAAACATACAAACATACAAACATACAAACATACAAACATACAAACATACAAACATACAAACATACAAACATACAAACATACAAACATACAAACATACAAACATACAAACATACAAACATACAAACATACAAACATAACAAACATACAAACATTCACCTTTATAATATTAGTAGGATTGTATCAATTTGAATTTTGATTAAAGATTTATTTATTACTAGCTTTTGCCCGCGGCTCCGCCCGCGGGAATGTCGGATATCGCGTAAAAAAGTATCACATGTCCTTCTCCATATCCCAGGCTATATATCTGCCAAGTTTTATGATGTTCAGCGGTTTTAGCGTGAAGCGTAACAGACGGACAGACTAGACTAGTTACTTTCGCATTTACAATAATGGTAGGGATTATTATTGAATAGGTTACCTTATCGTGCCCCATCATCGACCACATTATGGCTTTATATCAAGTGAGATTGTGGTCGAACGTATGCCTATCAATAATAACAGAAAAAAAAGTACCAAAAAATTGCAAAAAAATTGCCCGTGTGGTCACCTCTTAACTTTTGTTTTGCACCAAACGAAACCCTTCGCCTTAATTAGGGACTGAAGGCCCATTGTAACGCAATAACGTTGGTATAACAGGATAACCCTTTAGGCTCGTAGTTTGATTACGTTTTGTTCTTGTAGATGTATTGTGAGGATTCATCTGTGGGATTGTTTCATGCCTTTTATTATTTTTTTCGTATTATTTGGTGATTGAGGGTTGGATATCTCTGACGTTGGTGAAGAAAGACGTCGTCGTGAGGAAATCGGGACACAAGCACATTCGTGCATTTCATGCACATAAGTTAACCTGTCCGGCCCCGGCGACACACCGGTGTGTCGCGAATTAATCGCGAATTTAATGTTTATTTACATATACATAAGATTTACTTTATATTAGGGAATTTTCACATGTTGGGCCCGAGTGGAATGAAATGCTGTTGGTTGGCGCATCACTTGAGAACGTCTGGAACGATTTGGTTTTCGTCGTAATACACGTTCTTTTCCCGACTGTTAGTGGTCCAAGGTTTTTCCTGAGTATGAAATAGATAAAATAGAGCTAGAGCAAGGAATACAAGTGAGTAGTTTAATTTGGATTGTGGCCATAATGCTGTGTTACCATTTTATTTCACTTCAATCAATCAACCAAAAATATGTTGCTATGTGTTAGCATTTTATGTGCCATCAATCAAATATGTTCATTTGTGCACATAGGTATATTCTTAATAGGTATCTGTTTCCTGCCACAGTAGGCAAAATACAAAATATCTTAGCTAGTTGTTATTATTTTATGTCATCATAATATGTTTAGAAAATGGAAACAACATGGAAAAAGCGAAAATATAACAATCTTTCTCCCAATCCCAAAGAAAAATGCGGAACCGATGTTTGACGGAAAAAACTTCACAAAAAAATCTCTTTTTCTTACAAGAATGTGTGTGATGCCAGAGCAATGCAAATCCATTCACGAACCAATTTAGAACAAAAAAAAGCCGCGCCACAAAACGCATGAATATAGAATAAAACGAACGAGCTTGAATATAAAAGTAATAAATATATTTCGCGTCTTTCCTTAGGCGCAGGAATTTGATTTCCTATATCAGCTCTTATACGTAGGCGATTTGAATACAAAATGAAAAACGTGACGCTGATACTGAGAACTATGGTGTTATTTATGGGAAATCATTTTTATAAGAAGGAAATAATGTCTTGTCATCTGAGGAAAGCATATTGAAATCTACTTCTTTTTCTTATTCGATCAATCTGCCTAGCAATTTCCCAACTTGACAACACAGTTGGCGCAGTGGTTGAGCAATTGACTGCTGCGCTGCGTGTCGTGGGTTCGATTCCCGCACGGAACAAACATTTCTATGGCCTACAGATAGTTGTTCCGGGTCTGGCTGTTTGTGTATGTGAATTTATATGTTTGTAAACGCACCCACGATACAGGAGAAAATCCTAGTGTGGGGCAACGTTTTTTTTTTAAAAAAAAAAAGAACTATTTTGGGGTCGGCTAAAGTGAAGTGATCACTTCAACATGTTTACAGCAGTGCGTTTCGGTAAACATGTCAAAGTGAACACCCGGGCGGGGCGCACGACGGGTGAGTTGTCAAACCATACAAATAAGATGGTATGACAGCTCTATTGTCGTTCACTCCGCCTAGGTGAACACCGTGAGATGTCGACAGAATCGACCGGCAGAATCGCACTGCTGTATGTCACATCGAGGGACAGCCAATCTGCCCTCCACAAACTAATAACTAAAAAATACCTTCCGACAAACATCTTGCATAGATAATGTTGATAATACAATTTTTTTGACAATATGGATTAGCTTTGCTCTCGTTAATAATTAGAGCCTATTAATCAACTCAAGGGTTCCCATCAATCTTTGTGCCAGAATTCATCAATAGCGGTTCACCGATTAAGACTTGAAAGCGAAACAAAATAACTTACTTTCGCATTAGGATGTCTCACTGGAATTCAGCGAAATATCCAATCCATTTTTGCCCTTCCTTTCCTTAAAAGTCGATTCAAGATCCCCGCAAACAGTTCAAACAAACACCCCATCCATCTTCTATTAATTTCATCAAACACAGCTTTCCAATCTTTCCGTAATCCATAACGATAACCCATCACTAAATGCCTTTTTATGGGAAATCATCAAGTAACTCCTCCAAATGTCCTTTGCGATCCAGGGCCGCGGTAACTCTTTCGAACAGTTCTATCCAATCTTCCCGTGATCCTCACTAATCGCTTGGCCCCAATAAATCGTGTACTCGATAATCGAGTATACCCAGAGCCCAACACTATCCATTACACCAGATTGCGTGCCCCATAAAACAATATGAGTGTCGTAGGAATAAAAGTAGTGATTTACTCGCGGCTTATAGTTATATTGTTTTCTGCGATAGTGAGCGTGGAGTAGCGAACTTGATTTTGAACAGAAGGTTGGTTTCAATGAGAGAAAACGCGAAGAAAACGCACTCTCATATTCATATCATATTCTCGCCTTGTCGAAAAAAACAATATGAAATAATGGAACTGATAGGGATTGTTTGTGATGTATTTTTTTAACTGACCTTTGCCTGTTTCATTTAAAATTTAGTCTCTGATGGGCAATTTCGCTTTACAACAACGTTTTCGCGTTTATGTGTGTGTACGCCTGTTTCCACTTATCGTGTCGATTCGACCTTCTGTACTTCTTTCTGGTATAAATTCGGGGGCGGATCAATTTTATGATGGAGACATTGTAGGCCTAAGTTTATGTCCTGTGTGTCAGGCTCTGTGTAGCTAAGAAGTCAGGGGTTATCAAATGGTTGTAACTGTTTTTTAGAGTCTGGATTGCGATGGTCTGAGATAACCAGTAAAGTGAAGTGGGACTGATCATCAGTAGCGTAATAATTTTAGGCCAAGAGGGCCATGGTATGAGGCGACATACTAAGATAGGTAAATTAGAAAAGCACTACTGGGCTTTTCTAGGCGCCTCGTAACTTGTCAATCAAAAGAACGCCTTCTTATACTGGAATTAATAGTGAAAATTCGACCTGTCCGAGGCGGGGTGCAAAAATTCTCGAGCTCTTTTCGTTCCCCTTAATTTTAATTTTATCATGGCGCTGTTCACGGCTGGGTCTGCTGCGATATCACCTTCCATGTAATGGCATCGAGATACAGGACACGTGTTTGGTCACATTGGTTGTCTGACCTGTCTAATTTCCTAGTTATCAAGTTGGAGTTATCCGAGAACTCCAATATTCAGTGTTTGTGTGGCGTCGCTCCGCAGTCCATGGCCTCTTGTCTTGCGCCGTATCACCTGTACATGTGAGGACCTTGTGGCTGCGTCAGCGAATAGTGTTGCCGTTGCTGAGTACTAGGGCCAAAAATAAAATGTAATCAGTCTATTTGCCATCGACATGCTAAGAAGAAATATCAAGTTCGCTTAGTAGGGTCATGGGTCTACTTAGGTCTCCTTGCCAAGTTTTCTTGCTCCCTTTCTATGGCCATACATACATACATCGTTGACTGATGACCGATACTTACTAAGACGTGTCGGTTTATGACGCCAATCTTCGGCAGGCAGTGAGTTATCGCATATGTTGCCAGATCTGTCTTTATCAAGCTAGAACATTCCTTACTTCTTAACAATACAGTTGATTTTCGTGTGGGGATATTATTAATTCCTTGATTGAATCCAATCGTTAATATTATGGACGCTCGTAAAAGGTTTATAACGTGTCAGAAAACTGAATTGTCTTGTGCGACTAGTTTTAGGGGATTTCACATAAGACTGGGAGATTAGTAGCGCATTCTAAACCTTACAATTACAACCGCCATAAAAGCAAAGATAATGGACATTTGTAGAGTTTTGATAGTCTTTCCGGATAGCCAGATTCCATCAAACCTGGGTGGGAGGTCTCGACATAGTTACCGATCACCTGCCGACCGACTCCGGTCGATAAGTCCTAAGGCCGCCCGTACACAGTCAATATCGAACGCGATTCACGGATCACAGCATTGATTTTGATCAAGGATCGCGCACAGTCAATCTTTAGTACGATCCACGATCAAAATCAATAACTCGATCGCGATCCACGGTTCATTTTTATCGTGGATCGCATTCAAGATTGACTGTCTACAGGCGGCCATAGGACTTATCGGCCGAAGTCGGTCGGTAGCCGATCGTTAACTATATCGAGACTTCCTGCCCTGACATCACTTGTTGTCATGTTCCAAAGAGTTACCGCGGCCCTGGAACGCAAAAGGCACTAGGAGGAGCACGTATGGGTTTTAGTCAGTAAGAGTCTGACACTCCCTCCCGCTCCACCTAGAGCGGAAGGGGTCAATTGATGATTTCCCAACCTTAAAAAAAAGGGGTACGGTATTCACCAGTTGCGGGGGTCTGATAGGTAGACGCTCCATGTAAAATAAGTACATCCGTAAATAAGTTAGCAGGCAGCAGCAGCAGGCCTTCAGGCCTAGACAAAAATCTTTTCTGTAGCGTTAACTTCAGACGCTCACGCAAAATGTATGGGAATGACATTAGGTGATGACGTTTCCTTTCCACACCTAATGTCATTCCCATACATTTTGTCGTCAGCGTGTGACGTTGGGACCTTTTTTTAGGACGTAGGGACCTTTTTGGCCTCGTACATTAAAATTAATATTGTTAGCTTTTATTTAATAATTATTAGGTACTGTTAGTTTTTCTTTTTTTTTAGTTTTTACTTTATTTTAGGTACTTTTTGTCTGATTTGTGCAAGTACCAAATAAACATTTTTCTTTCTTCTTTCTTTCCATAAGATTCGAAGCCAACCCCATGGATAGGAAAAGGCTAGGCAGGTTTATTTTATATGTTTTACTGTTTCTAATAAAACATCGGTCAGTTTAAATAAATAAACAAATCCGGGAAGAGTGACTGATTTTTTTTTATTTTATAGATATGACCACTAGCAAGTTAACACGCAAGGGTTATCAACTGCTTAACCGGACTAACCTGTGGTGGCCTCAAATGAATTTAAGCCAAGGCAACAAAGCTAGCTACAAGCTAAAACTACTGACCGCTCGCTAAGGGCATTCCCTGTGGAATACGATCTCGGCTTAGCGGCGTCAGTTCGGGACAGCAAGGGACAACAGGCTGGGTCGTTTCATTAATTAGGGGTTATTAAAGCTAAAGGCTCAGCGACGCGGGCTGGCTCGTTAGGCAAAAGTTGGGGAGGGTTTTGAATGGGTCGTCGCGACGGACCTCGGCGGCGAGGTCGGTATACGGAACGCGGTCTGAATTTGTATTTTCTAAGGGTGCTGGTTTCCCTACAGCTTTCCTGAATCTTTCCGGAAGAGTGATTGAAAGGAAAGGAGCCTTACTTATACTCGTACCCAGCAGTGGATGATGCTAGACTGAAAATAATTTTTTTTTAACTTCTGTTAACTTAAACAGCTATGTAACTAAGCATTTCTACATTAACTTAATCAATTAAGTTGTTGGTTGTATATGTGAATGTTACTAACACACTAAACCGCTCGAATGTGTACTAGCTTGCACTAATACTAATAACATTTTAGTTCTCAAAGCGATGTAACGCTCAGTTTTCGCGGAGAAAGACAAATAGGACGAGAAATGAAACATGTCAGTTGTGTGGTAGATACCGTGCCACTTGCTTGAGTTTGATTTTTGATGGATTATATCTGTCACCGTAAAATTGCAAACTCCGTATGATTTAATTTTATTTAATTGTAATAAAACTTCTTTAGATTATAATTGTTCGATATAATGTGAGCATTTAATTTTGAAGACAAGAAATCCCATCTAAATTCAATAGTTTCCAATATCATCATCATCATCATCATCATATCAGCCGAAAGACGTCCACTGCTGGACATGGGCCTCCCCCAGATGCGGGGTTTGCCATAATCGCCACCGGCAGTCGGGTTGGCGATCGCAGTGTAGCTGTAGCAATGTACCTACAGAGAACGCTGCTGCCCATTCCCTGGTGAGTCTCTTCCCTCTCCTCTTCCTTCTCCCTTAGTCGCCACTTACGACACCCACGGGTAGTGATGGGATGGTGCTATTCCAATATATCCGTGCCTTATTGAGAAAAATGAGTTAACAAATCCACGCGATATTTAAAAATGCAATTGCAATTTTCCGGTGACATATCTATACCTATATCTAAAAGAGAAATAATAAGTCGAGCCACACTCATATTTATTAGCCACATGATCAAACTTCTCATTTTATAACTACGGAACGGGAAAATGTGATAGCCTCTAATAAACTAATTCGTCTTTTTTACAACGCCAACTAAATATTCTAAGGAAAGCGTCAAGTAAAGATCAACAATTATATTAACTTGTCCTTTTTATTTATACATTGCCACCTAATTACTAACTCAGCCACGGAATTTATATCTCATCACCATTTTACAGCGAGTTCGGGATTTGGGGCACCCCGACTCGGACAGGTTAGGTTAGAAGGGGATGGCGGGGTCAAGTGAGCGAGCGAAGCCAGCGAACAGACCCCGCATAATAAACAAGATGGTTTCACTTTTAAGTGGTACCCCACACCTAACAACACTACTGGAAAGTCACAAGAAAGCAAAAATACGCAATTAATTTATTATTAATTACGCAATACATCGATGATTTTGCCAGATATATTTTCCAGCTATTTGGATTTAAAACCAAAATACTAAACCGATTTTGATAAAATTTCAATGGGACCAATCGAGAAGTATAACCTTTCACAGTTCACACAAAACAAGAATTTTTCAAATCGGTTCATAAATGACTGAGTTATGAAGTAAAAAAATTCGAACGAGAACGAGAACGTCCTCCTTTTTTGGAGTCGGTTAAAAAATGTATGTACTTACATTATGTACAATTCGCCGATTGTACATGCATACATTTTTTTGATTTTCTTCACCACCGTGATTTCTTCGGATTAGTTATTACTCTTCCTCACAGACCGCCCCACTAGTGGGGCACAGTAGACTCGCCACATTTTTGGATTGTATTCTACCCCACTAACTGATGTCAGTGGGGCAGAATACACTCGCTTGTATATTTTGCCCCACTAGGGTTGTCACTGGAATTTGGTGTTTAATAACACATAGTAACCATGGACCTAAAAAAAAAGGCGGACGCCGTCTTCTTTAACAATAATTGAAGCACCCATAGTAAGTCAGTGCACTAATGCAGACAGGTCCGCACGCACACATTCACACCATAGTAAGTCTGTCGTCGGCCATTACGTTTTGAATGACGCTCACGTGTGTCCGCTTGTTATTTTGCGTAATAAAAATTAAAGTATGCCTTCATGTGTTGTGAAAAGTTGTCGAAACCATAGTGGTTCAATTAAAAAAAGCCAAGGGATCACTTTTCATAGGTAAGCATGTCATTTTAAAGCTTATTTCTCGATTTTACGTCAATAAATTTAATAAATCTCGAAATCAATCAGTGTTGCAACTATTTCAAGTTTTAAATTGCTTTAAAAGTGGGAGATTTATATTTTTATGTTAATATTTACTGTTATCGTATTCTTTTATATTTCACAGATTTCCCTCAGCAAATGATGCATGGAAAAATGATTGGATAAAAATAATAAGGGAGTGTAGAAATGAAAATAATTGGAAGCCATCTAAATCTAGTGTAATCTGCAGTATACATTTTGAGAAGAATAGTTTGTACACAACTAAAGGCGACGACAACATTTTTTTAGATTTGGAATTTGAAGATACATTTGCAGGAATAGACCACAAAATAGCTTTAATTAAATATATAGCCGAAAAATACCTAAACATTCGTTTCCACCACATTTGTAAATTAGAAGGGATTTCTAGATGTGTCGATAGCAAAAGACAAGTATACAAAAATTTGAACCAACAAAAAGGTTTGTAAAACTTTAATAACATTAAATAAGTTGTACCTAAATATTTTTAATATCCAATGTGTTTTATTTATTTTACCTTTATTTTAACAATTTACGTCACAAAAAAAACCAAGTGCAAGGGAGATCTTATTGAAATATTGTTTAAAAATGGGTAATTTTCCATCATCTGGCATCCCTTTACACACGCACACAAAGATACGCAGCCGCCATTGTGGTGCTTCAATTGTTTCTTAGTGAAGTTCCGTCCGCCTTTTTTTTTAGGTCCATGATAGTAACAGTGTCACCACATCGGTCTTGTGCGTCTCGCATCCATCGCACTCTTGCGCTCTCACTACGGCATCGATCATCGGTGGAAGGATCACAAGCAGTTACAGCAGTCGAAATATTATTTCCGTAACACACCGTGTCGTAATGCCATTCAAACTCGAGAACTACTGTCGTGAGCCACTGACAATTATCGTTAAACTGAACATTACATTCCTCACTGCTATAGTTGAATGCTTAAAATTTAAGAGCCGTCTAAAGGCGGGTTTACGCGGGTCGATTTTATTCGTGCGCAAGTCACCAGTCGCATTGCTTGTAAAAATCGAATTGTCAGCCCATTGACACCGTTCGACAAAAATCGCATGCAAGTCATACACAGTGCAAAACACACCTCATGCGCAGCTTCAGGCGATTTTACTCACTCGCCGCAAGCGGCTTGTCGTCACATGGCAAAAGTCGGATGGCACCCAACTTTGAGGCTTGCGATTGTATAAGTCACTTGCGGCCTAGTCGTACGGTGAAAATCGACTCGTGCAAACCCCCATATAAGACTGACTGTCTGCACTTTGGGATGCTAACTCATTCGATTACAGATGAATAGGTGTACTACGGCTTTGGTACTTCTTTATGGCTGAAGCAACGGTCAAGTGACGGTTTTGTTTGGCAATGATTAATTGCGATAACATTTATAGATTATACATGACTAATATGATGTATATCAGAACGTTCGGCCAGTCGAGATAGGGAGCTGGCTGCTACTCCAGTTTTTAGTGACGATTATGTGACGCATAAAGATGCCAGCCAAAGAATTTGTGACGGAACAGTTCGAAAGTTAGAAGCATTTGTTTATGGCCGAACGACCTGATATCAGAACGTTCGGCCAACCTGAATCTCCATAACTGAGGACCTTAGAGAAACTGTTACTGAATAAAGATTTAGTGACGATTTGGTGACAAACAACCACTGCTTTACTTTTACTCGTAATGCCACCGGTTAAAAGTAAAATTAATTTTAGTTCCTGGAACATCAGGACGTTCGGCCAACGTAATCTCCATAACTGAGGACCTGAGAGAAACCGTTAATGAATAAAGATTTAGTGACGAGACTGAAACGAATTTTTATTGCTTTATTTTTTTTTGTGACGGCCCCTTTATTTAGTAAAATGAAAATTTAACATATAACCTCAAAACAGTGGGATTATCGATTCCTTCACAAGGAAGAAGCCCAGAGAAACCGTTAATCAATAAAGATTTAGTGACGACACTGAAACAAACTTTTATTGTTTTATTTTTTTTTGTGACGGCCCCTTTAAATAGTAAAATGAAAATTTAACATATAACCTCAAAACATTGGAATTATCGATTCCTCCACAACGAAGACGCCTAGGACTTGTAAAATCCCTGATGTGTTTATAGGTTTTCAGTGCAATGGTGTCAATATTTTTGTTGATTCAAGATTAATCTATAAAAATGCACTATGGCGGATGGCGACTGAAATAGGGTGACCATGTATTCCAACGAAACAAGTATTTATTGTATTTACCTACTAAATGAAGCAAAACACGTCGAAGGAAGGTGACGATGTAGGTATTGCAAAAAAATAAATAGATAGTTACGCGGAAGGAGGAATATGAGAAGGAGTACAGACAGCTAATATCTTATATAATATGCATTAGAAATAACTTGTTATAAAAAAACATTACACACACCACCATGCGTTATGATAGTATAGAATAGTACCAAGGGATCTCTGCACCCGCGTGGAATGCTTCCCCCGCAACTTTCTCGCGGCGCCTTGTTGTCTCTCGCCCGCCAGTCATGTCACTGGTGTGACGTCATCGAGGTCAGGTGCAGAGATCCTTTGGTACTATAATAGAACCAGACAGGACTATCGAAAATGGGTAGCTTAAGTTCTGGCTGACCTTACCGGAAAGTAAGCCGTAATGTTGTAGATTGGTATTTTTGAGAGTTCATTTGGTGTAGTTATTGTATAATCTTACTGTGATTTATCTTTAGAACTGTAATTTAATTGTAAAATGTGTAATCTAGTTTATCAAACTAATAATAATATTGTCGGGCCACCGAAAGAAATCCGATTTGACATGTTTCAAGTCATTCACCTAGCAATAAACACAAGAAGCTGTCAAATCGATCTATCTTCTCTCGTGGTGAACCAATTTAACTGTAATTCTAAAAAAATACAAATTATTATGTACTTAACTAGCTACCGCATTTTTTGGGATGATTGATTACAAATAAAGATTTTTTTCATTTGTGTACCTATTTATTTAAGTATTCTTGTACTTAGTCAAATTTCCCAATCTCCGATGTCAGTCACCTTTCCACTTTCGTTTGCTTTTAGCCAAAATAGACTCGACTAATATGACAAAAACTTCACAAGTGGACACTGGTATGCAGGCATCAGCTCAACGTTGCTTGTACCTATATAATTTAATATTACGACGTGTTTTGCTTCATTGTTTAGGTAATTAAGTACTCGATAAATACTTGTTTCATTGTAATATATGGTCACCCTATTTCAGTCGCCATCCGCCATAGTGCATTTTTATAGATTAATCTTGAATCAACAAAAATATTGACACCATTGCACTGAAAACCTATAACACATCAGGGATTTTACGAGTCTTCTAGGCTTCTTCGTTGTGGAGGAATCGATAATTCCAATGTTTTGAGGTTATATGTTAAATTTTCATTTTACTATTTAAAGGGGCCGTCACAAAAAAAAATAAAACAATAAAAGTTTGTTTCAGTGTCGTCACTAAATCTTAATTGATTAACGGTTTCTCTGGGCTTCTTCCTTGTGGAGGAATCGATAATCCCAATGTTTTGAGGTTATATGTTAAATTTTCATTTTACTATTTAAAGGGGTCGTCACAAAAAAAATAAAGCAATAAAAATTAGTTTCAGTCTCGTCACTAAATCTTTATTCATTAACGGTTTCTCTCAGGTCCTCAGTTATGGAGATTACGTTGGCCGAACGTCCTGATGTTCCAGGAACTAAAATTAATTTTAATTTTAACCGGTGGCATTACGATTAAAAGTAAAGCAGTGGTTGTTTGTCACCAAATCGTCACTAAATCTTTAATCAGTAAGTTTCTCTAAGGTCCTCAGTTATGGAGATTCAGGTTGGCCGAACATTCTGATATCAGGTCGTTCGGCCATAAACAAATGCTTATAACTTTTGAACTGTTCCGTCACAAATTCTTTGGCTGGCATCTTTATGCGTCACATAATCATGTATATCAGAACGTTCGGCCAGTCGAGATAGGGAGCTGGCTGCTACTCCAGTTTTTAGTGACGATTATGTGACGCATAAAGATGCCAGCCAAAGAATTTGTGACGAAACAGTTCGAAAGTTAGAAGCATTTGTTTATGGCCGAACGACCTGTTATCAGAACGTTCGGCCAACCTGAATCTCCATAACTGAGGACCTTAGAGAAACTGTTACTGAATGAAGATTTAGTGACGATTTGGTGACAAACAACCACTGCTTTACTTTTACTCGTAATGCCACCGGTTAAAAGTAAAATTAATTTTAGTTCCTGGAACATCAGGACGTTCGGCCAACGTAATCTCCATAACTGAGGACCTGAGAGAAACCGTTAATGAATAAAGATTTAGTGACGAGACTGAAACGAATTTTTATTGCTTTATTTTTTTTTGTGACGGCCCCTTTAATTAGTAAAATGAAAATTTAACATATAACCTCAAAACATTGGGATTATCGATTCCTCCACAAGGAAGAAGCCCAGAGAAACCGTTAATCAATAAAGATTTAGTGACGACACTGAAACAAACTTTTATTGTTTTATTTTTTTTTGTGACGGCCCGTTTAAATAGTAAATTGAATATTTAACATATAACCTCAAAACATTGGGATTATCGATTCGTCTACAAGGAAGAAGCCCAGAGAACCCCTTAATCAATAAAGATTTAGTGACGAGACTGAAACAAACTTTTATTGTTTTATTTTTTTTTGTGACGGCCCCTTTAAATAGTAAAATGAAAATTTAACATATAACCTCAAAATATTGGGATTATCGATTCCTCCACAACGAAGAAGCCTAGAAGACTCGTAAAATCCCTGATGTGTTATAGGTTGTCAGTGCAATGGTGTCAATATTTTTGTTGATTCAAGATTAATCTATAAAAATGCACTATGGCGGATGGCGACTGAAATAGGGTGACCATGTATTTTAATGAAACAAGTATTTACCGAGTACTTAATTACCTAAACAATGAAGCAAAACACGTCGTAATATTAAATTATATAGGTACAAGCAACGTTGAGCTGATGCCTGCATACCAGTGTCCACTTGTGAAGTTTTTGTCATATTAGTCGAGTCTATTTTGGCTAAAAGCAAACGAAAGTGGAAAGGTGACTGACATCGGAGATTGGGAAATTTGACTAAGTACAAGAATACTTAAATAAATAGGTACACAAATGAAAAAAATCTTTATTTGTAATCAATCATCCCAAAAAATGCGGTAGCTAGTTAAGTACATAATAATTTGTATTTTTTTAGAATTACAGTTAAATTGGTTCACCACGAGAGAAGATAGATCGATTTGACAGCTTCTTGTGTTTATTGCTAGGTGAATGACTTGAAACATGTCAAATCGGATTTCTTTCGGTGGCCCGACAATATTATTATTAGTTTGATAAACTAGATTACACATTTTACAATTAAATTACAGTTCTAAAGATAAATCACAGTAAGATTATACAATAACTACACCAAATGAACTCTCAAAAATACCAATCTACAACATTACGGCTTACTTTCCGGTAAGGTCAGCCAGAACTTAAGCTACCCATTTTCGATAGTCCTGTCTGGTTCTATTATAGTACCAAAGGATCTCTGACCTGACCTCGATGACGTCACACCAGTGACATGACTGGTGGGCGAGAGACAACAAAGCGCCGCGAGAAAGTTGCGGGGGAAGGAAAGCATTCCACGCAGGTACAGAGATCCCTTGGTACTATACTATACTATCATAACGCATGGTGGTGTGGGTAATGTTTTTTTTATAACAAGTTATTTCTAATGATTATATAAAATATTAGTTGTGTAATAAAACTCCTCACTCCAATAAATAATAGATATTTATTTCTTTACCACAAACGTAATAGTTCAGATAACTAATTAACTGTTAATCTAAATCTGAATTACTGCTAACCAACTTATTAGGTATATTAAATGCAACGACTATCAATATCCACTCGACGAGCGCTTAACAAAATCGACATCTTTTCTTAAAAAAAACAATTCCGCTTTCCCGCCTTTTTCTTTTTTTTTTTCCCCGCGCTGCCGCGCTTATCCAAACCAAAAACAGTAACAAATTCAATCGTTTCAGTGTTGCAAGAACAATTACTCGATAACAATGAATAATCGAGAACAAAATAGCCTATATAGAAACATTGGTCACTATAAATTGTAATAAATAGTTTAATTACACATCAAAACCTAACAGTTGTCTGCACTCCTTCTCATATTCCTCCTTCCGCGTAACTATCTATTTATTTTTTTGCAATAGGTACCTACATCGTCACCTTATTTCGACGTGTTTTGCTTCATTTAGTAGGTAAATACGATAAATACTTGTTTCGTTGGAATACATGGTCACCCTATTTCAGTCGCCATCCGCCATAGTGCATTTTTATAGATTAATCTTGAATTAACAAAAATACTGACACCATTGCACTGAAAACTTATAACACATCAGGGGTTTTACGAGTCTTCTAGGCTTCTTCGTTGTGGAGAAATCGATAATCCCAATGTTTTGAGGTTATATGTTAAATATTCAATTTACTATTTAAACGGGCCGTCACAAAAAAAAATAAAACAATAAAAGTTTGTTTCAGTGTCGTCACTAAATCTTTATTGATTAACGGTTTCTCTGGGCTTCTTCCTTGTGAAGGAATCGATAATCCCACTGTTTTGAGGTAATATGTTAAATTTTCATTTTACTAAATAAAGGGGCCGTCACAAAAAAAAATAAAGCAATAAAAATTCGTTTCAGTCTCGTCACTAAATCTTTATTCATTAACGGTTTCTCTCAGGTCCTCAGTTATGGAGATTACGTTGGCCGAACGTCCTGATGTTCCAGGAACTAAAATTAATTTTACTTTTAACCGGTGGCATTACGAGTAAAAGTAAAGCAGTGGTTGTTTGTCACCAAATCGTCACTAAATCTTTATTCAGTAACAGTTTCTCTAAGGTCCTCAGTTATGGAGATTCAGGTTGGCCGAACGTTCTGATATCAGGTCGTTCGGCCATAAACAAATGCTTCTAACTTTCGAACTGTTCCGTCACAAATTCTTTGGCTGGCATCTTTATGCGTCACATAATCGTCACTAAAAACTGGAGTAGCAGCCAGCTCCCTATCTCGACTGGCCGAACGTTCTGATATACATCTAATATGCGCTTGCTGGGTCCCACTGCAAAGCAAAGGCCTCCCTTTCTTATTTTGTTTTTTCACTGTGTTTAGCAACCTGAGCAAACCCACAGCAGCTCATGCTGTACGCACGCGGCGCATTTTAGCTGCGTGGATTCATTTGTTTGACAACGTAGTCTAAGTTTCCACTGCAGTACATACTACACACAACTGTTACGTGGCACACCGCGGCGCACAGGTGCTGCCATACAGTTTTACATAATCGTGGGTTAATATTCGTGTATAGTGTGTAACGCATGCATGGCGTTGACAGCGTTGAGTTATGTGAGTGTCTTAATAGAGCAAGCCACTCGTGTACCAATGACGTCAATCACATAAATTTTTTTGCGAAGCGAAGCTTAACACACATGCGTAGCCTCTCCGTCGTGGTGGATCTGCACCTTAAAATGGGAAGTGGTCCAACACATTTCATCATCTCTTTCTGGGCTTACCACGTCCATTGCGTTATTGTCCAGTTCGGCAGGAATCTTTCACTATAGTTGAGAGATCCGGTACTCGAGGCCCTAGAACACTACCTACCAACTTGGAGCTACGGATTGTGAGAATTTCGTGACAGAGAGCCCAATAACTGTTTTTTGTCCGACCGATTTAGTCAGTAAGAGTCTGACACTCCGTCCCGCTACACCAAGAGCGAGAAAGCGACAGAGATCCATATAAAAAAGGACATTTCTGTTGTAATGTTAATCCAATTAATTATTAAGCAATTTGTACCAATTAGCGGCACGTAGCGACAAGTGACGACAGTCGATTATCTTCTGATTACTATTCGGATGAAGGTACTCTTTCTGGGGTCAGTTGCCCATCAGAATTTTATTATTGTCTTTTTGTTAAAGCAAACTGAAGACATTGTATTGCTATGACGTGTCATTGACATCATGAATCCGTTGTGAAAATGGCTAGTACTATTCGTCCTGTATTGCGCCGTCTCCTTCTTACAATGGAATCATGATGGCATTGGCACGTCATAGAGTTTGTTATGGCTGTATCATATGGTCAAAAGTTCGATCACCATACAAAATAAAACTGAGCACGGATGGGTTTTAGTCAGTACCTAAGAGTCTGACACTCCCTCCCGCTCCACCCAGAGCGGCAGGAGTCATTTGATGATTTCCCATCCATAAAGAAAGCCGTGCCGTCTTTCACATCAACTGCTCTTTAAATGATTGTACAGGCCCTTGAGCAAATACAAACAACCACACACACATACTTTTTTTTTCGTAGTATTTAAGCAATGAACTTCCCATCAATGTGAATTTATCCTGAAAAATAATCCATTATCATTAATGGCGTATTTTTGAGGATATCCAATCTTCTCTCCAGAACATTAAACACCTGAAAAACAAACAAAAGCCGAGCACGTCCAGTCCACATTAATTAACTCCCCAGTTATCGTTTCACCGAATCCCAAACGACAGCGCTCATTTGTGACGCAATTCCGCCATTTTGACGACTTTCGGAAGCGTTCGGAACTTGTCGGGCCGCTTCGAAACTTAAGTCAGCTGACCTGAAGATGTTTGATGATTCCTCCAAATGTTCGGAAGCTTGGCTTTATAGCTTTTGAACTTTGAATTAGGGGGCTCAATTCTGCACCTATTTGAATGTGATAAAGTCTTGAGGATTCGTCCTTAGTTTTTATTGGATCAAGTGTCAAGTTTTACGTTCAATTCAAGGAAATAAATGTAACAATGAAAAAGTTAGATGTCCCTTTAGTGAGCTGAAAGACTAATTTATTGTCATCCCAAGAGAAATAAGATCTTTGCAAAGTAGTCTTAAACCCTACTTTCAATAGGTTCTAATTTGATCGTTTCGACTTTAATATAGGGCCTTCTACGCCAATAATAATTACCAAAGTAAAAATGTTAGTAAACTAATTAATTATTGACCTTGGCAAGCGTTGCATCACCTCAAAGATGTACCCGTGATCTCTGAAGTAATACATTATTATATTATACTCGTAAAACATACACATGTCTAAATCAGACTGGCTACGGCCTGAACATGAAGTTTTATAATAATTGACGCCAATTTTCTCAGTGCTGAAAGCCTGAAACACGGTACTTCATAGACTTGCTCGAGATTGCGGAAATGGACTTGACAAGTTTGTTTGACAAGATGTCAGCTGCATAAAGGACGTAGTTGACTTAGTTGTTCAGTCATACGTGATTGATTCAATCAGTGAAGTACTGATGCCATTGGCTTGGCCGTTATAGGATAATATGTACTAAGAATATTTGTATAGGGTTTTTATTCAAAAGAATCCATTTCGTGTTAGTCAGTAGTGCAGTTTTGTATTATTAGTGAAATAATTTTCGTTTTTCCAGCCAGTCTTGTCAAATCAAAATAAATCAGCTCTAGCTCATCCATATTTTGACATATAGACGTTAGCTTGAGACGCTCGTGGCTAAATAAATAGCAGCCGCACGGGTCGAACGAGGTTAAGCAACGCTTGCCGAGGTTGATCTGTGGATGGGTGACCATATCAACATACCGAGACTCCTCCGTGCCTCGGAAAACACGTTAAAACGTCGGTTGCGGCTGTCACTTGTAGATCTTTGGCAGTCGTTACGGATTGTCAGAAGCCAGAAAATCTGACACCAGTCTCGCCAAGAAGTACCATGTTACCCAGTTACTGGGTTGTGAAGGTCTGGTAGGCAGCTGCTCCACGTAAATACTGGAATTTAGCTGAATCCGGTTTGACTGGGAGCCGACCCCAATATAGTTGGTAAAAGGCTAGGCAGATGATAGATGAGTTAAACTTGAAGTGAGCATTGAATCCAGTCCAATTACTTCAGTAATACCTCCTTGCATACAAGCAAACATCAATTGTGCCCTTTTATAATTTAATAGAATATTTACCGCGGCTTGGCTAGCATATCCAACGAGGCTTGTGTTTTTCCGAAGTAAGGAAAAACACAAGAAAGAGCCTCGTGGAGGAAGGGCCTCCTCGTGTATCACCATTTTTCTATCAGGACAGTCTCACCTAATACCTTATGAGACTCGCTCACTGGCCAATCCAAATCCGGTGTTAGGGCTAACGCCCGCTTGGTTCGCGACCCACGTCCCACCGGAGTCAAGCAGCCTCCTGTGTTTCGTCGACGCACCAGTGCCTTATGGTATCTTCTGGGCGCACTCGCATCGAGCGAGCGCGCCTATACCCCATCCATCGCTTTCCATCAGGCGTGATCGAGGTCCATGGCTAGCTCATTCACCAATAAAATAACCGGCCAAGTGCGAGTTGGACTCGCGCACGAAGGGTTCCGTACCAATATCTTTAAAAAATGGCAAGAAATCACGTGTGTTGTATGGGAGCCCCACTTAAATATTTATTTTATTTGTTGTTATAGCGGCAACTGAAATACATCATCTGTGAAAATTTCAACTGTCTAGCTATCACGTTTCATGAGATACAGCCTGGTGACAGACAGACGGACAGACAAACGGACAGATAGACGGACAGCGGAGTTTTAGTAATAGGTTCCAGTTTTTACCCTTGGGGTACGGAACCCTAATAAAAAAGTACCTAATGTATTCAGTTATTGATAACACTATCACTGAGTACATAAGGTACTTTTTTATCTTACTTGGAAGTTACACAGCTTCCTTTCGTTGTAATAATTTTCGTAATCGAATCAGTAATCCAGAGCTTACATCCTAAAATCGAACCAATCTATTTAAAATATTAGTTCAAGTTAGCAGTTGGTCCTTCTAGACACATAATATACTCGTAAATGCACAATTGTGTACACAGAAGCTATTCCCACGTGGTCGTCATACGTACATTGTAGCCGAGGGTCGGGCACTGTCCAGATTGGTTTAGTGCAGTCGATTGTGTGATATGATAACCTTTATTACCTCTGAGAGTTGCTGCATTGATTGCTTTTTAGGGTTCTGTACACGAAGTGTAACCAACGGAACCTTATTACTCAGCCTCTGCTTTTAATCCGTCTGTCAGGCAGCGGGCTATATATCAAGAATCATAATAGGTAGACAAATGTTTTTTCCCCTTCTACTGCTGTTATTATAACAGCAACAATAAAATCGTATAAATATATTTTTAAATTGTTTTTTTTTGTACTATTTTTATCTCTACAACATTGCTGTCATTCGGAAACGTGGACATCCTGCTAGTCTTGTGGGCACGCTAGTTTTGTGGGCAAAGAACGAGCCAGCCCTCTGGACTCGCAAAGTATCAGACGGTGCAAAACCTCATCCACTCGGATCCTGTGACCCAAACTTTTCGGGCCTAAGTGGTTCAAATAATTTAATTGTAAATATAGGCTAAGTTTCTATGCATTGCAGGTATATACGGCTATAGTGCATACATTTACGTTCTCAATCCATCCACGGCCAAGGAATCTTTTCATTTACTTCACTTATTCATTTGTTTGAGTCCATTTTTTTATTATTGATAGGCACGCGCTTGACCACTATATCACCAGATGGTAAGCGACGATGTAATCGAAGATGGGGCACGTTTGCCTAGAAGTAACCTATTATCATAAGTCAATAAATAATGCTGTAGGTACATGAAACAAATCCCTGCACCCAATCGTCTAGAATTCTAGAGAAACGTAATATTATTGGGGGACAGCAAGACAATAACTACTAAAAGGCAATAAAACTAAAGTTATTAAACGCTTATCATAAATCCTGCTGAGCGTAATGGCGTGTAATATAACTGGGCTATTTGTTATTACTAGTTCTAGCCATCTCGCAGGACGAAACTCTTTTAATAATATCTCTGAAAATTACAATTGTGATGTATGATCGCGCATAATTTGTCTCGGACGGAACATTTTAAAGACCAACATTTAAGAAAATATGAGGCAGGCGTTTAGAATAAGTTGCAAATCTTGTATTATTAATAACTAGCTGTGCCCGCGACTTCGTTCGCATGGATGTCGGAAAAAATTGTACGTACAGAGGAATGAGGAGACTGATTGCTCATGACTTAATAATAACAGCCGCAAGGGTTGATATTAAGTTAAGCAATGCTTGCCGAAGTCGGCCTGTAGATGGCTGACCATTTTAACATACCGAGATTCCTTCGTGCCTCGGATAACATGTTAAGTCGTTGGTCCGGCTGTCATTGGCAGACGTTACGGATTGCCAGAAACTAGAAAATCTAACAGCAGTCTTGCCAAGAGGTACCTACCTACCGTGTTTCCCAGTTATTAGGTTGTGAAGGTCAAACAGGCAGCGCTTTACGTACCTAAAACAATGGTATTCAGCTGAATCCAGCACGTCGATTCTGTAAAATTCAAACAACAACTCGCATTTCAAGTCGTTATTCACTCTCACTTCGCATAAGGTTCAAAATGACCTTGATTTTGCATTCTGTAAGCATCACCTAGGCACTTGCGAAGTGAAGTGAGCTCCAAAGCGACCAACACTGTACTAGTGACTACCACACTCAACAAAATCTAAGTCGGGATTTATCGGTTTTTCATTTTACCAGTTTTTGACACAGATTTTTAGCTATTACGATGTTTAAATTAAAATTTCTTATTTTAAGGAATTTAAGGCAGCTAATAAGTAAAAAAAAAACAGAAAACTCTAAATTCGTGCCGTGAATATAATCTATGCTTACCTTACGAAAAGAAATGACTGACAGATAATATCATAAGTAATCTGTGGACAATATTTTCATTTATTGCCGTTGACGTTTAAAAGTTCGTTGCATTCACAGAGTACTTTTGGTTGCATTGTTTTGTTTACGTTCTGTTTGTTTTTTGATCGATCAGTGCCGGTAATAATAGTGAAATAATCATGAAGTAAGTTTATATTTCTGGTTGTGAATTTCAAAAATGATATTAATTAAAGAAGTGTTTATTTTGTTTTCTAATCCATCAATAATGTTTCAGTCCAAATGAGACACGTTCTTTTCATCCATCGTTGGCTTAAGTAGGTAGGCACTTATTCACTTTATAACTTTAAAAACTTTATTTAAACACTATTTAACTATGATTTATTCTATTTTCACTCATAAAATAGATGCTTTTAATTTGACACTTTGAATCGCGTTCGAGTGCAAAGTGAACGTCGAAGTGACAGGGGAATTACCTTATAGAATGCCACTTTTTACGTCATCTCATACTTTATCTGTCAAAATCTCGAGGTAAATTTAGTTCAACTCGCAAACACGCTCGCAATAGTAGCGCTAGTGTAGATTCGAATTATCAACCGAGTTTTAGAATGCCAATCAAGAAACTCACAGCGGATTCAGATTCGAAGTTTAGAATGAAGTCTTACAGAATCACACTGCTGTTTGACTGGAAACCGACCCCAGCATAGTTGGTGAAAGGCTAGGCAGGCGATGATATTTTTAGTACCTACCAAATGAATCGACCCAGTAAATCGTTTTCGTTTTTGTTTCGATCACTAAAAAAAAACGTTAAATGTGCCCGAACCGTTATAAGATTTAAATACAATTTAACACATAATTAAGTACTCAAAAACTCGCGAAACTTGTGGTTATAGGAAATGAAAACAAAATTTTGTTTTATTTTTTAAGTTTTGCTAAATAATCGTGCCGAAGTCAAGGTCTGTGGATGGGTGACCATCTTAACTTACCGAGACTCCTCCGTGCCTCTGAAAGGTTGGTTCCGGCTGTTATTTGGAAATCTTTGGCAGTCGTTACGGATTGTCAGAAGCTAGAAAATCTGACACCAGTTTTGCCAAGAAATACCGTGTTACACAGTCAATGGGTTGTGGAGGTTTGGTAGGCAGCCGCTCCAGGTAAAATACTGTTATTCAGCTGAATTCGGTTTGATTAAAAACCGACCCCAATATAGTTGGGAAAAGGCTAGGCACATGACGATGTTAAATAATCGTGCACAGTTGATGGATTCAGTCACATTATGCCAAAGAAAAGTTGATTGATGTAGGAATGAGCGAAATTGAATGAACTTAGATAACGTAGTACACGTCTTATATGAATAGGTACTTTTTTTTAGTTTACGAATTTGGACTCGAGACCCTATCAGAGTTTTTATAAGACCGAACGTTAAAATTCTAGCGAACAACAATGTTGCTAAAAATCGTGTGAGAGTCATAATCTGACGGAAAATCTTAACATCGCGATTCAGAAAAACGCGTCATCGGTGTAACGCTATCTATCGACCATTTGGTAAACAGACAAAATGTAAATTGGCATGGGAAAATGTTAAATAAGGAGCCCATATGTAACAATAAGTAACGTCACGTACTAAAATGTTCACTTTTATTTTATTACTTATTAAAAGTTTCACAAATAACTCAACAATTTGTTTTGATGTTATTTTCATGGTTACCTGCATTTTCTCTTTCTCAATAGATGGCGCCTAAGAGTCGGTCACTGGAACGCTAAGCGCTGTATGAAAATCCTTACTAAAATTAAAAATGAGAAATAATAAGTCTAGCCACACTTTTATTTTATTAGCCACGTGATCAAACTTCTCATTTTATAACTAAGCAACGGGAAAATGTGATAGCCTCTAATAAACTAATTCGTCTTTTTTACAACGCCAACTAAATATTCTAAGGAAAACGTCAAGTAAAGATCAACAATTATATTAACTTGTCCTTTTTATTTATACATTGCCACCTAATTAGTAACTCAGCCACGGAATTTATATCTCATCACCATTTTACAGCGAGTTCGGGATTTGGGGAACCCCGACTCGGACAGGTTAGGTTAGAAGGGAATGGCGGGGTCAAGTGAGCGAGCGAAGCGAGCGAACAAAATTTAATAGTATTTTAGAAGTTTACTGCTTGAATGCATGTTACAAATTTAGATGCTGAAAAATAACCACCATGCTGAGTTGTATTTAGAGTGGCTTTCATAGAAGATAACTAGTGGCTAAGATAGTATCATTCAGACGTTCGTTAATTGTGGCTGACTTAGTAATTTAGAAGGCAATGTAGATTTTTAGAGGCAAATAATGCTATTAAAAAGATGTCTGTTTAATTAGCACTCATTAAAAATTCAATATCTTTTGATTTTGTGGGTCGATTTTGATGAAATAAACGCTAAATGTTACTCGGGTTAACACATGATATTTTGAAGAACTTAGCTTTCGAATCCAATCAGTGGTTTTTGCGTGATGCTGACTCAAACATCGGGACAAACAGACAAACAGATAAACCGACAAACAGACAAAAATTTCAAAAATGTTATTTTTGCGTTTTATACCTTTTCCTAACATTTCTCAGTTATTTTTATGCGAAAATATTCAATGTACAGACACGGCAAATCTACGATTTTATTATATGTATAGATTACGCGCGACGACACGGTTGGCGCAGTGGTTGAGCGATTGGCTGCTGCGCTGCGTGTCGCCGGTTCGATTACCGCACGGAACAAATATTGTATGACCTATAGATAGTTGTTCCGGGTCTGGCTGTTTGTGTATGTGAGATTGTATGTTTGTAAACGAACCCACGATACAGGAGAAATCCCCAGTGTGGGGCAGTTTTTAAGAAAAAAAAAATTCTAAACGCCTCAGGGTGTGACTACCGATCGATGCCATCGATCGACGTAGATCAATTGGTGTGGTAGCTTTGGCTGATCAAAGAAAGAAGTAGAAACTATCAATCGACGTCGACTAATTCATTCTACACTCGATCGACGATCGATCGACTGGTGTAGTAGAAACTATCGATCGACGTGGACTTACGTCTATTAGTCGACGTCCAATCTAGGCAAAGCTTAACTTGAGTCGCGGAATTGTGTGAAAGAGTAACCGCGGCCCTGGAACGAAAAAGGAATTTAAATGAACACGGGTAGGTTTTAGTGAGAGACCTGCTAGAACGGGAAGGCGTTCTCCCGCTCCACCCTTGACTTGAGTGGACACAACATATTTCTGTTATCATTTAAAAGTAACTCAAGTCTCCCGACCTTTGTTTGTCCTCATTTATACATATCGATTTATTGGCAAATATAATCCTCGTTCATTTTATAAGGAAAGCCTACTTAATATTCCCATCAAACCGTACGAAATGTAAAGAAAAAGTAGGTAATGTCAAAACAAACTGGGGAATTAATATTCGTCGATGGAGAGCGCCCGCGGGGACCCGAAATATTGGAGAAATAACATAAACATATTTAAATTCGTGCAACATGAAGCTAGACAAAGTCTTAACATGGTATATAGTTGTGTTATTAATATTACCAATCAGCAATTTTGCGACTTTAAACAACAAAACGGTTAAGTTCAAGTTGGACACGCATATGAACGGTTCCGTACCATGAACCGAAAAGGTCTTGTTTCTTGTATGGTATTTGTAGTTATAGCGGCAATAGAAAATAAGAAATACACACTGAAAATTTTAACTGACTAGGTACCGATTACAGAGGGTTTGCACGAATGTTTTTGACGTCTTCTTCTTCTTCTTCTTTGTGTGGGTAGTAAGGTCTAATGACCCCACACACCCTAGTGTCAGAGTTTCTAAACCACCTCAAGGTCCTCTGACATGGTTTGACGACCGCTATTTGGCGGCTGAGACCACCGGCTTATACGTACGTGCCTTCCGAAGCACGTAGTAACGTAACGGAAAATTTTAATATTTCTAAAATACTCGTTACGCACATAATATAAATTATTTGAATTGGATACTATATTCATATTTTTGTATGATAAAAATTGTCTGCTGGTTGCAAACTGCCGGTCGATTCAGCTGGTCTATTCTGTCGACATCTACACCTACTACACTTAGGTGGAGTGAACGACAAGTGAGCTGTCATTCCATCTTGTTTGTATGGTTTGAGAGCTCACTTATCGTTCAGTTCGCCTAAGTTTTTACTTTGACATGTTTACAGAATCGCACTGCTGTAAACATGTCTAAGTGAAGGGTGAAGTGATCACGAGTTGAGTTGTCCATTCCATCTTGATTACAAGGATTGAGAGCTCACTTTGTGATTACTTCACCCAAGCCTTCACTTCGACATGTTTACAGAATTGCACTGCAGTAACGTTGCTATACGTCAAAGCATTCGTGCTAGGCCCTCAGTTCACGACTTATAAGACTGAGAGCTGGATGGATGGTCAGCGGGGGTTTAGTGATAAGGTTCCGTTTTAGTTCGGGAGCGAAACTCAAAACTCTTAACCGCGTTTTGGCGATTGCTATTATTGAAGTTTTAAATTTTAACCTAATTTTGTGTGAAACGTTTTTTTTATCATTTCTTAGTGGCAGCTAGGAATCTCCTTTACCAGGCAATACACGGAACATCCATAGGAATCCGTGGGAACATCAGTATAAAATTGAGTTGAGTCCGAGAATACCAAGCGATGCGATTAAATCATAAAATAACCCTATGTAACCACATTAGAACTTTTATATTACGCCATAATAAATTTCCTACCTATAGGAGTATAGTACATCTATCTGATATACTCCCAGCCATGTTTCTTGGCTGACACGGGGCTAAAAGAAAAATTGGCCAAGCGCGTGCCAGCTTTGAATTATTATAGGAACTTATGGCAGGGAAAGAAATAGTTTTCGCAAGTAATAACTTCGTATTTTTTAAGCGAAGGGGTAAGGATATATGTGAGTTTGATATATTTAATGAACCGATGTTATCTAGACGTAATAAAATGTTAAATTCACTGACAGACGACGCTCAGGCTAAACCCCTGGTCTAGAAGCAGTTTTGTTAAACTTCTTGTGTACCTACCTGTCACCAGATTATTCCAAACTCAATACGAATATAAAATTTCTTGAGAGATTATAAACAAACATGTTTGTAATTTTAATATCACACCAACATGGATAAATTTGTGTGCAGTGTGTGTGTTTCAGTAACGTGAACTTTATGCATTTAGTTTTTTTCTCATCTAGAAGAAGATTATTAATATTAAACCAGTTAACTACAGTTGCGATGGCACTATTAACATCTTCAGTTACCAGCTCTATCATGCTTATCCTTTATGATAGTTAATAATCTTTCAGTGTCGTGCCGACAAATTGTGAACGGAGATAAACTGGCAACCAGTCAGTGCGCACTGCACACAAATCCATCCATTTTGGTGTGATATCGAAATTACAAACATGTTTGAAAACTCTCACACTCATTAGTTGGTGTTGGTAGGTAGCATAATAATATAGTCTATCAAGATGTTAATTATCCAGTGATATACCTAACGAAAGTAAACAGTTATATAGAATTTTTTTAAACATCCCCTAGGTGATAAGGGATCGAAGTTCGCCATTTTTTC
This sequence comes from Melanchra persicariae, assembly GCA_947386135.1. Classification (NCBI taxonomy): domain Eukaryota; kingdom Metazoa; phylum Arthropoda; class Insecta; order Lepidoptera; family Noctuidae; genus Melanchra; species Melanchra persicariae. The sequence continues at coordinate 11,658,033 of OX376667.1, read as the reverse complement.
CGATGGGAAACCACATCAGGCACACGATTCGAGAATACGTAGACGAGAGTTCCTGTCATCACAATCATGTGTGAAGTTTTGGGCTGCTGCAGTTCAATCCAAGGGTCTGGTTGCTCGAACTAAGTAATATTGGGTGTTTTTTTTGTAAGACATTCTCAATAATATCTCAGAAACTAGATTTATATCCTGTAGTAACACAATTTGTGCTATTGCAGACGAAATTCAGTCCATACTTATCACAGGTCCATACTTATGAACATGAAAAAAAAAACTTGAAAATGTCTCTAAACAACACAACCAGTGCAAGTAACAGATATTTGTCTCCAGCGGTTTACGTCGACCGCGGCAAATGTAGCTATTTGTCTTCAGAAGATGATGTACCTACTACATAAGGCCTCGTTGGGACTTGCTGTTATTGTATGTTTGCAAGAAACAGGTGCAGTTTTGTTGTTTATTTTTTACAATACTAACGTTTAACTAGTTAAAACATTACTTTGAAAAGTTTGTTTCGTTGGTTTAATGGTTGCAAGCGCTACTGCTGGCCTTATACTTGTCATGGGTTCGGTTCCCTGGTCGTGCAATATCCTAAAGAGACGGTGAGCAAATGTGTGGAGTATGTGCGGTCGTTGGCTTGGTCTCACTAGAGGGTGAGGCCCGCTAGCATGGCGTGCCAACACCAGCCGGGTCGTGCATGAATTTAATTGTATTCTAGGGCCTGGACTCATGGAGGAGTAGGAACGGTGAGGTTTTAGTCTGTAGGAGTCCGAAGTAACCTTCTATTCTCCCCAAACAGAAAGTATCCCCACAAAAAACGCGGAAACGAAGTGTTATTGGGTGTTTCAGCCTAGAATTTCTCTGTAGCAACCGGAATCTGAATTTGTGCCTGGTTGTTGGCGAAAGGTAACTAGCGCTATGTATTGCGTACACTTCTGCCTAAACAGTCGAGGAATTCATACTTTGAGCACAAATTCGCGAAGATTTCAAAATCAGAACTGTGCATTACTAAATAAATATTTCTATAAATCGCCCTCTATTATTCTCTACTTACTTACTTTCACCACAAAATTGGCTGAAAAAACAGCATTATCGATTCTCAAAAAACAAATCAACTCTCCCTCTGAAAGACGAGCCCGCCAATTGTGTCTTCAAAAGATAAAGAATTCAATTAAAGACACCAATAAATTAAGATTGGGAGATAAATTAAATCGAGGCGGCTAACTCGACGCGATACCGTCTCGATCACGCAGCGATCACGGCACGATTACGCGGCGATCACGGCACGATTACGCGGAGATAAAGCGAGGTTTATGCGCGCCTGATCTAACTGTGGCTTAGCACGCAAACATGCTATTTCACTTATGCTAGTGGCACTAGATTGTAGTGTTATGCTCCATTTTAAAGGAGAGAGTATGTTTGTATCTCAGTAAGTGTTTTCTTGTAACAATAAACTGTTACTTACTTCTACAGTGAAGGTGTGCGTTTTCTTTTGATGTTTTCACTGAGTTTGTTAAAGGAAATGTAATCTCATGCTGTACTTACCTAATCGCTGATAGCCGTAGGTACATAGCTTAGTAAAAATTTCTCCATTTTTATCTGCGTAAAAACCCTGGACCTTGGCCTCTGGACTATAAACAAAGTGACATTTTATCACGATTACAATTGCAAAATGCCCAAAATGGTGTTACTAATTTACCAACTCTAACGTTAGCATTAAGCAAGCAAAACACATGATTTCTATGATCTAAATCACTCATTCCTAAATCAGAGCAAAACCAAAACATAGTCCTCTAAAGCCCGGACCATCTCTTCCACTCTTTTCTCTCTCAATTTATTGATGGAAATGCGGTTTTAGGAGACAGAAACTTAAACCTCCTGCGGCCCTACCATGACGTGTTAAAGCGTGAGTCGTTTACGAACGACTCACGCTGTAACACGTCATGGTAGGGCCGTTGATCATGCGCTGAAGGTACGCGGAAGGTTCTCTGACTGAAAACCTTCCGCGTTACCGTAAGCGATCTGACTCCGCACTAAGATCGTCCGCAGCAAAGACAATCCCCACTGGTGGGGGTTCTCGAACGGTTTCGATCTGCAGTATTTGTGCGGTGTATCTCCCTGTTTGCGTGACGACTTAATGACTTCGTCAGCAGATGACATTGCCATGGCCAAATACAGGGCCAAGCAAGGGATTTCATTAGGATTAATCTTCTTTTATCATCGACACAGTAAGAAAACCAAATTCAGCTTAATACTCGAACATGAAGTAAAAAACATCTATCTTAACAATCATGATGTGTCCTAAAAAAGTAATTCGTCAGTTTATTATCCAAAATCTCCATACTTCAGTATTCATCCTGCGTAGAATCAGCTTATACACAGAAGTTAAATTCATTTTCTTTTATGAGTTTACCATTTCGTTTTTAAGAGTTCTTGTTGAAGTTTGTGATCATTTTAGACGAATCCTTAGATCATAAATACCAGTTGCTTGTTCGTGTTATTATTGTAAAAGCTAGTTTCTTTGTAATTTGTGATTTATAAAATAATGTTAAAATATCGATTTATAGTTAAAACGGTAATTACAATAAACTTGCCTTGTTAGAAGACGTTCCCACCTTTGAGTCTGGGATTGGGAAAGAGTTAGGCAGACTGATTAATCTGTGCTCCCTGCCTAACCAGCTACCCTGCGTACCCTACTAACCTATCAATCAGCCTGATAAGTAAGAGTCTACAAGCATCTACTGGACGCTCTTGCAGCTTCAATGAGGACAATCTCATCAATCGCTTTCGATTCGGTGAAAATTCGGTCAAGAGCAAATCTAATAAAATAAAATAGTAGGAAAACCTTTTGTCTTTTAAATAAACTAATCTAAATTAGTCCGTTATGTCCCACTGCTGGGTACAGGCCTCCCTCTCCCTTTACCACACACCATTCCTCGGCCATTGCGGGTCAGTCCTTCCGGTAAGAGTCGAGTTCGTCTCTCCACCTTCACCTTAGTCTACCGCAATGTCGCCTAGCATTGAAAGGGACCCACTTAGTGGTTCTTTTAGCCTAATTAGCCCACAGCTCATTAGGTCTTATTTACCGACACCACTTGGACCATTCCTCCAGGAATAACTCAAAAAGCACTTTGAATTCTATGTATATTCGAGTAAGTCTGGTTTGGTCGATAACTCATCAATAATCGTATCATCTCTCATCTTGCTCTTGCACCACAACACCCAGTTTTCAACAGATGTGCGTACTATGAGCAATTTATTTAAAAATTCCCAGAGCGCCTTACCAACGTGGCGATAGGTTGCGAAGTGTAGAGCCGGCTTTATGTCTGAGAAACTAGTTAGTTCGACCACAGAGTCCACAGACCGGGGTCGACCCACTGACCTTGTTTAGGCTGTGGCGGCAAGATATTACTGGAAGTTAGTGCTTGTAGGTGTTTTTTTTTTAAATTAGTATTTTTGTGACATCGTTTTAAGACTTAAAACGATGCCACAAAAAATGATAAATCATACGTTTTTTTTTATTTTGGTATAAAAATAATCTTTGAACAATAGGAGTGCAGAATAATGGGAGTCTTTTTATATGGATGGGAAATCATCAAGACATCCCTTCCGTACTGGGTGGAGCGGGAGGAAGTGTCAGACTCTTACTGACTAAAGCCCATCCGCGCTCCTCCTGCCCTTTGCGTTCCAGGGCCGCGTCGACCCTTTGAACAAAATCCGCAACCCTGGCAGGATCATGGGAGTCTGTCCCTCGGACTGTGTAAGGAATAAAACGCTGCGCGCCAAAACCAAAATCATGAACGTTACCCAAAAGCCGCTAAGCTTAAGTGGGATTGGACATGTTCGCCGCATGTCAAACAAGAAATGGGCAGAAAGGACCACCGAACTGGGTCCCATTAAATGCCAGACGCATCGCGGTAGACCAAGGTGAAGATAGACTCTCAAAAAGACAGGCCCCTAAAGGTTGAGGGAGACTTTTTCTTAGCAGTGGAAAGTTAGATAGTTAGATGGATGACACACAGCGATAGTATAGCATTCTATTGTTGAAAGTATTTTTGTAATCGCATCAATTGCGCTAATACCTCTTTTTATTTTAGGGTTCCGTACCAAAATGGTAGAAAGGAACCATTATGGTGCGAGTCTGTCTGTCCGTCTGTCACAGCTGTATGTCAAGAACTACTAACGCTATCAACTTGAAATTTGGAATAGATTTAGATGACGTCTGCCTAACTATTTTTCAAATAAGAAAGAATAAAAAAAGTTTTTTTTGCAGCAGACTTAAAAATTCGAGGTCACGAGTTACTAGGGCATATGGAGTATCATATGAAAGAGTGCTATTTGCACATTCTGAAACTTATTTTTTATAGGCTGCATTCTTTTCGTCTTTTGACAAAAAATATAAAAAAATACCGTTTCCCCCTTATCTCCGAAGTGTGCATAGAGAAAAATCTCAAATTATTCTATGTGATAGAAGTTTATGTAAAAAAGTTTGTGCAATCTTCAATGCAGCCCCCACCTCTCCGGGCCCCGTCAGAGATTATCTTCAACTTAACCCAGCCCAATTTCCTGGTGGCCGATTAAAACAATTACCTAAATAGTAGAGCATGCCCGGCGCAGTTGCAGCCGAGTTCAAGCTTGGCTCTTCATCACTGGATATTTGCGTCACCTTGCTTCTGTGTGTGTAACGTTGCTTAATCAATTTGGACTAGTTGATGGGCTGAAGCGATTCTAGAAAGGCATATTAAAGATACTGCCACGTTAAAGGGTAATTATTTATTAAATTTAAAGAATAAAGTTAAAAAAACACTATGTACAAAGACGGGGCTTAATGCCTAAGGTAATTTCTACCCGTCGAGTTTAAGGTAGTGCAGACTGGACATGCCAAGGTGCAACTTATAGAAAAGATAAACAGAAGAGAATATAAGAATAAAATACTTACAAACATAGTTATAACTAAAATTAACAGTGTTATTGAAAAAAACTAGTCATACAAATCAGCAATGTGATGATTCCTCCTTCTTGCTAATGTGTTCACGTGCGTCGCTATTTGACTAGATTTATTTCATTTATTATAGATATTAAAGATAAGCAGTCATTGTAAAAAAAACTTAAAGGCTAACTTAGCGTTTTAAATTTATGCTAAACAGAGATGGCACTACTCCCTTACTATGACATGCCAATGCCATGATGAATATCGTTGTGAAAATATGGACACTGCTATGAGTCTTGTATGGCTTACCCTCCCTCCAACACCGGAACCCTGATAATTTTAAGACGTCATAGTTGGGCCTCTTTTCTCCGTCTCATCTGACGTCACGAGACAGAATTTTTAAAGTAACTTCAATCCATACTGGCTGTTCCGCTGTCGAAGGCTACCTCCTGTGAACCTGTGTCCAATGAAAGAAATAAAAAAAACATAATGTAGGGTGTGTTTGGCATACACAGATACAGAGAATGTTAAAACCAATAGAAGGAAACTTAGTTTTAAAATAACAATATTTTATTTCTCAATGATCTTTTAACAATTTAAACCTCATAAAGTGATCCAAAGTCAACGTCAGGGCGATGACTTTGGATTGACTACATTTTCAAAATTCTATGATTTTGAAAATGTAGTCAATCCAAAGTCATCGCCCCAATCACCGGACTGAGGGTTACATGCATAGAGTATTTAACCAACCAGTGGTTTAATAGTCTTTGGTAGCATGGAATTAGTCCAGTAGCCAGAAGAATATGCCCTTCGATAATTCCAAAGTTTTTTATTTTCGCGGAGTGGATAGGTTTAGTGAATTCATTGCTATGTACAAAAATGCTAACAGTTTAGAGTTATGCAATAGGAGATAAGCAGGTATTTCCTATTATTTCGTGTTATAACAATATTAGAATATTTAAATGAAAATTCTATGCTGGTTCTTTGTAAGTACTATCTAAAGGATATATTAGTGAAAATGCTAACAGATAGGTACTGTGGAACAATGGAAATCTGAAAATGTCCCTTAACTCATTCAATAAAAAAATTAAGTTTTCAAATCATTTCTTATACACATAAAAGGGCTTAGTTATACCTTACAACAAAAGTTCTAACAACTAAGTAATATGGATCACAAGTAATTGTATTTTTACTTTGCGATTAACGAAATATTGAATTTAAGTTTATAAGTTTGCGCCTACATATTAGTAATAATAAACTCTACTACCATACAAAAGTTTCAACAAATGCATATTATGGCTTTTGTTTAAATTGCAAATAACTATTTTCGCTACCGAGCCGCGTAGGTCCTGTACGGCGCGTGCGATCGCAACACTCCAGCTCCGATCGGGGATGTAGGTACCTAGCTCCGTATACTGACCGCTCTTGTTCATTCTTGTTTAATTTTCTCCCTGGCGTTTGCATTGCACGTCACGTTTGAATATTGTTTTTAATCATTCTGTGTGTTGTGTTGGTTTATAAATGTTTATAAAGCATTGAGCACTAGCGATTTACTTTAAAATGAGTGAAAAATGTGCGGTTTGTGACCTTTTTCTAAATTCTGACGTAGTGACTGTAAAACTACGGGCACTACACACACTAATTACCGCTAGCCATAAGCGAGAAGACTGGAAGCATGTTATTTTCCAAGGAAAAGAAGAACTGCAATTACATAGAAAGTGCCGAATGATGTACATCAATGAAAAATGTATTATAGCCCACAAGAAGCGTAAAGCGGTGCAACAGATACAGAGAGAACCAAATGACCCCACCAGTAGAACATACGTACCTGGAAACTGCATTTTTTGCAATGAAACTGCGGATCAAGAGTTTATTAAGTCGCAACAAAAATACTCCGCTGACAAAAGAATTACGGTTTCTCAAGTTAGAAGATCAGATACACAAGTGACCATATTAAGGGCTGCAGAAATACATAACGACGATTGGAGCCAACGAGTAAGTTCTAGTTCTATTTATAAATTCCTACTAACTGTACTCCATCTACATCACCGCACAAGAACGTCTCGAACATAGTAAAGTAAACTTTCTGTAAATTAATTATGTTGAGGGTATTAAGAGGCCGTGCATGAAATTAAATCATTTTGAACATTTTTGAACATCGTTTGTGACAAAGGTGAGAAGAATTTGAACCTACTTGTTTTAGATGATAAAAGTCAAGTTCTTATTCTCTCAGATGGCTTGAGAATTTTTCAAAAATAATGTATGTATTAATGGTAATTACCCATATTCAAAACCCTTTTTTCGCAAAAGTAACGAGCGAGTGATGTTTGGTTACGTTTTACACATAACTACGACAGATTTATAACATTTAAAAAAATATCACTACCATCATTGTATTGCCAACAATCAGATGCGTTGAAAACATTATTGACTTGAAGAGAAAATATGGCAGAAAAAAGTGTTGAAAAAACGGAATTCTTGGAAAACATCTATACAAATAAATATTTTTTTCTATACCTTAGAAACACTTTTAAGAAAATTTAAAAATTGCACAATAATCTTAAGTTAACATTTTAATAGAATCTAAAATTTATTTTATAAATAAACAATAACTTCATTTCGTAAATTACAAGCAAATTGAGCTATATCAGTGAGCGCGCAAACTCGATCGCGTCACTACCGATCGGGCTCTCCCAGCGTCAGCACGTACTACTTTGTTTCGCAGCCGCTCGATTGTTTTACGTAAATACATTTACAAAATTGTATGCCGACTATCACATTTTGAGTAAGTATTATTTTTTATATTTTGTTTGTTTATTAGGACTGATTATATTTTTTACACCTTTATAATAATTAGAGGTAACGGTTGTATGTTTGTATGTAAAAGTAAATCTGCGGAATTACTCTACTACTACTATTAAATTATAATACTTTCTCTAATGGCATCTACAATGGTTAAGTGCAGCTATATTATCATCCACAGAATGTTGACATTTTTTATGGTTACTTATACCACAATATAAATATGGACAGTAGGGAAACTGCCTACAAACGCTCGAAACGGCACACTCACACAAACATGCACACCGACGAGACTCCTAAGGTGATTTCGCGGGACTAGCAGTAGCGAGTGCCGCATCAAGACGAGTGGTCACGTTTAACTTTATCTCCGCGATCGTTTTGAAAATGCCAGGAAAGTATTGCGTAGAACCTATACGGCTGTTTGAACTCGGCTTCATCAAAACCGGAGCTATCGTATTTTAAACTTCCTGCTGATATTGAAAGGTAAGAATGATTTCTAGTTATTGTAATTTAATTGTTATCGAATTACGTATAAGTCCGTGTGATCGATCATAATGAATTCGTGAACTTACTTGTAAATCATTAATGCGGCGGTTTTGAGGGTATTTTAAGCTGATAGTGCAATAGTGATAGTGGTAACAATAAGTACATCCAAGATGGCGACTGCAATAGGTATTCTATATCAATATTTTCGTCATGGGTGTCGTTTTCATGGAAGTCGATTCGAAATAAACACATGTGAGAGTAAGAAAACGAATTGGACGTAAACCATAGCGTAGTTTCGGGTATTGTTAGTATCGGTTGTGGTCGGGCTAACTTGAACGAGCTAGCAGCATCCATTAATTTGCCATTTATTAGCAAATCGACCTACCAGAAATGTCACGACAACTTGTATGACTGGTGGAAGACTACGGCTGAATCATGTATGATTGCTGCCGGTAAAGAAGAAGCTTCTATGGCTATGGAAAAAAGTAATGTGAGTCCGTCCGTCCGTCACAATACTTGTCTTCTACCAGAAATAGTAGATCCGAGAAAAACTCGCTCCATGCCACTGAGGGACACAACATTTTAAGATTTTTTTAGGTTTTGGTTTAGGTACTCTTTGGATTGTGGGTGAAGTAATGATGATGATTAACTTCTGGAGATTACTTGCATAGACACAACCTTGTAGCCAGGACTATTTTCCCTCAATTTGCTCTAAATTAGAGCCTTGTGGGATCGGAAGTGCCATATTGTAGGTATGTGCCCGATCTAGTTCTCCACGTGCCTTTGTCCGTTGGATCATACTGGTTTTGATGTACTCTATGGATTATGGATGACCTTATGATGATAACTAACTACCGGAGATTACTTGCATAGACACAACCTTGTAGCCAGGATTATATACCAGTAATTTGCTCTAGATACAGCCGTGTGGGATTGGAAGTGCCATATTATAGGTATTTGCCCGATCTAGTTCTCCAAAATGATAATATCACATTGTACTACAGTCAACTCATCATCACTGACAGGTCTATTGTAGCCAATAAACTTGATATAGTGATGGTGAATACCTGGACTCTTGTTCATTTTCGTTTTTTAAAATATGGCGTACTGAGGTCGTGTAGAATTAAATGAAATAACTGTGATATAACAGCGTGCTGGATACGATTTTTTTTCTTTTTAATTATGCGATTTCCGCGTACTAATTTTGCCGCATTTGATTAAATTGCTTAGTTCTGTTGTTACTTAATGAATAATAATTGAGCCGTGCAGTTTTATAAGGATATTAACTTCTACTTTCCTATTTTTAGCATAGTGATAGTTCTTACAAGCGTGGTGGTAACCAAAGATATGCACCGGACTGTTTAAGATACTTATTTTTTATAATCTGCTCGGTAGGAGACAAATATTGCGCTTTTAGAAACCTTATTACTCATTTGCCGATCGAGTAAAGCCTTTTATGATTGGTGATTGCCATTTCGATTTTTTCCGTCGTAGCAGGTAAAGGGCCTGTTCACTTTAATTTTCTGCTTCCAATATCTTTTTAAACGTTATATACGTGACTTTGCCATCATCATCATCTGCTATTAACTCGCCGGATTTCACGTTTTGCCTCCCAGTTGAACCTTCGACTATGACGCCTTGCTTGTTGAAAATCCGATATGAAGTTTGCTTGGTCATACACGACACAATTCGTATTTTTAATAGTCATGTATAACAGTTGACCAGTTTTGTTTTCAATAATGTTTGCGACACTCGGCAATGCCAAATAGCTAGTATTGTAGGTGAGGTTGCTAGTTTTTCGCAAATAACCCTGTATATTCAAGTCTTTTTATTTCCTTTTTTAACGACAACCTCAACTTTGTATTGTTTTGTCAAAGTAATTTTTCACAAATGGTTGCACTGACTGAACAGGTCTACTCTAATGTGCATGATTCCATCCTCAAAAAAACATCTTAGACACTAGTTTATGGGATTAAATATAATGACCACCATAAAATGCTTTGATACCCTTAGTTCTTTTACCAAAAATATTTATTTGACACCAGAAAAATGAAGTCTAAAATTACAATAGTTAGTTAGCTATTTTAGTCACGACTGCACCTCAAATTGTATTCGAACACCAAATGTAGTAAATGATCACCAAATCTTAGCGAGCAAATTAATGCGCTATTTCGCTATTTCGCATAAAATGTAGGCTTGGGGTTACAAACTGGATAAAATAGGTTAGGTTAGGTTAGAATTGTGACCAACAGCGCGCGAGCCGAGCGAGCGAAGCGAGCGGTGCCGCGGCAGCGGCCGGCGAGCGCTACTTCTCGAATATTTTTTTGGAAAAAGTTTTTTATTTAACACTTTTTTAACTCCAAACACCAAACAATAGCTGCCAATAAAAATGAAAGAAAGCTAATAAATTAAAATAAAGCTTTATATTTACTTAAAAGTTTCGGATTAACAATGATTTGTTTGACATTAGTTTGCTTAAACAGGATAGCAAGATGTAAAAACTTTGATTTTAATTTTACATTAAAATGCTGGTATGATTTTGGTGATCATTTACTACTTTTGGTTAACAATGATTTATTTGGAGTCATTTTGCTTAAATAGGATAGCGAGACGTTAAAATTTTGGAATTTTAAATTAAAATGCGTGTTTAATTTTGGTGATCATTTACTATTTTTGTCTCCTGAATGTTACTATATCTGGTGGTAAGTTAGACATAAGCCCTAGTTTATACCAAGATTACAATATATCAGAATAAAAGAGAATTCTCGTAAATATGTCCGTATGGAAAGTGTTTTTTGTACAACCATTTTACAAAAAACAAGTATCATTGTATTGTATTGTTTTTTTATTTATCATTTTGTCAAATGTCTCTATGTATCAACATCCATCTAACACAAAATTGAATAAATTTAATGGGAATTGTGATAAATATAAAATATACAGACGTTACAGATTTTTATTTATAAACCTTACTACTATATAATTTTGTAACTTAAAATAATATCTTCTAAAGGATCAACATTATTTGAGCGCTCACTGAGCTCGATTTTTGCGCGCGTGTGCGTGTAGCTGCATGAACGATGCACACGAACATAGCCTTGCAGCGAATCTAACAAGTGAATTTTATGCACGGCCTCTTGAAAATTTAAAAGCACCATCTGTTTGACAGATCGGAATAGGTAGACAGCATTTGTTATAGTATCAGAGACAAATACTTAGTGACTTCCATGCGACAACTTTTTTTTCAGGAAATTGTTTCGAGTATCGGGATAGGTATCACTAAGTGTACATTCAATTAATAATGAAACAAAAACAGGTGCCTACTTATTGAATCCAATTTTTTTATTGCTTTGTTATAATTATTTTTGTACCTACTTAAGTGATGTCCCAAAACCCGGGACAGCTATCCCGGAAAAATATGTTGTAATGGAATCTCCACTTTCTGTCTTTGTTCCTCTATCCATATAACAAGTAGATACATAATAATAATAAAACTATAGTCAACATATTGCGATCTTGGTAGGTAGGTATTAAATTCTTTGAAATAAACTATCAACAACGTATTTTCAAAACAGATTTTTTAAACAGCAGTGACGGGATTTTCATAATTACACGTGGACGAAGTCACGGACTGGAACAGAGTAAGTACGTACCTAGTAATTTGTGAGATGTGACAATAATTAAATGATTTCGCGCCTCATTCAATAGGTACGTTTGCAGTGAGTTTGGTTCGAAGTGTTACCGCGCCGTGGCCCGTGCTGCACGAATTGCCGCGTACCCGTACCTACACTGCGCCCCAATATCCAAATTGTATTTTATTTATTAAGCAAAAGCCATAGCATGTATATGTTGAAACTTTTGTATGGTGGCAGAGTTTATTAATACGAATATGTAGGCGCAAAATTATAAACTTAAATTCAATATTTCGCTAATCGCAAAGTAAAAATACAATTACTTGTGATCCTTAATACTTAGTTGTTAGAACTTTTGTTGTAAGGTATAACTAATCCCTTTTATGTGTATAATAAATGATTTGAAAACTTTAATTTTTTATTGAATGAATTAAGGGACATTTTCAGATTTCTATTGTTCCACAGTACCTATCTGTTAGCATTTTCACTAATATATCCTTTAGATAGTACATACAAAGAACCAGCATATTATTTTTATTTAAATATTCTAATTTTGTTATAACACGAAATAATAGGAAATACCTGCTTATCTCCTATTGCATAACTCTAAACTGTTAGCATTTTTGTACATAGCAATGAATTCACTAAACCTATCCACTCCGCGAAAATAAAAAACTTTGGAATTATCGAAGGATTTGTGGAAAAAATATTGTATCCCTACTGGACTAAATTAGGAAATTTGGATGAAGAAACGGGACAGAAGATAGAGGAGGACAATACCTAGCAATGTTTGATTTCTGACCGAAATGATGATGGATAACTGTTTCACCAAACTCGAGGAGGAGCTCGTGGCTAAATAATAACCGCACGGGTCACTGGTTCACTCCATGGTCCGAAGCGAGGAGGCATGGGAAGCCGTCACCTCCTTGTGCGAAGCAGTAATGCTGGGGAAGGAGGAGGTGGAACGCGTGATCAGAGGCAATCCTCACGCCCCAGCCGCCGCAACAGATGGTTGTGGAATTTATTCGTAAGAGTCACCGCGGCCCTGGAACGCAAAGAGCATGAGGTCCTCCTTATGCCCTTTGTGGAAAGGGGCGCGGTGAAAGACGGACGGGTGGGTTTTAGTCAGTAAGAGTCTGAAACTCCCTCCTGCTCCACCCAGAGCGGAAGAAGTAATTTGATGATTTCCCATACATAAATCTTTATAAATCGATTTTCAATGCAAAGCGACGCATGGTCGGTCTATAGATGGGTGACCATCTTAATATACCGAGACTCCTTCGTGCCTCGGAAAGCACGTTAAGCCGTTGGTCCCAGCTGTCATTTGTAGGTCTTTGGCAGTACGTACAAATTATTGTCAGAAGCCAGACTGACATCAGATATGCCAAGAAATACCGTGGTACCCAGTTACTGGGTTGTGGAGGTCAGATAGGCAGATAGGCAGGTGTAGCATCTGCCTACACCTGCCTGCCTGGATTGGAGCTGGAAGCCGACCCCAATATAGTTGGAATAAGGCTAAGCAGATGATTATGACTGTTTCACCAAACTACATTTCCCTCTGATAGCTTACACCTTAGGCCGCTTCGTTAAGACGCAGTATAAAATCTAATCCAGGGTTACACGTCCTCAGGCAATCTGACTTGAGAGGAACTTAATTCCGTACTAATTCCAAGTCAGTTTTGCTGGGAATTGAATCGAAATGCCTACGTGAGTGACTGTAACCGTAGGTAATGATCACATCAATACAACTGTGCGTCGCTTGCTTACTAAACAGGCATGGAGTTTCTTGCATTCAATAGTAACAATAGAATTTGTGTGAGAGGTATAATTTTAATACAAGAAATAGAAACAAGTTAGATCAACCTCGATTGGCTTAAATACCGTTGGCTTATTTTAATCTTTATATTTTGATATCTATCTTCATAGTATTTTTTTTTTTTAAATATTGTTATCACATTTAGAAATAGTTTTTAGTTTTTATTTATTTTTCACTTTTTAGTGGACACCTAACAACACCACTGGAAAGTCACAGGAAAGCAAAATACACAATTTCGTATACATGGATGATTTTTCCACATATCTTTTCCAGCTATTTGAACTTAAAAACCTAACTACAGAACCGATTTTGATAAAATTTCAATGGGACCAATCGAGTACCAAGTATATCCTTTCACATGAAACATTTTTTTTTGAAATCGGTTCATAAATGACGTGCGTGTATGAGGTGACAAACACAAAACAAAAATACAACCAAATTGAGAACCTCCTCCTTTTTTGAAGTCGGTTAAAAAGCAACAAGAACAATGTAACCAGATTATTTGTAATACATAACATGATTCAAAAGTGTCTGTGGAGTTTCTTGCACGTTCTTCTCCATAGAGATCTACGCTTTGGAACGTGCGTGCACCTTCATGTTTTTGTCTGTCCGACCCTGACAATTCAAAAGTGCCTCTAAATGGTTTATTTGAAATAAATGTTTTGAATCTTGAATTTGTGAAATTCCTACAGGGATATCACCTTCTACCGCTATAGCTGGAGCAGAACATTGAAGGATTTGGCAAAGTACATCCCCTGAGGCGGTTAAATGTAGGATATATAAGTTTGATTGGAATATATTCAATTTTCCCGGGGAGTTAGTCCCTTTCTCTCCAGCATTTTTATTAACGATGGGAAATCATCAAGTGACTTCCACCGGTCTAGGCGGAGCGCTAGGGAGTGTCAGACTCTTACTGACTAAAATCTAACCGTGTTCCTCCTCAAGCCCTTAGCTTTCCAGGGCCGCGGAGACTCTGTCGAACAAATTCCGCAACCCTAGATAATAGCAGCTGTTACAGGTTAATATTCGAGACCACTTCGAGATGCTTGTCGGTGACGGTCAGTGAATGGGTGACCGTCTGTTACATAAAGAGGCTCCTCCGTGCCTTCGCGTTAAGCCATTGGTCTATGCTATCATATGCAGATCTTTGGCAGTCGTTGCGGGTAGACCCTCGACTTTTATCAGTTACTTGGTGGTCAGAAACGCGGTCTCCTCATGGGAAAGACTGACATGAAGCTGATCCCAAAACGGTTGGGAAAGGGCTGGGCAGACAATCTGTATTTCCCAAAAATGTAAAGGGGTTCTATCTAAGCCGAGACGGACCAAATGTTTTTTTTAAGTTCCTTACTTCCATTAAAAGTGCGATAGACTTTCAACCTTATGATAAACAAATTACTATCCACTATTACATGATTTATTCCGTTTCCATATCACTCATCAAGTTAAACAAAGATGGAATACAACGCACTAATTACTCCACTTAGGACATTAAACACAAAAAGACTAGTAATTATGAACACATTTTTCTCTCCCTAATGTAGGCTTTAACGACCTACGTTGTATGATTCCAGAAGTTTTGCTTTTTAATCACATGGAGAGGCATGGCGGCCATTTTATTTTAACATCAAGGGATATGGAGGTAACCTGGTAGGTGTATTTCCTTTTCTAGGAAATGATTTCAAATAAAATATATTATATAATAACCTACTAAAGCTTTACTAATCGACTAAAATTTTGTTTTAACATTAAAGGCCTATTCAAACCTAAGCGGTATTCGCTGCCGCTTTGGGTACAGGTACATACCGCGCGGGTTTCGCTCAGGTATTTAGTATCAAGTTCCGCGGCTAGAGCGACCTAAGCGGTATTCGCTGCCGCTGTGGGTAGAGGTACATAGGTACCGCACGGGTTTCGCTTAAGTATTTAGTATCAAGTTCCGCGGCTAGAGCGGAATAGCCGCTTTGGTGTGAACAGTTATATTACCGCATACCCACTCGGTTTTCTCTACCGCAGACGGTAGCGAATACCGCTTAGGTTTGAATAGGCCTACCGCTCCGGCCCCGGCGACACACCGGTGTGTCGCGAATTAATCGCGAATTTAATGTTTATTTACCTATTACATAAGATTTATAAAACCAACTGCAAGAATTTTTGTGTACATGCTTCAGTATCATCTAAACAACGTATCCTAAAAAAAAGTTATTTTTTGAGCGATGTTTTTTTATTAGTGATGGGTTTGTTATTTTTTCACATTTAAAAATAATTTATCAAAAAATATTTTTATGTGTACTGTACAACGGGGCTGCCGCTCGACGGAGGCGGTCTACGCGGAAGTGCGCATAATCCATAAATTTGTGCGTAATGAAAATAATGCATTTCTGAGAAACAGATTCATATACAAATACTTATGCTAATGTAAATATTTTGCTATTATTTCAAATTTATTTTTATTTGTTATTCTAAACAACTCCTTAAATTTCTTGCAGTTCAATTTTTAACGCCATAGACATTATGTAGTTAGTCGGTCAATGAGGAATACTCCCGTTAGTTACTCCCGTCTCAAAAGCTGAGCAGATGAAGAACAATACTGCGGATGTGTGAACATCACATACCGAGACTTTTCCGTGCCTCGGAAAGAACGTAAGATATTTAATTCAAGTAATATCTTCCTATAAGAAAACGGACACAATATTTCATCATGCGGGCGAAGCGGATGCATGGTTGTGTCTTTTAAAAATAATGCAAGTTTTTTTCGGCATCCCTTTTTCATAGATGGGAAATCATCAAATGACTCCTTCAGACTCTTACTGACTAAAACCCATCCGTGTTCCTCCTAATGGCCTTTGCGTTCCAGGGCCGCGGTGACTCTTTCGAACAAATTCCGCAACCCTGATACATTCCCCTACTGATAGAACCGGGTACATCTTACAAACATAATAAATACATTCGCAGCTGGTGAGCGTTCGTAAATCTTCTGAGAAGCGAACGTTTGACCGACACTATCTAAATAGCAAGGCGAAGAGAGCCTCACGCCGCCCGTCTGTTGTATCATCACGATTTTTAACTTTCTGGGGTAAACAGCGGTGCTGAAAGCTGGAGGTGTGGACTGGAAAATTATTTTCTTCAGAGTGATTTTGAAATAATACGAGTACTCACGTACAGCAAGTTTTTTATTACCATCCAAATTTTTTAACAACAAAACAGTATTGGATAACATTTTCTTTTTCCTTTCATGAATTTATTTTTAGCAATAGTAATAATCATGATTGTTATTAATACTTCGCCCTTGGAAATTATTTGGATTGGGCAAATTGTAAGTAATAGGGTTTTTCCATCTGGGATTTCTCGTTAGCAGACCAGAATTTGAATTTGCGCCGGCGGATTATGCTCGCACCTTACACAATCCTTAAAAATAACTAGTAACATATCGTTGTTCGGTTCACCTCTGCCCAATCCAGGAGAATACAGTTGTTATGATACGTTACTCAAATTGATAAAATAATATATGGGGCAAACGGAAATCCCATCTTACTGTATATTCCACATAATCCCACGAAAACATTCCTCTTTCGGACACTTTAATATCCGTGGCTCGATAAATACTGGTTCGTTGGTAGTAGCGAGGCTTAGCCAAGATTACCAGACGATTGATTAATGTACTTACGTTTTTATATTTTCTAGTGTAAGGAAAATAGAATATTTACTTGTTATTTCCATACTTCTCATGACAGAATGGAATAAAAAAACGTGTTGCGCCGACCCCAAGTAACATGGGATAAGGGCAGGAAGATGATGATGATTTCCATACTTCTCATGATGTTTTATGCAAAGTCGTAAGCATTTATTCTCGTTGCGGTATTATTCGAAAGAGTCACCGCGGCCCTGGAATGCCCTTTGCGTTCCAGGGCCGCGGTGACTCCTTCCGCTGGGCGGAGCGCAAGGGAGTGTCAGACTCTTAGTGACTAAAACACATCCGTGTTCCTCCATTATGCCCTTTATGTTCTAGGGCCGCGGTGACTCTTTCGAACAAATTCCGCAGCAGATGTTATGCTTGAGAACACTTTCTGAATGAAGACCAATTAGAAACATCATCATCTGCCGAGCCTTTTCCGAAACATGTTGGGGTTGACTACAATTATTACTATTACGTCTATTTTACATGAAGTGGCTACATATCTGACCGCCATAACCCAGTAACTGGGTAATATGATAAATACAATTGGTAAGACTGCTTTGTATAACTCCAACGTCTCCAACCGCCAAAGATTAACTAACGACAAAGATCAACGCCTATCCATGAACATTGTCATAATATGTAATGTGCATAGTTTAATCATCATCATCATATCAGCAGAAAGACATCCACTGCTGGACATAGACCTCCCCCAAGTATCGCTAAAACAACTGATCCTGTGCGTCTCGCATCCATCGGCTACCCGCACCAGGTCATCGGTCCATCTTGTGGGAGGCCTTTCAACGCTGCGTCTTCCGGTTCGCGGTTGCCACTTCAGAACTTTTCGGCTCCATCGATCATCTGTTCTGCGAGCAATGTGCCCTGCCCACTGCCACTGAATGGTTCAGAATTTAAAAACAAACACATACCCCAGATTCTTAATCCATCCTCTCCGCAGACAAGTATTAAACAGCTTGCAATCTCCTTCCATTTCCACTCGCACTTGCATATGAAATGCGAGCGTTAACATTTAAATACTTACAAGACGCCGGTGTTGCAAGCGGGTTGCATTTTATTTATTTCGGTTCACCGCCACTTTTCAGACACTCATTTAAGATAGCGCCATTCGCACGTCGGCTGCGTTTGCCGGTGAGCATATGGGGCCTCTCCACTGGAATTAAATCGTCTTACTTTTATTTAACTAGAAGTCCAACGGATGTCTTGTAATAAACTTAGAATAAAGATCGCAAACTATTAATATTGAAAAATTGACCCTTCAAAGGGGGTCGGGGTGCGCGGGCGAAGTGTATAAACGGATATTCATCATCACATATCAGCCGAAAGACTGCTGGACATAGGCTTCACCCAAGTGTCACCACAACAACCGGTCCTGTGCGTCTCGCATCCATCGGCTACCAACGACCCTCACCAGATCATCGGTCCATATTGTGGGAGGCCTTTCAACGATGCGGTCGCTACTCCAGCAATTTTCGAAAACGGATATTATTGGCTTCCAATAATATCCGACATTTCAGGGCTTCTTCTTCTTTATCGTGTGGGCAGTAAGGTCTAACGACCCCACACACCCTTTTTTTATTTTTTATGGATAATCATCAAATGACTCCTGCCGCTCTGGGTGGAGCGAGTGTCAGACTCTTATTGACTAAAACCCATACGTGCTCCTTTTGCTTTCCAGGGCCACGGTAACTCTTTCGAACAAAATGAAACACGACCGAAATGAGTTCGGCCCCATCATCCATCCTTTCTACGAGCAATATGCCCTACACCACAGCCACTGCCACATCGTCTGCACCACTCTACGAAGACTGAGGACATCGTAGAGTACATACGGGCGAATACCAACTGGACCTTGAGGGTGGAGAAGTTGGAGGTGCGCCATAACTCCAATTTCAAGTCGTTCGTGGTCGCGCACCACGAACGACTTGAAATTGGTGTTATGGCGCGCCTCCAACTTCTCCAGGTCCAGTTCCGACTCATCATTTGGTGACCTGCCTAAAGGTGTGCTGTATCGGCGTTTCCGCGGCCGGCTACGCGACAGCTCGCAGCATAACATGACGCCGTCACTTCGTGTGCAGTTTTTAAGTTTTTTATTGCACACATAATATGTATTAGTTATTGTTTGTATTCTTCTATATTATATTATTATGTATTGTGTTTTATAGGCCTTATAATTGCCTGAAATAAAGGATAAAGAAAAAATAAGGCTATGTTGGTAATCTTGGGTCTTTACGGATTATATTCATTTCTGATTCGAGGTAATGGGTTGTGGCGGGTCCGATAGGTAGTCGCTCCACGTAAAATACTAGTATTCAGCTAAACCCCGTTGCACTGGAAGCCGACCCCAATATAGTTGAGAAAAGGATAGGATAGATGATGATTCATTTCTAAATCGATCACCCAAGTAGGCATAGCCTTCTAAGTGAGGAAAATAACAAGCACCACAAAAACCGGTCAAGTGCGAGTCAGACTCGCGCACGAAGGGTTTCGTACCATTATCTATAAAACGGCAAAAAAATCACTTTTGTTGTATGGGAGCCCCAGTTAAACATTTATTTTATTCTGTTTTTAGTATTTTGTTGTTATAGCGGCAACAGAAATACATTATCTGTGAAAATTTCAATTGTCTAACTATCACGGTTAGACAGTTGAACCTAGTGACAGACAGACAGACGGACAGCGGAGTCTTAGTAGTAGGGTGCCGTTTTTATCCTTGGGGTACGGAACCCTACAAATCAAACCAATGAAATTTACTTACACTTTAAACTACAACGACCATTGCACCCGTGAGTTTGTGAAACAACAACACACCGATAGTAATGACCAACGTTGCAGAGATGCATAATATGACGATCAGTAAAGTTTGATCCATTGTTACAAATAACATCCACCGATTTAATCTTGGAACATGTTTAATAGATCTTTGTAAGATTCAGCCTAAATCGCTCGAGCACTTGGCGTCGTAATGACGTTTTAGTTAAATGACATTAACATGATTTTTTTTAAGGTTGCTAGGACGTGTAGGAGGCTGTTTAAGGAATGTGGACGACGAAGGCTCTGCCACCTGGTGGCGCAAATCCTTTTTGAACTTCACATTATAAAAAACACATTCATTTAACTTAATGAAAATGTATTGTTGAATTTCTGGATGCTCGAACACGTAATAGAAAAATACAAATAAATCAAATGGTGTAAAATTCTATTACTTTCACAAAGGCCACACACACTCGCGGTGTTAAGCCCATTTGCACAAACCAGTTATGTTTTAACCCCGAGTTAGTTGCTAACCCGGGGTCGTTATGTACGAAATAAGTTATTTAACTCGTGTTAGCAACTAACTTGGTGTTAAAAGTTGACTCTGGTGGCAAAGGGGCCTTTTTTATGGATGGGAAATCATCAAATGACTCCTGCCGCTCTGAATGGAGCCGGAGTGTGAGACTCTTACTGACTAAAACTCAGCCGTGCTCCTCGTAGTGCCCTTTGCTTTCCAGGGCTGCGGTAACTCTTTCGAATAAAATCCGCAACCCTGGCAGGCTCTGGCCCTAACGGGCCTCTACTCCTATGCTGACATCTCTTTGAGGCGCGCGTGAAACACGCGCCGTCGGCTCGGGCCTGGCTTTGATCGGACGGTGGCCGGGAATCGCCGACGCCCGGTGCGTCTCCCTATGTTGCGGCGGCTGGGGTGTGAGGGTTGTCTCTCCCTCACGCGGCTCGCCTCCTCCTTCACTAGCATTACTGCTTCGCAGAAGGAGGTGGCGGCTTCCCATGTCTCCTCGCTCCGGACCATGGATTGAACCAGGGCCGGATGCGATAGGTCACCGCCGCCGATCGCCTCGACGAGGACATGGCGTTGCTCCGCCCGAGCGGAGCAGACGTCCACCGTAAGCTACACCGTTTCCTCCGGAGCAAAGGGGCCTTAGTTTTTTAAAGTTTTTGACAATGCCAACACTCAGTGGCCGCCTAGTCGTACTGTGCTTTGACCCGAGGACCTAACATAATCTACCGGCTACTACAAGAGTGTATTTTGGGTACCCGCACTTAATACCTGAAGGTGTTAAGTACCTAAAATACACTCTCCGAAAGCCATTTACTAGGCAGTTCGTGCAAAACTGTATTACAGGAAAATATTAACTTAAAGTAAAGACTTCTTTTATATCCAAAACAAAATGCTTCCCATAGTCGACCCACCCAATTTGCAAGGAAGACATTATACATTTTTCGTTTTCGAGTTCACCCTCCGTAATGCCATCTACCTTTATAATGAAACCACGTGAAAAAGGTCGCTTGCCACTATTTCTGTGACACACTTTCTGTACTAAGGCTTAACTGAAAAAAAAGGTCTAACGGCACTGAGGTCCGTTTGCGCAAAACGTGTCTATTATAACAGCGAAACCCGACCTTAAGGGAATCATGAGTCCCCTTTTAATTTGAAAGAGAAATCGAAACCTGTATGTGTCGGCGGCCTTCGATTCACCAAATTTCCAGTACTATCGACTCAAAATATCAGCGCTTTTGTTAAGACGATGTAAGAGTCATTTTCGTGTAAAAAACAGTTTGGTTTAAGTTTGTTTGAGGTCACTCAATGGGAATACGTGATATAATTCGCGTTTTGCATGGAAATTTCGTTAGATACTTTTGTGTTATCTAGATTTTTGTTTATTATTGGTTTTCTTTTGTATTACAGGCTACTTTGTGCGTGTATGTTTACTGTATTGTTTGTACCTAGAATATTCTACTTCTAGATGAAGGTCTTTCCCAAACACCTTTACTCTTCTAGGTGTGTTGGCTTCTCCACCGTAAACGCCTCACGTCACCGTTATCTGAATCTATATCTGCGACCGTAACTCTCAACTTCAGGGGGTCTACTCTCTAAGCCCGAAGTCCGTAGAATCGGCCTTAGTGTCGGGCGTTTTCTACTCCGTATCACCTACGGACTTACGATTAGTCCCGAACCCGAACTATATAAGAATGAATGACAACATGATTTGACAGTTGTTCTTAGTTCGGGTTCGGGACTAATCGTAAGTCCGTAGGTGATACGGAGTATATTGCTATTACTTCTAACTGACAGTGTTTCTAATAACTCGGTGAAATCTACATTTTAAAGATCATTATTTTCATAACACCAACATTGACCTCGAACTGCCTCTTTTTTCAGAGCAGCAATATTATGAAAAACATCTACCTACCAACGCATAATTACTCTTGCCAGTGCCGAATGATTGATTGAGGGTCGGTCGGACCCTCCCAATAAGCTCTTAATTGCTAATCACCTGTTCTTAGCCAGCGCTTGTGACTTACCGCTAAATTACCCTAATTCATCAAATTATTTTGAATCTAGGAGATGCATTTTGGCTGTTGGAATACAGCCGGGGACGATTCTATAAACATGTCGAAGTGAAGGCTTGGGTGAAGTGATCACGTAAGAAGTAAGCAGCCCAGTCATTCCATCTTGTTCATATGGTTTGACAGCTCACTTGTCGTTCACTTCGCTTAAGTTTTCACTTCGACATGTTTACAGAATCGCACTGATGTATGTTACATGGACGATCAGTGAATCCTACCGCGATTAACCGTAGTGATATTCGGAGTCTACGCAGGCACTAGATCTATACAAATAAAAAATGTATACATATATAGGTACTAGGGTTATGAATATAAATGTGGATGTATGGAGAGGAAGAGACGTATGGAGCCAAAGAAAAGATGTATGTATTGTGTGATTAGCGATATAAAAGAAAAGGGAGTTAGTGATAGTGTGACGACTGATAGGACAGAATGGAAGAAACGACCCCAAGTAACAAGGGATAAGGGCAGGAAGATGATGATGATACTCGTACATATATAGGTACTAGCTTTTCACTTGTTAGTAAGTGGCATAGATTTTCGCAAAAAAGTAGCCTAAAACCGCCTCCAGGAACTACAGTTACTAGGAAATATAGTTGCGGAATTTGTTCGAAAGAGTCACCGCGGCCCTGAATCGCAAAGAGCTTTTGGAGGAACACGGATGGGTTATAATCAGTAAGAGTCTGACACTCCCTTCCACTCTGCCCAGAGCGGAAGACGTCATTTGACGATTTTCTATCCTTAAAAAAAAAGAAACCCATCTATCTCTGTACCAAAAAATCATCAAAATCGGTTCAGTTTTGGCGTGAAAGCGTAATAAACAAATAATCAAAAAACTCACTTTCACAGGTATAATATTATAAGTTAAGATATTCTGTGTACCGTTCAGCAATACATTATTGCTGAACGGTACATAAAATATCTTAACTTATAATGTGTGAGATTACGAAAAAGGTAATTAGGTTCAATTAAATATCATAATATTTTTTTTTTAAAGTCAACATTTGGTAATATTTAAAGTTGCAACAAACAGTATCTAATAACAATATTGTTTCTCAGAGTTATTTTTCGAAATATTTAGAAGTTATTTTTGCAGTCAATTAAATCAATATTCTGCATGCACAAATATTTAACCCGACTACGGAACCCTTTGCGCGGTCCATCATGCCATTGGCCGGCTTATGTAAAATATTATGGTCATGTTTACTATAATGTAAAAAAAACTAGAACCCTGAATTGCTATCCAGACTGAAATCTTATCGCTTAAGAAAAATCAAAGGTATGCAGTAGACGTAAGAGTTATTTACGAGCAGCTTCTAAAAATAATATCAACAGAACTAAGTAAATAAAATAAACGTAACAAAGATTCCCTCGGAGACTCAGGTTTATGTATGCCTGTTAAGACCGGGTTGGCATGTAGGCGTTTAGGTTCCGTAGGTTAATAGTCGTTTAAGGGTGATTTTTCCAGGGTTATGTGATTTTTCTAAAGAGTTCGTCGCGGCCCTGAAACGCCAAGGGTAGGAAATCGGATGGGTTTTAGTCAAAGAGCCTGACATTATCTTCCACTGCGCCCAGAGTAGGTGGAATCATTTGATGATTTCCCTTACATAAAAGAGAGCTGTTGACCAACAGAACCGATACTTCAAACCGAACTTTTCTAAAACACGATGAGCCATTTATAAAATTAAAAGGATTCTTTTATCTTCCTACGGAACCCTAAAAAGTTGCCTCATGAAAATAATATACGGGCACCGTCCTTGCTACGACTTCAACTAAGTCGAAGAAATGGTTCATGCTTTGTAGGATTTTCTACTGCATTAATACACGAACGGACTCATGTATGATTTCAGTTCCTTTTGAGTTGTAGTAATAAAGGGAATATCTACGGGTTTTCATTTTAATATTATGATAGTTGGTGTGTTTTTTCATTTAGATATCTTTTTATTCAGTCTAGAAGATGAGATAGTTTTATCCAGTACTCTATGGCCAATACGCTTACTTATTACTACGTTTTAGCTTTTCGATTTAAAAAAAAAACGAAAAATCCTTAAGCGGGCCGTACACGTTCAAGTAGTTTGATCAAACAGACTGGTTCAAACAGTTTGATCAAATTGGCATGATTGTCTGTGGGGAAATTTCATAAAAAATGAGACGTCAAATGGCATGACGAAATACGAAATTTCGTGTATTACTTGAACGTGTATGGTCGGCATAATGCGGGTCATAGACGTTCAAATAATTTGATCAAATAGACTGGTTCAAACTGTTTGATGAAACAGAGATACGAATATTACTTCATGCTATTTGACAACTCATTTTTGATCTTTCCCCACAGACATTCATGCCAATTTGATAAAACTGTTTAAACCAGCCTATTTGATCAAAATAGTTGAACGTGTATGACCCGCATAATACGATGGTTGATGATCGGTCGGTTCTTGATAGCCTCGAGAGTGCAGCAGCGAGAAATGATTGTAAGGAATTCCGACTGTATCAATCACTCAATCATCAATGCAATTGGATTCATTTCATTCAATGCAATGCAAGTTCTCGTCAAAGTACATGCACCAAAAGATTAAAAATCGTAACAAAAATATTTCATACTAATTTAAAAGTAAAAGCACGCGACATCTGCTGCAAACGTTCAGGTGAAGGTTTAAGTAAGCATTAGACGGACGTTTAAACGTTGTTTAGAGCAGTAACGAGCAATTAGGATGCAAACACATTAGGGCACTGGACTAAGGCTGCGTTTCCACCAGAGATGAGCGAGGATGCGTAGCCTTGGATGAATCGCTGTGCTTAGCGAGGCTAGGTAAATGAAGCGATTCTATTGGTTCTTAACATCGCTCGATACGCCTCCTCGCACATCTCTGGTGGAAACGCTCCCTTAATGCGGTAATGCTTGTTTTGACGACTGTAGAACTTGAGGGGTTGATGTTAGTGTTATTATATTTTGTAGAAGAGAAGTTAAAGGACACTTTTGTTATCGTACAAGTTCCCTTACCAGGGCCATAGAATTTTAATGAAATTCAGCACACGAGTAGAACACTCGGGTGATGGCGCTTGCAGTAGCTGGTTCCTATTATTCTTAGGCACTTATTATTATAAATGCGAAAATAACTCTGTTTGTTGTCATCGGCTGAACAGATTTTGAATCTTGGCACATGGGTAATATCTTGGAATAGGACATAGGATTATACAGCGTGTAACGGGGTCATTGTACTCAGCATTATGAATATCTTTTACTATGGAACCAACCCCGAAATCGCGAAAAAAAATCGACTGCTCCATACATTTATGTGCGCATAACTCGACAAAATGTACTAAATTGCTGGTTTTTTTTCGCGATTTCGGGGTTGGAATGAAAAAAAATCAACTGCTCCACACATTAGAAATGTAAGGAGCAGTTGATTTTTTTCTCATTTTGATTCAGTAGGTGTGGCTGCAATTAATTGTGCCTTGTTAGTCAAGCTTGATAGTTAAAAGACTAAATTAAAACGCTATAAAGCAGCTTGGCTCATAATTATGCAAAAGCACAGATGCTAGAACATTTCTCAAAAGTTTAACTAATAACTCGCGATGCATAACAAGCAGTAGTTCTTTCGCGTCTGGTGCAGTATTTAGCAGAAAACTACAGAATAATCTACTCTATGAACATAGAGTAAGGAGACCCGAGACTACTCCGTGTAACAATAATAACAATTGCTTAGGTCGTTCTTTAAGGTTAAGCAACGGCTACCGAGGTCTGTATGTGCACGGGTTTTGGGATTAACATACTGTAACTTCCTCCTCCAAGTTAGTCGTTGCGACTTTGGAAGCGTCCAGCAAAAATATAAATACCTAGTATTTTGAATTACAGACATAATATTCTCTTTTCCTTGAGGGTCTTGTAGTAGCTAGCCATTTGTGCTGGATGTGTAAACAATTATTAGTTTAATTTTGTGTAGTTTAATTATTAGTTTTATTTCTAACATTTTATAAGTAGCGTACAGACCCAGAGCCCTGAGGTACTACAATACCGAAACTCCTCCGTGTCTCGGAAAGCATGTTAAGATGATCTTTGGCAGTCGTTACGGGTAGACAAGGTCAGAAAATCTCATCAGTCTTGTCACTGTCATATTCCTAGTTATTGTGTTGTCACTTATGCAGTCAGAATGAGTACATTAGTTGTAGTTTAAAAGTGGCGCCCCTTGCCAGTGATGGAAAAGTTGAAAGGTAACCGCTTGTCCTGGAATGGTCCTATAAAGAAGAGGGATAAAACGCATGTAACAAAAAGAGTTAAGAATAGATATAAATGTGAATGGATGGAGAGGGAGAGGGAGGCCAAAGAAAAAATGGATGGATTGTGTGAGGAGCGATATGAAAGGTAAGGGAGTTAGTGATGGCGTGACGGCTGTTAAGACAGAATGGAAGACAAAAACGTGTTGCGCCGACCCCAAGTAACATGGGATGAGGGCAGGAAGATGATGGAGATCAGATGGGCAGACGCTCCATTTAAAATACTGGTGATCAGCTGTATCCAGTAAGATGCCCCCAAAATTGTTGGGAAAAGGCGTTATGCGTTAAGAAAAACGGAGATGCTCCGATGGTCACTGCTAGAGACGGCATCGATAAAACTTTCTACACAAACCAAGCATGTCAGGAGGTGCCATTGTTTGATCATATAAATTGACGACCAATAGGGTATTCGGCTATAAAAATATACATGAATGACAACTTATTTGAAAGATGTAACCAAAATAGCACGATTTGTGAATATAATAATAAAATCAGTGGAAAAATAGTGAAGTCATACGATTTTGAAATTATACTTCTATCCTCGTCAGTCAACACTCAATACGTCGTTTGTATTGGATGTTGCGAATTTTGTATGACGGGACTTGCGAATGACGTCACATGCGATTAGTGCCTTTTTTATGGATGGTAAATCATTAAATGACTCCTGTCGTTTTGGGTGGAGCGGGAGGGAGTATCAGACTCTTACTGACTAAAACCCATCCGTGCTCTTCCTAGTGCCCTTTGCTTTCCAGGGCCACGGTAACTCTTTCGAACAAAATCCGCAACCCTGGCAGGCATAAGTACCTTTGTTTAGTTTTTTGACTGCGTCTTGTCTTTACCACAGATATGAGACAAACAAAACCAGTCAAATACCCTACTATTCTGACTATAGCTGTAATTGCGCGGGCACGAATACTATTATTAATATCAATTACGTCACTGCCTGCCGGTGCGTCATTCCTCGCTCTATGTATGCAATAAATCTAGGGACAGATAACTTTGTAACACATATTTTAACCTAGTTAACTAACTTAAAACATGGACTTAGTTAAACGCAGATTAACCGTGTTTTGTTAGTTTAATAAGAGTTATTAGAACATAAAGTTAACTAATGTTTAGGATTTGTGGTTTAGGGAAGTGAACAACTTTAAAGGCTCCCGCAAATAGGCGTTTTTAGGGTTCCATAGCCAAATGGCAAAAAAACGGAACCCTTATAGATTCGTCACGTCTGTCTGTCTGTCTGTCCGTCCGTATGTCACAGCCACTTTTTTCCGAAACTATAAGAACTATGCTGTTGAAACTTGGTAAGTAGATGTATTCTGTGAACCGCATTAAGATTTTCACACAAAAATATATAAAAAACAATAAGTTTTGGGGGTTCCCCATACTTAGAACTGAAACTCAAAAATTTTTTTTCATGAAACCCATACGTGTGGGGTATCTATGGATAAGTCTTTAAAAATTATATTGAGGTTTCTAATATCATTTTTTTCTAAACTGAATAGTTTGCGCGAGAGACACTTCCAAAGTGGTAAAATGTGCCCCCCCCTGTAACTTCTAAAATAAGAGAATGATAAAACTAAAAAAAAATATATGATGTACATAACCATGTAAACTTCCACCGAAAATTGATTTAAACGAGATTTAGTAAGTAGTTTTTTTTTAATGCGTCATAAATCGTAAACCGCAATTTACCTTTTACTTGCTGCTACGGAACCCTTCATGGGCGAGTCCGACTCGTACTTGGCCGCTTTTTTATATTTCTATGGATACACGCGTCGGCGAAGTTGGGATGGTGACGGAAATGTAGCGGATGTATCCACCAGTGTTGACGTATGTGTCTGACAGACCGGGTGGTTCGCAAATGTAGAAAAACTTTGGTCTCCGCTGTCAATTTGTGCCATGGTTCCGATTAGCTCTTTATTCAACATCTCCTACCTTCAAAACGCACCGAGGTAATGTCGCAGGCCTTATCGCCTCATCATCGTCATCATCATCATAATATTATATCAGATTTTTCCACATTTTTTTCTATTATTTGGATTAAAAACCAAACTACTCATGAACCGATTTCGAATCTTAAAATCCTTTCAAATAAAACAAGATTTTTTCAAATCGGTTCATAAATGACATTAGCAAACACAAAAAAAAACCAATCGAATTGAGAACCTTCTCCTTTTTTGAAGTCGTTTACAAAGCGAATTTCATTCAGCTACAGCATAAATCGTTTTGGGAACACATTCATTGTGCGTGCAGCTAAGGAGTGGAGTTCCCTGCCAGAGTCTGTGTTTCCTGATAGCTACAACCTGGGAGTCTTTAAGTGTAGAGTGAATAGGTTACTTCTAGGCAAGGGTGCTCAATCTTCGACCATATCATCGCTTACCATCAGGTGAGATAGTGGTCAAGCGCGTGCCTATCAATCTTCTATAATATAAAAATGAATCGCAAAATGTGTTGGTAAGCGCATAACTCAACAACGCCTTGACCGATTTCACTTTTTTTTTTGTTGTGTTTGTTATTGTTAGGAGAAGGTACTTATGACAAAAAAAAATAATTAAGAAATTGCGCGGAAAATTAGAAAATTTAAGAATCCTTAGGGTAGGTGTAGGGTAGGTGTAGGGTAGGTGTAGGGTAGGTGTAGGGTAGGTGTAGGGTAGGTGTAGGGTAGGTGTAGGGTAGGTGTAGGGTAGGTGTAGGGTAGGTGTAGGGTAGGTGTAGGGTAGGTGTAGGGTAGGTGTAGGGTAGGTGTAGGATAGGTGTAGGGTAGGTGTAGGGTAGGTGTAGGGTAGGTGTAGGGTAGGTGTAGGGTAGGTGTAGGGTAGGTGTAGGGTAGGTGTAGGGTAGGTGTAGGGTAGGTGTAGGGTAGGTGTAGGGTAGGTGTAGGGTAGGTGTAGGGTAGGTGTAGGGTAGGTGTAGGGTAGGTGTAGGGTAGGTGTAGGGTAGGTGTAGGGTAGGTGTAGGGTAGGTGTAGGGTAGGTGTAGGGTAGGTGTAGGGTAGGTGTAGGGTAGGTGTAGGGTAGGTGTAGGGTAGGTGTAGGGTAGGTGTAGGGTAGGTGTAGGGTAGGTGTAGGGTAGGTGTAGGGTAGGTGTAGGGTAGGTGTAGGGTAGGTGTAGGGTAGGTGTAGGGTAGGTGTAGGGTAGGTGTAGGGTAGGTGTAGGGTAGGTGTAGGGTAGGTGTAGGGTAGGTGTAGGGTAGGTAGCCAGTTGCCGGGAGCGAAGCCACGGGGGACACCTAATAATAATAATAAAAAAAATTTATAGAAGATCAACAACCTCTTGTCATTGGTTTGCATATTAAGCGTAGTTTGATTAAAACAATTGTAAGCTGGTCAGTGAACGGCATTTGTAAATTTCGAAGGAATTAAGCCGGCTGCCAACCAATAGCTAAGCTTTTTTTTTTTGGAAATTATCTTTGAGTGTCAGACTCTTACTGACAAAAACCCATCCGTGTTCCTTCTTATACCTACCTCTCTTTCGAACAAATTCCGGAACCCTGGCTAAGCAAGGTTATGTACAAAAGAATTAAACATGATTTGGCTAGAAAAAGTGATTTGTAATAACAAATTACTCGTAATCCTCCCGATCGAATTTCGTTAACGTTGGTCAATATTATAGACATTACAATAGAAAATCCCAGTCACAAGTTTTGTCGAACTCAGGACCCCATGCTTGGCAATCGAACTTGCAACAACGAGGCCAACGGGGAAGGTACTATTGATATTATTATTTTGGTTAACCTCTCAAGCCCGGAAATGTGAAAGAAAGTTCATACAGACACGCTATATTCAGTCCGTCGCGCTTGGTCACGCTTCACATTATTCATACACGATCGCATACGAACTTGCTAAAGCCATGCTACTTATGTCATTTAACTAGAACGTCGAAATCACGTCAAATGCTCGATAGTTCTTGCAAATATTTGCAAGTAAACATGTTCCTTGATTTTAACATAAAATCAGTGGACGTTTTCCTAATGGATAATAATTATAATGGATAATACTTTAATAATCGTGTTATGCATTGCATTTTCATTTGCAACGGTACTGGCTTTCCTGCTATTGTATTTGTATTATAGACTTACTGGTACACTTATCCTATTAGTATAAGTGTTCGTGAATTTTACTGGTTTGTTTTTTGTATTCGGAGATTTTCTTCACTTTTTTATGGATGGGAAATCATCAATTGCCACCCCCGCTCTAGGCGGAGTGGGTGGGAGTGTCAGACTCTTACTGACTAAAACCTACCCGTGTGCTTTCAAAAGCGCTTTGCGTTCCAGTGTCCAGTAACTCTTTCGAACAATACCGCAACCCAGGCAGGCACTGGCCCCAGCGGGCTCCGTCAACTATCCTGACATCTCTTTGATGCGCTCGTCGAACACAACGGCCGTCAACTCGGGGTTCCCCAAGTTGGTTAAAGGGGGACGTAGAAGGATGCTTGGAGTCTCCATGTGCGACCAAATAGATTAGAAATGAATAGATAGAAAAACCAAAGTTACCTAACAAATTGCTCGCAGAACGGATGGCCTTTGGGACTGAAATCGAACTGGCGATCGCGTACCGGAAAACGTAGCGTTTTGGAAGGCCTCTCGTGGTAGACCAGCCAAGTGGTGTAAGGGCAATGAAAATCCGTTGCTTGCAAGAAGAACTGGACCGGGTGTTTTGGCCCTGGCTAATGTCCAGCGGTGTCTTACGGCTTAAATGATAAATGCGATTTTCTTTACAGTGGTGTTTTTATTTGGGACTGTTGCGTTTTGGTAACCGAGTGGTGTTTATGAGTGTCGGCCGCACGGGTTGAACTTGAAGACGACGTGAAGCTACACTTGCCGAGGTCGGTCTGTGGATGGGTGACCATCCACTTTCCTCCGTATCACGGAAAGGAACTTTAATTAAGCCGTTGGTCCCGACAGTAATTTGAACATATTTGAAAGTTGATACGGATAGTAAGAAGCTATACAATCTGCGCCAAGGTGTTTCGCAATAAGTGTCTAAACACACTATGCCGAAGTTACGCGACCGAAGTTCAGC
This sequence comes from Melanchra persicariae, assembly GCA_947386135.1. Lineage (NCBI taxonomy): Eukaryota > Metazoa > Arthropoda > Insecta > Lepidoptera > Noctuidae > Melanchra > Melanchra persicariae. The sequence continues at coordinate 11,626,037 of OX376667.1, read as the reverse complement.
ACAATTACGCCTGCAATGCTATTTGAATTACTGACGACACACTATGCCGAAATTACGTTGCGTTATAGCGTACAGCCGAACTTCAGTCGGGCGTAAGTTCAGCGGAAATTCGGCGGCAACGTATTCTGTAGAACACACATTATACGCGACCTTTATTTTGCATTTGTCTGTCCGGCTGTTTAGATAACACGACACGACGCCGCGACAGCGCTCGAAACACTGAATATACACACAAAATTGCGCAACTGAATTTCCGCCGCGTAAGTTCGGCACTTATGGTGTGTCATATCAGCCGAATACGTTGGAACGTAAAATCAGCCGCGGAACTTCGGTCGCGTACGTTCGGCATAGTGTGTTTAGACACTAATAGTTGGGAAAAAGCTAGGCTAGCCTCACGATACGCATTTTATACTATCTATGCATCTTATACTATCTATATAATTGTCTGAGTATTGAAAGATATGTCAAAACTTAACATCCTCTAGTAAACGTTAAAAAACATCCTATCGACTCAAGGAAGAGTTTTGGCCGAAAGGTGTGCTGTATCGGCGTCTCCGCGGCCGACTAGCGACACCTCGCAGCGTAACATGACGCCGTCACTTCGTGTGCAGTAGTTTTTAAGTATTTTTGTAAATATTAGTTATTGTTTTTATACCTAGGTAATAATAATAATATAATAATAACTTTATTTGACGTAGAAATTATACAACCATATATGTGAAGCCCCTGACTCCTGTGCTAGGTGAACCTGTGTTACAGGAATCAGTGTCCTCCGCCTTATATCAAAACACAGTTAAATTTTTATGTACATAATAAAAAACCAGTAAACACTAGTTGGTATTGAAATAGTAAAACTTAACAATCTATACATATAATAAAACTGTAGAAGAGGTCAATTCTGTACATTGAATATAAACTAAAAAAAATACTCCAGGGGTGCTTTATACAAACAGTAGAAGCCAAAAATATTTTTTTTTATTTTTTTGTCTGTCTGTCTGTCTGTCTGTTGTTCGTCTTTCACGCAAAAACCACTGGACGGATTTTAATGAAACTTTTTTTGTTGTATAGCTATTAGTCCTCGCCAACATATAGGCTATAATTTATTTTGAAGATCTGAATACAAGACGTGGAACCTTAGCAGCCCGGCTAATCTATAAGAGATATTAATATACCGCTTTAGGAATAGTTGGTCAACATGATGAGTACTGTCTGTCGACATAAAAAAAATGAAGGTCTAGAGCATCTGATGTGGAACCCTTTCAGGGAGCTAAGCTATCGGCTATTTTAATCAATTGTCAACAGATCTCATAGTCCGTTTGGTTTAAAGCTTGCTTCTCGAAAGACTAGGTTTGGGTTCAAATCCCACAAATTTTGTAATTATTTTTGAATTATTTTAATCTTATTTATTTCCTTATTTTTTTTATTCCTACCAAACCTAATATTTTCAAATATTAATAATATGTTATTGCTGTATTTTGCATATCTCTTTAGAAAGACAAGCAGAACCTATTTTTTGTTTATATGTATTATGTTTCGTTTGCATCGTGATAAAAAATACAAAACTAATGTAGAAAACATTCACATAAACCTGATAGGATTATGGCAATCTAGAAGAAATCAACTTATTATCTACATGCATAGTAAGTAGGGGTAAGTATCTTTAATGACACTTGCAATGCCATCTGTTGAGCGAAACTGTACTTACCATCAACAGCACGAGAATTACACCAAAAAGTATTTTTTAGTTAAAGATTCTTTTGATACTTACCAGGCGTTACGCATTTGATGCAAAAATAAAATTGCTCCACTGACTTTGTTTTCATTTTTTTTTTACTTTTGATAGGAACGCGTTTGACCACTATCTCACCTGATGGCAAACGATGATGTGATCGAAGATGGAGCACGCTTGCCTATAAGTAACCTATTCACTCTTGATAAGACTCCCAGGCTGTAACTATCCAGAAACACGGACTCAGTCAGGGAATTCCACGCCATGTGTTTCCAAAACGTTTTGTTCATGTGGGTGTGAGGTCCATCGTGTACCGGTGGCGTACCGCCGTACGTCTTGTGGTCCGATGATGGAACGAGCTTGGCGGAATTAAACTATGCAATTCCGTCGCACACTCCCCAAAATGCAACCGATAGAAAACCGAAAGGCTAAAAACTCGGCTTCGATGCTCAAGACTTTCACCTCTTGAATTTCTTTCCCAGGATCTCCATCATTCCTAATTATTTTCTGTTAATTTTGAAACAAAACTGTTCAATTCCCAGTCAGCTGGTGATTCGTCGTGACCAGCCTAGGGCCAGAAATTACCAGTAGCGGGTTTCACACTCCAGAGCTTCAAGGGGAACTGTGGATCCCTGGGCAATGACGACGCCACAGAAGAACTCGCGAAGATAGGTTTCGAGATGGTAGTGCTGGACCCGTACCCGCTCCTCCTTCTTTCTTTCTTTCACACAGTTTCGTGCATGAATTTGCCAGAGAACAACTGAACTTCATGACAACAAATGGCGAAAAATGGCAATGACAAGTCTATAAACGTGACTAACTAATTGACTTCTCAGCTTAAGTAAAAATTACCTCCGTAATAATAGGGATTATTATTACGGATCATTGCCCTTAATTTTTTTTAACTTATGCACTACAGATACCCCAATTTGCGGTGGTTGTTTCGACGCCGTCTACGTCATCCTGGCCCTGACTTTCCGACGTGAAAAAATCCTCGGAACGGTGAGGTGCAGGTTTCAAATCAAATCGTTTATTGCAATCCATAATGTACATATACAGGTGGTAAATATAGGTTTGTGAGTGCTAAGTTATTGAGCTGACTTTTATCTCAGATTATCACTCCCTTGCGAGTTGAGTATTATCGGTCGTCTCTCCGCTCAACCTGTGAAGCACACTGGTGGCTTTTGTACATTTGGGCGGAGCTAGGCTTGCAAACTTAGCCAGGACAACGGAGTCTCTACTCTACTCTATCCGTTGTGGGTTTTTTTATGGATAGGAAAACATCAAATGACTTCTTCTGCTCTGCGTGGAGTGGAAGAGAGTGTCAAACTCTTACTGACTAAAACACGTCCGTATTCCTCCTTATGCCTTTAAAGTTCCAGGGCCGTGGTGACTTTTCGAACAAATTCCGCTCCGTTCGGACAGTGAGCCAACCTACGCTCGCCATCTGCGGGCCCGCGCTTAGGGTGGCTGGGAATTGCCTTGCGACTCCCGACGCAACGCCCGGGTTGTCTTTTTCTGTTGCGGCGGCTGAGGGGGTCTACTCTCTTAAGCCCGAAGTCTGTAGTTTCGGCCTTAGTGTTTGGCGTTTTCTACTCCGTATCACCTACGGACTTACGATTGGTCCCGAACTAGGAATAACTATCAAATCGTGCTGTCATTCATTCTTATATTCTTCTCCGGACCATGGAGTAAACCAGGACGCCGCAGCCGATCGCCTCGACGAGGACACGGTGATGCTCCGCCCAAGCAGGGCAGACCTCCACCGTATACTCCACCATGTCCTCTGCGGAGACTTATCTTCTGATAGTTTCGGCATGACCATTAATCAAGCTCAGGGACAAACTATTAGTCGTGTTGGTGTGGATCTGCGGTAGTCCTGTATCTCGCACGGTCAGGCTGTATGTCGCTTTGTCGCATGTAAGCAGCGCGCAAAGCCTGTGTATACGTACTGATGAATATCACATAACAAGTAATATTGTTTACAAAGAAATGTTTTAAGTGTTAATATTCGTTCGTTCTTCGTAATTTTGTAAGTCATGTCATAATCACGATGAGTACCTATATACATTTAGTGAGTTTGTGTACTTAATATCTTCCTAAATACGAAAAGGAAGCGCGAACGAAGTCGCGGGCACAGCTAGTAAAATATATATATGTATTGTGTTTTTATGGACCTTAGTTACCTGAAATAAATGATAAATAAATAAATTACACTATCTTCATGACCCAAAAAATAGTGGCTAAATATCCATCATATTGTTACGGATCTATAAATATTAATAATAATAAAGGCCCCACATGCTCACCGGTAAACGCAGCCAACGTGCAAATGGCGCTATCTTAAATGAGTGTCTGAAGAGTGGTGGTGAACCGAAATAAATAAAATGCAATCTCAGGGCCAATTCTACAAATTTTTCAGCAATCAGCAAGCATCTAAACGTTTATTCTATTCTATCTAACAAGCTCCCTCCCGCTCCGGAACTTTGAGGCGTTCTTTGAAATTTTATTGCTTTGACAAAAAAAAATGTGTGCAATATTTTTTAAGTCTTCAAAAATAGTTTTTTTTTTTGGTTGTATATTTTTATTTTTATATTTGTTATCTTATAAGTTATAACAACTCCGTCATTTATGAGCCGACTAAAAACATCAGTCTTATTTTATATGAAAGGATTCTACTTTCCGATCGGTCCCGTAGAAATTTCATCAAAATCGGTTCAGTTGTTTGGTTTTTAAATCAAAAGAATTGAAAAAAATACGTCATCGTGTCTTTCCAGTGCTGCACGTTATGCCGTTGGTCCCGGTTGTCATGACAGTTCTGACGGATTGTCAGAAGCCAGAAAATCTGACACCAGTCTTGCCAAGAAGTACTGTGTTACCCAGTTAATGGGTTGTGGAGGTCTGGTAGGCAGCCGCTCCACGTAAAATACTGGTATTCAGCTGAATCCGGTTTAACTGGGAGCCGACCCCAATATTGTTGGGAAAAGACTAGGCAGATGATGATGTTTTTGTAAAAAAGTTTTTGAATATCCAGCTAACGGACTGAATAGAATCGTATTTTGCAGCAGCATAGCCTGTGCTGCGTACGGCGACGATTACCAGTGATACGAGTTTACCAGTGCTACGAGCTGCGCGCCTACGATCCTGCTGCTGGTCTCGCATCCGCTGCGCCGCAACTGTTGGCAACACAACCCAATTCACTGTCTCTTCGACTGCCGTGTCAGGTGGGTGTGCCGAGCACGTGCTGCGAATTTCTGGTTCGGGTTCGTACACTACCATGTTTCATTCACCGACCAAATGCATGTCGAGTCCGGATCTGAGCGATAATGTCACCCAAAGAAAACGGAAACATGATAGCGAGCTAACAGAGGCCATTGCCGAGTTATCTGCTGTATTTAAAAAATCTATAAGTGACCTGCGTACTGACATAAATAGCCAGCTTTCGGGCATAAATACAAGTATTAGTAACCTTAGAGATGAGTTAAATGCCCTATCTACATCCACTACCCAATTGAAATCTGAAGTGGAAGAGCTGCGTACGGAATACTGTCAGGCCAAAGCGGAACTATCGAGTCTGACTGCAAAATATGATGATCTGTCTGAGCTTGTGGCTGAGCTTAAGACTACTGTAAATTTTAATTCAGCAAACTACGTCGACAGTACGAAGCGTATTACTGATCTTGAGACCAGTACCAGGAACTCTGCGGCGACATCAGTAGCTCTTTTGGAGAGTAAAATAGATCTGCTGGAGCAGCAGGCAAGACACTGTAACATTGAGCTGGGGAATATACCGGAAAAACGAGGTGAAAACCTTGTCTCAGTGTTGGAGTCAATTGCGTCAGCAATTAAAATGCCTCTAGCTAAAAACGATATTGTTGCAATTCATCGTGTTCCTCATGCTCATACACAAAATAGTCGCCCTAAGAATATCATCGTCAAGTTTGCTTCCCGCTTGCTTCGAGATAATATGCTAAGTGCGTATCGACTATCCAAGGGACAACTTACATCTGACCGCATTGGCCTCGCTGGGACCCCCTGCCGTGTCTACGTCAATGAGCATCTAACTCTTCGAAATAAGGATTTGTTTCGCAAATGTCGTGAGGCAGCCAAAACCAGGAAATTCAAATACGTGTGGATTAGAAACGCGACCATCTTGGTCAAAGAAGCGGACGACTCGGCCACGTTATCCATTCGTACGGAAGCCGACATATCAAATAAAATCAAACCAAATAATGCTGCTAAATAATCTCTCCCTATGTATTGTTATTAGCAAAAGATTTTCCATTTTAATATTAAGTCTAAATAATGATTTCTTAACACTGTGTTTACCTTTTGCTTATCTGCCTGTTTTTTGCTATAGTACGTTTTTAAGTAAATGTTTTTTTTTTTTTATTATTACTGTATCCGTAATGAGTGTGCTTTTGATCCGCGAATTGTTGCTTTATTGCTATGATTATCTCTGCGCTTGTTTTGCTTCTACTCAAGCCAATGTAATTGTCATACTGTCGATTGCATGTCTTGTAACATGTCGCTGTTTATTAACATTACTTTTTTCAAATACTATTGAATTGACCAGTTTAATCAATGGCTAATACTCATGTGTCCATTTATTACCAGAACTGTCGAGGGATCAGGACAAAACTTAACACTTTGTATTTAAATATATTAGCGCATGCATATGATATCATTGTTTTCACCGAGACTTGGCTAACACCGACCATTTCAGATAGCGAATTCATTGACCAACGTTATATTGTGTTTAGGTGCGATCGTAACCGTATGATCACAAACAAAAAAGATGGTGGTGGTGTTCTTATAGCAGTCTCTCGAGAATTGAAGCCTTCCTTTCTGTCATTATCACCTCCCTTAGTTTTACCTGAGCATGTAATAATTAAAATTCCTGCTTGTAATGATACCTATAATTTAATATGCGCTACATACATACCACCGAACACTACGGACGAAATATACATTACTTTTCTCAATTCTCTGTTGGTGTTGATTGATGACGCTTGTGTAGACAAAGCTATTTTAATGGGTGATTTCAACATGCCACAACTAAGCTGGGTCAAGAAATCATCATTCATGGACTGCGATACTAATAATACTTCCAATGTAAGTCGTCAACTATTAAACTTTTGCTCCCAACTAAATATGAGACAGTATAATCATTTGACCAATTGTAACGATCGTATCTTAGATTTGTTTTTCAGTAATAGTCATTCTGTAGCGTTTGCCTCTGATGATCCCCTGTTGCCCATTGATAATTATCATCCTGCCTTTTATACTTGTATACCATTTGCACGTACAACGCGTAATTTGAAAAGTAAAGTTTCAAATAAACTTAATTATTATAAAGCTAACTATTGCGGGATTAATAATGATATTGATAGTGTTGATTGGAATGGTTTATTGGATAGTTTAACGCCTGAGGAAGCAGTCTCCTCGTTCTACGTGAAGCTTTACGATATTATTGGATCGCATACACCCACATGTAAACAGAGGAATATTAACTTTCCAATCTGGTTTACAAAATCACTTATCCGTTTATATAAAAATAAAACGCATGCATGGATAAAGTGGAAGAAACGCGGGAATATATGTGATTATGAAAAATTTTCCCTTCATAGAGCAAGTTTCAAAAGAGAGGTTCATAAATGTTATAAAATATACATGGTATCAGTCGAAGATAATATTACCACCAATGTCAAGGCCTTCTGGACATACGTCTCCAACCGTAATACTACAAATAAAATTCCTGACACAATACATTACAAAGAAAATGTATCCAGTGATCCTACCACAACATGTAATTTATTCTCTAGTTTCTTCCAATCGGTATATGAACCCTCCACATTTGATCTTGATTCATGGGAACCACCGTCTACTAGTGATGCTTGTGATATTAATTTATTCAAGTTGCACTTTCCCTTGGAAAGTATTCGTAAAGAATTAAAAATGCTGGATTCTACCAAAGGGCCTGGCCCGGACGGTATACCAGCGATCTTTTTAAAAAATACCCATAATACATTATGTTATCCCTTGTTCATAATATTTAACAAATGTTTATCACATGGAGTCTTTCCTGACGTGTGGAAACGCGCAAATATTGTGCCAGTACACAAAAGTGGTTCCAAAAATGACGTGGAGACGTATCGTCCAATCTCAATATTATCAACATTCTCTAAGCTATTTGAAAGGCTTGTTCATGTTGAGATTTACCCAATTGTTCGTCGTGTTCTAATAAAGGAGCAGCATGGTTTTGTCAAGGATAGATCGTGCATGAGCAATCTCTTAATATTTACAACACAACTTTTTGAAAATATGGACAATAGGCAGCAAACGGACGCAGTATACACTGATTTTCAGAAGGCGTTTGACAAAGTTGATCATAGACTGCTACTCAATAAAATCGCATTCAATGGTATCAGAGGGGACCTCCTGCGTTGGTTTGTTTCTTATATAACTAATAGGACCCAGAAGGTTGTGATCAATGGCTTCGAGTCCAGTTGTATCCAAGTCACATCCGGAGTCCCACAAGGTTCAATTTTAGGACCTCTATTATTTATTTTATTTATTAATGATATTAAAGATTGTTTCCAAAATTCAAAATTTCTATTATACGCGGACGATTTAAAAGTTTATAAAAAAATTGCAAATGAACAAGATTGTTTTGATTTTCAACAAGATCTTGATCGTTTCTCTGACTATTGTTCTTCAAACAAACTGTACCTTAGCCTGTCCAAATGTCATAGTATAACATTTACTAAAAAGAAAAATGTTATTAATTTTAATTATCGACTTGCTAATAGTATTCTTAACAAAATTACTTGTCTTCGTGATCTTGGTGTGCAGTTGGACTCGAAACTTCATTTAGATAGTCATGTTGACCGTATAGTTAATAAGGCATACCAGATGTATGGCTTTGTGATGAGAGCATCTAGAGAGTTCCATCGACCCTCCACTTTCTTGCATTTGTACAAGTCCATAGTCAGACCACAATTAGAATATGCAGTACCCATCTGGAATCCTCATTATGCAAAGTATTGTGAATATATAGAAACAGTTCAACGTAAATACCTTCGAACCATGGAGTATAGATGTTTTCGGAAAAAAGCGTCTTATCAGTCTATTCTAAAAAAATATGGTCTCCTTACATTACAGTCAAGGCGCACGCTCCTTGAAACAATGACTCTATACAGTGTATGCCGAAACAAATTTGATTGCCCCGACTTGGTGAACAGTTTGTGTTACCTGGTTCCTCGAACAGTGCAGGGACGGGAGGTGCGCACCAGGCAACTTTTCGCTACTAGATCTTGCAAATCTAATGCTGGTGTGCGCTCACCGCTACGCCGTTTAGTCGACACATACAATAAGCTATTTTGTGCAATTGATATCTTATTTGTAAGCAGATATACATTTAGAACTGACATAATCAAAATTTTGAAGGATCAACAGTAGCTTCTAATGTTTCTATGTACATACCCTGGCTACAGTTATTAACGTTTGCTAATCAGTTTGTCTTAGTTTAAGTAGTAATCTGTGGAAAATGTAGTGGGTAGTATATTTGTTAAGTCATATGTTTAAGACACTTTGTATAGTTTTAGTATACTACTGTTTGTTTTCCCTATAAAATAAAATAAAAATAAAATAAAATAAAATAAAATATTTTTATCCAGGAAACATCCCTATTCTGCAGGAGAAAGCTAACTCAACTGTATAAGGGCAAATAAATATTGGACACGTTAAAATGCATCTTTTTACTTTTTATTAACTTTATTGGGGTTGGCTCCTAGTCGAACCTCTACCATGAGTTTATGCAGCTAAAACTCGCTAGCGTCTCCGTAAATTTTTTGTATGACATACTGAGGGTTTAGTGTGAGTTTTTAAACGTACTCGATCGCGTTAACGTAAACGTTCGCTTATGTAAAATTGTATAGAAAAAAACAGGTTGTTCGTGAGTGTCACCAGACGGCGCTTAATCAGTTTCAATACAAATTGACGTTTACGCTAACGCGATCGAGAACGTTGAAAAACTCGCACTAAGGCCACAGTATTTTACTTCTTCTTCTTCTTCTTTAAAATCTTCTTCAAGAGGTCTTGTGACCTCCACAACCCATTAACTGGGTTACACTGTACTTCTTTGCAAGACGTGTCAGATTTTGTGGCTTCCGACAATCCGTAATGACTGCCAAATATCTCCAAAGGAGCGCACATTACAGAAACAAAAATTTCAACCGAGCCCCTTGAAATATTGCCAATGAATTAAATCTTTGGCCACATCATCGCTTACCATCAGGTGAGATAATGGTCAAGCGCGAGTTCATCAATAATAATAATAACAAAAGTTAAAAATTTAATATATTATTTTAATAAAAAAAAATTCCGATTGCGGCTACAACTAGTTTTAACCTAACCTCAAAACACTTTATAGTTCCTATTTCTGTGTGGTTTAAAAAAAATAACCACGAAGGGGATGGCGGGGTCTATGTTCGCTCGTTTCGCTCGCTCACTAGATCCCGCCATCCCCTTCTAACCTAACCTGTCCGAGTCGGGGTGCCCAATGACCCGGCTAAAACTAGGTGTAGCCGCACTTCGGATATTAGCCGTAACATATATACCATAAATAAAGGAAATAAAAGTTATAGTGATTAGTGGTGGTGGACCGAATGGAGAGGCGTGCAATGATTGTAGACATAACCGTTCCACATGACGAGAACCTCGTAAAAGCCGAAAAAGATAAACAAATCAAATATCTTGACTTGGCTTGCGAGGTTGCCGACATGTTGGATGTGAATTCGGCAATCATTGTACCGATAGTCGTCTCAGCCAACGGCTTAATAGCCACGAGCCTCGACTAACACCTCAGGAGGCTCTCGATAGGCAGCTGGATCAAGGGCTTGATTCAGAAAGCAGTACTTCTGGACACGGCTCGCGTTGTTAGGAGGTTCCTCTCTCAGGAGCTCTGATCACGCACCGGTAGCTTGGACCCTGCTCCCAACTCCGGCGGACTACTGTTTTTTATATTTTTTTATTAATGTGCTTTTATAATCTGTATAAAAATTAATAAATGAGATAATAATAATAAAAAAAAATACATCATAATACCTATCCCAGCTACATTCATTCCACATCTTTGGAGCTCAAGGACTCGTTTGTAAACAGTGAGCAGGGATTGTTTCGTCCAGCCGTCCACCTGACCACACCCACTTCCTAATTCCGGACGCTGATGTCTGTGGCGCGAATATTTAGGATGTGGCAAATTTTGTTAATATTTATAAAGTGGCTTCTGCCAGCGACTATCTACGTCTACATGGACTTCTTTAGCGGCGTTGTGCACTTTTTGGGATGGGTAAAAAATGTAGAACTCGCGTCAGGACACGTGACCTGATCGAAAATTCGCAAGAAGGATAATGTAATATAAATTGTCATGTTTGTGTACGATAGTGCAATAAATGAATATTGTATTTAACCACAAAAATGATAGTACTTTTATACTGATAAATAAAGCAATTCGTGCGAAATTATTCCCTAACCATTCCAAAATATTCAAAAATACACAACGTTAATATTCAAGTTTTCACTTCTGCCGGCAATCCCGGAGTGCAACCCGATGTTTTTTTTTTCATAAAACCTTCCTCTGACTTGACCTTTACCAATATTTGAAAATAAAAATAGCTGAAGGTCCACCCAATCTCGAGTTTTGCGCTTAGCAACATTTAGACATTAATTTTGAGAGTTCCGTTGTCAACAAGCAATCCTTACAGTTTCGCCTTGTTCGTCTGTCTATCTGTCTATCCGCGATTCAGCTCAGAGACGCTCAGCACTAAAAAGTTGCATATTAAATTGTTTCTTCGTTTTTTGACACCAGTTTCTGTAATAAAAGTTATATTATTTTTTGTTGTGCTTTTTTATATGGAAGACGGTTCTATTTATTTGTTAAAAAGTTTTATTTTTATTTTTCACTTTATAGTGGTGATACCCCACAACTAAATTGACATTATTTCCATAGTGAGTGATTGCGCTATTTTCCGTTAAATGCAGTCCAAGTCTCATAGTTAAATATCCACTTTGCTTTGGGATTTTATTGATTTTAAGTTGAGGTGGTGACTGGTTTATCTTGGAAGGTCAACGCCCAATGTATAATTCAATATAGCTATAACTTAACGGAATGTTAAAATAATCATCAAGATCGGTTCATAAACAAAAAAATTATGCCCGAAAATAACCCCAAGAACATGATTGACTTGTACACATCTGCGAACCCCTTCACAGCATACCGGCATGATGTTATGTTATGAACTGGTGCAAACAATACTGAAACAATTGAGAGAAACAGAGAACAATACAGCAAAACAACAACACAAACAACACAACAACAACAACAACAAAAACAACAACAACAATAACAAACAACTTAGAGTTCGGGAGATTTGCTATCATTAATTGAAGAGTTGTCTATCTCCGAAGTTCTTTATCAGATTTTCCAAAATCAAATGGGAAAATCCGGAAAAATATTCTTCCAAACGAAGAAAGAATCATCCAAATTGGTTGAAAATTGGCGAAATACATATCGCTGGACAAACATACAAAAAAATAATTTTAAAAATAAGTCTAAGTAGGAATTAAGAAACTCCTCCATTTTTGAATTCGGTTAAAAATAAAATTCACCCAGTCCATTTAAATATTGGAATATTTCTTACCTTTGCGACCATCACCGCGTACGTTTGTATGTTACAATAAAAAACTCATTTCACAAAGCTTTTCTGTAACAATGGATTAAGAATTCATAAAAAGATAAACCCGATATGGCTTGTCGCGCATTAAACTGTCGTATGTATGTAAACCCTTGTATAATTCTATGGAAATTAATATTTTACTACGGATGGATTAATGTAATAAAGTAATTCTAGGAAATTATTTTTCGTGGAATTGACCTACTTATACTATACTAGCTTTTACCCGTGACTTCGTACGCGTATATCCCGTTGTTTTCCGTTCCCGTATTATGAATGTGGCTATCATATACAAAAAGAATTTTCCTACATCCACGCGGGCGGAGCCGCGGGCAAAAGCTAGTACTTAAAGTTTAGATGTTTGGATCGATGGATGTTTGTTACTCAATCGCGTCAGCGGGCTTATCAGGAAGTGTTAACGCGTGAGTCGTTCGAGCAAGAAGGAGGCATGGAGCTGGATACACCCTATATAGCTCCATCCCTCCTTCTCGCTCGAACGACTCACGCTTTAACACGTCATGGTAGGGGCGCAGAATGAATGAACGGATCTTGATGAAATTTGACACAGAGGTAGATTATAGTCTGCAATAACACATTGGATACTTTTTATTTTTTTCCCGGGAGTATCTTCCCTTGGGATAATTTCCGACATTCACGCGGGTGGAGCCGCGGGCGGCAGCTAGTTTATTACAAAACCAATGTTTTGCTTAATTTTCTTGAAAGTTTATAAATTGGTTTTAAAATATTGTATAGAATAGCTAAAAGCTGAAACTGCTTGTCATATTGAAAGCGGGATATTGCAACAGAATTTTTGAAGTTAGTACAAATGTGGTCGATTTGTAAAATTGTAACTTTGAAAAATTTGTCGTTTCAGTTTCAAGTATTGCTATAATTTGTGAAGATGTTGTATTTAATATAAGGTATTTATTGTTAGCAAAAGATGGGAAGATGACCTCAAGAAAGTGGCTGGTCCGGTATGGACCCGTTTGGCAAGAGACAGGAATACGTGGAAATCTTTAGAGGAGGCCATTGTCGACAGACAAGCTGTCCTAGACAAACATCCAGCTGCCGATAGTTCAAATAATAGAATACATTAAATCAACTAAGTGTTTAGTAAGTAGGCATGTATATACCAATTGTAAGGTAAAGCAGCAGTAAAGGCTATTTTATTTATTTATTTTTAACCGACTTTCCAAAAAGGAGGAGGTTCTCAATTCGACTGTATTTTTTTTTTTGTGTTTGTTACCTCATATCTCCGCCATTTATGAACCGATTTGAAAAATTCTTGTTTTATGTGAAAGGATATACTTCTTGATTGGTCCCATTTAAATTTTATCAAAATCGGTCCAGCAGTTTGGTTTTTAAATCCAAATAGCTGGAAAAAATGTGTGGAAAAATCATACGAAATTGCATATTTTTGCTTTCCTGTGACTTTCCAGTGGTGTTTTTAGGTGTGGGTACCACTAAAAAGTACAAAATAAGAAGATGAAACCAAAAACACCGACTTCCGAAATTAATGTTATTTTGTACTTTGTAGTGTTTTTTTTGGAAGTCGGTTTTTTTTTGTGAAAAAGTTTTTATAAAGCAACAGCCAACAACACATAGTAGTGGCCAGTGACAAAAGTACAATGACCTAGCAATAAGTCACGGTTTGGATTAAGTACAACTTGAAGAATGTGAGTCTGAAGCAAGTATACTGGCCAGCATTTCCGTTTCAAGCGTTTTTTGCCAATAGGCCACTTGCTCTCTTCTATTGGTCTAGATTCTAGAAAATGAGATTATGTATATCGTCGTTGCAAATTTAAAATCTCCTATGTAACATTTTTGTCGAAAATGAGCTAAGTATGCAGTTATTTGAAAAGCGATTTTGAATACCTATCTTAGCAAAAGTTCCCATGTGACTGGGAGTACTATATCGATAAAGTATGTTTCATTATGAACAAACCTGAAGTGTCAACTTACATTTTACAGGAAGTTTTTTATTTTTTTCTCGAAAAGTTACTTTTAAATTTGCAACGACGATATCCTGCACTTGTTTTTGATTAATTTCGTACCGGGATTCAAGAAAGTTCTGTTGAATCGTTTCTCCGGGACTCGTCGTGCTTCATTATTTTTTTCCTGGTAGTTGTCACTATTGATTCTGGCTTTCTGGAAATGCAGTGGTTGAGAAAAGTGTAGCGGGCTTGTTCCAAAAAACGAAACTTAACACAGTGGTTTTCTGTACTAATATTAAAGAGGTAAAGTTTGTGAGTATATGAGGTTGTAGGGGGTAATCTCTAAGAAGAGGAAGGGTGGGGTGGCTGCACGGACGGCGAAGGCTCCTGCGCCAGCCGTGCAGCAGCTCCCCCCGGCTTCCTCGCCTTCTGAACCTCCCCCGGCTCAAGCCGAATGGCAAGTGGCCGGGGAGAAGAAGAAGGCGGGAAAGGCAGCCAGGGCGGCAAAGAGGCGGGAGAGAAGGCGGCGGCAGCGAGCGCGAGGCGTCGCGGCTGCGCTCCGAGCCCCGAAGACCGCGGCTGTAGTTTTAACGCTGCAGCCGGACGCGGTGAAGAGGGGCGTGTCGTATGCCAATATCCTCACTGAGGCGAAAGAGGCCGTCAACCTCAGTGAGATTGGCATCGTCGGGGGTCTCCGGCTCAGGGTCACCATGACCGGGGCCAGGATGCTGGAGATCCCTGGAGCAGACAGCGGTCCGGCCGCGGACGCTCTAGCCGAAAGGCTTAGGGCGTCCTTGGGCGCGGATGACGTCCGAGTGTCCAGGCCCACGAAGTGCATAGACATGCGCATTTTGGGCCTGGACGACTCCGTCACGGAGGAGGAGGTGTTGGCCGCCGTCGTCAGGACGGGGGGGTGCTCTACAGAGGAGGTGAAGGTAGGCACCATCCGTCCTGACAACACGGGCATGCGAACCGTAGTGGTGAGCTGCCCCGTGTCGGCGGCCAAAAAAGTCTCGGAGGGCCGAAGGCTTTTGGTGGGCTGGGTCTCCGCGCAGGTGAAACTGCTGGAGCCCAGACCTCTGAGGTGCTTCCGTTGCCAAGTTGGCAACCACGTCGGAGCACGCTGCACCTTGGAGGTGGACCGCAGTGACCACTGCTTCCGCTGTGGTCAGCCCGGTTACAGGGCCGGCTCGTGCGACGCCGCGCCGCACTGCTTCGCATGTGCGGCAGCTGGCAAGCCGGCCGATCACTGGGCTGGGGGCAAAGCCTGCGGTCCACCCGCCAGGGCCGGGTCGAGGAGAAA
The DNA here is from genome assembly GCA_947386135.1 of Melanchra persicariae. NCBI lineage: Eukaryota > Metazoa > Arthropoda > Insecta > Lepidoptera > Noctuidae > Melanchra > Melanchra persicariae. The sequence continues at coordinate 11,610,335 of OX376667.1, read as the reverse complement.
ACCCTCCTCCACCGCCGCCGCCACCGCCGTCGCTTCCGCCGCAGCCGCCGCCACCGTCGCCGCCGCTGCCACTGAAAAAAAAGAAAAGAAAGAAAAATATTTATTTGGCACACACAGCACACACAAGGTTACATATCGGGTCTGCTCGGGAGGGGGCCGAAATGGAGTGCCAGTAATGGCCCCATTTCGCCTCCTCCAGACGAACGTTAGTCGCTGCGCCTGTCAGGAACTGACGCTCCTGAGCAAGGCGCAGTGACTGACGCCTGCGGACAGCGAGCAATGAGTAGCTCGCTGTCCGATCAGGTCAGGCCAGAGTCGACGGCGCGTTTTTTACTCCGAACGCGCCGGAAAGAGCAGTCAGCAACGGAGACGGGGCCCGCCAGGGCCAGAGCCTGCCAGGGTTGCGGAATATGTTCGAAAGAGTTACCGTGGCCCTGGGAAGAAAGGCACTAGGAGGACTAAGGGTGGGTTTTAGTCAGTAAAAGTCTGACAGTCCCTGCCGCTCCACCCAGAGCGGGAGGGGTCATTTGATGATTTCCCATCCTATAAAAAAAAAAAAAAAGGGGGTAATCTCTGGATCTACTAAACCGATTTTGAAAATTCTTTTTGTGCGTAGGTATAATTATGATAGCCATATTCATGAGGAAGGTGAGAACGGGGAACAACGGGATACGAAGTCGCGGGAAATCAGTTATAAATATTTATAATATAATTATGTGTTTCATAGATCCACTTGGGTGGTTTTAATTAATTTTGTCTATTTTTTTCAAACCAAAAAGATTTTCTAGTGTTCATTTTGGAATATCCCTGGACTAGACTGCATCCAATATTATTACTCTACCGCCCCTAAATAAGCGAAAACCACTTCTATTTCCAGTCCAGCATCCCTTTTCTTTCTCAATTATGCAATTTATCTCCCTCCTTATAAGCCTGTTTATACCTTTTATTCTCTTGTCTTATCTTGTCGACACTACAGAACAAGATAAGTCACCCCTTTCCTTTGAACTCACCTCTTTTGTTCGTAGAGGCGTCCTGAATGACGCCCCAGCTCTTTGTACGGTTTTTAGAAAAGAAATGATAATTATAATTTGACGCTTTGGCTGTGGAACAAGGCTCTTGAAGGGTGCATTTAGTTTTGAGGGTGTTTAAGACACTAGGGAACAGTGGTTACGGCCCCAACTTACGATTTAAATGTCGTGGGTTCGAACCCCGGCAGGCATTATACCTAGAAAGAAAACGAGTTTATTTGCGCCAAGCATGACGCACACCATAAAAATATATAGGTATATAATTATATAAAAGGAAACGGGATTGTGAGGAAGATATGCGTCACATCGGCGCTAAACGGCCATCGCTCAGCATAATGCTGGAACTCGTACCTGCTTTGTTTAATTATTAAATTATCACTTCTCGTCAACGGAGAAGAAAAAATTGTGAGGAAACCATAGGTATAGACAGACATAGATAATGCAAGTATCACGATCTGTATGAAAACCAAGCGTGGCATTTTTTGACTACCTACTATGACGTCAACACAAGCACTATTAGGTGATGGGAGAATCAAAACGGTTTAAAGACGCCACGTGTAGCATCTAACTGATCTAACCACATAACTGACACCTAACTGACGTCCGACTAGCGTACACCGATGTAAATTGAGCGCGAAAGTGGCCGCTTACGATTTTAGATCGTAAGCTGGCTGCCTGTTATCTATGTCTATCTAGGTATATCTGTGGAGGAAACCGAAATGTCCCAAAACCAAAATAATGTAGCGGCATTCATGCCGCCACAAAAACCAACGTAGCATAATCAACAAATGAGCCTAGCAGCGCCATCTGTCTCGACAGCTGCGAACTAACTACAAAATCCTAAATCGCGATATCAGGGTTTGCCGTGCGATTGGAACACATGCAAGGCCCGAATATCGACTCTCGGGCAGTTGCCCACCGGACACAGACAGCCGTTCGGTCGGAGGATCCTTTCTTTCCAGTGGAGGTGTGTGGGACTTTGCTCTCTGTTCCGCTACCTCCAAAATAATATTCGAAGACATGTGACATCTTCCAATTCACAATGGTTTGGTAGATTATAGTCTACTCCCTCTCATTGGGCGTTGTGTCTCAGCAGTGGAACCATTAGTTTTACGGTTTTTTCAAAGCTTTTCCACCCTGTATATTGTATAGATATTCTAAGAATGGGTCATGGATCAAATATTCTGGGAAAACATAACAATACCCAGTTACAATTCGAAACTTTAATTGTTAAATGTTTGTGTGGAAAAAATATGGATACGTCCGTGTTTGATCACAATGTTTTGTTTTTAACAATTTACATCATATTTGTACGAATATCATGTGTGTCGCACTTGATTGTTGAGCATTCATACTTACACCTCTCATCTCAAAACCATACTTTTGTAGACTTAAATCAATTCCAGATTTATCGTGTCACAGAACTTGGAAAAATCTTGGCTATGAAGTAGAAAAAATGTTAGGTTCGTTTGTGGTAGGTTATCTCAGAAAGTACTGATCTGATTATGAAAATTCTTTTACTGATATACTAGCTGGGACTAGATATAATATTGCTGACTTTTTTGACTGATCCATGAAGAAAAACGGTACCATTGACTACGGGAGTGAATCCGCGAGTAAAACAAGTATCGAAGTAAAATCAAGCATTATCATTATCATAATAAATATTAAGACACTGAAAATTCTTTACTGTGCGTTTGTCCGTAGCCACCTTGAATACATCAAACGCCTGCATGGAAAGCACTCAATATCGCTCAAATACCTTTTTCCCTTATTAAGATAAGATAAGATAAGATAAGATAATATTTATTTGCTTAAACATGTGTCATACATACAAGGAAATACTTGCATGCAAGATGGTAATACATTATTAGGTATTATGTGAGTCGGTGTAAAAAGTTTCATATTCTGCCTCTATGTTCGAAAGAGTTACCGCGGCTCTGGAAAGCAAGGGCACTAGGAGGAGCACGGATGGGTTTTAGTCAGTAAGAGTCTGACACTCCCTTCCGCTCTGCCCAGAGCGGGAGAAGTCATTTGATGATTTCCCACCCATAAAAAAAAAAAAAAAACACGAGCGAAAGAAAATTGCAGATCTTGCTTCCTTATTTAGCATCATGAACGGATCTATCGACGTCCCTGAGCTGGTGAGCAGTATCGGACTTCGTGTACCGTTCGCATTTCTTCGTAAATCGCGTCTCCTTCATGTTCCTCAGGTAAAAACGAACTACAGAATGAATTCCTACATGATAAGAGCTTGTCGTACGTTTAATATGGTGTGTCAGGATGTCGAGCTTGATTTGTGTACCAGCAGCGTTAAAAATGTAAAGAAAACTATAACTGATTGCTTTTTTGCTTGACCACTGTTTTGAATGAAACTGTAGTTTTATGTTTTTGAGCACGGGATGAGCGTATATGCGTTAGTCCTCAGCTGTTTTCGTGAAATTGGTATTTATATTCACATTATTTTTACATATTGTTACTACCTAGTGAAATGTTTTGGCTGTAAGTTTACCTAAAAGAAATAAAATAAAATAAACGCCCCGTGATACACATACCATACATAAGCCTATAAAAAAACAAACATGACTACGCACTCATAAACTGATTACATGAATTATTAATCGGGATATAAATTGAAAAGCAGACTTTGTACTGATGAATAATACATGTGTAATCAGGTACAATGGACAAAAGAGTTAGGTATCAAACAGCAAAGCTTTCTCTTAACTATGTAGGTGGTCGGCTTATCAGCCTTTTACGTAAAGCGGCAGCTTATCCGACCTCAAAAACCCAGTAGATCTATGTAGGCAATTTAGATAGCTATACTTCTTATAATATATGTTTTCCATTAATTTAGGCTAAGTAGTTTCAGATGTACGGAGGGGAATGGTTTTTCATCATTTTTTAAATAAATAATGTTAAAAGTTTAAAACTGTATTAGAATCGAGACACTAACAATATGCCACTTTGAAATGTGACTTTTTATTTTATAATTGATCCCCCAAAAGTGACTATCCTCAAAATGTATATTTATGGTATGTACGTTACGCATCCGAAATTTGGTCACAGAACGTCATAATGTCATGTGCACAAAATTTCAACTGAATCGGTCTTGTAGATTCGAAGGGGATCAACAACTATTACTTTTCAGGGTTCCGAAAGAACCGTTTTCTTTCGGAACCCTGAAAAGTAATAGTTGTTGGGTGCCTGCCACTTAATACTTTTGCTGATTGTACATGTAACCTATAAATATGTGACCTAATGTTATTTGTAAACACGTGTTCCTACATATGATACTGTCTTTATTTCCGAAAATATTATTGTTTTAAAAACCGATGATACTTTTATGCGAGCTTAGCTGCTGCTCGTAGTTTCACTTAAATCCTTTTTTTTTAAGGATCATCAAATGACTCCATCCGCTCTAGGCGCAGGGGAAGGGAGTGTCAGACTCGTATTGACTAAAATTCATCCGTGTTCCTTCAAATGCCCTTTGCGTTCCAGACGAAGAAATATTAAGGAATGGGCAATGACCGTTATTGCAAATTTATCTAGCGTCGACCATAGTAATAAACTAAGTCCTTAGATGGGTGACCACCTCATTACATACCGCGCCTTAAGAGTCATCCATTATCTTCTAACCAAAACGTTCATTTAAAATTCGAATCTCTGATACGTACCTAATACAGTCAAACTAGTCCCGAATTGATATGACGTCATCAATACTCGTGCTACCCGAACTTGCTCCACAAACATGTGATCCTGGTAGATATCAGTCAGTTCGAACAGCGCTGAGAAATGTACACACATTTGCCTCGAGTGTAAACCTAAGTTTAAGTTTGGAACGCCGCGATTTGTGTGTGTAATCGGCTTTATATAAATGTGTGATTTGAAATCGGAGTGTTGAATATGTGTCGTGAATTTTGTGTTGTTTTTGCAGATTTTTATGTGATCATTACGTTCACATTTTAATTTAGGAAGTAAGGTACCTATTAAAAGAAAAAGAAAGACGATTGTATATGGTGCTCTAAATAGACGCACGTTTAAGCAGAGTTTTCACAAATCTCTCTTTATCTCGATAATAAAAATAATGAATTCGTTAATATCTAAATTCCGTTTGTCTTTTTACCCATTTTATTACATTATAATATTATGATACAGAAATAAGCTAAGCTTAGTTGGTTTAATGGTCAGCCTACACCAAGATGCGACACAACGCGATTCGATGCTGAGCGCACTTTTACCCGACTGCAGAAGGAGGGTTATGTTTTTGAGTGTATGTATGTATCGTGGCCATATCATAGAATTGATTACTTCATGATGTGGCCAACCATTTCATGAAATGGAAAATACCGGCTGCCCACATCATGATAATATATGGTCGGGTCAGATCAATGAATAACTCAGCGTTTGTCGATATCAATAGCTAGCTACACACGGCTACTTTATGATATGGTCAAGCATTAGTGATCATATCGTAAAATAGTTACATTATCCATCGTTAGAGGCACTGATATCTTTCTGTTTTTATGTTGCGTAATGGCGGCGGACAATTATTCTGATAATAAAAGCTGATAATAAAGCGCCAGCTGAAGAAAAAAAGCCATACCATTATGCGGACGAGGTTAGTTCAGATTGGGTTTGAGGGAACTTGGGGCACCCCGACACGGATGGGTTAGGTTTGAATGGGATGGCGGGAGCTAGAGTGAGCGTGCGAAGCGAGCGAATTTAGCTTCCGTCATACCATTCGTGTAAAGTTTTAACGATATTGTCAGTATACGCTGCCCATTTTATGAAATACAACCATTTCATGAAATCTTCGGCCACATCATGAAATGGCCACGACATAGGTATGTTTGTTTGTCTATTTCTATGGCACTCCTTGTTGCCGAAAAGGCTGGATAGATTTTAAGAAATGAGTATGTGTGCAAGTGCCGAAGTATCATAAGCTATTAAATTTTGAAAAATCACACCACCGTTAGGTAGGTAAGTTTTTTCGTTAAATAGTTTTGAGCGTTTCGAAATATTGGACTATAGAAGATGATTTCGAAAATGTAACCAACAATTTTTTTTGAAAAGTGACTTGTTTGGAACGTTAAGCCAACTTACACCCACATACTCACTTTTACGCACGTTTTTTTATTTCCTACACAAAAAGGCATACATTCTAGCTTTTAATTAGGTATAGCGGGTGGATGCCAATTCTGTTACTGAAATAATTATATCCCTTTTTGTGTAGGAAATAAAGTACTTACTATATTCTATGGCTATCTTTAAAAGTGCGTGCAGCGTCGCAGCTCGGTGTGAGCTGAACCTAAAAGGACAATGCACTGTTTGTCAAAGGAATTGCAACATTAGTTTTACTGGAAAATTAATCTTCTTTGAAATGGGTGAGGAATGCAATTTACTCTTCTTTTGATCCACTAAGCACGTAATGCATTTAATTTAAGCTCTACATAATTCGTTCAAGTGATACTAGTTTTGTGTGTGTAAGGGGAATTTATAATTAATTTAATTTTGTCTAGCTTATTCTTTCAAAGAAAATATTATGCTGATGACGCTTGTGTTTGTTTAAGAACAACATGCGATTGTTATTACCCCTGTACTGGGAGAGTACCGAGTTATTTCTAAGAGCAATATATGGGGTGACTGGTAATAATTGAGTGCGTTCCTCAAAATGCATTGTAACCGGAGCTCATTTGTAAATATTTTGACCCCGGCAACTAGGAGTCTAACTTGGGTTGTTTCAGAGTTATCAACTCCGCAACAACCAAGTCCTACTTCGAATAATGTCTACTACTATCTTATATGCCTAGCCTTTTCCCAACTATATTGGAGTCGGCTCCCAGTCAAACCGGATTCAGCGGAATACCAGTATTTTACGTAGAGCGGCTGCCTACCAGACCTCCACAACCCATTTACTGGGTAACACGCACGTAACACGGTACTTCTTGGCAAGACTGGTGTCAGATTTTCTGGCTTCTGACAATCCGTAACGACTGCCAAAGATCTACAAATGACAGTTGGGACCATCGGCTTAACGTGCTTTCCGAGGTACGGAGGAGTCTCGGTATGTTGATATGGCCACCCATCCACAGACCAACCTCGGCAAGCGTTGCTTAACCTTGAAGATTGGTCCTTGCGGCTGTTATAATTTAGCCACGGGTTCCTCTCGAATAATGTCTACTACCAAGTATCATTAAAATACTGCCTTGTTGGGAAAAACTGACTGTTTTGTTCCAACACGTGCCATAAGTGGTTACGAAATTTCCCAGTCCGCAGTCTGAATGTAAGCCCGGATGATGGGAATAGGCATGCCTATTACATAGGACTTTAAAACAGCTTGTGAAAATGTGAATGTAGGTACATATGCCAGGGTTGCGGATTTTGTTCGAAAGGGTTACCGTGGCCCTGGAAAGCAAAGGGCACTACGAGGAGCACGGATGGGGTTTAGTCAGTCAGAGTCTGACACTCCCTCCTGCTCCACCCAGAGCGGCAGGAGTCATTTGATGATGTCCCATCCATAAAAAAAAGCTACATAAGTAGACCTTTGTCTAACCCTTCGGGAAATATAGGCGTCTTGTTACGTTAAAAAAACTCTTCATGTATGCATTTATCGAAGTGCAAAGACGCAATAATAGCTAAACACTACAATATACACCATCTTAAGACAATTGTTTAGGTCTCACACACGATAGTAATGCTATAGCATCGTACTTGCAAAACGGTAAGAGCAGAAGGCTCAATACAATTGGTTTTAGCAGCTATTCGCTTGATTTCCTCGACTTTGCTCACGTATCCTCTATTACAGGAACCTTGAATTTTTCCGGGCTGCTACCTGAGTTACTCCTAAAGGAATAACCCAATAACACTTTCCCTACCAAGCTCACCTTTTCTTTGTGATGTGGATTATGCAAGCTCTTGACATGGATGACGCCTGATGAAAAGCAATAAATGAGGTCTTCGATTGATCGAGCCGGCAATGCCTGTCACTCTGACTTCTACAGGTGATAGGAACACAGACGCTCGCAGAGAGTTCCATAGCGCAGTTGCAAATTGTTTTGATCTAGACAAGTTAAAGACTCACTGAAGACGTAAAGGACTTGATATAAAAAGCGCTCCTGGCGCGCGGCGGGCGCGGCCAGGTTGTGACGGAAATGAATAGCGTCTGACCGCGCGCCCGCGACGCAAAATATATTTAGTTCTTTAGACGCCATACATTTTATCTTTTCAGCGCTCTGGCCTCTTTGTATATTATATAGTCCTTTTACAGTACGCGCATACTTCCTGCGGAATACCTAATGAAAGGCGCAAGTCGATTGGGTGTCCTAAGTAAGAGGCGACTAAAGGACCAGAGAATGGGCAGCGGCATTCTCTGTAGGTACATTGCGATCGCCAACGCGCCTGCCAAGCGTGGCGATTATGGCAAACCCCCCATTTGGGGGAGGCCTATGTCCAGCAGTGGACGTCTTTCGGCTGATATGATGATGATGATGATGATGAAGTCGATTATTTTGTCAGTTCACCGCCAACGGGTGTTCCCCGTAGCGGATGTGGCAATGAAACTCATCGGTCGATACAAATCGTGTCAATACTCAAACATAGTTTCCCAAGTGGTATAAAAATCACCAGTACCCCACATGTGAGCTCCATAGACTAATCAAAACGATTCCCTGAATGTGGGCCCTATGTCATGCGTTACTGAAATCTGCGACTGAAATGAACCTTGAGGCTGCAATGTTGAATGTGGTGTTTCTGCAACTTTTCTCTATAGGCTTATGCAGTGAAATGGAGTCTGCCATCGTCCTTCAAAAGAACGGTCCAGTGACCCACAAGGCCACAACCCCGACGCTTGCGTGTCGTTCAATATTACAACTAATTCGCTGATGTGGCTTCACTTATTGTAATGGAATTCTAGACGATTTAGAACTCTATGACTAAACGAAATTGTTTTGAGATGAACGTTGCGTGATTCTGTAATAGGTTTTGTTGTTAGTGATAAGTTTAAGTTAGGTTTTTGGTACTCAAATTGAATGTGAACTATTGAGACGGTTTTTGACATAGACACGCAAGCAGACAGAAGAAAAGACTTAAATAAAAAGTACGAAACAACTAAATCTAAACATGGATTTAAAAAAAAAACAGTTTTTCAGTACATTTTGTCGAGTTAAGCACACATTGGTAAATGTATGGAACAGTCGATTTTTTTTCTCGATTTCGGGTCCCATAGTAAAAGTTGTTCATAATGATGAGTACAATGACCCCTTAAGAGGTTTTGAGTTTATGATTGATTGATTGAACAAAAAAAGCTTTCACGTACCAAACACTTGCGCGTCGCTACTCGAAATAACCTATCACAACCCCTCTCATCATCATCATCATATCAGGCGAAAGACGTCCACTGCTGGACATAGACCTCCCCCAGATGGGGGGGGGGGCTTGCCATAATCGTCACACTTGGCAAGCGGGTTGGCGATCGCAATGTAGCTGTTGCAATGTACTACAGAGAATACTGCTGCCCATTCTCTGGTGAATCCCTTAGTCATCCCTTACGACACCAACGGGCAGTGATGGGATGATGCTATTCTTTTACTTTCGACATCATACAGAACAACACAACACAACCCCTCTTCCGCTGATGATTTATACCCCAGACTACGAAGGCGGAAACCACACGAGAGCGTGGCGCCGGCTGCCGTCGCATCCGTTCTGACGTCACACCTCCGAGTATAGAGGCACAGGCAGAAGAGGTATTCTGAGCCACTTGTTATATACACATGTTAGTATAAAACGGAGTTTTTGTACAACGTTAGGTTTAGAACAGAGAGTAAAGTCCCGCAAACCTCCATTGAAAAGGGAGGATCCTCCGATCGGACGGTTGTTGTGTCCGGTAGGCAACTGCCCGATAGTTAATATTTAGACTGTTGTATATGTTCAAATCGCACGGAAAACTCTGATGACGCTGCAAGGTCACTGGTCTAGTCACAGCTACAATGCCTTGTACACTGACGTCGAGTTGCCGGCTGTCGCTTTTCTCTCGGTTACATTTAGGAGAACGTGCGACAGAATTGCACAATGTAATTCCGCCATTATCGGACTACAAGTAGTATCGTACGGGCGATGCGCGACTGGGACATGATAGACATCCCACCGACACGCAAACACGTTTTGGGATCACTTTTATTATGTTTACGTACAGCTGATCTTAATTTGCACCGTAATGACTTACGATGCCGAAACGAGGACACTCACCATAGGCCTGGTCCACAAATTCCTGGTGGATAGAATTCGCAACGAAGTTATTCGCCAGAGAACTAAAGTCACCGACATTATGCGTAGAATCAGTATGCTGAAGTGGAAGTGGGCCATGTCTGTAGACGGACAGACCGCTTATAGGCAAACGTAGTGTGGGACGCCCTACAGGCAGCGGATGGATGCGAACTGCTCAAGACCGGGATGGTTGGCGCTCTTTGGGGGAGGCTTACGTTCAGAAGTGGACGACAATTGGCTGATGTGACAGCTGAGGAGTGGATTTTCCTGCTGAAGTCTGTGTTTCCTGAAAACTACAACCTGGGGTCTTAGTTTTCTGACAGCTACAATCGATCAATATAGTCGCTTACCATCCGGTGAGCAAGTGGTCTAACACGAGTCTATCAAAATTGTAAGGTCCATACTGCTGTCCCATGAATGATTTAAATATGCACAGAGCATCAACAGCTGAACGCATTTCTATGAAAGTGGAACACGGGTAGACTATACATACATAATATGGCTTGCAATATGAAATAAGTAGGATAGTTTTTCGGCAGTCAAGCCTGTGAAATATTAAATGTCTTTCGTTTGAATAAATATGTGGGTTGCGAGGGTTTAAAAGAATTTTGGAAAGACATTGATAATTAACTCTTTGCATCATTACGCTACATTACGGCCTTATCATCCCCTAGGGCTGCAATCACGCTTCGAATGCAATGACAAACTTCACACACTTGCATCAAAATACGCTGAACCCCGCTCCAAAAGATTTTCTCGACGACTCGTTTACTTTATAAAAAACACAAGTAGTCACTTCAAGTAAAGGTTAGCCACATTGTCATAAACATTCACAAAAATACGCTTGTCTTTAAAACAAATCCTGAAAGCGTAGATTTGAGCGTTACCAGCTTTGACATCGCTCGGGAAGGCATCCAGTCGAAAAGAGAGGTGTCGTTGTGACGAGCTGAGCGATAAGTTGAGCATTTTAATGGTTTTAATATTCATTTTGGTTTTTCTTGATATTTTTAAGATTCCTAACTTTTTATGGGACGGGACTGTCACGCTGCCGCTGTTGCGTTTGTTCGAAAGAGTCACCGTGGCCTTGAAACGCAAAGGACATAAGGAGGAACACGGATGGGTGGTAGTAAGAGTCTGACTCTCACTTACGCTCTGCCCAGAGAGGTAGCAGTCATTAATTGATGGTTTCCCAACCTTAAAAAAGGGACTGTCACGCTATTCCCTACCACTGCATCTCCTGAAAGTCAGAATCAACACTATTACAAAAGCACTGAGTCAAAAAAACAGGGTGAGTCTTGCAGAAAGCATGCAATAGGGTATATGACTGAATTATTTTAGTAAACATCTTAAAACCCTGAGAAAAGATCAGGAGAAGAAAATAACAACTTTTTGGAAACTCATAAAAATTACAGAGTTGTGAGTGTTTTTAAATCTGTGATAAACAGAGACAGTACTAATTGCGTGTGACATCACCATTGTGAATTTGCGACAAACGACATTTCGCATGACAAGGATAGAATAATAACTTCAAAAGCTTGTAACTCCTCTAATTTGCTGACAATTTTATTTATTTTTTCACAAATCGTTCAATTTTAGTGATAGCTTTGAGATAGGTATTCATTCCTCTCGATTTTTGATAGTTGTCAGATGGGTATCTGACTGTACTGTATGTCGAAAAATGTAATAAAAATTAAATATACTACTATACTGGTGTCAGATTGTCTGGCTTTTTTCTGTTGGTAAGGACTGTCAAAGATGTTCAAATGGCAGGCCCGAGACCAACTGCTTCACGTGCTTACCGAAGCACGGAGGAGTCTCGGTATGTTAGAACCGAACGGTCACTCGGTTGCTTAGGCGATTACCACACGGCACGGATTTCATAGCGGTGCCCCGCGCGGTAAGGCGGTTTACGTGTTAAGGCATCAACGGATTTATTAGAGGCCAATACGACGTGAGATCCGCTTCACCGCCTGCCGCGGCGATGCGCAGTGCCGTGTGTTAATCGCCTTAGCCTTGAAGATCGAAGTAAAGCAGTGCCAGTTATTGAGCCTTGGGAACCAAAATAAGAAATACTAAAACAAAAATAATCGCAGAAACTAGTTTCTGGTAAAATTAAATTGCAAAAACTCGCTACCTGAATACTTTTTTTTTCTTGCCTACTTTTGGGTCCCACTGCTGGGCAAAGGCCTCCCCTTTCTCCTTCCAAACCTCTCTATCTTGGGCGGTCTCTGTCCAAGCTTTCCCAGCAAACATGATGAGATCGTCACCCCAACTTCGCCGCGGTCGACCTCGACGACGACGTCCTTCCTCGGCGTCCAGTGAGTGACGATCTTCGGGTGCATTCGTGCGACATGGCCAGCCCACTCCCATTTAAGCCTAGCTGTTTTTTCCCCAACATCTATAACTTTAGTTAGGGACTTGAATACTTACATGATTTTTTTGGTTCTTACTGTGTCTCAAGTCTGCAACAAAGTAGCATTTAGCGTTGTGCCAACACTCATTTCACTATCTCCGCACCCTTAACACAAACCGGGGTGATTATTCGAAATAACCGACTGATTATTTTGGTTCTTACTGTGTCTCAAGTCTGCAACAAAGTAGTATTTAGCGTTGTGCCAACACTCATTTCACTATATCCGCACCCTTAACACAAACCGGGGTGATTATTCGAAATAACCGACTGATTTTTTTGGTTCTTACTGTGTCTCAAGTCTGCAAAAAAGTAGTATTTAGCGTTGTGCCAACACTCATTTCACTATCTCCGCACCCTTAACACAAACCGGGGTGATTATTCGAAATAACCGACTGATTTTTTTGGTTCTTACTGTGTCTCAAGTCTGCTACAAAGTAGTATTTAGCGTTGTGCCAACACTCATTTCACTATCTCCGCACCCTTAACACAAACCGGGGTGATTATTCGAAATAACCGACTGATTTTTTTGGTTCTTACTGTGTCTCAAGTCTGCTACAAAGTAGTATTTAGCGTTGTGCCAACACTCATTTCACTATATCCGCACCCTTAACACAAACCGGGGTGATTATTCGAAATAACCGACTGATTTTTTTGGTTCTTACTGTGTCTCAAGTCTGCAAAAAAGTAGCATTATTTTAGCGTTGTGCCAACACTCATTTCACTATATCCGCACCCTTAACACAAACCGGGGTGATTATTCGAAATAACCGACTGTTTTTTTGGTTCTTACTGTGTCTCAAGTCTGCAAAAAAGTAGTATTTAGCGTTGTGCCAACACTCATTTCACTATATCCGCACCCTTAACACAAACCGGGGTGATTATTCGGAATAACCGACTGATTTCTTTGGTTCTTACTGTGTCTCAAGTCTGCAAAAAAGTAGCATTATTTTAGCGTTGTGCCAACACTCATTTCACTATATCCGCACCCTTAACACAAACCGGGGTGATTATTCGAAATAACCGACAATTGCAAATGGAAAAAGAAATGGAATAGCAATCTATTTCAGCTTATTGCTTGTCGGGTTACCGTTTCTTGGTCTGCCTTTGTGTGGAGCTGACTACGGTGACGTGTGAATACGTGGTTTTTAATATCCACTATCTGGTGACAATGTGGTTTGGAGGAGCTTGTGGATTGTGGATAGTAATTACAGTCGTACGGGTTGATATTCAAGGTTAAGCAGCGTTTATCGAAGTCGTTTCGTGGATGGGTGACCATCTGTTACAGTATCCTCCGTGCCTTGAAAAGTAGAAAATGCCGTTGGTCGCTGCTGGCGGCCAACAGTGGGTAGTCAGCAGTCAAAAAAACAGACATCAGTCTTTTTTTTTTTTTTTTTTTTTTTTTATAGGATGGGAAATCATCAAATGACCCCTCCCGCTCTGGGTGGAGCGGCAGGGAGTGTCAGACTTTTACTGACTAAAACCCACCCTTAGTCCTCCTAGTGCCTTTCTTCCCAGGGCCGCGGTAACTCTTTCGAACAATTCCGCAACCCTGGCAGGCTCTGGCCCTGGCGGGCCCCGTCTCCGTTGCTGACTGCTCGTTGCTGACGGCGCGTTTGGAGTGAACGCGCCGTCGACTCTGGCCTGACCTGATCGGACAGCGAGCTACCCATTGCTCGCTGTCCGCAGGCGTCAGTCACTGTGCCTTGCCCAGGAGCGTCAGTTCCTGAGAGGCGCAGCGACTGACGTACGTCTGGAGGAGGCGAAATGGGGCCATTACTGGCACTCCATTCTCGCCCCCTCCCGAGCAGTTGCAGCGGCGGCGACGGTGGCGGCGGCTGCGGCGGAAGCGACGGCGGCGGCGGCGGCGGCGGCGGTGGAGGAGGGTTTTCTCCTCGTCCCGGCCCTGGCGGGTGGACCGCAGGCTTTGCCCCCAGCCAAGTGATCGGCCGGCTTGCCAGCTACCGCACATGCGAAGCAGTGCGGCGCGGCGTCGCACGAGCCGGCCCTGTGACCGGGCTGACCACAGCGGAAGCAGTGGTCACTGCGGTCCACCTCCGAGGTGCAGCGTACTCCCACGTGGTTACCAACTTGGCAACGGAAGCACCTCAGAGGTCTGGGCTCCAGCAGTTTTACCTGCGCGGAGACCCAGCCCACCAAAAGCCTTCGGCCCTCCGAGACTTTCTTGGCCGCCGACACGGGGCAGCTCACCACTACGGTTCGCATGCCCGTGTTGTCAGGACGGATGGTGCCCGCCTTCACCTCCTCTGCAGAGCACCCCCCCGTCCTGACGACGGCGGCCAACACCTCCTCCTCCGTGACGGAGTCGTCCAGGCCCAAGATGCGCATATCTATGCACTTCGTGGGCCTGGACACTCGGACGTCATCCGCGCCCAAGGACGCCCTAAGCCTTTCGGCTAGAGCGTCCGCGGCCGGACCGCTGCCTGCTCCAGGGATCTCGAGCATCCTGGCCCCGGTCATGGTGACCCTGAGCCGGAGACCCCCGACGATGCCAAGCTCACCGAGGTTGATGGCCTCCTTGGCCTTGGTGAGCGTATTGGCATACGTCACGCCCCTCTTCACCGCGTCCGGCTGCAGCGTTAAGACTACAGCCGCGGTCTTCGGGGCGCGGAGCGCAGCCGCGACGCCTCGCGCTCGCTGCCGCCGCCTTCTTTCCCGCCTCTTTGCCGCCCTGGCTGCCTTTCCCGCCTTCTTCTTCTCCCCGGCAACTTGCCATTCGGCTTGAGCCGGGGGAGGAGCTGAAGGCGAGGAAGCCGGGGGGAGCTGCTGCTCAGACGGCGCAGGAGCCTTCGCCGTCCGCGCAGCAACCCCACCCTTCCTCTTCCTTCCCGGGGCCGGGTCCGGTTTTCCCGACACCGGCTTCGCGGGTGCCGGCCCGGACCCTTTGTCCTGGCCGGACGACCCCGGTGTGGCAGCCACGGCGGCCGCGTACGACGCCGCCTTCCGGCCTGGAGCCTTCCCACTCGCCGCTAACGGGGGGCGCAGGACGATACCCTCCAGGACGGAGAACCGCGCCTGGAAGGCAGCCATCTCCTGCCGCACAAGGTCCAGCACCTGCCCCTCCTGCGGCACGGGCTGGCTGTCCTCCTTGCGCCCCCCTTTAGGCGCCCCCTGTGGGCCGGCTCCCTGGAGCCTGGCCAGGTCTGCTCGGAGCCCCGCGTTCTCCCTCTGGAGACGCTCGGTGGCGGCAGCCAAGCGGGCGACCTCCGCCCGCAGCTTGGACAGCTCGTCCGCTGGAGGCCCACCTCGGTTAGCCTCCGCTGCCGCCAGGATGGAGGCCAGCGCCGCGCTTATGGCCTTGTTTTTGGAAGATAACTTCCTTTTCAAGGCCACATCGCGGATCGCGGCCTCCACCACCTCCGCAAACCCGGCCCTCCGAACCGGCTCCTGTCCGGAGTCATCCGGCTCACCGCCGGAGGACTCCGAGCCAAGAGCCGCACGACCGCCATCTTCGGGGGGTCGTCCAGCATCCTTGGAGGCAAGGACTCTGCCCTTGCCTCCCTCGCGGCCCGTACCCCGCCTGCTGGTGGGGATTTTACGGGCCGAGGCCACCTCTTCGGTGCCGGACGACCCCTGGTCCTCCTCTGATCTGGGCCGCTTGCGGAAGGACCTGGAGTCCTCCGCAGCAGCCCCCACCCCCTCGGGTACAGGGCTCGCCGAGCTAACGGTCGCCAGGTCGTCGGAGTCCAACTCGGAATCCGACTCTGCACCCGCGCGACGCTCAAGCGAGCCCTCCTCCCAATACAGCGCGCCTCCGTCCGCGCTCCGCCCGACCGACACTCTGTCAGGCGAGCTAAAATTGTACCCGATCAGGTCCTCGAAGGATAAGTCGGATCGGGGGCCTCCTCGGCCACTGTTGCCATCGGCAATTGGGTGGTGGATAGCACCGTTGCCCCCCCCAGAATACGAGGGGCTTGACGCGTAAAGCGTGGCGGATTCCCGGACTGCTGTGCAGTCCGAACCGCCCTGGGGTAATTTCTGTTTTTGGGCGCTATCCATTGTTTTCCTTTTTGAGGGTGCGGTCCCTATCTCCCCTCCTCTCTCCCTCTCTCTCACTGCTTGCTCGCTGCCCTCACAGTCACGTCTGATGATCAGACGCGTACCAGAGAGCAGCGAGCAAGCCAATGAGACGCACACCGTCCGAGGACCCGAACACTGCTCAAGTCTCCGAACGGTGTGCCCCTCTTGTGTCTCTCTTGGTCTGGTCTCTCACTTGGGACCTTCCGGCATGAGTGGCTCTACCGGCAAAGCCCCCAAGATCATTGAGACACGCAAGCCCCACCACGACGACAACGTGGAGACACGGTTGGTGGGGACAGACATCAGTCTTGCCTTGTCTTCTTGTTCTACCGCGTTACTGGTTTACAACCAACTAATGCATTACAAAAAAGTTTTGTTGTCCGTCCGTCTATACATTAAAGTTTATTCGTCGGTTTACATGAGGAGCGTTTATTCTGGTGCAGTTTGGAACAGTGCTGGGGCGGACCTAACACCAACCTATC
The DNA here is from genome assembly GCA_947386135.1 of Melanchra persicariae. NCBI lineage: Eukaryota > Metazoa > Arthropoda > Insecta > Lepidoptera > Noctuidae > Melanchra > Melanchra persicariae. Next base: position 11,593,107 of record OX376667.1, on the reverse strand, counting down.
TATAGAAGTCACAGTAACAAAGATCAATTTGTGAATAAGGAAGGTAGTGGAGTAGGCTTGGGGTGATATCTTTTGTAAATAAGTTACTGAAGATACAGAAGAAGAAATTTTTTTCAGGATGGGAAATCATCAAATGACTCCTTCCACTCTGAGCGGAGCGGAAGGGAGTGTCAGACTCTTACTGACTGAAACCCATCCATGTTCCTCCAAATGCCCTTTGCGTTCCAGGGCCGAGGTGACTCATTCAAACAAATTCCGCAAAGGAGAAGACATAGTGTCAAAACGCATAATTATTCACGACTTCCTTTTTTCTGCGGCTTTGCTTGCGTTTAAGTTTTTTATTAACAAAAAAAATAGCCTATAACCATCTTAAAGGTCCTATCTACGACTGTACTAAAATTCATTAAAATCGGGTCAGCGATTTAGTCTTGAAAGCGGAACAAACAAACAAATTTTATTATTATACTAGCTTCCGCTCGCGGCTTCGCCCGCGTGGTATGTGGATAAAAAGTAGCTTATATCCTTTTTCAGGAGTAGGTCTACCTGTGTGTTGAATTTAATCCAAAATTGTTCAGCCGATTTAGCGTGAAAGCGTAACAATCAAACTCACTTTCGCATTTATAATATTAACTAGCTGCCGCCCGCGGCTCCGACCGCGTGAATGTCGATAATTATCCCAAGGAAATTTACTCCCGGGATTAAAAGTATAAGATGTGTTATAATCAGTGATCGGAGTAGGTAGATTGAAATGGGGTCATTGATCCGAAACGTATATATTAATATGGACATTCCTCCGGAATTGGTGGATTATTAAAAAAAAACCTTCGATTGTTTTTATTATTCAACAGATAAATAATGAATTAATTTAGTTTTGATACCTTCCTTTAAATTTTGAATTGAGTAGGAATAATATCACTACCAACATTAACAATATTTAATTGAATCCGGAAATACCGGAATTACTTTCCGGGAAAATGGCTTATCAATGTTATTCTTTCTGTGTGCATTTATGATACAAGTACCAAAAATCAATCTACCTACTCCGATCACTGGTTATAATCTACCTCTGTGCCGAATTTTATTAAGATCCATTCAGTAGATTTTGCGTGAAAGAGTAACAAACATACATACATCCATCCATTCTCACAAACTTTCAACAATTATATTAGTAGGATAAAGATTATAATACAACATTGCATCGCATTGCAGTGTCGCGTCGTAAAGCGATGCGAAGTCGTGTCAAGGAAATCCAGGATATGCATCCTCACTTTTCTATAACAATGAAACCCAAATAAAATTAACGCAGTAAAGTAGTCTCCACGTATACTTCTATCCATACTGCTGCCCACACGAGTAAATCTCCGTTTTGCCGGCCACGCGACCCGCCATCCGTTTGTCGCGTAGATCGACTGTATTTTTTCTGAAGCTAGACTCAGCTAGATTTATTGGAACCCACTTAAAGTCAGAGTTTAAATATTTTGAGCTTTGATTTATGCATATAAATAAAATATTAGGTAAAGACCAAAAATAAATCAATTTATTTCAGGTAAACCTATGTTCAATACAAAAAAAAGAACATACATCATCAATTTGTCATCTCAATTTTTTTTTAAATGAAATTGAATTACATTCCAATTAATAAAATCAGGTCAAAAGTAAATGTCAAATTAAAAATTATTATAGTAGGTCAAATACAGTAATAAAATGTCAGAATGAACAAGTAAACGATGTACTGGCACGAAGGATGATATGAGACAAACAGCTGATGAGCGTTCTGGGTTCGATTCCAAGATCGAACAAAAGTATTTTACTATTAGGAACTTCTCTGTAGCAGCACGGAGTTGCGAAGTTGTCTCTTGAAAGTTAGCATGAACAGGTTTCTTCTGGGTAAGCTCACTCCGTCGTCGACTTTGTCTCTGTCACCTGTGACCTAGACTAGAGTCAAAAGTAAACCCATCTCAAATAAAAGTTGGGATGTGATACCTTCGACTTGATACACAAAGCGGACAGCGCGCTCACAAGATAAGACGTATGGCGTCAAAGGAATGAAATATACTTAGCGTCGCGGGCGCGCGGTCAAACTCCATACATTTTCGTCGACGCGCGCAGCCGCGCGCCCGCCTCTCAATTTTAGGGAGTTGATATACAAAGCGCTCCGCTTTGTACATTATGTCCCTAAAACTGTTAATCCTGTGCATGATCGCCCTTCGGTCGTGAAGGATTGATCGTGTTTGCGCACACTCTTGTTCACCATATTTGTGCTGAGACTCACCGCCGTGACTTTCTGACGTATTCTGTCTTAAGGATCACCCAGCGAGTTTCCGCGGTCCTGGAACGCAAAAGGGCATGTGGAGGAACACGGATGGGTTTTAGTCAGTAAGAGTCTGAAACTCCCTTCCTCTCCACCCAGAGCGGAAGAAGTAATATGGTGATTTCCCATTCATAAACAAAAAGGAGGGTCGCTGGTAGCCGATGGATGCGAGAGGCCTATGTCCAGCAGAGGACGTCTTTCGGCTGAGATGATGATGATGATGATGAGACAAAAAGGATCATCCGGTAATTCATACTTGTCATTCGTTAGTCCAACTTACATAGTAATATCGGTCTAACATTTTAGGCTGTCGAGCACGATAGCTGGGGAATTGAAGCCGGAGTACAACGAACTATTAAAGGCCCAAGTAAGTGCTCAGTCAGCTACATTTGATTTATATTGCGAGTTCTATCTGTACCCAAGTAATGTATGTTGTGAGAAGTTATCGTTGAGATCCGGAAAATTATTAGTGCATTATGAGAATTTATACAGAATCAACGCAATACCTCTTAAGGTTGCACTAGTCGATATTTTCTTCATACAAATTTCGGGGGGTATTACTCCACTGTTTGACATTATAAATTCAAAGTTAAGCATTATATCGTTATAACTCATTATTTATTTTGTCTGTACGGAAACAGAATAGTAAAATAAAAAACCATTAAAAAGTTGTAAGCCAACAAAGATTCGTTTTTCTTGATAATTTTAACGCAACTTTGGGCGTAAATAAGTAATAAAAGAAGTGTAAAATCTCAAAAACATTGTCGGTACTGACAAACCTAAATGAAAGAAGAGTTCAATTAACTTTATATGTAATTGATTTATGCAGTGGTTTTCTCATAAAACTCAACTTTCTAATAGACTTTTCGTGCATCGTCTAACGTTTTTTCCGTTCGGAACGGTGTTTAGTGCGTAGGAACTAGACATTGTGAGCGTCTAACTGCTCATCACTGATACTGTCTCTTTCGGCCACGATGCCCGGTCAGACAGCGTGCTTTGAGGCCACGCTTACCAGTGAATTCGAGCCCGCGACTAGGTCAACCTTAAGGGGTCATTGTACATATCAGTATGTACAACTTTTGCGATGGGGCCAACAAAACACTGAATTCGGGAAAAAAAATCGACTGCTCCATACATTTCTCCACGCGTAACTCGATAAAGGTACTGAACAGCTAATTTTTTTCGCGATTTCGAGGTTGGTCCCATAGTAAATGTTTTTCATAATGATGAGTACAATGACCCCTTAAGAGGTATTGCGTTTATTCTGTTACACGTTGTACATTAACGCGTATCTAATTGGGTCATGGAAGTTTTACCAAAATTCCAGTGAATTGGACCAGAAGATTCGAAGCAATGGAACAGACGGACGGACAGTGACGAGTGATCCCATACGGGTTCAGTATTTTTCATATGGACGTTTGGAACTCCATAGGTGGTGATGCTAACTGTCGGCTTGTGCCATCAAATATGATAAACTAGCTTTTTTTCCCGCGGCACTGCTCGCGTGGATATCGCTTATCGCGTATCCATAGGTGGTGATGCTAACTGTCGGCTTGTGCCATCAAATATGATAAACTAGCTTTTTTTCCCGCGGCACTGCTCGCGTGGATATCGCTTATCGCGTATCCATAGGTGGTGATGCTAACTGTCGGCTTGTGCCATCAAATATGATAAACTAGCTTTTTTTGCCGCGGCACTGCTCGCGTGGATATCGCTTATCGCGTATCCATAGGTGGTGATGCTAACTGTCGGCTTGTGCCATCAAATATGATAAACTAGCTTTTTTTCCCGCGGCACTGCTCGCGTGGATATCGCTTATCGCGTATCTATAGGTGGTGATGCTAACTGTCGGCTTGTGCCATCAAATATGATAAACTAGCTTTTTCCCGCGGCTCCGCCCGCGTGGATATCGCTTATCGCGTAAAAAAGTATTCCTATGTCCTTCTCCATATCCCAGCCTATATATCTGCCAAATTTCATGACGATCCGTTCAGCCGCTTTAGCGTGAAAGAGTAACAGACAGACAGAGTTACTTTCGCATTTATAATATTAGTAGGGATTAAAGATTGATGAAAGATTCTTAGTTCAGTAATACTTACAAGTAAATCTTATTTTTTTTGCATTCATTCTTTCATTGACAGACCACATACAGCCGAAACTTTAGGACTTGTAACATGAAATTTTGTAGAGGGGTTTGTTGTACAAAATGACAAGGGTGAACATTGTAGGATTTTGGATAGTGATGTAGGTACTTTCCCTGAGGCGGTTAAATGTAAGATACATAACATAGAATAGAATATATTCAATTTTCCCAGGGAGTTAGTCCCTTTCTCTCCAGTATTTTTTTTTAACGATGGGAAATCATCAAGTAACTCCTTCCGCTCTAGGCGGAGCGCTAGGGAGTGTCAGACTCTTACTGACTAAAACCCATCCGTGTTCCTCCAAATGCCTTTTGCGTTCCAGGGCCGCGGTGACTCTTTAGAACAAATTCCGCATTAGGGCGGGTGCTTTAGGGGACTGTCTAAGTAAACTTTGACATTAAAAAAGTTCTAGTAGTAACCTCATTTGTATAAATTACTTTTGATTTCGTGAAATTTTCTGTAGAAAATCCAATAAGACAAACGATTTGTATTCTCATTAAACGTTATTCTCTAAAATAAGCAGTTTTCGTTGCAAACCGCATTGGGCCAACATTTTAGGCCCAATGCTGTTTGTATGTACCCTTCTTCAAGTAATAGGATTGTCCCTAACGATCTCTGAAACACATTTCCCGTCCCTTCCAATTTCCAGCTTAACTCTGTTTACAATTGGGTATTATTTAAATTACCTACTTATTACAGTTTTATTTTGGAAGTGATTGTTTATCCATGGGGTTAATCTTCAAGGTTAAGCAACGCTTGAAGAGGTCGATCCGTGGATGGGCGGACCATTCATGCTTTCCGAGGCAGGGAAAGCCCGTTTAGCTCTTTGTCCTGGCCGTCATTCGTCGGTCAGACAGTCGTTTTTATATTACATAAAAACTGATACAAGTCGTATCAAGAGAGTACCTTGTAATCCACTTACTGGGTTTGGAAGTCAGATAAGCTTCTGCTCCATTTTGGAGCTTTTTTTTTTTGGATGGGAAATCATCAAATGACCCCTCCCACTACTGACTAAAACCCACCCATGCTCCTCTTAGTGCCTTTTACGTTCCAGGGCCGCGGTAACTCTTTCGAACAAATCCGCAACCCTGGTAGGCACTGGCCCTAACGGGCCCCTACTCCTATGCTAACATCTCTTTGAGGCGCGCGTGGAACACAACGCGCCGTCGGCTTGGGTCTGGCTTTAATCGGACAGCGAGCCACCCAACGCTCGCCGTCCGCAGACCCGCACCTACGGTGGCCGGGAATCGCCCAGCGACTCCCGACGCCCGGTGCGTCTCCCTATGCCGCGGCGGCTGGGGCGTGAGGGTTGTCTCTCCCTCACGCGGCCCGCCTCCTCCTTCACTAGCATTACTGCTTCGCAGAAGGAGGTGACGGCTTCCCATGCCTCCTCGCTCCGGACCATGGATTGAACCAGGGCCGGACGCGAGAGGTCGCCGCCGCCGATCGCCTCGACGAGGACACGGCGCTGCTCCGCCCATGCGGGGCAGGCCTCCACCGTATGCTCCACCGTGTCCTCCGGGCGATCCTCGCAGTGAAAACACCCGGGCGTTTCCTCCCGCCGAATCCGAAACAGGTACCTACCGAAACAACCATGTCCGGTGAGTACCTGCGTCAGGCGGAAGGTGAGGACGCCGTGGCGCCTCTCCAGCCACTCCTCAAAGAGGGGCACTATCGCCACAATTGTGGCGTGCCCTGCACTGGGTTGCGACAGTCGCTGATTCCATACCGCCATGGTATCTTGCCGGAGCTCCGTCCGCCGCGCAGCAATATGCCGCGGTATCCCCGGACAAGCCGGATGGCCATGACCCTTTGGGACGCGTTCAGCTGTCGGGCTGGACGCTTCCGCAGGTCCAGTGCCCACACTGGGGCTCCATAAAGGGCCATGGACCGCACGATCCCCGCATAGAGCCTCCGGCAGGAGGCGTTTAGACCCCCCAGATTGGGCAGGAGCCGCTTGAAGGCTGCCCCGGCCCGCTCCAGTCTGGGAGCCAAACGTCGGAAGTGCTCGACGAAGTTCCACCGGCTATCGAGAACGAGTCCCAGATACTTGATCGTCGACCCGACGCCAATGTGAACTCCTCCTACCGTGATTTGGGATCCTGGTGGTGGCCTGCTCCGAGGACCATGAAAGCACATGGCCTCGGACTTGTGCAAGGCCACCTCGAGACCCAATTGCCGGATCCTATCCACGACTATCGCAACCCCGCGTGTCATTAGCTCGGCCGCCACCTGGTACGACCCCCCCTGAGCCAAGACGAGCGTATCGTCAGCGTAGCATACTACGCTGACGCCGCTAGGGAGGCCGGCGCGCAACACCCAGTCGTAGCCGATGTCCCACAGGTACGGCCCCACAACCGCTCCCTGTGGAACACCGCACGACATCTCTCGCCGAAAAATTTTGGAGCCTACCCCGACCTCAATCACGGGCTACAGACTGCAGGCAGTCAAGAATAGCAATGCCAAGTCTACATCCCCGACTAACAAAACGACTACTCAGCCAAAGTATGTAACGCGCGATGTTAAAATTTCCGACTGGCAACACTAGTCGACAGAACTCTGCTGTAGCGCGTCGCACGAAACGCTTGCCTGCTCGATTCAAGGGGTCTACTCTCTAAGCCCGAAGTCTGTAGTTTCGGCCTTTGTGTCGGGCGTTTTCTACTCCGTGTCACCTACGGACTTACGATTAGTCCCGAACCCGAACTAAGAGCAACTGTCATATCGTGTTGTCATTCATTCTTAGTTCGGGTTTCGGGGGTGACGGGCCATTGCCCCCTAAACAAACGTCTCTTTAACATAGGCGCCACAGACACCCTACTCTGCAGGGGCTGCTTTGACGCCGAAGAATCAACCGCCCACATCATCCTGGAATGCGAGGCTGTGGCTACTCAACGTGAAGAAATCCTCGGAATAGTGAGGTCGCTCCGCGAAGCCTGTGAAGCTTCCAGGAAACTTTTGTGCTTCTGGGCGGATTTAGGCTGGCTAACTTAGCCAGGACACCTACGCACAACGGACCGAATAGGAGTCTAAGTTCGGAAAATGGAGTCACTACTGTAGAGTAGGGTCTCTACTCTAATCTATCCCGACCTCAACATGATTGAAAAAAAGCTAGGTAGATTGTATGATGATGGTGACCTATGGGTCCATATAGGGTAAAGGCGCTGTGACGGACCACAAAGAGCAGGGTCCACCGAAAAACGCATGCGATGAGGATGGCTTCATCAAAATGGAGAGAAAGAAGAGGAAGCCTACTTATCGCAACCAGTGTGGGACAGCGCCGGCATTATCGAACATGCTGCTACGTTCTGCAGTGCCGACGACGCAGCTGTACGTGTCTCGTTTGCACCACTCTACGAAAACAGATGACATCGTAGAGTACATACGGGTGAAGACCAACTGGACCTTGAGCGTAAATGATAAATAAATAAATTAATAAATTACATTATCTTCATGACCCACAAAATAGTGGCTAAATATCCACCATATTGTTACGGGTCTTTTGTTGTTAGTTTTATTGCAGGAAGTACTGAAAATACCACTGCAGTAAGCAAAAAGTCGTCTTATAAAAACAAATGCTAAGTCCATACGTGCGCACATGATCGACGTTCTGCATTCATTCGGGCAAGATCGAATGTATAAACCGTTATAACTTAGGACTTATTTGAAAAACAAGATTCACTTCGCGTCACTTTTTGCTTGATGAAATGTTCTCAACGAACATCGTACGTGTAGAACCGCTTTAAAGTGGTACTATCTTGCTTAAAAACTCCTTCATTATTGTTTGATAATCCTGAAAATCCTTGTTGTGACAATCTGAATAGAATAAAAAAAAGACTTTGAAGTATAATGTCTTTTATTGCTATTTAGATTCAATACAATTTTTTTCGAATATAATTTTGATATTATTACTCTATGAGTGTTCCAGAGCTGAGTGAAACGACAAATATAAAAAATGAGACTGCGAATAATATTGGTCCTATTCAGCAAGAGAATACTAATCCTGCCATTGATATGGATCCAGTCATAAAAGAAACAGTTACACCAGGACTATCCCAACAGCGACCGTTAAGAATGGCTAAAAGCAAAGAAATACTGTGCATTGATATGGAGAGTGGTATGGAACCACAAGTTGGTATACGCGAACAACTACAAACAGAACCGTTAGTAAACCTTTCAGAGTTGACAGCTGAAGTGATAAGTCAGAGGGCTGCGCGGCGAAAGCTTTCAATTAAAGGTCTTTATGAATATATGCTTGGTGGCAGGCACACACACGCGCCGAGATCGATTTGGGATCGGGGACAGACTACCCTACAGCCAGAACAAGCAGTTTGGATGCAGTACGGTAAGTATCAAGGGAGCCTATAAATGTTCTGACACCAACCACCAACGTGGTGCGGGACTTAAAATCATGTCACACATTGCAAAATGAAGAGTTCCATAGTTACCTGTCCTGTAAACCATGTCAAAAAATGAGTAGCAAATTTGACTATTTTAAAATACCAACGCACTTAGTCTTATGTCATTTTGTGTCTAATTATTACGATTTCTTATCTTAACCAGTTACCTATATTTTATACGATCGTCGACTATTACTTATAAGCTTGTCTGCGGCCCCGACATGTGAAAATTCCCAAAAAAAAAAATCTTACGTAATAGGTAAATAAACATTAAATTCGCGATTAATTCGCGACACACCGGTGTGTCGCCGGGGCCGGAGCGGTTAAGCCTAGTTAGCAGTGATAGTTTTCGTTTACGTTATTAAATTAACATCGTGTATACCTACTTTTGACATACACAAAACTAAAGGTGTGTTTGTTAGAGGGAGGAGGGATATGACTTAAACAAAAAAAAAACACATCCTAATTTATTATCTACACTATTTAAAATCTACACTAATATTATAAAGAGGAAAGATTTGTTTGTTTGTTTGTTTGTTTGTTTGAAATGAATAGGCTCCGAAACTACTGGACCGATTTGAAAAATTCTTTCACCAGTAGAATTGTACATTATCGATGATGGACATAGGCTATAGAATATTTTCAAAAAAGTTAGGGATCCGTATGAAAACTTCGATAATGTAACCCAAGGTGTGAGAAAAAATCCTTATATTGCGTACGCTGCGGAATCTATTGACAATAGAGCAAAGTGATTTACTACAGTTTTATAGAGGTCATCAATGTCTACAAAAAAGTCCGCGATACCATATGTCTAACTATTATGGTTAAGTCACCATGACCGCTTTTTTTTCAAATTATTCAAGCAAATCCTTGGTGATTTGAAAAAATGGTGATTTCGGTATCATGATATCAATCCTTATCCATTTAAATGGTTTGATAATTAATGTTGATTATTTCCGTGTAAATTACACTTTAAATTATTCAAATCGGACATTTCGTTCAAAAGTTACGACGGTAATAAACATGCTCGGAGTAAGAAAAATTTCGCGGCTTGAGCGAACTGGGAAGAATCATATCAATGCTTGGTCCGATGAAGTTGAAAATGATTTCGATAAAACAATAAGAATAACAAATTTTTGGATTTATCGCAAATATACTACATACCTACATAATAAGGGGTGAAGCAGGGGTGATTAAGTTTTTAGGGGAGGACATTATTGCTTGCTTTAATTTACGTCGGGATGCTATGAACAAACTAAAAATGGGATTATTGAAACAGATGTACCTAACAATTTTTGCATAATCAACTCCTGACGGGGAGTGAACGGGGTGAACAGTTGCGCTGAACCTGAGACCATAGAATAAGTAGAAATGGCTAAGTAATAAATGTAAATTAATGAAAATCGCTGTGCTTAATTTTCCAAAACTAACCTTTATAAGGGGGTATAGGGGGCGTTGAAGTTTGTGGAGTACCTACTAAATCCGCGCGGACGAAGTCGCGGGCGAAGTGCTAGTAATATTATAAAGAGGAAATATTTGTTTGTTTGAATTGAAAAGGCTCCGAAACTTCTGGACCGATTTAAAAATTTCTTACACCATTAGAATTCTACATTATCCCTGATGAACATAGACGATAGAGTACTTTCAAAAACGTTAGGGATCCGTATGAAAACTTCGATAATGTAACCCAAGGTGTGAAAAAATACCAAAAAAAATCATTATATCGCGTACGCTGCGGAAACTATTGACAAAAGAGCAAATTGATGGACTGTGTTTTATAGAGGACATCAATATCTACAAAAAAGTTCGTTTTACCCTCCGTCTAATTAGTATGGTTAAATTACAATGACCGCTCTTTGTTCAAATTATTCAATCAAAACCCTGGTGGAATGGAAAACGGGTGATTTTGGAATCATGATATTAATTCTTATCTATTTAAATGGTTTAATAATTAAGGTTTGATTATGAACATGTAAATAACACTTTAAATTATTCGGATCGGACCTTTCGTTTAAAAGTTACAGATATGTATTTTAAAGCGAAAAGTCACTAACTGATTAATCACAAAATCTCAGAAACTACTGGACTCTATGAAAATCGAATTTAGCACGGAGGTACATTTTAAATAGGAGACGTTAGCTATGAAAGGATATTAGGAAACTTCCCCCATAAAGGGGTGAAATAGGGGGTGGATGTTTGTGTGAAAAAACTTATTCCTTTGGCGAATATACCTACTTGAAACTTGGTACGAATACTGGTGAGTGAGTAAGTGAATTAAAAAAAGTTGCCACTATTGGTTTTTCAGAAGTTCCCCCAAAATAAGATTTAGAGGGTTTTGAAGTTTGTGTCGAAGAACTTATTTTTTTAGCTATACCCACTTGAAACTTAGTACAAATACTGAGCTAAATAAATGAAACTTAGCACAAATACTGATCCAAATAAATGAAAAATAATGACAAATTGGTTTTTCAAAAAACCCCCCACTGGGTTTAGGTGGTGTTAAAGTTTGTATGGAAGGATCTTGTACGGGTAAGGTACATTTAAAATGATAAACTGTTGTAATGTTAAATTTGTATATTGATTAAACAACCGAAACTGATAGATGATCGACCCGCGGCGAATGAGTCTCTCAACGATGCTATGCAACTACTAACGCTTACTCAAACGCGTGATTTTTATTCATTCGCTGCGCGTCGATGTCAGCATAAAAATTAAGCAATTGATATGTACGGGTTTGCTCGTACATGCTCCCCGAGGAAAAGATATAAACACAATTTTGAGCTTAAGTGAGAAGAAACAAAATTATTTATGATAAATGATTTGAAAATAATCTAATTTCCTAGAGTCTCTATTGTTAACACACTGTTCACAAATTTGATATACTAATATAAGAACCTAACATAGGGGAAGTGACTTTATCTAACACTCGCGCACTTGTTGCCACCTTCGCCCTTTCACTGTCACACTGATACACTACACTATTTCCAACACACGCACGTTGCGTGACCGGGCATGCGCCGCCGATGGGCGCGCCAGACTCTGCTGATCGCGGTGTAATGATGAATGTCATGAGATGACAGACTGTCAAATAGCAATCCACTCTCTTTCATGATTCTGATTTTTTGGTCAATCGTTTTAAGCTCTTGATCGCTCTCTATGCTGGAGTCGTTCAAGACATCTTGAGGAATAGACACGTTTATAACGTGGTTTATGGATGCAATGACTGGTGAGTACAGGTTAGCTTTAATACTAACATCGCTCGTTCTTTGTTGATGCGCAATTACTTTAAAATTATCTGATTTGATTATGTAGCCGTCATCTATAGTTATAAGTCCGGAGTGAGTCAGCTGATGTGCGGTAACTTGATCTCCGCATACTGTTCGTAGGTTACATTTACCGCAGCAAAAAAAGATATAATTGTTGATAGACTGGCTTTCCATCCAAAGATTTTTACAGGGATTGACGTTGACTTCACACGCTGATGCCTTTGATTGGCAGAAGTCTTTATCTCTGCTTAATTTGTAAGTAGGAGAATGAATATAACACAAGTGTACGTTTGTCACTAGACATGAATCCATGATATTTTCTGTTATGATTATGTATGCATCCTTTTTAAGTTCAAAGCAATGAAATCTGACACTGGTTTAATTGATAACATTGTGTCGTTGGGTTTCTCAATAGGAATTGGGATAAGCTTGAATATTTCGTAGGTGTCCCTGCTAATCAAAGGTATTTGTACTTCAAATATTGAGTAATTCTTAAGCATTCTTGCTTTGACTCGTAGAAGTTTAAACAGTTGTGCAAGATCTGTATGAACGTTTTCTACAGGTAACGTGACGTCATTAGACTAATGACTAGCTGTAGTGCTCAGCTGATTCTGCAATTGTTCGGCTGTTATTAAATGTGGATTAAATCGACCATGATAGATGTCTGTTATTGTATCCACTAAAGCGTTCTGTAAATCTTTCAAGTCACGTAATAGATTGCTCGCGACCATAGCTCCCATAGAAACTTCACTTGCTCTCGAAATGTTTTGAGTTTCAGCCTTTAATACTTCTAATGTATTTCTGATGTTTGCAAACTGCTGATGAATTATTTTATGTTGTTTATGCATTGTAGCCTCCGTCCTCTTTAAGAAACTGAACTCTGCTTCTATGACCGAAGTTTGATTTTACCAAAATGATACAATATGCTTTTGATTTTTGCGTAGAAGAGTGATATCCTTCTCGTATTGTTCTGCGAATCGAGCGTCCAATACGCCGAAGAGGCCGTTTGCTATGTAACCGACACCGTCGATAAGACCTCGCCGCCACCTGTTCGCTTCCATTGCAAAATGCTGACTGAGTAGCATAATTATGATTATTGTAATCGAGTTCATTGTACCCATGACGTAATTGCAATAATATTATGTCACAATGTGTTTGTTTTTGAATTGTGTTGCATGTTTGTTCCAGGGCCATTATACTTTTGTTAAGTGCGGTAATTCCTTCCCAATAAGGATCTAAATCGTAGTATATGATTAGTTTCCAGTCGTCGCGTATGATCTGCATGTTTGTTAGTTTGTCTAAGTAAATATGTTGATTATTTCTGAATTGTGTGACGTTAAGTGCGCATTGGGAAGTTGTTATGATACTAAAGAATAACATGATTGCTGCAAACACTGCCGCTATATTGTAACGAGTGCCTCCTTTTCTTGTTTCAGACTGCTTATTTGTGTTACAGGTTCCCGAATCCGCAGTATTTGCTTGCTTAATTTGCGACGATTCATTGTTAATTGGGAGTTTTGATAATTTTATGATAGGACGTTTCAATGTTCCGTTTTTGGTTTTTACTGTAACCACGCGAATCTTACCGTCGGAACCGGGATGTAGTTCGATGACTCTGCCCATCAGCCATTTTCCCGGCGGAAGATTGTCATCATGAATCATGACAATATCATCAACGTTGGGGTTGCTTGTAGCTTGTCTCCACTTACTTCTTTCTGTAATTTGTACGAGGTACTCATTCCTCCATTTTTTCCAGAGATCCTGTACAATTTTTTGTGTCAACTGCCATCGGGTTCTTAAATCCGTTTCAGTCTCATGTATGGAAACCCTTGATCCACCTGGTAGGAAATGAGCGGGCGTTAAAAAATCCACATCGTCTGGATCTTCTGATATAGCACATAATGGTCTCGTGTTGAGACAAGCTTCAATCTGTGTAAGCACCGTATATAGTTCCTCAAATGTAAGAATTTGGTCACCAATAACTCTCTTGAAATGATATTTGAAGCTTTTAACGGCGGCCTCCCATAGGCCTCCTGCGGATGGCCATGAGGGCGCATTAAAGCTCCACCTGATTTCCATATCTCATATTTCTGCTTTAAGATCTTTGTCTTGCATGACGTTCGTTAATGTTTGATATTCCTGTTGTAGTACCTTGTTAGCACCGACAAATTTTTTTTTTAAAAACGTTGCCCCACACTAGGAATTTCTCCTGTATCGTGGGTGCGTTCACAAACATATAAACTCACATACACAAACAGCCAGACCCGGAACAACTATCTGTGGGCCATACAAATATTTGTTCCGTGCGGGAATCGAACCCGTGACACGCAGCGCAGCAGTCGGCCGCTCAACCACTGCGCCAACCGTGTCGTCGAAATTGCGACCATTATCGCTATAAATGTGACTAGGCGTACCTCTGCGAGCCGCCATTCTTTTGAATGCTGCGATGAATGAAGTTGTACTTAAATCACTAACTAGTTCCAAATGTACTGCCTTCGTGACCATACACACAAAGACAGCCACATATCCTTTTGTGCTCTTGATACCTCGTCCTTTGCTTGCTTTGACGTAAATGTGACCGGTAAAATCTACGCCTGTGTGTGTAAAGGGACGGGATGGATTACTTCTGGCCTCCGGCAATTGCCCCATAATTTGCTGTTGGCAGTGTGGATTCTGTATTTTACATATTACGCACCGACGAAGCTGCCTCTTCGTAGCGACGTTTCCTCCTAGAATCCAATATTTTTGTCTGATAAAACCCAGTCGAGCTCCGGCATGTAACATGGTTTGATGTGCGTTTTCTATTTTTAATTCTGTCAGACGTCCACTGTGCGGCAGAATAATAGGGTGCTGCATGTCATGGCTGAGTTGTGCCTTTTTTAGTCTCCCTCCGAGTCTTAAGATATCATTTTCATCCAGGTAAGGGTTCAATTTTAACAATTTGCTTTTTGAATTCAGTTTTCCCTTTTGCTTTAAATCTCTTATTTCATTCGTAAACTCTTCTCGCTGTACATACTTGATCATTTTTTGCTTTGCTTGACTGATTTCTGATAATGATAGATAATGCTTGTTTGCTTTTCTTTTGTACGTCGTAATCTTCATCTCTAATGCTAGAATACGTGCAACTTTGCTGATTGATTTATATTTGCTTAACAGGTCGGTAATGATGCTTGATGCATGCTTTGTAACAACAACAGTGCTCCACATAATTCCAATCGAGGTACCTAGTGATATTTGTTTTTTCGTAGTAGGAACTAATTTTGATTTAGCTGCTACTAATATTGCTGATTGATTACTATTTCTTACTCTGCAGTAAATGACGCATGCATATGCTTTTGTTGATGCATCACAAAAGCCGTGTAACTCTACACTACTCGCTGTTTCCGTACCGTACCATCTTGGTATGTTGTATTGATTGATGCTTTCTAATTCTTGCTTGATTTTGATCCATTCCTTGCGGATTTTATCTGGTACTTGTTCATCCAACTGAAGATTGGATAACCAAGTTTCTTGAAATAAAATCTTCAATTTTGTTGTTACTGGCACGATCCATCCCAATGGGTCAAATATTTTAGACATGTCTGATCGTATGTTTCTTTTAGTTATTTTAGTGCTTGATGGTTCAATTTTTGAAACAAATTTGAAGTTATCATTTGTAGGGTTCCAACGAAGCCCTAATGTCTTAGTTAATCCTGCTTGATTAAAACTCTTGCTTTCTTGTTTAAAATAGTCATCTTCTAATTGCAGCAGACGACTGTCGTTTGATGTCCACTTTCGCAAGTTGGAGCCCCCTAATTTAAGTAGATTCATCAAATCTTGCTGCAACTGTTGTGCTGATGATAAGGAGCAAGCTCCGTGAACCAGGTTATCCATGTAGAATGATTCTTCGATGACTTTGGCGGCTTCTCGGAATTTATCTCGTTCATCCGCCGCTAGTTGTCTCAATGTCATCATTGCAAGAAATGGAGCAGCTTTCGTGCCGTACGTCACAGTTGTCAACTGATAGTCTAGTATTTTATCGAGGGGTTATCTCTCCACACTATTTTTTGTAAAGGTTGATCTTTTGGGTGTACCCAAATCTGCCTAAACATTTTTTCTATATCAGCCGTATATGCGTACTTATATTGTCTCCATTGAATGATAAGAGACTGAAGGTCTTGCTGTAAATTGGGCCCCGTGTACAGTCAACAGCAAAAGTACATGATCAAAATCAGAAATTCAATACTAATGAACGGAATTCGCGTCAGAACTGTGTGGCGTCGAAGTGATTCAAAAGTATGTGATTGTAAATCATACAAAACATTTACTACTAGTACATCTGCCATATTTTCGTGATCAGTTTTGACTCCAAAAGTTATAAACTCAATTTGCATCAGAACTAAGATGTGAAAAAAAATGTCAAAACTAGTGAACAGTTAAAATCAAAAATTAAATGATGAAACTGAGACCACGTAATAATGAGGCATATAATTCATCCATACTTATTTTTTAATTATCCCAGTTATTTAATTTGTTATGTTTTACGGAAAAACAGCACGGAGCACCGAGCAGAGGACAAAAATAAAAAAAAAATATATGAAAAAATATTGCTATTATTATTAATTAGTAATATTATTGAAAATTTATTGATTACTAAATAATTCATACATTCAAATATTATAAATGTTCAAGAAATATAATTTTCTTACGTTTTTAACGGAAATCTGCTTTAGTATACTAATTTTGAACCCTGGGAAGAGTTATATAATATTCAGGATTATATTAAAACTATTCTGCTCATATAAGTAACATTGTTTTCTGTGGGACCGAAATTTGACGTTGGGTTCAAGATGAAAAATAATCGTCACATAGGTATTTATTATAATCAAAAATTACGTAACTAAAAAACAAACATAGATAACAATTTTCATTGTAGATATGGAACAAAAATTTTATCACTTATAATATGATCTTTATATTTTTTAATTTACTTATATTAGAACAATTTTATAATCATCATATCCAAATCACGGATTAAAGTCAGTAACGTGTGTGTCCCCCGTTATTATCTATTATCGCTTGTAGCCTTTCCCTCATTGAATCCACCATATTTTGGCATACATTCGAACCTCTAAATGATTCCCATATTTCAACCACATGACGTTGTATATTGACCCGGGTGCGGGGTGTATCTGAGTCCCACTGCTGAATCATGAGGCTCCAGAGATTTTCAATAGGGTTTATGTCTGGGCTTTTTGGGGGAAAGGGAAGAACTCTTATGAGGTCACGATTATTTTGAAACCACACATTACAGATTCTTGCAGTGTGCACTGAGCTGTTGTCATGAATAAACGAGAAAGGCACAAGATCTGGGTGGGAAATATCAACAGTGGGTATGAGCGTGTCTCGAATAATTTCCAAGTAGTTTTGACTGTTTAAACGCCCTCCTATTTCAACTAACTCTCCTGGTCCAGCAGCGGACATCCATCCCCAATAGCCAATATTAATTCGTCCACTACTTCTATTAGGAACAATATTTTCTTCATGGTAGCGCGTGTTATTTATTCGCCATAGTGTGAGGCGACCCTGTTCACTCGAAGAGAATGTTTTTTCGTCTGAAAATATTACATTTTGAAAATCAAAATCTAAATATCTTTGCGCAAAATTTAATCTCTCTTGTTTGTGCAAGGGTGATAATGATAATTTCCGTGCTGGCTGACGGTGCCGTAATCCTGCGTCCTTTAAACGTCGAGGAACAGTGGCCATAGACACTCTCATATTAGTGGCAATATCTCTGATTCGCGTAAACCCATCATTTCTCATCCTGTTTGCAATTTCTCGATTTTGCGTAGCTGTTGTGCAACGAGGACGACCGGACTTTCTTTGTGTGTTCACGTGACCCTCATTTTCCCATCTTCTTATCCAAAGGTGCACAGTATTTCTCTGAAATGAACAATATAATGTATATTTCCTACGAATTTCTCAAATTTCGAATTTGTTATTGTATCGGTGTGGCGGGCGCAGGGTAGTGCCAGTATTGGTAACTGTTTGGCAGTCTATGGGCAGACGTGGCGCTTACAAATATATCTAAATGTTACTAATAGTTTTTAAACTAAGAAAAATAGTCATTCTAATTATAGGTTTAATCTGGACTAGTAGACTAAACTGACAGGTTTAATTAAAATGTGTCTTCACTTTTTCCAATTACCAAATGTTAGGAGAATTTCAATAAAGAAGTAATGAATGCTTGCTTACCGTGACACCTACTCTTCTCATTATATCACTAACACTCAATCCGTCTTCATGCAATGATATAATTCTATGTCGTTCATGCTCTGTTATATGGTGTGTCATATTTTTAATCTATTAGTTCTTGGCTATAATAAATCAATGCAATAGATAACAGACGCACTCAACGCTGACAGTGCGACAAACGCGCAACAAGTCAATATAATTAGGTAATGCCCTAAAGATAAAAATGTCAATCTACCTTCCGGTTTTAATATATTGTAGGCGACTGGGCAAAAGCAATCATTGAGTTATGATTTTGTATCGCATCAGCTACTTTTGAACATTGACAAAAATTCACAAACATGCATTATCGTTTTGTATCACATCAGCTACTTTTAAACATTTTACAGAAGTTACAAAAAAAAACCAAATTAAAATAGTAAAGTTTTTCAATTATATGATTTTAACTGACTTCTGAAAAAGGAGGAGGAAATCAATTCGGATGTTTATATATATATTACGTATGTTCAGGCATAACTACGTCATACTTTTTTTGTTGTTTGAAAGGGTATACTCTTGATGTGGTCCCATTGTCACCAAGTCAGAATCTGATGAAGGGATCCCATGGAAATCGAGGGAAACCCTCAAATTTTATAGGCACACTTATAGTGATTTGGGTATTTTTTATAGTAACTCGTGCATTCGCTCTCGAAAAGTACCATTTGCTGAAGTGGAACTGATGATCAAAACCACAGGTGGGCATCGGAACTACTCAATTATACCTAAGTATTTCACGGGTTGCGATTCGATTACTTTAATATGGTTGCTAAGTAATTTATGCTCGTCAAAATGCATAGTGATGATGATGCCTTCGCCATGGAGCTCCAGTTCTCCTGGTTCTTTGGGGAAAGCATTATGTTGTAAAAGGTGATGAGCAGTTGTCATTGGGCTATTGTAACTTAGATAAATTACAAACTGACCCACTAACAAATGAAAAATATTTTTTTTTTAAAAAACAATCGACTTCCAAAAAAAACACTTCAAAGTGAAAAATAACTTTAATTTTGGAAATCGGTGGCAAAAAACTAAAACACAGATCCAAAGACACCGACTTCCAAAAAAAACACTACCAAAGTGAAAAATAATAAAGTTATTTTTCACTTTGTAGTGTTTTTTGGAAGTCGCTTGTTTTTTTTGTAAAAAAGTTTTTATTAATGAACATATGCTTTTTTAGGGGTTCAATTGGATGAAATTTGGCATATATTAAATATGCAACTTTTTATCCAATTCACCTGATTTTCCGTAAAACATAACAAATTAAATTACTGGGTTAATTGAAAAATAAGTATGGATGAATTATATGCCTCATGATAACGTGGCCTCAGTTTCATCATTTAATTTTTGATTTTAACTGTTCACTAGTTTTGGAAATTTTTTTCACTCCTTAGTTCTGATGTGAATTGAGTTAATAACTTTTGGAGTCAAAACTGATCACGAATATGTGGCAGCTGTACTTTTTAGTAGTAAATGTTTGGTATAATTTACAATCACATACTTTTGAATCACTTCGACGCCACACAGTTCTGACGCGAACTCCGTTCATTAGTATTGAATTTCTGATTTTGATCATCTACTTTTTCTGTTGACTGTACATCAAGTCATTTAAACTTTTATTTGTTGATGTTTTTGCCGGAGTATTTGTTTTAATAATTGACTCCCAGAACTGTTGAATTCTATCTAAATCAAATTGCACGACGTTGCATGATAGTTTAGTTTTGAGATTTCCACATAGTATCCAACCCAGATGAGTTTCTTGAACAAGCGGAAGTGATTCGCTTAATCTGCACATACCAGTTAAAAGAATATAAGAGTAAACGTCCGCACCCAACAAAATGTCTATGGATCGGCTGATGTTGTACTCAGGATCTGCTAATTCTAAATTATCCAAAAATGTGCAAACTATTTTCGGGAATGAGTATGATGGTAAATATCTTGTTAGGTTATTCATGATGTAAACATCGAAATTAAATTGGTATTGCTTGATTCTTGAGTTAGACATACAGTTCAGGTTAATAATTCCTTTGCAACTCTTTTCTGTTTGCCCTATGCCTGTGATTATACCGTCACACCTGGATCGCTTCAATCCTAATTGTTGAGCAGCGTTCTGTGTGATGAGAGACATTTGTGAGCCCTGATCACTAAGAGCTCGCAGGATCAGATATGTCCCATCTGCTTTCTGAACCTTTAGAAGTGCAGTTGAAAGTAAAGTTTCTTGCATCATATTTTGTTAGGTCACGTGCGTGTTGCCTTGATTTGCACGTTCCTGATTAAAACGGATGTGGTTTTGCTGTGTAGAAGGCGTCGAATTACCTCCTTGTTTTGTCAATTCCTTTGAATACGATTCATGAAGCAATGTGTTGTGAAATCCATTGCATTCGATGCAACGCCTTTTTGATAAGCATTCTTTTCCTTTATGATCATATAAGCAGTTTTGGCAATAATTCAAGTTAGCAACACATTGTTTTTTCTTCATCGGGGAAAAGTCAGCAAATTGTTTGCAAAAAAATATAGCATGAGCGTCATTGCAGACTGGACAGTTTGGCCGATTGTTTTGCAATTTCCTGTAACTTGGTGATTGCGAAATAGCCTTGTAGCTTGAATATGACTGCTTGAAATTATAATGTTTTGATTCTGATGGTTTATTGGTGTTTGAAGAAAAGGATTTTTGATAATTGATCTCCTGTTTTCCTGTCGCTGAATGTGTCTGAATCCAATTTTTGGCACAGGATGTGTACGATCAACGGATCCCACGACGTCACATCTACGCCGAGATTCTGTATGGCGTTCATCGTTTCAAGTGCAGTACATGAATTCGTTTGATATGATTCATTGATTCTTGCTGTGAAATGGGCATATTTAATAAAATGTTAAGATGCGATGTGAATATCATCCTTTTGTTGTCATAACGACGGCTTAAGATGTCCCAACTTATGATGTAGTTGTCTGAGCTGATCAGGAGATGCTGGATGAGACGTTCTGCTTCACCTTTTACTTTCGATTTGAGGAACTGGATCTTCTGAGCCCCAGATAATGATGGGTTGCTATGAACTGCTTCTGTGAAGAGATCCTTAAAAGATGTCCACTGATGATAATTACCGCCGAATGTAGGTATTTCTATTTTTGGCGTAGTATGTTCTCTATGTGAAATGGATGACATCCTTTTATTGATTACTTTGATAGCAGCGTTGTATGTACCTTCGTATTTGAGGTACATACGATGATACTCTTGATTTCGGTCTCCCAGCTCACTGTCTAAGTCCCAGTGCTGAGTGTCAATCTTCGCCCAGCGAGACCTTACCATACTCAACAGATGGTCGAATTCCCATTTCTCCGTTACATTATCCATGTCGATACTTGAAACAGTATGTTCAAAGGCCTTAAAATTGCTCATTTGTTTCCTCATCATCTCATCGGTCTTGCTGTTTGATCCCTGAGACTTGAAAGGTTGACCTGATGGTTGCTGTACGGTGCTTGAGGTAGCTAGAGGAGTAGCAGGCTTCAGAAGCGGTGTTGATGGTCTTTCCTTTGTTGGCTGATGTTTCTGAATGACTGCTCTGATTTCCTCGAAAACACCCGAAACTGATAGATGATCGACCTGCGGCGAATGAGTCTCTCAACGATGCTATGCAACTACTAACGCTTACTTAAACGCGTGATTTTTATTCATTCGCTGCGCGTCGATGTCAGCATAAAAATTAAACAATTGATATGTACGGGTTTGCTCGTACAGATCTCAATGCTTGGTCCGATGAAGTTGAAACACGGCGGCATCAATGACTAATAAAAAAAAAACAAAATGTGTTTGGATTTTTCGAAAATAACCTCCTAAAGGGGTGAAAATGGGTTTTTAAAGGATGACATTATTACTTGCATAAATTTAATTGAAAATTTGTATGTACAATCTAAAAGTTGTTTAATTGAAGCGGATCTAACGATTTTTTCATAATCAACCCCCAACGGTTGTGCTGATCCTGAGACCACAAAATCAGCAGCATAAATAGTTAGCTAATTAATATTGTTATAAACAGTTTCGATTAGTTTTCAAAACTACCCGTCAAAGTCTATCCCCCTTAACGGGCGATGAAGTTTTAATACTATAAATGCTACAGTGAGTTTGTTTCCTTGTTACGTTTTCACGCTAAAATGGCTGTACGAATTTGGATGAAGTTTAGCACATAGGTAGACCATGACCTGAAATACAACAATACTTTATATTCTATAATGGTTATGGGAACGTACTCCCGTGGGATAACTTCCGACCTCCACGCGGGCGAAGCCGCGGGCAAAAGCTTGTTAATAATATTTCGCAAACGGATCGCTAAATAGAAAAATGGTTTTTAGCAATTCCTAATATTTTGAGTGATCTGTCCAACAATACTCCAAAAAAATATTTACCAAATTTTACTTTGCTGGAGAAATTAATATTTACAACATGTCAAATTTTAGAATCGTTGCATCAATAGCCTCTGTGAGTAAAACCGCGGTCGGACGGACAGACAGACATGGCAAAATTATAATGATTTCTTGTTTTACAACGGAACCTTAAAAAGAGGGTACAGCCTATTTCAAGAAATGAATTGAATTACCAATCACCCGTTTATTATATTTGATTTAAATAAATAAAATTAATTGCCGTAGTCAAGCCAATAATCATACCTATAATATTCAAATAACATTCAGAGCCTTGTAATCGTGAAATTGTTTGGTGAAAAAAATGTTTCAGGTCCGACGCAAATTCAAATTCAGCCTCAAAGCCCTCTTGGAAAACCTAATCAGGCGCAAGGTCCATTGCTATCTACCGGTCCACAGTTTATACAAGCTCAAGGAGGCTTCTTTCAGGGCCAAGGATATGGCCCCCCTCAAGGGCAAGGATATCCAAGTCAAGGGCAAGGATATCCAAGTCAAGGGCAAGGGCAAGGTTATTTTCAAGGTCAAGGATATGGCCCCCCTCAAGGTCAAGGTTACAATCAAGGACCAGGATATGCTCCGCCTCAAGAGCCACCATCAGAAGGAAGACATGGAGGATGGACACATTACCAAACTACAGGAGAACCGCTTGTATACGATCCTCGATCACGAAACGGTTTCGTCAGACTAGTGATGTCTATAGTATTTGTTATGTTAGTAGTCACTGCTGCCGCTGTAGCTCTTGTTCTGATGACGTAAGTCTCTATCTCTTCGTTGTTTTCTCTCTCATTCTTTTTTACCATCTTATTGTGAAGTTTAACTCATGAGTGACTAGACTCAAAAAATAGGGTAGTTTAATATATAGTCAATGCCGTAGACTATACAACGTGTAACAAAATAAACGCAATACCTCTTAGGAGAAAAATACTCGTCATTATGAACAACAATTACTATGGGACCAACCGACACGGTTGGCGCAGCGGTTGAGCGATTGACTGCTGCGCTGTCGCGGGTTCGATTCCCACACGGAACAAATATTTGTATGGCCTAGAGATAGTTGTTCCGTATCTGGCTGTTTGTGTAGGTAAGTTTATATGTTTTTAAACGCACCCACGATACATGAGAGATTCCTAGTGTGGGGCAACGTTTTTTTTTTTTAAAAAAAACCCCGGCGCCGAAAAGAAAATCAGCTCTTCAGTACATTTTGTTGAGTTCGTACGCAAATGTATGGACAGTCGATTTTTTTCGCTATTTTAGTGTTGGTCCCGTAGTGAAAGTTGTTCATAATGATGAGTACAATGACCCCTTAAGAGGTATTGCGTTTATACGTTGTATATTAAAATACCCATGTAATTATATTACCACAGACTCTATGGTCTATTTATGTCTATTGCATGCCTATTTAGCTCGCATTATATTTTCATTAATTTTTTTTTCCTATCAAAACGATAAATTGTCGAAGTTGAGGAGTGGGAGCTGGTGACGCAACTTGTTGGTGGAAAGTGTACCAACGCGTGACGTCGCGCGAGTTTTTGATTTTTTGCAGGAAAATACATTATTGTGATTGTCATACCTGATGTTACAAGAATTCTTTTGTTTTCAGCCCTTCTTTAAAATTATATTTCATGAAGGCACGGTGGGAGGTACTGATAGTCTCATTGTAAGTTGATTTTGAATAAATCTCTTCGCAACTACGATTAACGTTTAAAACCCGCTAGAGGTTCATACACCTCGACCTGCGGCCCTACCATGACGTCGTTCGAGCGAGAAGGAGGGATGGAGCTATATAGGGTGTATAGCTCCATCCCTCCTTCTCGCTCGAACGACTCACGCTTTAACACGTCATGGTAGGGCCGCTGTGCACAACCCCATAGCGACCTGAATACTTCATAGCAGCTTTTATTTTTCTTTTAAGGTTCCAAAAGGTTTTCTTTCAATCAACTTAAAAAAAAGAGGAGGTTCCCAATTCAGTTGTATTTTTTTTATGTTTGTTACCTCATATAGCCGTCATTTATGAACCGATTTGAAAAGTTCTTGTTTAATGTAAAAAGATATACTTATCGATTGGTTTGGTTTTTAAATCCAAATAGCTGGAAAAAATCATCAATGAATACGAAATTGCGTATTCTGCTTTCCCCTAGTTAGGCCCCCACACCGAACACCACTAAAAAGTGAAAAATAAAATCTTTTATAAAAAAATACAACCAAATTCCAAATTAAAAAAAACACTACATAGTGGAAAATAATTGTAATTTAGGGAGTCGGTGTTTTTGGTTGTGTCTTCGTAATTTAACACAGACTTCCGAAATAATTATTTTTAGCAACAAGTTTTTTTTTAACAAATTCTGCAACCCTGGAAGGCTTTGGCCCTAGCGTGAAGAAGACGCTGTAGGCGACATTAATACCGCTACAAAAAATTAACGTAGCAGAATCAACAAATGAGACTCGCAGCGCCATTTATCTCGACAGCTGCGAACTAGCTTGACAAAATCCTAAATCGCGATATCAGAGTTTGCTGTGCGATTAGAGTATATGCAAAGCCCGAATATCAACTCTCGGGCAGTTGCCCACCGGACACCAACAACCATCCGGTCGGAGGATCCTCCCTTTTTCAACGGAGGTATGTGGGACTTTACTCTCTGTACCGCTACTTCTAAAACGCTATGGTCTTCATGGCGGTCCGGTGACGACTTGAAAGTCGGCTTCGGAGGAAGAGGCGTCCGAGGACAACTTTTCCGAATTGGTAGTCGGGTTGGAGCATAGCCCTGACCTGTCTATGTCCATTGAAAGATCAGCCGCGGTACGCGGCTTAGGGGCCTCTCTTGTTTTAGGAACAATAGTGATCTGGGTAAGGGGAACATTAGGGGCTGACTCTATTGTTTTGTTAACAATAATTTTGTCACTGGCACCTTTTTCCTCCTCATTGTCCGCCTTATTTTTTCTCGTCACACAGACCATACATAAACATCAATATATTGAGATTTTTTTTGTGTATCTATGTACTTGATTTGATGTAAATCGCTGATGTTAGAAGCAGCATATCTGCTGAGGTCTTATATTATTATTAGGTAAAGTGAGCTTAAGGCCCATATTCCAACAACATGGACATCCTTACTCAACTCGAACTCCAACTCCATCGGAGCTTGTCATAAATTGAAGTTTTGCATTTGTTTGGTCATCTCTCGGTTATGAAACGTCAATTAGAAAAGCTTTCATTGACGTTTTCGTGCTCATGTTAGAGTTGGAGTTCGAGTTGAGTTGGAGTTTACGTTTTGAAATATGAGTCTAAGTCTCATTATTAAGTTTTGTTTCAGAGTATGCATACTAACAGCAAACTATGGCCTGATGTGTTCACCGTGTGGCAGGGTGTGTCCAGGGAACCTCATCTGTTTAATCCTGGCGGTAAGACGCTATGAACTCATTCAAACGTTGTCATAGAGCAAGATTCCTTCCAGACATGAATTTTCTGAGAATCAAAATATATGGGATATAGTAAAGGCCTATTCAAACCTAAGCGGTATTCGCTACCGTCTGCGGTAGAGAAAACCGAGTGGGTATGCGGTAATATAACTGTTCACACCAAAGCAGATTTCGCTATCCTTGTGGGTAGAATACCGAGTTCGAGTTTCACCCAGTAAGCGAAACAATACCTATGCGGTACTATGGCACCAGCTATTCCGCTCTAGCCGCGGAACTTGATACTAAATACTTAAGCGAAACCCGTGCGGTATGTACCTCTACCCACAGCGGCAGCGAATACCGCTTAGGTCGCTCTAGCCGCGGAACTTGATACTAAATACCTGAGCGAAACCCGCGCGGCATGTACCTGTACCCAAAGCGGCAGCGAATACCGCTTAGGTTTGAATAGGCCTTTATGTTGGTATGTACTTTGAACATCGTATACACTTCTAGCTTGGGCCGACAGACAGCCAATTTACAGGTATCAGGTGATAAAGTTACATAAAAGAATGCCAAAATTTAAAGATTTATTAATTGATTATAATGATACTGAAATTAGCGAGGTTGCCAAAACTACATTTTTAGGACTAACTATTGACGACAATATAAATTGGAAAGAAAATACAGAGGAACTATGTAAAAAAATCAGCAGCGTAACAACAACAGCGTATGCGCTATATAAACTTGCACCCGTGCTTAATATTGATGCCTTACTCATAGCATATCATGGAGCAACTTCTTCATACCTCAGATATGGTATAATATTTTGGGGCAATTCGATTTGAGACTCTGGCAGATACAGTCGCTCGTAGTAGGAGGAAAAACACACAAAATATATTGCGATTACAACAAGCAAATACAGCACTACTACGTAAAAGTATATACGGCATGGCACCGAAAATTTTTAATAGGCTACCAGATGAATCAAGAAGCTTAAATGGTAATGCTTTCAAAAAACGTTTACATGACTTTCTAGTCAGCAACCCCTATTATAAAATTAGTGATTTTCTCGAAGGTAAATAATGTGACTAGAAAATACAAATTCTATAAGATTGACAAGATTTTATTATTTTACACATTATTGATTTAATTACATTTTTTTTTTTTTTTTTTGTATTGACATGGCCCTGATGACATGAACTAGATAGATTTTATTATTTTACACATTATTGATTTAATTACATTTTATTTAATTTATTGTATTGACATGGCCCTGAACTAGATAGATTTTATTTTTTTACACATTATTGATTTAATTACATTTTATTTAATTTATTGTATTGACATGGCCCTGAACTAGATAGATTTTATTTTTTTACACATTATTGATTTAATTACATTTTATCTATTTTTTTGTATTGACATGACCCTGGTGACATGAACTAGATTTGACATAATTTATAATAGTTGTGACATTTTAATTTCTGTATTGACATGGCCCTGATGAATGAAATTTAATTATTTTACTTATAGTCTAAAATATTTGATTGTTTGTTTGTATTATAAAATTGGACTGATAATCTAACTTATAACTATTATAATTTGTTGATGCATGTACCTCTACCTATTTAAATCTACTAAGCACTTTGTTTCCAAATTTTAAAGAAAAATATGTAAAATTTGCATGCCAGTAAGGTAGATCAAGGAGAACGATATTTAATGTAATGTTAACACCACTGTATATACCCTTGACCAGCAAATAAATGATTTATGATTATGATTATTATAAACATTACTTACTTTCTTAAAGTCGGTGTTGATATCAATGTATGTTTTCAGAGTATTGTTAAATAATAATAAGTTATTAATTAATAATACTTTAACACCTAATGAGTCATTACTGTAGTTTAAGAGCTGGTCGCCACCTCGAGTGAGGTCCACTGCGGGAGTCTGTTTGACAAAAGTTTATTTACTAAGTGAGAACAACGTGTGAGAGAGAAAGGCGCAGTCAAAATAAAATAGGAACGTCTGGGATCATAAAATATCAGTTTCATCACGATTCCGTTGAAAACTCTATTACTCTGTGTACTTTTCAGGTTATTGGAATGACTTTGTCGTGTTGCAAAGTAACAGTTCACTACAGAACCACAATTATATTGTATGCTGTCGTTGCTACTGCGGCTGTAGTTCTGGTTTGCGTTCTTCTAGCTTGTACATCAGTAAGTCAATTCTATTACTAATCTAAAATCCCATAAATGTTTCTTCTTATAAGACCCTAAATGCATCAATAACATAAGTTCTTGTAATTGGTTTAAAGTTCTGTCAACTTCTTTTATTTTCAATGCAGTCAATGTCAGTCTTTCAAAATATAAATCTTATATTCTTTGTATTTTACTAAAGTCTAAACAACACTCAACAACTTACAGGTACCAATTTTGATGATTTTCTTTGTGAATGTTTGAGTGGGTGTCTGGATGGTTTAAATTTACAATTATTTGACCCGGTTAGTAGCTCTGCCATCAGGCAAGACAATGTTTGTCGGGACAGCCCATCTGCAACCGGATTCAGAACTAGAAATTAGATGAACGACCTGGGTGAATGTTCAATTTTTGCGTGGCCATACACCCACCCATCGGTTGAGCATAGGTCAGTCCCACAGATCTGTGGCAGTCCCACCCATCAGCCGAGCATAGGTCAGTCCCACGGACCTGTGGCAGTCCCACTCATCGGCCGATCATAGGTCAGTCCCATGGATCTGTGGCAGTCCCACCCATCGGCCGAGCATAGTTCAGTCCCACGGACCTGTGGCAGTCCCACACATCGGCCAAGCATAGGTCAGTCCCATGGATCTGTGGCAGTCCCATCCATCGGCCGAGCATACTTCAGTCCCACGGAAAAGTGGCAGTCCCACGGACCTGTGGCAGTTCCCCGGACCAGTGGCAGTCCCACGGATCTGTGGCACCCACCCATCGGCTGAGCATAAGTCAGTCCCACGGACCTGAGGCAGTCCTACCCATCGGCCGAGCATAGGTCAGTCCCAAGGACCTGTGGCAGTCAAACCCATCGGCCGAGCATAGGTCAGTCCCACGCACCTGTGGCAGTCCCACCCATTGGCCGAGCATAGGTCAGTCCCACGGACCTGTGGCAGTCCCACCGATCGGCCGAGCATTGGTCAGTTCCACGGTCACTCCATGCCCGCAGCATGCTTTAGAAGTGTTGCCTGTTTTGTGCCGAAAAGAGGCCAGCGCATGTGGATAATGGCGTAAAATCATCCATCCTCGCAGTGGCGAACATACTTACCATTTTTAGGTTTTGCTTACCTATATTCTGTTATACCCTGATGTATGTGCAACGTGTAGTAATAAACGCAATACCTGTTAAAGGGTCATTGTACTCATAATTATGAGGTTTTTTAACAGCTCAGCAGCATATTTTAAGGGGCAGTCGATTTTTCTTTTGCAATTTTAGCGTTGGTCCCATAGTAATAATTGTTCTTAATGATGAGCATAATGCTCCCATAAGAGATATTGCGTTTATTCTGTTACACGTTGTATTTGCACGCAGCTGATATTTTTTTTCTTTTGTATTTCAGTTCGATTTCACAAGTTACGCTCTGTATATAATCGGGATATCTGCTGCATTTTCTATGATCGTCTTGTTAGTTTACATCTCATTTGCGGTAACAGGAGTAATGATGAAGCCATTGATGATTGGATTATTGGTCGTGGGCACCATTATACAAGTTTTGGTAAGGTTAAAGTTTTATTAGAATAGTTAGCCTATAAAGTTCCCAACTCTGGGGACAGGTCTCCTCTTTGTATTCATATTTATTTATGTCATGTCAGTTTGTTTTACCTAGAAGTTAGCAAAAAACTTAGAGCTGAGTATCAGTACGTTGCGTTAAATATAAAAAAAAAACATATATAATGCCGGCGGCATCGCGGCAGGCCCAGGCAAATATGGCGGGACGAGCTTGACGCCTATCGACAGGATTGGTCAATACTAGCCCAGAGCCGGAAAGAATGGAAGAAAGAAAGGAAGGCCTTTGCCGTGGGACGCAATAACTAAAAATAAATATTAAAAAGTTATAGGAAAAAAGAAGTCATGAAGTTTAAAAGGGCGTGGGCTTTAAGCCAACATGCGAGCCTAGTGTAGTAGATATCACATATCTTAGATTTTTGTCGGTTTCCTCACGATGCTTTCCTAACTTTCATTCGCCATTTCGAGAACATCATCATTGTACACATTCATCAAGATCCTTTAAATCCTATAGGCAGAAATAGGATTCCGTTGACTTTCCTTGGTCAAAACTATATTATAAGCCGAATATAAATTCGAATAAATTATATAAAGTGTGCATTAGATCAAACAAATATAAAATATAAGAACTTTCAATAATTAGGATAAGTTTAAGTATGTTATATCAACTTAATCTTATACGCAATGAAATTATATTTCATGGTATGTCATAATTTGTTATAACAATAGATAATAATTTAAAAGAAAATTATATCATTCGTTGTTATATTAGAAATTATACCAAACATCACACATTTCTGGAGACGGTGTGCACAAATTGAACATAATGAAGAAAGCCGTGGTAATTTAAAATAATACGGTATGGCCGAGTTTTTAATCAAATATTGCTTTAAACACAGATGGACCTGAAAAATGGCAATAAAGTTGGGGTGTTTGAAATTGTCCATGATTACCATGCACACATTAATGATGACTCAGATTGAGGACAAAACAGAAAAGAAAAGGAACCAAATAACCATATGACACGCTGAAATTGATATTCATTTTAAATGCATTCAAAACCCCGGCTCTTCAAATAAAGATATACCTACCACCTACCTATACTGAACAAAATTAATGTGAAACTATTTAATAGGCGTTTCAATAAATTTTTCTCCAATATTTTGGTTTTAATTTTTTTTTAAATGCCACTTTGGAGAACAGTCAGATTGTATCCAAGTACGAAAACAAGACTACTATATCATCAATGTACACATTTTACTGTCTTATGGGAAAATCAATTTTCTTTTGACTTCAAGATTAAGGAAAACTTACCGTGGACATTCGGCGGTTGAGTGGCATTCATTACACAGCGAGACTCCTCCAGGCCTCGGAAAGTACCTACGTTAAACCGTTACCATTCGTACATCATTGACATTCGTTGGCTTTGGTCACCTCGATGCAGTTGTGTCAACTGCATCTAAAATCTGGCGTACATTTCATATAAATTAATGAGAAATAATAAGTCTAGCCACACTTTTATTTTATTAGCCACGTGATCAAACTTCTCATTTTATAACTAAGCAACGGGAAAATGTGATAGCCTCTAATAAACTAATTCGTCTTTTTTACAACGCCAACTAAATATTCTAAGGAAAACGTCAAGTAAAGATCAACAATTATATTAACTTGTCCTTTTTATTTATACATTGCCACCTAATTACTAACTCAGCCACGGAATTTATATCTCATCACCATTTTAGAGCGAGTTCGGGATTTGGGGCACCCCGACTCGGACAGGTTAGGTTAGAAGGGGATGGCGGGGTCAAGTGAGCGAGTGAAGCGAGCGAACAGACCCCGCCATCCCCTTCGTGGTTATTTTTTTTATGATACTAATGAAATATAAGCTAATAGAATAAATTTTTTGATGTCATTTAATAGTATTTTAGAAGTTTACTGCTTGAATGCATGTTACAAATTTAGATGCTGAAAAATAACCACCATGCTGAGTTGTATTTAGAGTAGCTTGCATAGAAGATAACTAGTGGCTAAGATAGTATCATTCAGACGTTCGTTAATTGTGGCTGACTTAGTAATTTAGAAGGCAATGTAGATTTTTAGAGGCAAATAATGCTATTAAAAAGATGTTTGTTTAATTAGCACCCTAAATTAATACAATACTGAATACAACTAGTAGAAAATATAAGAGCGGAGTAAAAAGGGGAGGGAAAGAACTCATAGGGCATCGAAAAATTCGTCCACATCGCTGTCAACGGGAAATGTGCCCAGAACACTGGCCGCATTGCCACGTTGAATGGCAATGCTGATTCGTTGGCCAAAGAAAAGAGCAGCCCTCTGGTCACGTGAAGAGTCGACTAACTGCTTGCTGATTTTATAAAAAACTCGATGAGCACTCGGACCCCATTTCAACCCCAAACGGCTCAAATACATAATTCCCAATAAGGTTGTTGTATTTATGCCGTTTGAGATTGTAAAAATACAATAATTAAGCCAAGCTGCAAAAAAAGTTCTAAACAAGATCGTTTTGAAGCAGTATGATGCTGTTTAAATCTGATTGACTTATTTTCCGCCACATACGTCATAAACAACTTTTACTATGGGACCAACACTGAAATCGCAAGAAAAAATGTCGACTGCCTCATACATTTATGTGCGCGTAACTCGACAAAATGTACTGCAGACCTAGACAAAAAACTTTCTGTAGCGTTAACGTCAGACGCTGACGACAAAATGTATGGGAATGACATTAGGTGTGGAAAGGAAACGTCATCACCTAATGTGATTCCCATACATTTTGTCGTGAGCGTCTGATGTTAACGCTACAGAAAAGTAGCTGTTCAGGGGAACAGCTATTTTTTTTTCGCGAATTTGAGGTTGGTCCTATAGTAAAAGTTGTTGATAATGATGACTACAATGACTCCTTAAGAGATGTTGCGTTTATTGGGATCAGCTTCCTGTTAAAACTGATACAACTGAAGTATTTTACGTGGAGCTACTGCCTACCGTGCGAGACGCACGGGACCGGTTGTTGTGGCGACACTTGGGGGAGGCCTATGTCCAGCAGTGGACATCTTTCTGCTGATATGATGATGTTTTTGCAGTAGGATTTCTTGATGTAGCTCTTCATCGACCTCAATTACTATGTATTTTTCGAATATTTTTTTCGTGAAATAAATTAAGTTAATTTCACGAAAAAAGATCTGCTTGTAAAATAATACATTCCAACGATTTATGCGATTCTACTGATCCAATAGTAAAAGTTTTAAAGATCACTTTTTGAGATATACATGGTAAAATTTTAATCATTTTAATACTTTTAAGGGGTCATTGTACTCGACATGAGTTTCAAACTACAAAAATTGTAGCAGCTCAATCAGTCAATTTACTAATTTTAATAATTTTCTCTGATGATCTAAATTCTTTCCGTCAATAATTCTATTGTACTCATCATTATGAACAACTTTTACTATGGGACCAATCCCGAAATCGTGAAAAAAAAAATCAGCTGTTCAGTACATTTTGTCGAGTTGCGGTTGCGTGCTCAAAAATGTATGGGGCAGTCAATTTTTTTTTCGTGATTTCAGTGATAGCTTGAAACTCATGTCGCAACTAGCTTAAGCCTAGAAGGTTAACCATAGACATTTTCTGTAGTAGTGAAAAATGTTCAGGGGGTTTTTCCATTAATATTTATTATGTCACTTATTTGTTCAGAATTCGTGTTTAGGTACAAAAGTTCGAAGCCTGAGTTGTTCTCCTTTTCTTGAATGTAAGAAAATGCGGTAGAGTAAATGTAGAAGAGGCGTGAGTGGACCAGCAGCCATATGGATTACCTGTATGGATGGTGAACCGAAACACGATATCAGGAATGACCTGGATGAGACAATCTCAAATCAGGGATACGTGGTGCAAAAGAGAGGAGGCCTGTTTGTTTAAGCGTACCTATTATTTATTTCTCTTACGGATGTACAGTTCATGCAAGACTTCGTCTCTGGTTTCTTTCATTTTTTTGTAGTTGGTTGACTACTATTTTACCTGAACGGTACGGTATGCGTCGACATGCGGTCGACGATGGAAGACCCATCGTCGACCGCATGTAGACGCATACCGGACCGTTTGTATGAAAGTCTTAGTGCGGATAACGGAGTCCCTATTCTAGCCCATACTCTACAGAGCGGCGAAAACCGCCCTCCGAGCGGGGATCCTGCGGGACAAAGATCTGGCTAGCAATGAAATCCTGGAGTCTGAACGGGGACCCATGGGGACGCCCTTACAAAATGGTGCGGGATAAACTCCGCACCTGGGCACCCCCGTTGACGCAGAGTCTCCGGCCCCAGCTCGTTGAGGACGTGGTGAGCGCTCTGTTCCCTTCGCGAGGCGAGCACACTCCCTCGCCCATGGCTCCGCCACCTGCGGTGCCTGTTGCGGACCACAGCGACGACGGCGACGACGACGACGATGCTCCGGAAGTGACCGAGGTAGACTTGAGAGTGGCGGTTAACCGGCTGAAGGCCAGGAATACCGCCCCAGGACCCGACGGTTTGCCTGGAAAAGCCTGGGTCCTGGCCTTGGAGGCTCTCGGGCCTCGACTTAGGGGGCTCTTCGGCGCATGTTTGGAGAGGGGCCAGTTTCCACTTCGTTGGAAGACGGGGAAACTGGTCCTCATTAAGAAGCCGAGCGCCCTGCGGACTCTCCGTCCGCATACCGGCCCATCGTGCTGCTCGACGAGGTGGGCAAGCTCTTTGAAAGAGTAATGGCAAACCGCCTCGTCGCGCACCTGGTGAGGGTGGGGCCGGATCTGGCGGAGAACCAGTTCGGTTTCCGCACGGGGCGCTCAACGGTGGATGCCATCATGCGCGTGAGAGCTCTCACGACGGGGGAAGCGGTATCCCGGGGCAGGGTCGTCTTGGTGGTGTCTCTTGACATCGCCAGTGCCTTCAACACCATGCCCTGGAGTTGCATTAGGGAGGCACTCCGGTATCACCGGATGCCGACCTACCTCCGTCGCGCGGTCGAGGCCTATCTGACGGATAGGGCCGTCACCTACCCCGGTCACGAGGGAGAGTGGATTCGGCGAGAGATGTCGTGCGGCTACGACTGGATGCTGCGCGCCGGCCTCCCTAGCGGCGTCAGTGTAGTATGCTACGCTGACGACACGCTTGGCTTCGCTTGGCTATCACGACCGTCTTGGCTCAGGGGGGGTCGTTCCAGGCGGCGGCCGAGCTAATGACACGCGGGGTTGCGATAGTCGTGGATAGGATCCGGCAATTGGGTCTCGAGGTGGCCTTGCACAAGTCCGAGGCCATGTGCTTTCATGGTCCTCGGAACAGGCCACCACCGGGATCCCAAATCACGGTAGGAGGGGTTCACATCGGTGTCGGGTCGACGATCAAGTATCTGGGACTCGTTCTCGATAGCCGGTGGAACTTCGTCGAGCACTTCCGACGTTTGACTCCCAGACTGGAGCAGGCCGGGGCTGCCTTCAAGCGGCTTCTGCCCAATCTGGGGGGTCCAAACGCCTCCTGCCGGAGGCTCTATGCGGGGATCGTGCGGTCCATGGCCCTTTATGGGGCCCCAGTGTGGGCACTGGACCTGCGGAAGCGTCCAGCCCGACAGCTGAACGCGTCCCAAAGGGTCATGGCTATTCGGCTTGTCCGGGGATACCGCACGGTCTCCCGCGAGGCGGCAAGCCTCCTTGCTGGATTGCTGCCATGGGATCTGGAGGCGAGAGACCTCGCACACGTTTACACGTGGCGCGCGGAGGCGCAACGCCGGGGCGAAACTCTGCTGCCGCGGCAGATTGCTGCGCGGCGGACGGAGCTCCGGCAAGATACCATGGCGGTATGGAATCAGCGACTGTCGCAACCCAGTGCAGGGCACTCCACAATTGCGGCGATAGTGCCCCTCTTTGAGGAGTGGCTGGAGAGTCGCCACGGCGTCCTCTCCTTCCGCCTGACGCAGGTACTCACCGGACACGGTTGCTTCGGAAGGTACCTGTTTCGGATTCGGCGGGAGGAAGCGCCCGGGTGTTTTCACTGCGAGGATCGCCCGGAGGACACGGTGGAGCATACGGTGGAGGCCTGCCCCGCATGGGCGGAGCAGCGCCGTGTCCTCGTCGAGGCGATCGGCGGCGGCGACCTCTCGCGTCCGGCCCTGGTTCAATCCATGGTCCGGAGCGAGGAGGCATGGGAAGCCGTCACCTCCTTCTGCGAAGCAGTAATGCTAGTGAAGGAGGAGGCGGGCCGCGTGAGGGAGAGACAACCCTCACGCCCCATCCGCCGCGGCATAGGGAGACGCACCGGGCGTCGGGAGTCGCTGGGCGATTCCCGGCCACCGTAGGTGCGGGTATGCGGACGGCGAGCGTTGGGTGGCTCGCTGTCCGATTAAAGCCAGACCCAAGCCGACGGCGCGTTGTGTTCCACGCGCGCCTCAAAGAGATGTCAGCATAGGAGTAGGGGCCCGTATGGGCCAGTGCCTACCAGGGTTGCGGATTTTGTTCGAAAGAGTTACCGCGGCCCTGGAACGTAAAAGGCACTAGGAGGAGCATGGGTGGGTTTTAGTCAGTAGAAGTCTGACACTCCCTGCCGCTCCACCCAGAGCGGGAGGGGTCATTTGATGATTTCCCATCCACAAAAAAAAAGCGCCCATATTCTAGGTCTACGAATAACAAAACTCAAGAAATGAACAAGCTTAAACAAGTCACTTTTCAAGCAGTCGTTTGGTCTGTATAGTGCTTCAAAGAATTTACATTACCACTCCTTTGCGTCGCGCAGTCGGGTAAAAATGGCACCACGCCGTACCGTACCGCGGTAGGCGTCTGCTTAATACCGTACTACGCAGCGCTGACAGCCGGTGTCATTAAATCGATCGATTTCGGAATTTCGATTGTGATTATTCTTGTTTTGCGTTGTTTAAATACTGAAAATATGCCGTCATGTTCTGTTAGTTGGTGTAGAAGCCAAACG
This sequence comes from Melanchra persicariae, assembly GCA_947386135.1. Taxonomy (NCBI): domain Eukaryota; kingdom Metazoa; phylum Arthropoda; class Insecta; order Lepidoptera; family Noctuidae; genus Melanchra; species Melanchra persicariae. The sequence goes on along the minus strand of OX376667.1, from coordinate 11,556,195 downwards.
GAAAAGAAGAATGCCGGAGTCTCTTTTCATTTGTGAGTAAACAAACATTTTGAAATCCTATACTTTGGACTCTGGAAAGTGTTATGCAACATGGACGCAACATGAAAGATTATTTCACACGTTTTGAAACCCTTGAACTTGAGAGGTTTTTGTTAAAAAGAAAAGTTATAATATGCATTAGTATAATTTTACATTTATAAGTCACAGATTCCCGAAAACTGAAGTACAGCCAAAAAATTAATAACTGCGGTTCGTTTGGAAAGAAACGGATGACACTTTAAAAACTCTAAAAAAAGCCAACCGATCGATAGCAATCACGATTTTATGTTCTTTTTTTATTATTAGTGATAGGCATGCGATTGACCACTATCTCACCTGATGGTAAGCGATGATGTGGTTGAAGATGGAGCACGCTTGCCTAGAAGTAACCTATTCACTCTTGACTTAAATACTCCAGGTTGTAGCTATCAGGAAACACAGACTCTGGCAGGGAATTCCACTCCTTAGCTGTACGCAAAATGACGGTGTTCCCAAAACGTTTTGTGCGTGTGGGCTCAAAAGCTATAATTATAAGAAGAGTCTTCACTTATTTCTACTCGTCATAAGTTAAGTAAACTTATTATTTTCAAAGGGACATAATTGTTTTAACATTTGATAAAATAAAGAATTCACACGTAAACAAGCTTACTTATTTTTCATAATAACATCAACATGACGCGACCAATCACTCTACATATTATTATTCGTAGATAAAAAAAAAGCCTATAAGGCCCTACACATTACACAGTCTGTTTGCTGTCAGCCGGCAGTTTCACACCGCAATCGGTACATTGCAATACACAGCGAGATCAGTATGGATCTCATTAAACTGATTTTAACATTTCTTAATTTTAGATCCTGTAAGGATCTAAAATTAAGAAATATTAAAATCAGTTATACATTACTACAAAACATTAAGAAACATTTTAATTCAAAAATACTTGAATCTCAAACTTTTTAATAAGCATATATTCAAGAATGGTGTAGTAACAATATAATTAATAATTAATCCAACTAATATGGTGCAAAAATATTTTTTTTTTTATTAAGACAGGGTGCGTTTCCTCCAGAGATGTGCGAGGATGCGTAGCGAGGGATGTGTTTGTGTGAACCAATAGAATCGCTTCGTTTACCTAGCTTCGCTAAAGGCTAGGTGAATGAAGTGATTCTATTGGTTCCTAAGAAACACATCTTTCGCTACGCATCCTCGCACATCCCTGGTGGAAACGCACCTTTATCCTCTCACACATTTATATCTATTCTATACATAATAATAAAATCGTAGACTTGCCGTGTTTGTACGTTGAATATTTTTGCATAAAAATAACTGACAAACGTTAGAAAAAACATAAAAAAGCAAAAATGCCATTTTTGAAAATTTGTTGGTTTTCGGTTTATCTGTTTGTCTGTTCAACTATATGTTTGAGTCAGCATCACGCAAAAACCGCTGATTGGATTCGAAAGCTAAATTCTTAAAAATATTAAGTGTTACCCCGAGTATTCAGCGTTTATTTCATCAAAATCGACTCACGAAATCAAAGGATATTGAATTTTTAATTTTAATAAGAAACTTCATATTGCGCCAAGCGTTGCGCAGACTGACTCTTGAGCGCCATCTATTGTGAAAAATAAAATGCAGACTCAGGTCTCGAGTCCAAATTCGTAAAATTTAAATTTAAAAAAGAATTCATGTAAGTGTACTATGTTATCTAAATTCATTCAATTTCGCTCATTCCTACATCCAACTAACTTTTTATTTGGCATAATCTAACTGGATCCTTTAACTGTGCACGATTATTTAGCATCATCATCTGCCTAGCCTTTTCCCAACTATATTGGGGTCGGCTCCCAGTCAAACCGAATTCAGCTGATTATCAGTATTTTACGTGAAGCGGTTGCCTACCAGACCTCAGCAACCCATTAACTGGGTAACACGGTACTTCTTGGCAAGGCTGGTTTCAGATTTTCTGGCTTCTGGCAATCCGTAACGACTGCCAAAGATTTCCAAATAACAGCCGGGACCAACGGCTTAACGTGCTTTCCGAGGCACGGAGGAGTCTCGTTATGTTAAGATGGTCAGCCGTGTACAGGCCGACCTCGGCAAGCATTGCTTAACCTTAATATCAATCCTTTATTAAGATTATACCAAGATTTATTAAGTCTCGAGCAACCAGTCTCCTCATTCCTATGTACGTACAATTTTTTCCGACATCCACGCGAACGAAGTCGCGGGCACAGCTAGTAATGCATAACACCGTCCACGCATCTGCCACTGCAGCAGGAGCGCGAACAATTACCGTTATCTGTCCTGCCGAGAACCAATCATCGCGCTTGCTGGAATACACAACACGTTACCCAAGCGTAGCTAATTGGCTTATTTGCATGACATTGTGTTCTTTCGTTATACTATAATAATACTCGAAATAATTTGTCAATGTAGTGAAGTTTGGAGCTGAATTTCTAGTTGATTTTGTTCAGAGTTACACTTCCTGACTTTTTATTATTCTTAGCTCTTGGTTTACATTTCGCCCGCCTGATGGAATACAACGATATGGTCGACGATGGAGCCCGCTTGCCTACAAGTAACCTACTTATTCTTTCTTGACTAAAAGATGACAATATTTTATCCATATTGTCCTTTCCAAAAAAAGTAATTCTGCACGTTTTGATTGCGGTCTTAAAATTTATTTATCTACACTCACAACGTAATGTTCCAAATATGACTTCAAAAACGAATGCATAAACACGTACTTTTTTTTCGTGGATAGATAAAATTAAAAAAAAAACCATTAAAGTTCAACATTTTCCTTCGATTTTTAAACAACTGCATCATAAAATAACTTTTTAATTTGTATAGCACACTTTTTCTTTTTAATTTTTGGCGCGGGCTCATTGATTTAAGTCAATGAGCCAGCTTTTATCTTTATCTATGGATGAGCGCGCTGCGCAGTCATTCGAATACGCAATGAGAATATCCGTCATATTGGAATAAACTATTTTTCCACTTATTTTATTTCAACTGTATGAGTGAAGATAAAATAGTGTATGCAACGGCATATAATTAGGTATTAAAACACTCGTGTGATGCTATTATCACACTCGGCTACGCCTCGTGTGATAAACCCACACTCGTGTTTTAATAACCCTTTTTATATGGTCGTTGCATAAACTACTATTATTTATTTGCAGGTACTCACGATGGAACTTCAGATGATGCTAGGTGGTGGGGCAGTAGAGATAAGTGAGGACGACTATGCGATAGCAGCATTTATGATCTACACGTCTATTGTCGATATATTCCTAAAAATGGTGCAGTTATTAGGACTAATCGATAGCTCCTAATAACTACACTAATCGATTAGGCATTTTATTTTTGAATGTTCACCGACACAGAGATAGTTATTTCATTATACCTACTCTTCAAAATCTTCTTAATGCTTTGTCTCTGCGTTTAAATGACGAAATTTTAAAAAATTGTAAACATTAACTGATACTAGACGATACTTATATTCAATTGAATCTAGAATGATACAGCTTTAAATTCAAACTTGAATACGATGACTCTAAAAAACTGTCCACTTGAGATAAACCAAGATAAATCTTATGAAATCACAGTGATATGCAGACTAGAAGGCTGTCAGGAAGTAAATTCATTTATAATAAATTAATAATATTATTTTTTTTTTCTTTTATTTGTTTGTTTCTGATTTTTGTGCCTTATATAGGTACTTAAAATGTAGTAGTAGTTAATGTAGTAGAAAGCGAGCACAAATTCTGGCTCCGGTATCCAAGGTTCTGGGCCTAAACCACAAACTCTTAAAGCAGTATTACATTAATATTACTTCCAGTGGGAAAGAGACGGGGTCCTGTATAGCTCCGTCTCTTTCCCACTGGAAGTAATATTGAAGTAATATTGCTTTAAGAGTTGGTGGTTAGGCCCCTGTTATCTGTTATTTTGAGGAAGTCATCAAGAAAACGTAATAAAGAGAATTTCGAAGTTAAATCAGATTCGTAATCTTGCACATGATAACATGGAAGTATTGTCAATACAACAGGAAACAAATAAAAATAATAATGAGTCCACAAAGCTAGAAATAGGTTTTAAAAGACTATTACATACATTGAAAGTTTCTATATCTGCCAGTCGATTCTGTCGACATCTCACGGTGTACACCTTGGCGTCAAGTGAACTGTCATTCCATCTTATTTGTATGGTTTGACAACTCACCCGTCGTGCACCCCGCCCAAGTGTTCACTTCGACATGTTTATAGAATCGCACTGCTGACTGTAATTTCGACTTTAAGAGCATTTACGCGGTACAGCTTTTCATACAAACTTTAAAATCCTTATTCTTCAAAATGAATGAACCGATTTTAACGAAACTTGGTATGCATACGCTAGATATCCAGGTCTAAATGGTTATCAGAAAACATTTTTGAAAAAGATTTCAGAGGGAGAGAGCGATTTTAAGCTTTCTATAGAAAGTGAAAAATCACTATATCCGGGAACTCTTTCTCAAAAATCTTTTCATTTACAAAGTATAAAAAACTTTAATTTTATAAGTCGGTATTTTTGGTTGTTTTTTCGTTGTTTGACACCAACTTCCGAAATAAAATTTATTTTATACTGTGTAGTGTCTTTTTGGAGGTCGGTTGTATTTTTTTTTTGTAAAATTTTTTTTTTATTTTTCACTTTTTAGTGAAGATCTAGATTTTAAGTTGAGCAGGACACTGATCTTTGTAGTTCAACGTCCTGTGCAAATGAAAATATACCTATCTATAACTAAACCCAACGCAAAAGAATCATCAAGATCGATTAGTAAGTAAACAATAAAGTTATGCCCGAATAGAAAACCCCAAAAACATGGAAATTCAGGTTGACTTGTTTGCATGACAGACATGCGATTTCAGCAATCCAGGTTCGCTACCATTTATTGAAGAGTTCCGTTACCTATCTCCGAAGATCTTTATCAGATCTTCACCAAATTGAAATGGGACCAGTCCGAGAAGATACTCTTCCAAAAAAAAAACATCAAAATCGGTTGAAAATTGGCGAAAATATCGCTCCTTCTTTTTTGGAAATCGGTTAGAAATAGATTAGCGAGATAGAAGTTTGTGAGTACGACAGTCATTTTTAGAAGGCTTGGACTGAGGGAATTTTATTTATTTATTATGTAGGGCGGACTTAATGCAACAAGGCATTCTCTACCAGTCAACCTTTGGGTTAAAAAGACTACACTGTGGTAGGTGTACAACAAATAAGATTAAAAATAGAGTTTCGTTTTGGAAATAAAAAAAAACAATAATATATACATATAATACTCATGGCACCCCGACTCGGACAGGTTAGGTTAGAAGGGGACGGGGGTGCGACACAGGTCCTCACGGGGCATGGCTGCTTCGGGAGGTTCCTGTGTCGCATAGGCAGGGAGCCGGACGCTCGGTGTCACCACTGCGTCGACTGTCGGGAGGACACGGCGCGGCATACGCTGGCAGAGTGAGCCGCTTGGGAGGAGCCGCGCCGTGCCCTCGTCTCTGTGGTAGGCAGTGACCTCTCGCTGCCGGCTGTAGTACGTTCTATGGTCGGCGGTGAGGAGTCCTGGGACGCGGTGGTCTCCTTCTGCGAAACTGTCATCGCGCAGAAGGAGGCTGCGGAAAGAGAGAGGGAGATGTCGAGTGCTCTCCCGGCCCGCAGCAGGCGCACCGGGCGTCGGAGGAGGGCGTACGCTGCCCTCCTTCGGCCCCCCTAATTGGGACCAGGGGCGGCGGACTTGGGGATGTCCGTTGCCCCCCATTCATCCGGACCCGAGGTGGCGGTGCGTGGTGTTCCCGTGCGCCCCTCTGACGTCGCGGGGGGAGTTAAACACCTCACTCCCCCCGCTTACGAGATGTGGCAGCCGGGGATTACGGAAGTCGCAAATGTTCCCGCAATCCCCGGCGTAGGTGGAAGATGGAACACCGGGGTGGTTTTAGTCAGTAAGAGTCTGACAGACCCCTCCGCCCGCCCCAGGGCGGAGGACATCCATGAGGATATCCCACCGTAAAAAAAAAAAAAAAAAAGAAGGGGACGGGGGGGTCAAGTGAGCGAGCGAAGCGAGCGAACAGACCCCGCCATCCCCTTCGTGGTTATTTTTTTTTTATTTACTTCTCCGTAGTACAACCAGTTGGACATCGCAGTTGTACCACGGGTCGGGAGTGGAAAAAACAGGCGCTTTCTATGAAAATTTTAGTACAGTTAAAATAAATAAAACCACTCTAATTACGATATTGTTCAACACGTACGCAATAAACACTATTCGTACAACAGTTTTCATGAAAAAACAGTAGCGTTTATCTTTCCTGAGTACATGTTTTGTGTGGCTCTGCTAGAGAGTATGCTCCCCAGCAGAGCCACAATCAATGTCTATTTTATCATTACCTAATGCACGTACAGCGATAACGATATAGGTACATGATGTACGTTTGACTTAAATTATTTTAAGATGAAATTGATCGATATCTAAGGTAGTGGCTCCGCGGCAGAGCATGACACAAATATCGTCTTAAAGTTGCTGCCATTGAACCCACGAAACTGCTTTTGCGTATTCCGCAAATTCAAGAGTCCAATTGAAATAGTGCCTAAACAGGAATGGTCGGCAAGAAAACATTATTTTTAGGAAGTTAAATCCGCATAGCCTAACTTGATTTTGATTAAATAAAGATTAGAATTACCTAGTGTAGTTTTTTTAAATGTCATATTCATACTCTACTCTTTTCATTATATATGTCAACAGCCTTTGCTCATTAACACTCTGTAAAGCAAAAATTTTCGCCTACGCTGATGACACAGCTATAGTATTTTATGATAGGACGTGGGAGTCTGTTTATGAGGCGGCTGAGTCTCGCGTAAAGCAGGTTACCCAATGGCTAAGTTACAATTTGTTGATACTAAATGTGGACAAAACAAAGGTAATCAACTTTAGTGTCAGCGCAAGAAACACTTGCCCAAGTCACTTAGCTATTAAAATGCATGCCTGCCATAGTGGCCCTGAACATGATTGTTCATGTCCAAGCTTTGAACAGGTAGCTCACATAAAATACCTTGGTGTCTACCTCGACAAAAACCTCACCTGGAAAAAGCAAATAGAGCATGTGAGTGGACGTGTTAGGAAACTCCTACATGTATTTAAGAGAATGGGTCAGATTGCAAACATAAAGATTTTGAAGATGATTTATCACACTCTGTGTGAATCTCTTCTTAGTTATTGTATAGCCGCATGGGGAGTTGCACTAAAGACTCATTTGATAAAGCGGAACGCGCACAACGGGCCGTTCTTAAGGTAGCTTATAAAAAACCAAGGCGATTCCCAACAAGCACCTTATACCAAGAGACGGGTACAATGCGCGTGCGACAGATATATATTATGAACGTAGCTCTAAGGTTCCATAAAGAGGCTTTAGTCAAAGTGGAGTCTAGAGTGTATTCCCGAAGGAGGCCTGGATGGCATAAACCAAAATGAAGACTTGATTTTGGTAAAAGGTGTTTTCACTATATGGGGCCATTCCTTTACAATAAACTTAACGACAGAATTAATTTATTACCTATGACAAAATCGAAATGCAAATCACACATCAAAACCTACCTAAAAGGTCTGGATTACGGCGACACAGAGAAACTATTAAATACTTTTTAAACCACTCAATCATATTACTGTTTTTCCAAACCTAACTTCTAAGGCATGAAACAAGCACACACACATACACGCACCATAACACATACACACACACACACCATCACTCCCACACCCATACACGTACCATACCTCACACTCACACACACGTACAATACCTCACACTCACACACCATCACACCCACACACATACACGCAGCATTACTTGTACAGACAACCATACGAGGACTATAGCTGTAAGTCACCATCCGAGGACCTTCTAGAAAACCAGGTTAACGACGACTTACGACTTTATTAACAAGACAGAAAGAAAGAGAAAACAATATTTAGGTTGATGAGACTATTCGTATAGTGCTATCTCAATCTTTTTTTGGTATGACTTCCTATGAACAATTCGAGGACCTAAATACATTCGAAAACCCGCCTGGGAAGTACCATCCGAGGACTTGTGTGTGAGCCAAACGAGGACCTTAACCATCTGACCAGGGACACCAATGCGAGGACCTAATTTAACACACTTTTTCTCATTTCTTGTACAATGTAAGGACGCAGTATTAGACTTTTCATGTACAGTACGAGGACGTTTTTCCGAGTAGACGGTGTACAAAGCGAGGACCTTTTGAAAATTTCCAATACAAACTTTTTACACACTTATAATTTTACCGTAATAATATTTGAATTATCTTTATGTAGGCAATTTTATTCACACACGTCAATTTCTTGATTTAAGTACCATCAGAGGACCTAATTTGATTTTAACTGACAAACGATCAAAATGTAAGTGTGATATAAAAATATTATAATCATGGTGATTTTATGAAGCTTTCGCTGGAATTGTCTCCTCAACGGTTACTTGTATCGTCTTGAAACTTTGTGTTCTATTTGTTGATATTAAATTTCATAGTAATATATCTGTTATGGTGATGTTATTGTAGCTACTGGTGGAATTGTCTCCATGTGAGACAACTCTTCATCGGTTACTTGTAGCGTCTTGAAACTCTGTGTGCTTTCTGTTGATATTTCATAGCAATACATAGTCATGGTGATGCTATGTAGCTGTTGCTCAAACGGATAGGAGAACTACTGCTACCTCGAAAGACAATATTGTTCAAGCGCACCCCCGACTAGCATCGTCGCACACCATCACCAAATGTGGCTGATCCAACGACCGCAGCAGCACATACTCCCATCAAAGGCATCATCATCTGCCTAGCCTTTTCCCAACTATATTGGGGTTGGCTCCCAGTCAAACCGGATTCAGCTGAATACCAGTATTTTACGAGGAGCGGGTGCCTACCAGACCTCCACAACCCATTAACTGGGTAACACGGTACTTCTTGGTAACACAGGTGTCAAATTTTCTGCCTTCTGACAATCCGTAACGACTGCCAAAGATCTACAGATGACAGCCGGGACCAACGGCTTAACGTGATTTCCGAGGCACGGAGGAGTCTCGGTATGTTAATATGGTATATACTCCAATAAAAGGCATACACGTAACATACTGCTCAGTTTCTCTTTAGGCCTCAGTGGTCAGGCAACGACTCCGCCCAAAGTTCAACGCCCCTTTCTTCATGGTATCCCCTCCTCATGGTGCCCGGAGATCGTTGAGCTCCCGTCGACGCACGGCTGCCTTTCTGGTGCAGGTGGAGTGAGAAGTATGCTCTTTTTCCCTCTCCGAAGTCTCCGTTGAATGTATCTTTGACGGCATTCCACGAAGACGGAAGCGATATACCACCAGACCACCCCCAGCGTCCTCGCTGAACGTTCCTCCAGCGTATGCTGCACGGTGTCCTCGGGACATTCCACGCATTGGTGACAAACAGGCATCCGCTTCCGACTCATGCGACGCAGGTACTTCCCAAAGCATCCGTATCCAGTAAGCACCTGAGTCAGCTGGAAACTGAGGGCGCCATGTCGCTTATCTAGTCACTCATGAACCTAATAACCATCGCTTTCAGCGGTCTTCGCAGTGCCACGGCATTTCGGGCTATTAGGCTTACCGCCCACACGAGCGCCCTATAAATGGCAGACGGGCGGGCAATGGACCGCACGATCTGCACATAGTCTCCTGGAGGAAGCGTTCGGCCCTGCTAAATTGGGTACAAGCCACGAAAGAGCACCTACAATGCACATCAACCTGGGGACCAGCCGCTGAAAGTGCGGCTCAAAGTCACATCGGCTATCGAGAACGAGTCCTAGGTACTTCGTCATCAGCTCGATACTGATACAAACGCCACCGACCACTATATGTGAATCCCGAGGTGGCTTGTTCCTAGGTTTCTATGGGGAAACAGAGGGCTTCGGACTTATTCAAAGCCACTCTTCGAGACCCAATCCACGCCGGATTCTCCCGACGACCTGCAAAACCCTTGCCGTGGCCAGTATTACCGCTTGCCAATGTCATTGCCCCCAGCCCTCACCAGAGTATCATCAGCGTAACATATCTCATCGACACCGTCGAGAAGTGCAGTGCCCAGTCATATCCAGTTCAATGTTCCACAGCGGTAGCTCTAGGACCGAGCCCTGTTGTTTCTGGCCAGCCACAAGGATGATGGTTGAATAAATGTAGTAGTGTTGCAACAGTGATTGTCATTGATTACAGCTGTACAGCCAGGTTGGAGGCAGTTAAAAAAATTTTTGCTTGTTTTCAGTGTTATCTTTGCTTCAATTTACAACCTAAAATGCTAAAGGAGTTCTATAGATTTAACCAAAAAAAAAAATTAACGTACACACTTAATTAAAATAACAGAACGGTTGAGCAAGCTCCGACGCGATCTAATAGTGGTATGGAATAAGCGACTGTCGCAATCGCAACCCAGCGCTGGGCTCACCACAATCGTGGTGAGAAAGTCAACTTTGAGGAGTTCGCGTTCGGTCCTGGTCCAATCCATGGTCCGGAGTGAGAGGGCAAGGGAAACAGTCACCTCCTTCTGCAAAACAGAAATGCAGAAAGAGAAGGCGAGATGGGTGAGGAAGAGGCAATCCTCACGTCCCAGCTGCCGAAGGAGACGCCCTGTGCGTCAGCAGTCGCCCTCAAGCTCCGCCCAGAGCGGGAGAAGTCATTTGATGATTTCACATCCAAAGAAAAATGGCTATGGTGCTAGATTTTCAAAAGCTTTTTGTCTCGTACTGTGAATATGATGTACTTCCATGCAAATGGTCATTCCCAATTTCACCTTCATAGGACGACAGTTCTGTTACAATGGAAAAATTACCCAATTTCATTGTTACGTAGTTTAAGGCCTCTGTAGATTGATTTGATTTTGATCACTCGAGAAGGAAGTGATTTTATGAAGTCAGACAATTTTGAAACAATTAAAAGCCAATACACATGGAAATCTATCCAAATGGGGACCTGAATACACATGTTCGGAAAAGCTATCAATATGAGGACTGTTAAACACACTGCATAAACAAACAATTTTAACTTATAATTTCTGTTTATTCAGGTTTTCTTAATGTATTAGTAGTCGGATTCAAAACAAAATGGGTTGAACAAACACAATTTGATCCCGGATTTGATTAACTGTTTTCGAAGGAGAGTTTCTCACAGTACGCTAGCAGTACGGTGTACTGACAGTAGGGGAGACGGTGGATACGATGGGAGGTGTTTTCAATAAGCCAATCGTCACGCTGCGAAGGTGTTCTATTTCATATCCGTCCTGCTTTTCTCCTTTGTTCAGCACAGTTCTCTAGCCATCATCGATAGACTTGTAGAACGCGGCTTATGATTATAGTTTTTGCCATTTATAAAGGTACTGCAACCAATTTCACAAACCTGCTGAAGAAGATGTTGTAGATATATTAAGAAATTTTAAATCTTATATAGTCGTGAATAAGGTATTACAACGTATTTAGCTACCGAGGGATGGAAAGAGCTTCGGTTGCCTAGTACATAATTTGCTCACTGGGGTTTGTTCCAAGTTCTAACACATTCCAATTTTGCGTTGATATGGACCCGTTGCAAAACATGATAGAGCACACAAAAACAAGCTACACACACGTACATTATATTAAGTACTTATAGCAGGATCAGTGGGTCATCAGGGGCAGTTATTTGTAATAACTGCCCCTAAAGTTACAACCACGCAGCATCGTGATAGGCACGATGCTGCGTGGTTGTAATTTTAGGTTATGTATTATGGAGCACCAGAAAACAACGTGGAGTTGCGGCGAATAACGTACAGAAACGAACTTCACCAAGGCGCGCGGGTGGTGCCGGAGAGATTTATGTGTGATTCGCATAAATAACATTTAATATAAAATGTTTTTTTATGAGAATATTTCCTTCCTCGTTCCACATCTGCTCCTAGCCTCTTTATGTATCTTGGAGACCGGATGATAAATAGACAGCATGCCTTCCTCTTGTTTTAATGATATTAAATTGCATTATTTCCAAAATAAATACCTACGGAAAATTTTATTTGACGTGAACTGTCTCACCAAGAAAATGTCATTGAGAAAGTTTCTAACGTGACAGCGTCCCAGCTAGCGAGAAAATCGAAAATTAGTACTTAGAATTGTGCTACTGATTGCTACCGATTTCCATACATTTACGTAAAGGTGGGTTCAAACTAAACGAACAAAGAGCTAGAGCTACAACAACGAGCATTCTTTCCTAATCTTTGAGTGTAAACGAAAGCTGAGAAAACTTCTTTATAGCGTTTGTACCAAAATATCAATGAGCAAAAATGAGAACCAAGAACTAGAATTCTTGCATTTGCTTTGGCTTGATTTCCATCGAGCGCATGCTCATTGCTCATTCGTTTCAATTCTGTGGTTGGTAGTGATCATAGTGATTCACTATGTACGACTCTGACAGCAATATTATAATTGCAAAATTGCAAGTGCTGCATTTATTATTTTGTCTAAAACACTCAAGAAGAAAATAAGGAAGAGACTTTGGTGGGTGACAAAAATGCATACAATCTTGGGCCTAAATGTAACGAGATGAAAATGGTGTGAATGAATAGATTCAGACTTGTCAGTACCTCAGTGAAAATTCTGTTACTTTGACAATCTGAGGGCAGAGTTATTAGAGGTTTAGTAAAAGTAAGGTTATGGTACAATCTTTAACGAACAGCTGATTCCTGAAGTGCAAAAGATGCTCAATAATGTTTATTATACCTATTTAGTCGAAAACTTTTAAAGCCAGCAGATCGCTGTTTTTAGCCGCGCTGTTAGATTTTAAGGTAAGTCCCTAGGGATGGAATCGGATAAACTAATCATGGTAATGTCGGACTACATGGTTGACGATATATCGTGTCAAATTGGAAGAGCATAATGCTAACATTTTTTAGGAGCTTAAAAATCGACTCTACAATGCATGGTCTTCTGGTAAATTGAAAGATAAATGCCAGAGCCGAAAAATAGTGTAAACTTGACTGTTTGATATGTGATGATGATGACTTCGATTAAAATGCTAATTATACATTTTTATAACTCCTATGGCCAATAAAATATTCTAGATGATTTTATCTCTGCCCAAGTCATTTTTTTACAACCATAGTTTATCACAGTAGTTACAGCATTGAGACTGCACTGGCACTGGCAGAAGTATCTTGTCAATGTGTTGAGAATTAATCCACTAATTTAGGTCGTTTTTATTTTGGGATATTTAAACCACAGAAGTCCCAATGAAGAGTTGTAGTTGATATAATTTTAAACAACCATCGCAACATGATAAAGTGAAGAAATAAAATGATCACTGGTATACTGCATTCAGAAACACATCTTACCCGAATTGAAATACAGAATGAAGTCAAAACCACCAAAATTAAAAAGTCTGCGAATAACACTTTGTCTTATGTGAAATATAGTGAATCACCTAGACAAGGAGATGCAAAGGAATTTGCAGACAGCAATGCTGTAATAACCAAAGTTTTAAATGGAGATGCAACTGTCACGGATTTGCAAGAATGTAGAAAATTGTTTGCAGTTAATAATGTATATAAAGTGGAGGTAGAGGATAGAAGTATCAAGAAAAGGGGTTCTAAAAGAAAAAAATCTGGCCCTGGTATCCCCGATCCAGAAACTGAAAAGATTGGTAACCACAATTAGTTGTTTGTGGAATGATTAGTCTTCTTTCTTTACCTTGTAGGCAGTAAGATCAAACAACCCCGCACACCCTAGTCTCAGAGTTTCTAAACCACCTCAAGGGCCTCTGACATGGTTTATTTGACGACCGCAATTTAGCAGCCGGGACCACCGGCTTATACTTGCCTTCCGAAGCACGGAATCATCTTTTTATCAGACAATCAGGTGATTCAAGCCTGCAATGTCCTAGCCAAACTGGAAAAAACTTTACAAAGTATGCTTCCCGTAGAAATTGAACCCAAAACCACCGGGTCTCAGGCAAACGCCTAAACCACTACTCGACCACAGAGGCAGTTATTGATGATAATGTTGAAATTATTTTTTGTTACAGAGGATAAAAATATCAAAAAATCTGGCCCTGATACTCCTGATCCAGAAACTGAAAAGATTGGTAACCAAAGTTAGTTGCTTGTGGATTAATGAGTCTTCTTTCTTTATCGTAATATAGGCAGTAAGATCTAACAACCCCACACACCCTAGTATCAGAGTTTCTAAACCGCTTCAAAGGCCTCTGACATGGTTTATTTAACGACCGCCATTTGGCAGCCGGGACCACCGCCCGGCTTATACGTGCCTTCCGAAGCACGGAATCAACTTTTTATCAGACATTCAGATGATTCAAGCCTGCAAAGTCTTAGCCAAACTGACGCAACTTAACAAAGTATGATTCCAGTGGGAATCGAACCCACGACCACCGGATCTTAGGCAAATGCCTAAACCACTCGACCACGGAGGCAGGATTGATGAGTGATTATTCATGATCATAATGTTGAAATCATTTTTTGTTGCAGCCAACCGACTCAGCAACCTCTTCCTTGTAAAAGTGTTTGGTGTCACGTTTATCATGACTGTTATTACGGCTGTTTTTGTTAGAATGGTATATGTATCGTAAGTACATCAAATGTTTCTTTGCCTTGTACACAAGTATGAAAATGAGTTCTCGGTATTATGATTTGACTTCTATCATGTAGACAATATACCAGACCACAATTCCTTTGTTCTGCGCCAATCTATAAAGATTCACCAGACCTCACAGTCCAACAATTACCACGGTTTTGTGGAGCATAGTTTATTATTTCATTACAGTTACTTAATTTTGAACTTGCAATAAAATTAAAAAAAATACATTAATTCAGAATTTTTATTTTATTTTGTAGCTATTTTGAATGGCCTACTAAATTAGTTTTGAACCTTTCAGAAATCCTAAATCGTGTATTTAATCTTATAGTCCAGTAGCCAGAAGAATATGCCCTTCGATAATTCCAAAGTTTTTGATTTTCGCGGAGTGGATAGGTTTAGTGAATTCATTGCTATGTACAAAAATGCTAACAGTTTAGAGTTATGCAATAGGAGATAAGCAGGTATTTCCTATTATTTCGTGTTATAACAATATTAGAATATTTAAATGAAAATTCTATGCTGGTTCTTTGTAAGTACTATCTAAAGGATATATTAGTGAAAATGCTAACAGATAGGTACTGTGGAACAATGGAAATCTGAAAATGTCCCTTAATTCATTCTCATAAAAAATTTAAGTTTTCAAATCATTTCTTATACACATAAAAGGGATTAGTTATACCTTACAACAAAAGTTCTAACAACTAAGTAATATGGATCACAAGTAATTGTATTTTTACTTTGCGATTTACGAAATATTGAATTTAAGTTTATAATTTTGCGCCTACATATTAGTAATAATAAACTCTACTACCATACAAAAGTTTCAACAAATGCATATTATGGCTTTTGTTTAAATTGCAAATAACTATTTTCGCTACCGAGCCGCGTAGGTACGGCGCGTGCGATCGCAACACTCCAGCTCCGATCGGGGGTACCTAGCTCCGTATACTGACCGCTCTTGTTCATTCTTGTTTAATTTTCTCCCTGGCGTTTGCATTGCACGTCACGTTTGAATATTGTTTTTAATCATTCTGTGTGTTGTGTTGGTTTATAAATGTTTATAAAGCATTGAGCACGAGCGATTTACTTTAAAATGAGTGAAAAATGTGCGGTTTGTGACCTTTTTCTAAATTCCGACGTAGTGACTGTAAAACTACGGGCACTACACACACTAATTTCCGCTAGCCATAAGCGAGAAGACTGGAAGCATGTTATTTTCCAAGGAAAAGAAGAACTGCAATTACATAGAAAGTGCCGAATGATGTACATCAATGAAAAATGTATCATAGCCCACAAGAAGCGTAAAGCGGTGCAACAGATACAGAGAGAACCAAATGACCCCACCAGTAGAACATACGTACCTGGAAACTGCATTTTTTGCAATGAAACTGCGGATCAAGAGTTTATTAACTCGCAACAAAAATACTCCGCTGACGAAAGAATTACGGTTTCTCAAGTTAGAAGATCAGATACACAAGTGACCATATTAAGGGCTGCAGAAATACATAACGACGATTGGAGCCAACGAGTAAGTTCTAGTTCTATTTATAAATTCCTACTAACTGTACTCCATCTACATCACCGCACAAGAACGTCTCGAACATAGTAAAGTAAACTTTCTGTAAATTAATTATGTTGAGGGTATTAAGAGGCCGTGCATGAAATTAAATCATTTTGAACATTTTTGAACATCGTTTGTGACAAAGGTGAGAAGAATTTGAACCTACTTGTTTTTGACGATAAAATTCAAGTTCTTATTCTCTCAGATGGCTTGAGAATTTTTCAAAAATAATGTATGTATTAATGGTAATTACCCATATTCAACACCCTTTTTTCGCAAAAGTAACGAGCGAGTGATGTTTGGTTACGTTTTACACATAACTACGACAGATTTATAACATTTAAAAAAATATCACTACCATCATTGTATTGCCAACAATCAGATGCGTTGAAAACATTATTGACTTGAATAGAAAATATGGCAGAAAAAAAGTGTTGAAAAAACGGAATTCTTGGAAAACATCTATACAAATAAATATTTTTTTCTATACCTTAGAAACACTTTTAAGAAAATTTAAAAATTGCACAATAATTTTAAGTTAACCTTTTAATAGAATCTAAAATTTATTTAATAAATAAACAATAACTTCATTTCGTAAATTACAAGCAAATTGAGCTATATTAGTGAGCGCGCAAACTCGATCGCGTCACTACCGATCGGGCTCTCCCAGCGTCAGCACGTACTACTTTGTTTCGCAGCCGCTCGATTGTTTTACGTAAATACATTTACAAAATTGTACGCCGACTACCACATTTTGAGTAAGTATTATTTTTTATATTTTGTTTGTTTATTAGGACTGATTATATTTTTTTCACCTTTATAATAATTAGAGGTAACGGTTGTATGTTTGTATGTAAAAGTAAATCTGCGGAATTACTCTACTACTACTATTAAATTATAATACTTTCTCTAATGGCATCTACAATGGTTAAGTGCAGCTATATTATCATCCACAGAATGTTGACATTTTTTATGGTTACTTATACCACAATATAAATATGGACAGTAGGGAAACTGCCTACAAACGCTCGAAACGGCACACTCACACAAACATGCACACCGACGAGACTCCTAAGGTGACTTCGCGGGACTAGCAGTAGCGAGTGCCGCATCAAGACGAGTGGTCACGTTTAACTTTATCTCCGCGATCGTTTTGAAAATGCCAGGAAAGTATTGCGTAGTACCTATACGGCTGTTTGAACTCGGCCTCATCAAAACCGGAGCTATCGTATTTTAAACTTCCTGCTGATATTGAAAGGTAAGAATGATTTCTAGTTATTGTTATTTAATTGTTATCGAATTACGTATAAGTCCGTGTGATCGATCATAATGAATTCGTGAACTTACTTGTAAATCATTAATGCGGCGGTTTTGAGGGTATTTTAAGCTGATAGTGCAATAGTGATAGTGGTAACAATAAGTACATCCAAGATGGCGACTGCAATAGGTATTCTATATCAATATTTTCGTCATGGGTGTCGTTTTCATGGAAGTCGATTCGAAATAAACACATGTGAGAGTAAGAAAACGAATTGGACGTAAACCATAGCGTAGTTTCGGGTATTGTTAGTATCGGTTGTGGTCGGGCCAACTTGAACGAGCTAGCAGCATCCATTAATTTGCTACTTATTAGCAAATCGACCTACCAGAAATGTCACGACAACTTGTATGACTGGTGGAAGACTACGGCTGAATCATGTATGATTGCTGCCGGTAAAGAAGAAGCTTCTATGGCTATGGAAAAAAGTAGTGTGAGTCCGTCCGTCCGTCACAATACTTGTCTTCTACCAGAAATAGTAGATCCGAGAAAAACTCGCTCCATGCCACTGAGGGACACAACATTTTAAGATTTTTTTAGGTTTTGGTTTAGGTACTCTTCGGATTGTGGATGAAGTAATGATGATGATTAACTTCTGGAGATTACTTGCATAGACACAACCTTGTAGCCAGGACTATTTTACCTCAATTTGCTCTAAATTAGAGCCTTGTGGGATCGGAAGTGCCATATTGTAGGTATGTGCCCGATCTAGTTCTCCACGTGCCTTTGTCCGTTGGATCATACTGGTTTTGATGTACTCTATGGATTATGGATGACCTTATGATGATAACTAACTACCGGAGATTTCTTGCATAGACACAACCTTGTAGCCAGGACTATTTTACCTCAATTTGCTCTAAATTAGAGCCTTGTGGGATCGGAAGTGCCATATTGTAGGTATGTGCCCGATCTAGTTCTCCACGTGCCTTTGTCCGTTGGATCATACTGGTTTTGATGTACTCTATGGATTATGGATGACCTTATGATGATAACTAACTACCGGAGATTTCTTGCATAGACACAACCTTGTAGCCAGGATTATATACCAGTAATTTGCTCTAGATACAGCCGTGTGAGATTGGAAGTGCCATATTATAGATATTTGCCCGATCTAGTTCTCCAAAATGATAATATCACATTGTACTACAGTCAACTCATCATCACTGACAGGTCTATTGTAGCCAATAAACCTGATATAGTGATGGTAAATACCTGGACTCTTGTTCATTTTCGTTTTTTAAAATATGGCGTACTGAGGTCGTGTAGAATTAAATGAAATAACTGTGATATAACAGCGTGCTGGATACGATTTTTTTTCTTTTTAATTATGCGATTTCCGCGTACTAATTTTGCCGCAATTGATTAAATTGCTTAGTTCTGTTGTTACTTAATGAATAATAATTGAGCCGTGCAGTTTTATAAGGATATTAACTTCTACTTTCCTATTTTTAGCATAGTGATAGTTCTTACAAGCGTGGTGGTAACCAAAGATATGCACCGGACTGTTTAAGATACTTATTTTTTATAATCTGCTCGGTAGGAGACAAATACTGCGCTTTTAGAAACCTTATTACTCATTTGCCGATCGAGTAAAGCCTTTTATGATTGGTGATTGCCATTTCGAATTTTTCCGTCGTAGTAGGTAAAGGGCCTGTTCACTTTAATTTTCTGCTTCCAATATCTTTTTAAACGTTATATACGTGACTTTGCCATCATCATCATCTGCTATCAACTCGCCGGATTTCACGTTTTGCCTCCCAGTTGAACCTTCGACTATGACGCCTTGCTTGATGAAAATCCGATGTGAAGTTTGCTTGGTCATACACGACACAATTCGTATTTTTAATAGTCATGTATAACAGTTGAACCAGTTTTGTTTTCAATAATGTTTGCGACACTCGGCAATGCCAAATAGCTAGTATTGTAGGTGAGGTTGCTTTTTCACAAATAACCCTGTATATTTAAGTCTTTTTATTTCCTTTTTTAACGACAACCTCAACTTTGTATTGTTTTGTCAAAGTAATTTTTCACAAATGGTTGCACTGACTGAACAGGTCTACTCTAATGTGCATGATTCCATCCTCAAAAAAACATCTTAGACACTAGTTTATGGGATTAAATATAATGACCACCATAAAATGCTTTGATACCCTTAGTTCTTTTACCAAAAATATATATTTGACACCAGAAAAATGAAGTCTAAAATTACAATAGTACTAGCTATTTTAGTCACGACTGCACCTCAAATTGTATTCGAACACCAAATGTAGTAAATGATCACCAAATCTTAGCGAGCAAATTAATGCGCTATTTCGCCTACATAAACTACTGTGATTGCCATAAAATGTAGGCTTGGGGTTACAAACTGGATTAAATAGGTTAGGTTAGGTTAGAATTGTGACCAACCGCGCACGAGCCGAGCGAGCGAAGCGAGCGGTGCCGCGGCAGTGGCCGGCGAGCGCTGCTTTTCGAATATTTTTTTGGAAAAAGTTATTTATTTCACACTTTTTTAACTCCAAACACCAAACTAAAATAAAGCTTTATATTTACTTAAAAGTTTTGGATTAACAATGATTTGTTTGACATTAGTTTGCTTAAACAGGATAGCAAGATGTAAAAACTTTGATTTTAATTTTACATTAAAATGCTGGTATGATTTTGGTGATCATTTACTACTTTTGGGTTAACAATGATTTATTTGGAGTCATTTTGCTTAAATAGGATAGCGAGACGTTAAAATTTTGGTTATAATTTTAAATTAAAATGCGTGTTTAATTTTGGTGATCATTTACTATTTTTGTATCCTAAATGTTACTATATCTGGTGGTAAGTTAAACATAAGCCCTAGTTTATACCAAGATTACAATATATCAGAATAAAAGAGAATTCTCGTAAATATGTCCGTATGGAAAGTGTTTTTTGTACAACCATTTTACAAAAAACAAGTATCATTGTATTGTATCGTTTTTTTTATTTATCATTTTGTTAAATGTCTCAATGTATCTCTATGTATCAACATCCATCCAACACAAAATTGAATAAATTTAATGGGAATTGTGATAAATATAAAATATACAGAGGTTACAGATTTTTATTTATAAACCTTACTACTATATAATTTTGTAACTTAAAATAATATCTTCTAAAGGATCAACATTATTTGAGCGCTCACTGAGCTCGATTTTTGCGCCCGTGTGCGTGTAGCTGCATGAACGATGCACACGAACATAGCCTTGCAGCGAATCTAACAAGTGAATTTTATGCACGGCCTCTTGAAAATTTAAAAGCATCATCTGTTTGACAGATCGGAATAGGTAGACAGCATTTGTTATAGTATCAGAGACAAATACTTAGTGACTTCCATGCGACAACTTTTTTTTCAGGAAATTGTTTCGAGTATCGGGATAGGTATCACTAAGTGTACATTAAATTAATAATGAAACAAAAACAGGTGCCTACTTATTGAATCCAATTATTTTATTGCTTTGTTATAATTATTTTTGTACCTACTTAAGTGATGTCCCAAAACCCGGGACAGCTATCCCGGAAAAATATGTTGTAATGGAATCTCCACTTTCTGTCTCTGTTCCTCTATCCATATAACAAGTAGATAATAATAATAAAACTATAGTCAACATATTGCGATTTTGGTAGGTAGGTATTAAATTCTTTGAAATAAACTATCAACAACGTATTTTCAAAACAGATTTTTTAAACAGCAGTGACGGGATTTTCATAATTACACGTGGGCGAAGTCACGGACTGGAACAGAGTAAGTACGTACCTAGTAATTTGTGAGATGTGACAATAATTAAATGATTTCGCGCCTCATTCAATAGGTACGTTTGCAGTGAGTTTGGTTCGAAGTGTTACCGCGCCGTGGCCCGTGCTGCACGAATTGCCGCGTACCTACACTGCGCCCCACTATCCAAATTGTATTTTATTTATTAAACAAAAGGCATAGCATGTATATGTTGAAACTTTTGTATGGTGGCAGAGTTTATTAATACGAATATGTAGGCGCAAAATTATAAACTTAAATTCAATATTTCGCTAATCGCAAAGTAAAAATACAATTACTTGTGATCCCTAATACTTAGTTGTTAGAACTTTTGTTGTAAGGTACAACTAATCCCTTTTATGTGTATAATAAATGATTTGAAAACTTAAATTTTTTATTGAATGAATTAAGGGACATTTTCAGATTTCTATTGTTCCACAGTACCTATCTGTTAGCATTTTCACTAATATATCCTTTAGATAGTACTTACAAAGAACCAGCATAGTATTTTGATTTAAATATTCTAATTTTGTTATAACACGAAATAATAGGAAATACCTGCTTATCTCCTATTGCATAACTCTAAACTGTTAGCATTTTTGTACATAGCAATGAATTCACTAAACCTATCCACTCCGCGAAAATAAAAAACTTTGGAATTATCGAAGGATTTGTGGAAAAAATATTGTATCCCTACTGGACTATTAGTTCTTGTAATAATAACAAAAAATTAAAGATTCTCCGTAACTGGGTCATTCTGAAAAAAAAGTAAAGACATTATTTCAACAAAAGCAAAGAAAATCAAGTTGTCTATAATTTTCTTTTTACAATATATAAAGAATAGATTAACACTAATTTATTTTGTATGAATTAAACATTTTCGCACTAAGTTAAGTAAAGTTACCCGTTGGCGTAATTTGTCTGGACCATAGCGGCTTGGGTGCAACACCAAAGAATCACTAATTAAAACTTGAACGAGCACAAACGGACATCTTAAAGAAGCTTGCTTATGGGAGATCCTTTCGGTATTCCGCTGACAGGTTGCACCGAGAATGTAACGTTCGCAGAATAAGACAACTCTTTATTCAGTCATTATGCTTTCACCGTCAAGCACTTGATTTGGGTGTGGGCCAAATCAAATCTACCTGGCCATGTAGACAGAGAAGATCTACCTTCTTGGAACTGCAATGCCGGTAACTCTCAAAATAGTACTAGTATTTTTTTTACTTTTAATTGAATATTTATACAGTTCTTTCTCTATCTTTCTGTCTAAGATTCTTGCGATATAAGTAGTTGCAGAGACATAAAAAAATTGTAGGCTGTTAGCTAGCGAATTTTTGATAAGTTGACTTAGAAATGACTTAACAGAATGCTCGATTGACTTAAGCATAAGCAAGTATTTTCTTTAGGTGTAAGCATCAAACATCTTAAACAGCCAGTCGACTCGTCCTTCAAGGAAAAAAAAAACAATAGTTTAGGCGCTACGCTGCGGTGGAAGATAAATAAATGCAAACATACCATAGATATGTAAATACATAGACTGTTGAACTCCTAACCCCATGCTTTGCCGTACTCGCGTTATTATTGATTTGATTTCGATACATAATGATATATGATTATTTTGGTTTTATAGTCACGCCGCTAGACTGGCCGCTGGGCAGCGCGCTGTTCAAAGCGCGCCCTTGAACAGCGGTCCACTGTGAAACGAGATTAGTACCGCGCGTTTCGCTGCTGTGAGACAGTCGTGTACAATATGAACGTTAATGCGGTTACGGCGCGTCTCAACGGCGTCACACTAAAACGTTTACTGGCCGTAGAAGCACACGACAGGCGCGCGCCAGTGCCGACGAACAGCGCGCGTTTTCTGAACGGCGCTGCTCAAGAGCGCGACTTTGAAACGCAACTACTACCTCATACATCTCCAAACGCGCACGCTCCAACGTCGCTGTCGAAACGCGTGACAATAAAACCAGCCTTACAGTCAAAACTCATAAACAGTCAAAAGTATTTTTGACTGTTTATGAACTTGTGCCTCTACACGGTGCGCGTGGAGGCGCTGCGCTGGGGCGAAACTCTGCTGCTACAGCAAATTGCAGCGCAGTGAACGGAGCTCCGGCAAGATATCATGGCGGTATAGCAACAGCGTCTGTCTCAAACCAGCGCTCAGCACGTCACTATAGTGGCGATAAGTCCCTTCTTTTAGGAGTGGCTAGAGAGTCCACACCTGACGCCGTGTCCGGTGAGTACCTACTCCCCGGATACGGCTGTATCGGGAGCTACCTTTTTCGGATTCGGCGGGAGGACACGTTCGAGTGTTTTCATTGTAAGGATCGCCCGGAGGACACGGTGGAGCATACGGTGGAGGTCTGCCCTGCTTGGGCGGAGCACCACTGTGTCGTCGTCGAGGCGATCGGCGGCGGCGACCTCTCGCTACTGGCCCTGATTCACTCCATGGTCCGGAGCGAGGAAGCATGGGATACCGTTACCTCCTTCTGTGAAGCAGTTATCCTAGCGAAGGAGGAGGCGGAACGCGTGAGGGAGAGGAAAGCCTCACGCGCAATTTGCCGCAAAAGAAAGAGGTGCATTTCAATTGTATTTTAATTTTTGACGTTCAAATATGCACCCGTCATCGTGTAGACATTGAAGTGGAGTCTACCTTTTATCAACGGATAACGTAAACTTCTAGCATAAAAACGTTTGGCAAACACTCATTTATCATACATTAAAAACTCATAATTTTGTAAGTCAGAATCATCTTTAGGCATAAATTTCATATCGATAGTTATTAAAAGGCAAAACCATCATCTTGCAGAAAATTCAGTCAGAATCTTTTTTTGCATACCTACATGTTATTTGGGTTCCCTCTATCTGGCAGAATCTTGATGCTCCGAAATTTATTTGGCATAGCACACTTTGCATATTCTTCTTTAAACCAATAATCTTAACGCATAAAAAATATTTAACATAATTATTGTTTGTCCGAATTTACAATGGCATACTTTTTAGATGGCATCATTGGTGATTGGTCGTCGCCAGTCGCGCGCGCCGGTGATAAGACGTGTCTGTGGTCGGCTCGGGAAGCCGTTGCGATAAACAATGACTTCAACGGTTGTAAAATGTTCGAATTGTAATGTGGTGATCAATGAGGTGCTAGCCTTTATTTGTAACAAGATACAAGTGATGGACGAGCAAAGTATCGCGAGTATCTGTGTTAGTGCATTTTCGGAAAGTGACATTCTAGAAGCCAAGAATTTGCTGTTTGAATCTGTTACTACTTCAAAGCGCAAGAAGTTAAGAAAGAGGGAGGGAAAGACACTAAGAAATATTGACGACATTGTATGGATACTGAAGAACTTAGATCCACTGGAAATTCCAATTTTCGTGGCCAGAGATTTACACAAACTACCTCCGGTTTTGTTTGACCACGTAGACGTGACCAGAGTATTGAAAGACATATTGAAAATGCAGAGTGACATAAACCGTATTGTTAACGAGTATGCAACAGTGGATCAAATGAAGGAGCTTAGTGCTGAAGTGGAATCACTTAAGAAGGCGTCAATTGTCAACAACTTTCCTCGTAATGTCAACATTAAAAGAGGCGCCTGCTTATTACCTAGCTTTGAGAATGAAAGTGGGCCAATGGGGTTTTCACCGATATGTTGTGATAGGAAAACAAATCAACAATCTACTGAGTCATCATCAGCTCAAAAAAAGCAGCCATTGGATTTTACTAGCGAGGGTAGTCCAGTAAAAAGTATGCGTAATGTAACGGCTCAATTTACGTCACCGCCGCAGAGAAGCGAGGAGTTTCGCGTTTGCACACCGCGAGCAGTGGTGAGTCATGAGCTTGCTATTAAACCGGTTGCCGTCATCCACGCGCCACACACGGCTCGGGCGGATGGCGAGCGGCAAAGTAAAACTTTTGCGGATATTGTGCAGAGTGGAGAAACAAAAACCCAAGAACCGACTGAAGAATGGAAGCTCGTTCAAAAGAGACGATATAGAAATCGTTTTTTGGGTAAAACGGGCAAAGCTATTGTGGACGAAAATACCAACTTTAAGGCAGCGGATATTAAAACTGCGATTTATATCTACAACGTGTCAACCGAAACGTCTGTGTGTGACATCAAGGCTTATATAAACAAAAAGACTAACTTAGACGTCCATTTAGAAAAAATGAATATGAAGATTGCGAAGGCTTACAATGCATACATTGTTTATGTCCCAAATCATAAAATTGATATGTTTTTAAGTGATGATTTTTGGCCCAATGGGATATTATACCGCCGTTATGTGGACTTTAGTCGAAACGCGCGTACGGCAGAGCGTACCTATCGGGAGTTGGAAACTACGAAACCTACCCCAAATGGAAGTTAAGATAAACACCTCTAAGTTTGTAAGCTTCAATTGTAAAAGCGTCATTCGCTCTGTTGATTGTGTGAGAAACCTGTGTCGATCAGCTGACATTGTTGCGCTTCAAGAGACCTGGCTGCTTCCGCACGATATACCGTACCTGGGAACCATCGATGACTCATTTTCATACACCGGCAACTCGGCTGTGGATACGTCGGCAGGAATTGTTAGAGGAAGACCATATGGTGGGGTGGCCCTGCTGTGGAGAAAGTCTTCTTTTGCGTCGGTATCGGTTGTTGTGTGTAGAAGTGTACGACTCGCCGCGATCAAGATAGTGACTAACGACAGGTCGTTTTTAGTTATAACAGTGTACATGCCGACTGATTCTATTGAAAATTTGACCGAGTTTACCGAGTGTTTGAGTGAGTTGCATGCCATAATCGAGAGTAATGAAGTGGAAACTGTGTTTATTCTGGGGGACTTCAACGCACACCCAGGTGAGCTGTTTTCTAGTGAATTGTTAGCGTTTTGTACAGAACAGATGTGGTCGTGTGTGGACATGGAAATATTACCTTCCGACGCGTTTACGTTTATTAGTGACGCGCACGGGTGCCGCCGCTGGCTTGACCACTGCGTGGTAACGGGTTCAGCGCGAAGCGCCGTTGTTAACGTGTCTATTCTGCACGATACCTATTGGTCTGATCATTTTCCTTTACTAGTGGAGTGTAATTTAAATGTAATTTTACCTAAAAGTCAGATAACTGAGTCAAAAGTTAATCAAATAAATTGGGGTATTAGAAACGATGAACAAATCGAAATGTATTTAAATTATTGTAACTCAGAACTAAAACAGATAGATTTCCCACCAGAGTTTACTTATTGTGCGGATCAAATGTGTGATAATGAGTCCCACAAATTAATTATAAATAAAATGTACCAGACCATTGTAAATATTTTGACTGAGGGCGCTAAGCGCAGTTGTAAGAAACATGTACCTAATCTTAAGAAGCATAGACATGTACCGGGCTGGAATAAGTTTGTCAGGGATGCTCACGGGAGGGCGCGACTTTGTTTTCAGACTTGGGTTAGCTGTGGTAAACCTAGTTTTGGACCTGCGTACACAGAAATGTGTGAATCCAGGAAAATATTTAAATCTAAATTGAAATATTGCCAAAATAATGAACTACAGATTAAAATGAATATTATTGCTGAGCATCATGCTAATAACGACTTTAGCAACTTCTGGAAAAACACAAAAAACATGAATACTATGTCGAGCCGCCCTGTGAGTGTTGGGGATGCGCATGAGCCCCGGGACATAGCCTGTGCCTTTCAGCGCCACTTCAAGGTCGAATCCCCGCTCGGGCCCGCGTCGCGGGTGCTCGCCGCTGTGGATCGCCCCGGGGACGTTGCCGTTAGATTCACAGCCAAAGATGTGGCCTCCGTCATAAAGCGAATGGTTCGAGGTAAGTCCCCGGGTCACGATGGGCTCAGCGTCGAGCATCTGAAGTACGCGGGTGTACATCTACCGCGAGTTCTCGCCTTGTTCTACAATTTATGTGTGGGTCACAGTTACTTGCCTGATGACTTAATGTACTCCGTAGTAGTTCCTATTGTGAAAAATAAAACTGGTGACTCCTCTGACATTTCAAATTATAGACCCATCTCGCTAGCAACAGTCATAAGTAAGGTACTGGATAGTTTGCTTGACCAACAGTTGGAAAAGCACTTGCTTCTTAATGACGCCCAATTTGGTTTTAGGCCTGGCCTTTCAA
This sequence comes from Melanchra persicariae, assembly GCA_947386135.1. Classification (NCBI taxonomy): domain Eukaryota; kingdom Metazoa; phylum Arthropoda; class Insecta; order Lepidoptera; family Noctuidae; genus Melanchra; species Melanchra persicariae. Next base: position 11,528,699 of record OX376667.1, on the reverse strand, counting down.
CGGAGAGTGCTATCCTCTGTCTCAAGCAAACTGTTCAGTACTACACAGACAGAAATACTCCTGTATATGCTTGCTACTTAGATCTGTCAAAAGCATTCGATACAGTAAATTACGACAAGTTGTGGAGTAAGTTGCGATGCGAGACGAAGCTGTCGCATGACATTATAGCCCTTTTTGAATATTGGTACAGTCACCAGCAAAATAGTGTCAGATGGGCAGGGTCGCATTCGGACATATACGGGTTGGACTGTGGGGTGAGGCAGGGGGGAATAACCTCTCCGCGTCTCTTCAACCTGTATATGAACCAATTGATCGAGGAGCTCAGCAGCACTAAGGTCGGTTGTTCCGTTGATGGGGTATGTATAAACAACATAAGTTACGCGGATGACATGGTGTTGCTGAGCCCGTCTCTTTCTGCAATGCGCAGGCTTTTGAATATTTGTGAGACCTACGCGGGGGCCCATGGGCTCAGATATAACCCAAAGAAGAGTGAATACATGGTCTTCAAATCTGGTACTAAAACCTACTTAACTGGTCCACCTGTCACTCTCTGCGGGTCAGATTTGATTAGAGTAGATCGATTCAAGTATCTGGGTCACTGGGTCTCCGAGGATCTGTCTGACAATGCGGACATTGAGAGGGAGCGAAGGGCGTTGTCTGTCCGGTGCAACATGCTGGCTCGCAGGTTTGCACGCTGTTCTTCACAGGTTAAAATAACCTTGTTCAAGGCATACTGCCAGACATTTTACACGTGCAGCCTGTGGACCAACTTCACTCTGCGGGCGTACAACGCGCTTCGGGTCCAGTACAACAACGCGTTCAGGATTCTGCTGGGGCGGCCCCGGTTTTGTAGCGCATCGGCGATGTTCGCTGATGCTACTACCGATGATTTCTACGGAATAATCCGGAAAAGGAGTGCATCGCTTCTGCGTCGCTGTAGGGGCAGCTCCAACGGAATCCTGAGTGTGTTGTCCGAGCGGTGGGATTCCCCCTTCTTGCGGAGATGGCTGCAGCTGCATGCCAGTGCCTGCACATATATATTTCTGTGACTTTTATTATTATATTGTGACGTTGTATTTCTTTGGACATAATTTTGACATTGTATTTTATTTTGTTTTATTTTTGACATTCATAAAAAAATATGTACCTACCCATTTGACTTAAAATTCTAAATTCAAATTAAATTTTTGTAATTATTTCAATCCATTTATGTTAAATTTATAGTGCAAGAATGGCAATTTTTTAAAATAATTTGTAATTGTATTTTTTATGGGTCCAAGACCTGAAATAAACGAATTTTATTTTTTTTTTTTTATAATTACCTTTGGCATAGGTAGTTAAAATTCCGCATAATTTGGTTTAGCATAAAAGAATTAGACCAAACTGATAGAAAATTAATGTTCTGTAATATGATAGATGTCTTTCAATTATTATGAAATGTATGCCAAACGACGATTCTAACTGTAAACTTTCTGAGATATGATAGTTCTGCCTTTTAATGATTATTGATATATTTATGCCTAAAGATGATTCTGACTTACAAAATTATGAGTTTTGAATGTGTGATAAATGAGTGTATGCCAAACGATTTTCAACGAAATGAAGTAAACTTCATGCTCTCCGTTGTTGTGTAAAATAATATTATGACATATAAAGTTCTGCTATAAAAGGTAGACCCATTTTATATCGATAGTCATTAAAATACTAACACATCTCAGAAAGTTAACAGTTAGAATCCGTTTTGGCATATATTTTATATCCATATGAATTGAAAGACTCATCCATGATTAAATTATTAATTATTTTTCTGCATGACTTATAATATCACTCAATGAAACAGTTGATTGTGAATATGTGGTTTTTATTTCCATGTAAGAAGCATGAAAACATGCAAACAAGCGTACACTATGCATGCAGCAAGCATGCAGCATGCAAAGAAGCATGAACCATGCATGCAGCAAGCATGCAGCAAGCATGCAGCATGCAAATAAGCATAAACCATGCATGCAGCAAGCAATCAGCAAGCAAGCCCACGCCTACGTGGGCTTAAAGTACTCCATAGGGGTAGGGCAGACATAACTACGTGGAGTCGGTTTTGCAGCGATTCGGTACTGTCACTAACTTTAGTAGCACAACATATTGACTGCTTAAGACAGTATTTAAATTTTAATTTAAAGTTAAAAATCTATTTTATAGAAATGGCTAATGAAATTATTCCAAATGAAATTCTGCCATCTTCATAGTATGCCTAGTGAAATTGTACCAAATAAATGTAGCTCTAAATAAACGTTATGCTATACGAAATTACTTCTAGCCACATTTATGAGGAAGGCTTTAGGCTATACGGGAACGGGAAAAAACGGAAAATGCACGTACGAAGTCGCGGGCAAAAACTAAAAAGTCAAAGTAAAAGTTTTTATTTTTGGTACCTCTAATACAAACAAAATGATGATATAGTTCATAACTGTGTTGCAGTTATCAACGGCCGTCTGAACAGGAAAACAATTTGTTCCAAACTTATACTATTGTAACAGTACTAATATTTGACTAAAGATAAAAAAGTGGGGGAATGTGGGAGTGTGTGTGGGAGAGAGTGGGTGTGTATAAGGGAATGTATGTGCTTTTGTGGAGTGTGGGAGGTGTGTGTGTATGTGAGTGAGAGTTTGGGTGTGTGCCAGTGCTTGTGCTAGCTAAGTTTCCACAAATTTTTCAGTTACGTCATATGACATTGCCTTCAACCACTCAGTCAACTTCTCCTCAAGAGACTACGGGTAAACGGTAGATATTTAAGGTATTTTAATGCTGTTATACAGCTTGGAGCTCACATAATTGAAATGTCTTCTCACTACTATTGTTCCACAGGAAACATTTTTGCAAACTCTGTCAGAGAGGCGTTTTGCAGTAACTAGTACCTAATAAACCTACAAAACTGTGGTTACGGATTTAACTTTTTTTAAACTATACGGTTTGTTTTTCTCCGTGAAATGCACCGTTTAGGAGAATTTAAACATAAATCTTAAAAATGACCGAACCTTAAGAAGTTAAGAAATTTTCCAAGCAAGAAGTTAGTACAGATCTTTTGAAGTTGAAAAATTTGGTGTTTATTACTGTCATAATTATATCCTTACAATATCCCAAAAAAACAGGAAAGTGCAATTTATTGCGACCTAACGCGTTGAATTTGTCTATGGTGACTAGCCTAAAGAGTCTACAATGACAATGCCTTCAAAGTTTTTGATGACTCTTGCTCGAAAAATTAAATTGAATTAAACATAATATTCAGTTACAAATTGGATTTGGAAATACATAATTTGTAACAAAGTCGATTAAAGTGAACAGGCGACAAGCCTCATCATCAGCCGAAAGACGTCCACTGCTGGACATAGGCCTCCCCCAAGTGTCGCCACAACAACCGATTCTATGCATCTCGAATCCATTGGCTACCCGGTACCCTACAAGCTTGATATTTTTTTTTATTTTTTTTATTTATGAATGGGCTAGCTCTTGACCTCGATCACGCCATCATAGTCCGGTCAAATTACGCCGAAAATAAGGCAAACTTAGCATTAATTCTTAACTCCGATTTTTTGGCATTAATGTTTAGAGTATAAGCAGAGAAGTATGTTTAAATGCATCCCGCGAAAAGTTAACCCCCGGATGTTCGTTTTTTTTAGCAAAACATTTAATTTCATAATAACTCGTTGGGAAAAAATATTAACTGGCATGTTAGTTTGGGACATTTGTAGAACAGATTGAGCTGTACAAGTAGGTAAGAAAATTAAACGTTTTTCATCCACGGAACTGTACTTTTTTTTAAAGAATGTTATTTTTTGACTTTGTACTTCAAGCAAAAATATTAACTTGACAAAAATAATGCTAAATGGATTTTAATTAACATGTTTATTTATATTGAGAAAATTAAAACAATACTACCTCGGGGTTCCGAGATGTAAGAAATTGTCATATAAGTTTTCAGGCAAAAATGTAACTCTCCTGAAAGTTGTTTAATAATGGAAAATGTACAAACACAAACCATAATTTATCAAAATTAAACAAATCAGACGTTATTTATTACCTATCTCTTTAATTGTTAATAAAGTGGCATCTTTTTTGCCGCACTCAGTTAAGTTCAAGTATTAGAATCGTCATCCGTGTTTTGTTTCTCTCATGTGTCAGAATCAGTCAGAGTACAAAATGCATGAGAAAATTAATTTTGCTCATAACTTGTTTCGTGAATTCTTCCAATTTTTTAAAATATTTATTCTGCTATTCAGGGTGAGGGAAAATAAAAAAAAGATCATTCTTGAATTACAAATGGTGCAACTAACCCATTTTTTTATTTATAGATAAAATCATGCAACAATGTGCTGCTCTTGAAATGATTGCAGCAAATCGGTATTTTTCACAAAATCGTCTTATTTCAGCAAAGACGAAAGAGCTGCATTGATATTTTATTAGTACCTAGTTTATGAAACTGTTACATACTTACCTGAAATTATTAAAAAACTAGAACGAGTGTACAAACGAGAGTCAAACGAGGTTCATAATTCTAAAAGAATTCATAATTGTTGTGATGAAATAATAAAAAAAATACATTTTGAAACTTTGTTATGCACAGTTTCACAAACTACTCTGTCGTCTAAACTTATGCAACTTTATCAAAACACATCAAATTGCATCATCATCATCATCTCAGCCGAAAGACGTCCACTGCTGGACATAGGCCTCCCCCAAGTGTCGCTACAAAAACCGGTCCTATGCGTCTCGCATCCATCGGCCACCAGCGACCCTCACCGGGTCATCGGTTTATCTTGTGGGAGGCCTACCAACGCTGCGTCTTCCGGTACGCGGTCGCCACTTCCTTTTCAGCCCCATCGACCATCAGTTCTGCGAGCAATGTGCCCTGCCCACTGCCACTTCAGCTTGGCGATCCTTCGGGCTATGTCGGTTACCTTGGTTCTCTTGCGGATTTCATCATTCCTGATTTGATCACGCAAGGAAATCCCAAACATTGCCCTCTACATTGCACTTTGGGTGACTTTAAGCCTTTTGATAAGACCCATTGTGAGCGACCACGTTTCAGTTCCATAAGTCATCACTGGCAACAGGCACTGGTCATAGACTTTCGTCTTGAGACACTGTGGTATGTGAGACGAGAAGATATCACGCAACTTCCCAAACACCGCTCAGCCGAGTCGGATTCAACGGTTGACCTCTTTCTGGAAGTTAGCCCTACCTAACTGGACCGTTTGTCCCAGGTAGATGTACTCGTCAACAACTTCGATTGCAGAGCCTCCGATCTTGATAGGAGTGGGTGCTACATATCCCATGACCTTGGTTTTGTCCATGTTCATTTTAAGACCCACTCTTTCGGAAGCTCTTCTGAGGTCATCGAGCATTGTACTGAGGTCCTCCATGGTCTCAGCCATGACGACTATAACGTCAGCAAATCGAAGGTGAGTGATGTACTCGCCATTGACATGAATGCCTAGCCTTCTCCAGTTCAAAACCTTGAAGACATCCTCCATTGCGGCCGTGAACAGTTTCGGAGAAATGACGTCTCCCTACCTCACACCCCGCTGCTGGAGGATAGGTTTCGAAGTCTGATCCTGAAGTCGGACTGACATGGTGGCGTTTTCGTACAAACACTTAGGCACCTCGATGTAACTACAGTCGATCTGGCACCGTTGGAGAGACTGCAGCACAGCCCAAGTCTCGATCAAATCGAAGGCTTTCTCGTAGTCCACAAACGCTAGGCAGAGGGGCAGATTATACTCTTCGGTCTTCTGTATAACCTGCCGCAGCATATGGCACTGGTCAAGGCGCCCAGTTTTGGAAGATAGGCTCGTTTGAGCGTCGTGCAGGTGCGGGGTTAGACTCTGACGACTCTGTATCTGGCATCAGCTCAGCGAGCTGTCGTCGTTAGGGAATGGGGGCTGCTGCGGAGAACTCCAGGCTCTTCCGTAGGTGGCGCAGACTAGAGGATGACCAGGGTTTGTCCTCCAACGAAAAGTGGGCCGCTGGCCCGAAAAATTCCCACCAGTAGGGGAGGTAAGGGCCGAGAAGGAAGCAAGTGGACGGTGCTCACCTCCCAGGAGACAGCCCAGCGAGCCGCTAAGCTTGGGAGGAGGGGCGCCACTCAAGAGCGACCGGTCGAAGGGCTATCCCTTCGGCTTCTTCCGGCGGTGAGCCGGATATCGCTAGCGGTTCCAATAAGGAGCGTAAGGTCAGGTTTGCGGAGGTCGTGGAGGCTGCAGTCCGCAATGTGGCCTTGAAGTGGACGCAGGCCTCTAAAAACAAGGCCTAAGCGCGGCGTTGGTTTCTATTCTGGCGGCTGAGGCTAATTGTGGTGGGCCTCCGTCGGACGAAATGTCCAAGCTGCGGGCAGAGGTCACCCGCTTGGTGGCCGCCACGGAGTTTCTCCAAAATGAAAACGCAAAACTCCGAGCAGACCTAGCCGGACTCCAAGAAGTTGGCTTACAGGGGGCGTCAAATGCGGACGATGGCCGAGTGTCAAGGCCCGCGAAGTGCATGGACATACGCATTCTGGGCCTGGATGACTCTGTCACGGAGGAGGAGGTGGTGGCCGACGTCGTCAGGACGGGGGTTTCTCTGAGGAGGTGAAGGCAAGCACCATACATCCTGACCACACGGGCATGGGAACCGTTGTGGTGAGCTGCCCCGTGTCGGTGGCTAAGATAATATTGGAGGGCCGAAGGCTCCTGGCGGGTTGGGTTTCTACGCAGGTCAAACTGCTGGAACCCAGACCTCTGAGGTGCTTCCTCTGCCAAGTGTGCAACCACGTAGGCAGCCTGCGGACCGCCGTCCGCAGGCATCAATAGCTGGAGAGCAATGAGTAGCTCGCCATACGATCAGAACAGGCCTGAGTCGACTGCGCGTTGTGTTCCACGTGCGCCAGAAAGAGCTGTCAGCAAAGACGCTGGGGCCCGCTAGGGCCAGAGACTGCCAGGGTTGCGGAATTTGTTCGAAAAAATTACAGCGGCCCTGGAACGCAAAGGGCAATAGAAGGAATACGAATGGGTTTTAACCAGTAAGAGTTTGATACTCCCTTCCGCTCCTTCGCACCCAGAGCGGAGTTCAATTGTATGACGCCTTACGATAAAGTTCGTCGGATAAGGATGAGCTTTGGAAATTTCGTAGATAACAAAGTTCTTGCGGAATTTTTTCGAAAGAGTCACCGCGGCCCTGGAACGCACAGGGCATTAGGAGGAACACGAATGGGTTCTAAGAGTCTGACACTCCCTCCCGCTCCGCCCAGAGCGTAAGGAGTCATTTGATGATTACCAATCCTTAAAAAAAAATCTACTGCCGAGACTATATGACACTTAACCGTTTAAGCACTGACATGTGAGAATTCCAAATCATGTAATAAATAAATCCCGCGGTACACCGGTGTGCTGACAGTGCTTGAGCGGTATTAAACTGTTTGTTTATTATAATATCCGCCACCTTGACAAATATGTATTCATCAGATAGTCTAGTAAGTCTATGAATTATTTTCATGTAATACATGTTTTGGTACTTATATTCAACGGGTATTCAACGGGAAATATATGTTTTAGTATATTCCCGTTGTCCCCGTAGGCCATATCTCCGTTAAAGGGTACGAAGGAAATTTAATAAAATAATAAAAATTACTTCCCGTTGTTCCTGTTAATTTATTGTAATAATTAAATATACTTTTCAAATGATGTTGGTGCAAGAGTGAGCGAAGTGAGCTCTGGACTTGGGGCAACCCGACTCGGACAGGTTAGGTTGGAAGGGGATGGCGAGGTCAAGTGAGCGAGCGAAGCGAGCAAGCAGACCCCGCCATCACCTTTGTGGTTATTTTTTTTAAACCACCCAGAAATATGATTTACTTCCCGTTTTCCCCGTTAGCCGAATGTACGTTATGGGGACAACGGAAAATAAATTTAATCACGTCCCGCTGTCCCCATGACGGGATATGGCATACGGGGACAACGGGATTAAAGGTATGTTTTCATAAAACTCATTCCAAATATGGCAATTATTCCAAGTTGACCTTTTTTTGTGCATTAGCAACAAAATGCAATTGTAATGCATTAATTCTAATAGCAGCTCAGGATAAGGCTGCGTTTCCTAATAATACAGATAGACGGAAGACGGTCAAGAAAATGTCTGTTTATACGTATGACTGCAGTTAATTTAGAAGTCTTGTTCATAGAAGTTGATCATGTTAAACAAAACACTCACATCTGACATTAAATGTCACCTGGAAAGACTCGTCTGCAAGTGCAAGATATACGAAAACTGACCGATAAGTTGAGAGTTGATGTGAATTTGCGAATATGATTAGACTTGCAATTTCTTGTACTTGTTACTACGCGTTAATGCGTACCAACAAGGTTAAAGTTTGACGTGCTACGTTTCCCAATGCAAAAATACTCGCAGAAATTTTGCATGACTTAAAATAAAGTAGTCTATGAAACTGCACATAACTGTATTTTAGTAAACCCTTACGACGATTGTGATTTCGAAAGTATATACTAATAAAACCTTTGTTAGTAGTAGTGTACGTGAATATTAATGAATATACTAGGTAAAATTATTATGGGACTTACAGCTAATAAAAACCAACAAAAAAATAAACCATAGTCATTATCTTGATATAATTGTTAAATCCATAAACTTTGCCATAATTATGACTCTAAACAAAACACAATAGGTAGGTAGGTAACATCTTTTAGATACACATTTTGTAGAACAAGATGATTTTTCATAGTTATTTAAATTCTGACTAAACAAATATTGTGATAAAATGTGCTCAATTCGATCCAATCTGACAAATGGGTTTGAAACAACAGGGCCACATTAGGAAGATAATATCAATCTGTAATGTCTCAGGAGCCAATAAAACACACTTATAAGCACTCAGGTGGATATAGGGTATGCAAGATACAGAACACGTGTGCTCCCGGCTACGGCTGGTGAATGAATGACGCGCCACCACCATCGTGCATACACTACATTCCTTCTTTATTTTAATTGATTTAAATTAGTTCAAAATTACATCAAAACTTAAATCTTTATAATATGACTGGTAACTCATCGGATGTTGTAAATATTATTAATACTTTAAATAGGCATTATATTACAGATTTTCAATAGATTTTTCATGAATAATTTTCCGCTATTTCCAGGTATATACCATACTTTTCCCTTTTTTCTTCACTTGCTTCCCAAACTGTCTTTTATAAAAGTCTAAGTCAAAACGTTCATTTCAATAAGGCCATCAAACGGCTCTTTTGATCGTCATCATTTATATCCAAATACTATGTATACAAAATTAGGTGACTCTACTGTCCGTTCGCAAAGGTAGATTCTTATGGAGAAGAACGGACAAGAAACTCCATAGTTACTCTTTTCAAATAAATGTTTTACAATATTTTGAATACAAAAATTAACTTTAATATAATTATGTGAGGTTGATGCACCTAGAGTATACTGCTTATAGAATTCAATGTATTACCAGCAGAGGTAAACTTTTTCATTCTCTTAATAAGTACATGGTACTCACATATTTACAAATATTGGAACCATTAATAAAACAGTGTGTGAGTTAATAGAAAAATAAAACTCAAAAAAAGAAAGAGTACATCTATAAAGTTAATACATAAATTGACCAGATTGATTTTGTCTACACTACACCCTTGATTGTTCTATTCAGCAGCGAATGGCGCAGTCATTTATACCGTAGCGCCATGAATCCACGACACTGCCATCCGTGACTAACACCCATGCTCGGGTGTAGTACAATATCCAGTCATGGGGGATTCGTGCACAGTGCTCCCCGCACAACATTACGGACAACGGAAAGATATCCGATCTATCAAAATAAATTTCTGAAATGCATACTCACTCATGAAAATTCCGTTATAATCTGTGCGGGAATCGAACCCGCGACACGCAGCGCAGCAGCTGATCGCTCGTCCACCACGCGACGAACCACCGCGCCAACCGTGTCGTCGTGTGAGCCATTATTGATGCTTACACTAACGTTTCCCGGTCTTTCCTCACATTTATTCTTTAAGCATGGTCATATGTGCGGATAGTATTTGCGTGACGAAATGCAAACAATTGATCCTAGCAAAACCAGTGCCCTGATTAAAATAGTATCGATCTACTGATTTTGTTTTATATTTACAATAAGTGGGTATGTAGGTTATTTACAACAAAAAGTTAAATATGTCCAAGATTTACGATAACAATTGGTTACTATTTTTATTTAAAATAAGAAGCGTGCAAATAACTCAATTATCTTGTTATTTAAATGAAAGTACTTACTCAATAATAATAATTAACAATAATTTACTGTTTGCATTACAACATATTAAAAATAATTGCGTACTATCCAGGCATGGCCCTTTGTTTTGTTGTAAACAACACTCGCTGCATGGCCTTTGTAACATTTACGCGTATCAGTTGTTTACCTCAATCGAAGCAGAATTGTTATTTTTCGTTACTTAATCCTACGAAACTGAGGCAACAAAGTAATCATTACCTGTAAACATCTACCTTGGTAACGATTTATTTACGTGTAGGTAGGTGGGTACAGCGTGACTACGTTCTGTTTTCACTTCAGTATCCAAACTACTAACGATCCTTATCAGATCGAAATATAGTCGCTTAATTGATCGTAAACAACTTTCAACGTGCATTATTTTTCAGCGTGCATTCTTACCCTTTTTCTGGTAGGTAAATGTTTTGTAAGCTTACTTTTATCCTCGTCGCCACTTGTAATGTCTCCAAGCTCCGAGCCAATAAAACACACTTATAAGCACTCAGGTGGATATAGGGTATGCAAGATACAGAACACGTGTGCTCCCGGCTACGGCTGGTGAATGAATGACGCGCCACCACAATCGTGCAAACATTACATAATCTTTAATAGTTTAAAAAAATCGTTACGATTTGCTTGGATGTGTTTAATTTTCTTGTAATTAAGTGAGACATGGTCCATAAATTAAAGTTAACCTAAATTTATTAGAGTTACATTTTTGCCTGAGCCGCTATTTCAAAAAAACAGGTATTAATATCTTCCGTTAACAGAAATTGTTTAATTTTGTTGCATAGAGTACTAAGGTATTTAATTGAATAATTTTATGAAAAAAAATCGGAGTTAATATTTTTGCCTGAAGTACAATTCAAAAATTTAGTTTTTTTTATTTTTTCAAAAATCCCGAGGGTGAAAATGTTTAATTTTGAAGAAAATAATTTGCTTTACCTATTCTCGACATATTGTAACTAACATTTTCGAGTTAATATTTTTTTCCGAGTTTTTATTAAAATAAACGCGTTTTTGTTTTTTTTACCGTGATCCGGTTCTGGAAAATGTTTAATTTTTTGTTACTATTAGAAGAGCTAAGGTCAAATACACGATTCAAGAAAAAAATCAGAGTTAGGAATTTTTGCAAGGTTCAAAGCTAATTTGACTGGACTAATCATTATAACATTAATAGCCAATTTGATCAAGTGGAGGTTGAATAGAATACTTGCCTAGATCTGATGAGTGCATATAGAAGACGGAGAAGAAGACTCATGTTTTACAGTACTACAACTACAAGGCAGTTTTGCGGTATATTTGAATTACAATAGAAGAGACGATAAATGGTGTAAACTAGACTTTTTAATATTTATTCTTATTTTTACTCTTTGTTGAATACATTCTTCTTGATGTTATCTCTGCCTATTTCTATGAAAAAAATACTTTTTATTCATAACCAAAGTTCACAACAGTTTCAATATGCTGACAGCATGTATGACAGTTGATGTCATTGAGTACTGCCAAAAGTATATTGTTAGCGTTGTTGCACCTTTGAGACAGATTTTTATAAAAACTCAAGAAGAGTCAAAGTTGAGAAATTTTAAGCAATCAATGCAATATGATAAAGTAAAGAAATAAAATGATCCCTGGTACACTAAATTCAGAAACACATATTACCCAAATTGAAATACAAAATGAATTCAAAACCACCGAAATTAAAAAACATGTCAGTAAAAGTATAACTTCAGTGAAATATAGTGATTTACTTAGACAGGAACATGCAAAGGAATGCGACAGCAGTGCAGTAATAACTAAAGACATAAATGGGAAAACAATTGACTCGAATGGGCAAGAATGTGGAAAACTGTTTACAGATAATAATTTTAACAAAATGGAAAAAGGGGATAAAATTGCCAGAAAAGAGGGTCTTAGTTCTAAAAGCAAGAAACCTGGAGGTTACCCAGTAAAATACTGGGTGCAATTTAGTAAGCTAACTTTTAAAATTAAGGCGATGTGATCAGCAAAAACTGAAAAATTGCTTTTCTAACGTAATTTTAGCCAAATCTGTTTAGTTTCAAGCTGCAGAAAAATATATGTTAATTTTTACTATATTTCAAAGAACACTGTTTTTTTCCGAAACATGTTTAAAAATAAAATCCTCGATATAAATAATCGTCAAACTTTGACCTTAGAAAAAAAAACACATATTACTAGCCTACTTATGCCTGTAAAATTTATACCAAATAATGAATCTAATCTTAATTGCAAAACTTTGTTGTTTTAGATTTTTAATAGCTCAACTTAGTTTTGAGTACTTAATAAAATCGATAAAATGCTTCATTATCAATTGCAAGCATTGTGTCGCGCTTTTCTTTCTTTTCTATACAGTCCGAGAGTGACCGAGTTTTTGCTGATCACAGCGCCACCGCTCCAGCCCTGAATGTGAAAATTCCCAAATAAAAATGAATCTTACGTAATAGTAAATTAACATTAAATTCGCGATAAATACGCGACGCACCGGTGTCTCGCCGGAGCTGGAGCGGTTAAGCTTGTACCGAGTAGCTAGGATTCTTTGCCTAAGAGGTACCAAACCACCCGACTAACCCGTTTCCCACAAATCTAGAATTTTTTTAAATTATGTTTTTTTAACGGTCAATTAAGAAAGTACCGTTCTGACAGGCATATCGCGGTAGCGTCATCATCCCTTAATTAATTGAATATGTAATTATTTTTTTAGTAGACTCCCACAGGGTTCCAATTTTTCATATATGTTGTAATTTATAAAATGCCTACTTATTTTCAGGGTTGCAAGTATGTGCCAGACTAGCAAATTTGTCATCGGGATAGTAATTCATAACCTGCTCATTCCACAAGGCAAAAATTTTGAGGGCATGTTTTTTCAATTGTTTAAAAAGTATAATATAATGTGTAAAAAGCCACAATATCCTAGCGGTTGAAAGAATAACACATCCTGTATTAATACACCGTCCGAAAGTGTCGCTAATGAGGATCAAATTCTTGGAAGTATTAACACATGGCAAACTAAAAAAGGGTGCTAATTTTTAACAAAATACTTTTCTAAATTCCAAAAAAAGACAAGTTAACATCATCGGATTAAAGAAAAAACCGTTACGGTTACGGTTATCAGTAGCTACCTACTTAAACCATAAGTGATAGTTAGAAATTTGAAAAGTATTTTTTTATTTGAGATGGGTTTGCTCTTGACTCTTGTCTTGGTCAGGAATGACAGAGACGAAAACGACGATGGAGCGAGCTTACCCAGAAGAAGCTTGCTCACTCTAATTTTGAAGAAATTAGGGTTGAATGCGTTCGGAAAAATGTTCTAGCGTTGTGGGAAACGGGTTAGTCGGATGAATCAGTAGCTCTCCCACTATTAGCTATTATGAACGAGTCAAGGGCCTATACTATATTGTTACAGCCACGCAGCCTTCTGACGCTCCCATGGATTATACCCCAGATAGAAACTCATTCGTCGCAAAAGTTTTTTCTCTTACGTTCATCATGCTTATGATTACGTCTGCGTTTGTTGCGTTCGTAGTTTTAACGTAAGTACATCAGACGTTTCTCTGTCTTTTTCAGTTACTCAAGTGTGAAAATGGGATCTTGTGATAGGTGTGTTAGGGGAAACGATCAATTTTCCGAAACTTTTTTGTTTGACTTTCATTTTACCGAAAACTATTGACCAACGTCTTTTTTGCTAGATGCATTATTTGACATATTTTTAGATATATATAGCCACTTGGTAGCAACATTAAATTAAAATAGTGTCTTAAAAAGTCAATTAATTATGTTGTGGTACAAAATGTTGTGACCGCAACAGCTACACTCCGCTTGCCAAGCATGGCGATTGTGGCAACCCCCCCCCGCCCCATCTGGTCGAAGCCCATGTCCAGCAGTAGACGTCTTTCGGCTGATATGATGATGATTAGCCGAAGCCTCTTTTGAACAAGCTGGCCAGCAAGCCGAAGCTGCGGTGGTGAGCGTTAAAACCATCTGCGACGTTAAGTTCACGTTAGGCCGCCTAACCGACCTAACCCCGCAGCACCGGAACTGTGACAGAAACAAATATGCCATGTTATAAGCATTGCATGTTGTATGCTGGTTTGCACGCTGCATGCCTGCTTGCATGCTGCGTGTATAGTAAATGTTCCGAAACATAATCATCATCATCATCATCATCATATCAGCCGAAAGACGTCCACTGCTGGACATAGGCCTCCCCCAAGCGTCGCCACAACAACCGGTCCTGTGCGTCTCGCATCCATCGGTTACCCGCGACCCTCACCAGGTCATCGGTCCACCTTGTGGGAGGCCTTCCAACGCTGCGTCTTCCGGTACGCGGTCGCCACTCCAAAACTTTTCGGCCCCATCGACCATCTGTTCTGCGAGCAATGTGCCCTGCCCACTGCCACTTCAATTTGGCGATCCTTCGGGCTATGTCGGTAACCTTGGTTCTCTTGCGGATATCATCATTCCTGATTCGATCACGCTAGGAAACTCCGAGCATTGCCCTCTCCATTGCCCTTTGGGTGACTTTAAGCCTTCTGATGAGGCCCATTGTGAGCGACCACGTTTCGAGTCCATAGGTCATCACTGGCAACACGCACTGGTCATAGACTTTCGTCTTGAGACACTGTGGTATGTGAGACGAGAAGATACCGCGCAACTTCCCGAACGCCGCCCAGCCGAGCCGAAACATAATACTTCGAACAAACGTTATTTCGGCTAAGTGTAACTTCGGTAAAAAGTTTTCAACATCTATCGTTTTTTTTTTTTACTTCATCGAAGTCACATCTGCCACTGTATCAGTTGACCTATTATCAATTCGATTTTTTTCGTAACTTCGACGTTTCATTTGGTCGAAAAACTTTTTACCGAAGTTACACTTAGCCAAAATAACATTTGTTTGAAGTATTATTTCCGAAATAAAACAGTTGATTATGAACAAAAGTGATTTAAGTGGTCCCAGTAAGAAGCATGCAAATAAGGATGTTTGCTTCAGGCATGCAGTGTGCAAACAAGCATAAAACATGCAAGCAAGCATGCAACATGTACCAAGAAATTGTTTCGGTCACGGCTCCGGCACTGCGGAGTTTAGGCGGCCCCACGCGAACTTATCGTCGCAGATGGTTTTAACGCTCTCCACCGCAGCCTCGGCTCTAGCCTCAGCCGCGGCGGCGGGCCTTCAGATCACCTGCTCCTCAGATCGCGAGCCGCCCTACCCCTCAGCGCCTACGCGGGCTTAAATTACACTCTAAGGGCAGACAAGACTGCGTGAAGTTGGTTTTGCAGTGATTCATTTCTGTCACTAAATTTTGTACCACAACATAATTGACTTTTTATGACACTATTTTAATTTAATATTGGTACCACCGGGTTTATATTTGTGACCAAATAATATTCCGTAAAATGTCGTTTCGGTGTGGTGAAAATATGGCAAATGAAAAAGTTCAAAAAAGGCTTCGGTCAATAGCAAAAAGTTGTTTTGTAAATCGGCGAAATACAGTTTGGTAACATAGTACCTATGACACATGACATGATACTTCGATCATCTAAAAATATGTCAAATAATGCATTTTGTCGGTCAATAGTTTTCGGTAAAAGGAAATTCGAACAAAAAAAAATTGGAAAAGTGATCGGTTCCCCCTTAAGCGCTGGACACGCAGAAAAGACGTAAGACGAGGACGAGGCGCGGACAGGGCACAGACGGAACGCCGTCGCAACTTTTTAAAACATAGAAAAGACGAGGCACGGACGTGACGCTGGGTACCGCGAGAGATGACGGCTTTCTACCAACTTCATTCAACCGTCCGATTTTGACAGGATAACATGTCTTCTTCCGAAGATGAAGATTTGGTTAATTGTGGTGGTGTGATTGTGTGTGACAGAGACACGCGAGACCCGCCCGCACCCCCGTTCTCGCCCGTCCCTCGTCCGCTCGCGCCCGTGTCCCGTCCTTTCTGTATGTTTATGAGTAGGGAAGCGTCGTGTTCACGCCCTGTATTTTCTATATGTTTTGCGTCGCGACTATTCTATACATTTACGCGGGAGATACATATGTTCGCGCCCCATCTTCATCTTACGTCTTTTCTGTGTGTCCAGCGCCTTATTAGCTACAAAAATCTGCCTAATTAGTTAAATTGCGTTAGGTTTCATGTTGATTGGAAAAATTAGACAGTTTTCGGTATCTTGATGTACAGCAGTGCGATTATGTAAACATGTCGAAGTGAACACACACACCATACAAATAAGATGGAATGACAGCTCTATTGTCGTTCACTCCGCCTAGGTGAACACCGAAGAGATGTCGATAGAATCGACCGGCTGGCGTCTGTACAATAAAGTGTATTCTATCTATCGAATCCATTTTACTCTCTCCAAATTTTATCATTTTTGTTACCCCACGACGGCCAACCCAAAAAAAATGATTATTCTTAAACAGTCTATATAATTATCTTTGCATACTATCTATATTCATACTTTTCTTCCAACCTCGTCAGGCCCTGGTAGCAATACGGGGTAGCTATTATCGAATCGATTGAATTTGTAGTTATAGCGTTAGTAACGCTACAACTACAAATTCTATCTTTCTGTTAACAATGTGCCACCGCGCACCGTAGCATCTATACTACTGAACCAGATAAGTGAGGTGTCAACGTTGTTATGGTCCGGAAATGAAATATAAGTATAGTATAGAGGTATACGATACAGAGAGTAAAGTTTCACATAACTCCTTTGAAAAGGGAGGATCTTTCGACCGGACGGTTGTTGTGTCCGGTGGGCAACTGCCCGATAGTTGATATTCGGGCTGTTGTATCTGTTCGAATCGCACGATAAACTCCGATATTGCGATTTAGGATTTCGTTGTTAGTTTGCAGCTGCGCAAGAAGGCTATGCAAATTCATAAGCCTTCTTATTTTCGTTGCAATAGAAGAATAGTTTTTAGGGTACTTACAAATAATTAAAGTTATTCAGGTGGGTAAATTAAAAAGCTGTAACTGCACATTTTATTATAAGCGATAAGGAGTGAAACCAGGCACTAGGCCATTAGTGATAAATTCCTTTCAAACCGGATACAGCTAAAAACCAGTATTTTACGAGGAGCGAGTGACCTTCGCAACTCAGTAACTGGATAACGGGTACTTCTTGGCAATACTGATGTCAGATTTTCTGGCTTCTAACCATCCGTTACAACGGTCAAAGATCTACAAATTACGGCCAGAACCATCGGCTTAGCGTTGCGAGGCACGGGGGCTTGATGTTAAGGGGGTCAATCATCCACAAATCGACCTTGGCAAGAGTTAGACTCGTGCAGCTGTTTTTATTTAGCCACGAGCTCCTCTTTACTTACTTGCTTTGTACAAATAAAATTAAATAAACTGAGGTATACCAAAGGCTGGTTCGAGGAATTACGAGAGAAAATTTCCTGTAACTAAGGGAGCAGCAGTAGCGGCAAATATTGGCTAAAAAACGTGTTTGGTCAGGGAATCACCATCAGAAAGGAAGTTCTTAACGCATTTTTAACACCGTATGAGAGAAAGAGAAAGGCATATGGAGGGGGTTTTTAATATGCAAAAATCACATCACACCTACCGCAAGGCGCGTTGAAGATTTTCGTTTCAAAAATAAATAGAGCTTATTCATACATTTAAAACTTATTTTTTGTTCAGTCCCAATTTTGTTTTTCTTTTTTTTTTGTTTATTTTTTTTT
This sequence comes from Melanchra persicariae, assembly GCA_947386135.1. Taxonomy (NCBI): domain Eukaryota; kingdom Metazoa; phylum Arthropoda; class Insecta; order Lepidoptera; family Noctuidae; genus Melanchra; species Melanchra persicariae. The sequence continues at coordinate 11,510,661 of OX376667.1, read as the reverse complement.
TTCAATCGTGAGTGCACCGTGAGTGTATCCGGGGCATCACAAGCGCTGTCAGAATACCAGCGCTGCGTTATTTAATGTTTGTAAATATCGCAGATGTGCCGTTTTGGCCTCGCAAATAGGTACTTAAATTAAAGCTGCTAGCTTTGATTAATCAATTATTATTATTTATTTTTTTGCGAGTCCAAAAAAAACCTTTCATTCGTTCTCTTTCTAAAATATTAATTGTTTCTTTACAGAGATGAAATGCGGGAATTATTTATAGATACTCTAATTGGAAAATTGTTGGTGCTGTGTGGAGCGTAAGTAAAAAAAATATTCTTCTCCTTCATCACCAAACATTTTTTGCAGTTGGTTTATTGGATCCTGCAGAATGTGTCTTTTACAAGATATAGTTTTAAGTTTTTATTATATTAAAAGATTAACCGTTTGTAAAGCAAAACTAGTTAAATAAACATTTTCGTGAAACTAGTCCAAAATGAATTGGTATCCTCGATTTATGCCCATCGGTTTTACCAGTCCTATTTTGACTGCGTTCAAAAAAATGATGTTTCCAGGGCATATAATGGAAATTTATACGCAATGCATTCAGAATTTGCATCATGCAACAGCAACCTACTGCAATATTATAATCACAATTTTTTTGTAGGAATAATAAAATAAGTACCTACTGGCAACTAAACTTTGAAAAACAAAAGATTCAATATTACATAATTGCTTATTGTGACTGTTCCTAAATTACCCAAATCTAGTAAAATTTTAAATTTAACCTAAATTACCCTGCATTTGGTGTTAAGAACAGCCGCGCCCCGCCATCCCCACGGCTTTGTGGAGCTCGTTGCAGACTGGTCACTCTCCCACCGATTGTAATGAAGGTTTCTGAGATACTTTATCGGTCGTTTATCTGTTTGATAACCATTAACCAACCAATGGTTATAATGACTAATAGCGTTAAAGAACAGATAAACGACCGATAAAAACTTATAAACCGGGCATTAGGGTCCCCTCGGGCAAGTCAGGAGGAGGCGGTCCTCGAGAGGAAGACAGAACCCTCGCGCCCCAGTCGCCGCAACATAAGGAGACGGCCCGGGCGTCGGGAGTCACAGGGCGATTCCCGGCCTACGTAAGTTCGGGCCTGCGGACGGTCAGGGTTGAGTGGCTTGCGCATTAGGATGCACGGCACGGATGGGTTAAAGTCTGACACTCCCTCCCGTTCTACCCAGAGTGAAAGGGGTCATTTGATGATTTCCCATCCATGACAAGGGATCATTATACTCATCACTATGAACAACTTTTACTATGGGACCAACACTGAAATCCCCAAAAAAGCAGCACTGAAGTTTCTTGCTAATTCATCTATAAACCAAAACACCCCTATGGCTGGTCATAGACCCCCTATGAGTTGGATTTTTATAAATCATTCTAATTTTTTTTTACATTTAAATTTATATTGACTCTTCAAAAGAAAGCCACCTAAAATTAAATTCACCAACAGAGGTTCAACTTCAATAACAAAAAAATATACATAGGTACATTTGTTAAATAACACGGAAATAACTACAAAATTTAAAATTTCAGCATCATTAAATGATTAAACACAAGATTTATATGAAACATTTTTTATTTGCATTTAAAAAGATAAAAAAGTGTGTTTTTTAGTTAATCGGTTCTTAAAGTGTTTAGGAATAGTGTAGCAGGCATGTCCCAATAAATAAAACCTTTATTTATCCCCGCATTAGGCTGCGTTTCCACCAGAGATGTGCGAGGATGCGTAGCGAGGGATATGTTTGTTAAGGACCAATAGAATCGCTACATTTACCTGAAAAATAAAAAATATGGTAAATGAAGCGTTTGCATTGGATCTTAAGAGCGTGTACGCCGTATGTCATTTCATACAAACTTTCAAGTCCTTATTCTTCAAAATGAATGAACCGATTTTAACGAAACTTGGTATGCATACGCTAAATATCCAGGTCTAAATAGTTATCAGAAAACATTTTTGAAAAAGAGTTCAGGGGGAAGGATATAGTGATTTTTCACTTTCTATAGAAAACTTAAAATCGCTCTCTCTCTCCCTCTGAAAACTTTTTCAAAAATGTTTTCTGATAACTATTTAGACCTGGATACCTAGCGTTTGCATACCAAGTTTCGTTAAAATCAATTCATTCATTTTGAAGAATTATGATTTGAAAGTTTGAATGAAAAGCCGTACCGCGTAAACGCTCTTAACAAACACATCCGTCGCTACGCATCCTCGTACATCTCTGGTGGATACGCAGCCTTAGTGGAGTCTGGGCCATACCGTTACACATGTAGGTACAAGTTATTATAGAATCTAACATTACAATGTTTTTCATTTTTCAGCGGTGGAATTATGTTACTAAACTGTAAAATTATGTGCAGCCCATGTATGCGGATGTTTCCATGCAATTTTATAAGTTTAATCATTGCGGTAAGTCTAATTTTATAGTTTCTTTGTTGACGAGAGACACAGTTCTATCGCTAAATTCTACCATTGCCCGTTTTTTATGGTACTCGTATAATGGAGTGTGTTAGCTAACATATTGTAAATAATATTTAATTTTATGATTTCCATGTTGCTGGATACATATTTATTTTTTGTTCTTGTGTCTTAAAATACTTTGCGTACGATTGTTTAATTGAAGTTCTTAAAACGTAACAGACAGATGTGTTGCTGGGGAGTTTGTTGCGCCACTTCTTCTTCCCAGCTAAAACACTAGGAGGTGGTGACGGGTGGGCGTTTTGGGGGACTGTCTTTATGTAAAATTTGACGTTCAAAAAGTGCTGGCTCTCAGCCTAATTTGAATAAATGACTTTTGATTTTGATTTTGACGGCTGTTTCATCATAAAAATGCAGGTGTCTGAATTTTATTGGTATCGTTAACGAGGGGGTCAATTTTATCTGGTTTTTCCCAACTGTGTTGCGGTGGGCTTCCTGTCTAAGGGTTCTACACACGAACGGCATTTTTGTAAACTGCAGCCGCCGCCACATGTCGACGCTTTGACGCCTGCCGCCGACAGGTGGCGACGTCTGTAGTTTACAAAGTGCCGCTCGTCTGTAAGAACCCCAACCTTGGAAAAACCGGCTCTCGGACTCAGGGCTTCTGAAGTCCCGTAATGACTGTCAAAAATCTACAAATGACAGTCGGGATTAACGGCCTTTCTTGCCTCGCCCTCTGAGGCAAAAAGGAACCAATCTCGGCTAGACTTCCTTTATATTGAAAATCAGCTGTTGTGTCTGTTATTTTGTAGCTAGAAGCTCCTTTTGAAGCTTCTGCTAAGTGTAGAAGTCATTTTTCATGTCATATGGCATTCTGTTGTGGGGAAATGCCACTGATATTCAGACAATATTAATTGTCTTACAAAAATTAGGGCTATTCTTGCGATTCATGAATTACATCCCAGACACTCCCTCAGAGACAAATTTAAAGAGATTAGTATAATGACTGTGCCTTCTCAATATATTTATGAAAATCTCTTCGGTCCGGGTTTTCGCGCAAAATGGCCGGACGGTTAAGGGGGTATGCATATAAAAATATTAATCCGTTTAAAAAATAAAGTGTTATCTATAACATAAATACTCGGAATAAAGACAATTTTGTCGTACCTTAAACCAGGCTCAAGAAAATAGGTGGTTTATTTCGATGCCAGTGTATACATTTTTATAATAAACTTCCTAGCCACGCTCAAGAATCACTAAACTTTAATAAATTTTAAATTATTTATAAAAAGTAAACTATGCCAGAAAGCTTTTTACACAGGTAAAGACTATCTTGAGGACCAAAAGGGTTGGGATTGAGCTGCTTCAATGATAGACTTGGCCCAGTGTTTATTTTTACTTTTATCCTTTATACTTTTATATTTTACACATTGACATTTTTAAATTCTCATTTTTGTATTATACTTTTTATCATGAATGTTTACTTTGTAAAGTATTCTATTTATCTTTTATTTGAATTCATTATTTTGACAAGACTTTTGAAAAGTATTATATTTTTTATTTTTAAATTCTTGTTTATTTTTTACTTTTACTTACATACTTATTTTAATTGTGAATATGAAGACTATACGGGTTATTATTTTCTTCTTTTTTTCTCTTCTATTATACTTTTTAAGGTTCCGTACCCAAAGGGTAAAAGGGTATTACTAAGACTCCGCTGTCCGTCCGTCCGTCGGTCTGTCTGTTCTTCTGTCACCAGACTGTATCTCATGAACTGTGATAACTAGACAGTTGAAATTTTCACAGATGATGTATTTCTGTTGCCGCTATAACAACAAATACTAAAAAAACAACATAGAGGCAGCCTACGAATGGTGGCGGGGACCATCACCGGACACTGCTCACTGAACAAACATTTCCACACGATAGGTATAACAGACAGTCCTCTGTGCAGAGCCTGCATGGAGGAGGAGGAAACGGTATCGCACGTGCTCCTTGAGTGCACAGGCGTTACCGAAATACGGAGGCAAACAATAGGGACACCTAATTCACTCTCAACACACTGAGTGGGCTGATCTGCTTCTGGAGAGAGGTTGGCTGGTTTGAATGATGGCCGACATGGCTCACGCAAAATGGTCCACAGCAGGACTAAGTGCGGAAACCATACTCTATAGATAGATAGATAGATAGATACTAAAAACAATAAAATAAATAGTTACCATACAACAAACGTGATTTTTTTGCCGTTTTTTATAGATAATGGTACGGAACCCTTCGTGCGCGAGTGTTACTCGCACTTAGCCGGTTTTTTTAAACAATGTCTAGCAGTTTGAGTATTTTTGTGGCCTACCCAAATATCCTTTTATTGGCATTGTTCGTCGAGTCGTTGAGCTCCTTATTGGTTCCAAGTCGAGCTACTCGACTACTGACCAAGGCTTGCATTGACTGGAAAGATCCACTCAAATCTGTGTGGTACATTTCACAAAAAGACCATTTCAGACACTGATCTGCATGATCCTCTTATCGTTAATAATCTCTGTGAATGTGAGGACCATGTAAATCGCTAGGGGTTCATTTTATGTTAGTCTGGCGGTTTGAGTATTTTATGCGAACTACCCACATGTCCTTAGTTTGGTATTGTTCGTCAAATCGTTGAGCTCCTTAAAGTTCTAAGTTTGAGCTACGCGATAACTGACAAATGTTTGCACTGTCTGGACAGGTCCACTGTTGGAATCCCAACACTAAAATTTAGTAATCACGCGCACATCACTAGCGCGTCTCTGCGCGCATCGCTGCGCTCGCATAAAGGCTGTAGCCATCGTCTGTTTGAACATTACACTTGGGTCACAGCGACAAAAGGATCAATAAAATCCTTTAAATTTAACTTATATAACCTATATTGTAGTCCTGTGAATCCTCTTTCATGTAAACGCAGTCGTTAAAGTATTTTGTGTAAGTACTCGTGCGTTTGCAACTATTTTTCCCCTACAGTCCACTCAAATCTATGTGGTACTGTAACATCCTTGGCTGCAACCTCTTGCAGCCAAGTTAAACACACCTACTTTGGAAGCGTATGGTTGAAGAATAAGTTAATATTTAAATTTTAATTAATTTGTAATGTCTAGCATCGGAGCCGAGACAAGTCTCTTTTAGTTCCATCTGAGTTTTATTTATAGTATTTAATACGTAGCCCTCAGACCATAGCCCTGTGGTCTACAGTACTTTCCTCAAAAGACCACCTCAGACATCAACCTACATGGTTCTCATATGATTTGACTAGTACAATTGTATGGACTTTAAAAGAGACTTTGACCTCTTCAGTTTGTTTCAGTATTTCTTCTCAGGGTAGTCAGCTAGGATACAGTCATCTAGTTTAAAACGACCAAAAAGATTGACGTGTAAAAGTGTTATTTACAACCTACTTACAAAAAGTAATATCATTAATCATTTCAGGTGATTTGTATGAGTCTGGTAGCAGCTTATGTGACAGCTCTTCATAGAACCAATTTAATCGTCTACGCATTGATAGGAACGGCAGTCACCGTACTTGTGTGCTTTTTTCTGGCTATGACGAGTGTAAGTATTGTCGCTCAAAACAGTTAATCAAATAATTTATTCGAGACTCTACAATGCCTTTGAAAGCACGTTAAGTCGTTGGTCTATGACTGGTATTTGAAAATACTGGTATTTAGTAATTCTTATTATATTACAAAAAGGCTTAACAAGTTTACAAAGTTATAACAATATAGCAGCTCTTCTTCGCTGGTAAATAGAGAAAATAGCTACGGTCAAAAACCAGTGACGGTAGCATCTTTTCTAGTGAACTTGAGGAGGGCAAGCGCAAGCATGGCGGGCAGCTCCTTAGGTATAAAGATGTGTTAAAGCGTCACTTCAAAAAGGGCGACTTAGAACCGTTTCGTTGGGTGCAGCAAACTGCTCAAAGACTTGATTATGGAGGACTCTGATTAAAACCAAAGTTCATGATTTTGAGTAACAACGGCGCCTTGAGCATGATGCCAAGCATGACCAATTGAACGCCCAACCATCTGCGGCAATTAAATATAATGATAGATGGTGAGCTCGCGTGCCCGCAATGTGCGAGGATCTTCACAAAGAAGATTGGTTACATAAGCCACATGCGAGCTCACGAACGAACACTACAGCGGAGCTGAAGCAATCGCCTTGGCCGAAATCGGTCGGATCACATCATCAACCTGAGAGTATTCAAGTCAAGAGTGAATAGGTTATTTCTAGGCAAGCGTGTTCCATCGTCGACCAGATCATCGCTTTGTATCAGGTGAGATTGTGGTCGGACGAGAGACTAATAACAATAAAAATGAACTTATCCAACTAAAAGATTTTTTTTTTTTTCTTTCAGTTTGATTTCACAAAGTTCATACTGTATATTGCTGTGGTTGGAATAGCGTTCTTTGCTCTGACCACCATCGTTTTTATTGCTACGGCAATCACAGGGATCAGGTTTAAACCTATAGAACTGGTATTACTCTTTGTTGGAACAATCATCAATGTTATCGTAAGTTTTTTTCTTCTTTTTATGGTGACCATTTTTCAGGTGGGTATTGCGTTTATACGGCCACACGTGTACTATCGCAAAATACTAAAAATAGGGATGATTCCCAGGTAAACAAAAAAAATATGATCAAGTATATTTAGTCCGTAAATGCGATTTTCAAAAAATATTGGACACATGTATAATGCTGAATACAGAGATATGTGGAACGCATCATAATTCATAAGTAGTTGCTTGCGTCACTAAAAAGTAGTACAATTTTTACATCTAAGACGTGACGTCCCACTAAATTGGAATACACTGCATCGTTTTAATTTTTTGTGACAAAAAAATACAAGTCCAATAATTTTTGGTAATCCAAGTGAAAGGACAAGGTGCAGTACAACAACGCATTTAGGATATTGTTTTCGCTGCCACATTTTTGTAGTGCATCAGGTATGTTTGCGGCAATGCATACACACGATTTCTTTGCGATCATGCGCAAGAGATCAGCATCCCTGTTGCATCGTGTGCGTGGCAGCGGTAACGGTCTCTTATGCGTTGTTGCCAGCAAAACTGAGGGACACCTGATGGGACACTTGTGTGGAAAACACGTATTCCTGTCGGATGAGAACAGAAGATAAGTTGTGTAACATAGTGGTTAATATCCTAACATAGTTTATAAGTCAATACTAACACATTTATGGGTAATTTTTGCCTGAATTAAAGATTTAATATTATTATTAAAGGGTTTTTTAGGAATCTACTCAATTTATCTTGCCTAATAGCCAGCTCAAACAAAAACGCGGCGTCTATCTAGAACGTATTCTTTTCTATTCAATAGGGTAAATGAAAAATACTTCAAATATCTAGTCAGGGTTTTCCAGAAAGGTGTGTTTATATTAAGTGTGGTTATATTAAAGGTGATGTTGGTTTGCTGATATAGTACGTACATTAAAACAAATGTCAAAACATTAAAATTTGAATTTTTTTAAAAAAATTGGTAGGAGATCCCTCAGAACTCTATCAGGAAACTCTTTAATTAGGGTCAGGAGGGTAACATAAAAATTGAGGGGTAAATAACTTAAAATGGAAATAAAAAAAAAGATTTTAGTTTCATATTACTTCCTATTCATTTAGGCGTCCGCAACTTCAACCTAATGCAATAATTCTAATCCTAAATTTAGGAAGAAAATTAAATGAATTTGAAATCATTTTGATATCAACAAAATTAACTTTCAAATGATTCACCACAATCTATAGTTTAGACATTGTAAAAATTGTTTTGAGCACGCGATGAAGTGATTTCAGTTTATTGCTCACGAGTGTGGTACGATGAACAAAATAATGTACCTAATCGGTGGGCAAATAAAGAAGTTTCTCGCGTCTCTGTTGGAAAAGCCTCTTTCCCCGTGCAGAAACTATAGGTGGCAGCACAGAAGTGTCAATATCATGAATTTACAACGTAAAAGTTTCAAATTTGCTAGATAGGATGGCACTGTCCACGCCCGGCACGTTCTCCAAATGGGAGCTAGTAAAAACTATAGGTGGCAGCCCAGAAGCGTGAATGTCAAGTATAAATAAAGTAAAAATTAGTAAAGAATCACTTAAGACAAATTTAAAAAACATTATACAGGATTGTAAAGAAGTAAATACATATAAAAAACCATAACGATATAGTATTATATAGTTATCTAGGTATGTAACATTATGTGGGTCATTGTTGTGTAAGGAGCGCCTCTCGCCATCAAACGTAACAGTTTGACGAGAGTAATACCTCTGTATTATAATTTAACTAACAAAAAAAAAAAAGTATTTGTAACGTAATAGTTTCGAATTTGCTAGATGGCACTGTCCACGCCCGACACATTCTCCGACTTCCCGCTAGTAAAAACTATAGGAGGCAGCAGTTTCAAATTTGCAACGCTAGCTAGATGGTACTAAAATACTATACTAATGATGTTATTAATGATTTACTAATGATGGTACTAATGATGGTCTACGCCGTGCACGTTCCATATGGCACCGCTCAGGCAGCGTGCAGCTAAATGTCATTGCATACCTAGCTTTAGTCTTTATCTGATCATGTTTTCCAGGTTCTCACAATGGAACTGCAGTTGATACTTGGCGGTAAAGCTGTAGCACTCAGTGAGGATGATTACGCATTGGGCGCTTTAATGCTTTACACATCCATCGTCGATCTATTTTTGAAACTCTTACAATTAATAGGCTTATCCTTGGATGAAGACGGAGATTTTTTTTAGAGATATTTTATAATTTTCAAGAAGTCGAACGTTTATTTATATATCATTTTATTTTGTTTGATATTATAAGAATGATAAGCGAATTTTGGAAATAAAATTATTGAAACAAAAAATAAATTATTGTTCTCTAACGTTGACTGGTATAACCAGAGACATGAGAAAATTCTTCACGAAATTGATTCTCTATCCTAACACTATAAATGTTAATGTTACTCTCTCTGTCTGTTTCTTTCTTACCTTTTCACATCATCATCTGCCCAGCCTTTTTCCCAACTGTATTGGGGTCGGCTACCAGTCAAACCGGATTCAGCTTTACCAGTATTTTACGTGGAGCGGCTGCCAACCAGACCTCCACAACCCATTAACTGGGTAACACGGTATTTTTGGCAAGGCTGGTGTCAGATTTTTGGGCTTCTGACAATCCGTAACGACTGCCAAAGATCTACAGATGACAGCCGGGACCAACGGCTTAATGTGCTTTCCGAGGCACGGAGGAGTCTCGGTATGTTAAGATGGTCACCCATCCACAGACCAACCTCGGCAAACGTTGCTTAACCTTGAAACGTCCTGTGCGGCTGTTATAATTTAGCCACGAGCTCCTTACCTTTTCACATCTTATTGAATCTGGATGAAACTTGCCAGATGAATAGACCATAGGATGCTTTTGTCCACGGAGTATGTTCTCTTGGGATAGTTTTAGACTTTCAGGCGGCCAGAGCCACTGGCAGAAGCTTATCTCTGTTTATAATATTATAATTGCGATACTCTGTCTGTCTGTTACATTTTCACGCAGAAATGGCAGAACGGATCGTTATGAAATTTAGCAGATATATAGCCTGGGATATGGAGAAGGACATTTTTACGCGATAACCGACATCCAAAGCATTTCTTTATAAAAAGAGAAACCAAAAAAGTGTAGGTAGGTACATGTCAAAAATTTCATCACCTAAAAGAATGTTATCCAAGCCTACATTTCGAACGGACCGCAGACCACAATTAAGTAGAACGGTCCGGAAAACATCAGTCAACCGGCCTCGTAGCGGACACGATCCGGATAACCGGCGACTCCGCCGGATAGCACGGCGAGAATGAATAATTTACCGCCCCGGTTTTGTAATTCTTACCTCGAGTTGTCTTTTAACCTTACTTTTATAATTGGGTACTTTCCAAGATAGAAAAATAATAATTCTATTTAGTCCGACTATTAGATTAAAAAAATTGGAAACATATTTTTTGCCATTACAAATCGATAAAAAATGATATTATAGATAAATTAAAGAGTGTAGGCTGGTGGACGTCACATCATGCAAGTTTTCAACGCACTGTTTCGATTATTTTTGTAAATCTATCCGTCCGACTGATTGCATCCCACTAGGGTATGTATTTTGCACTCCCGACCCGTGGTACAACTGCGATGTCCAACTGGTTGTACTACGGAGAAGTAAATAAAAAAAAATAACCACGAAGGGGATGGCGGGGTCTGTTCGCTCGCTTCGCTCGCTCACTTGACCCCGCCATCCCCTTCTAACCTAACCTGTCCGAGTCGGGGGCCCCAAATCCCGAACTCGCTAATTTACTTCTCCGTAGTACAACCAGTTGGACAATCGCAGTTGTACCACGGGTCGGTCGCTGTATTTTGACGTGTGCCAGCTGTTCACCAAAGGTGTCTAGTGAAACAATGTTTCAAGACGACCCACTGACCAAACATTGCCACCACTATTTTCATGAAGTCCTCGCGGATACAGCTCGAAGAACACCAAACTCTTATTTGCGTCAACGGCACTGAAAGTGCTGCAGAAGATGTGCTCAGGGAATACTTTTCTAATTTAAGCGTATGTTGGCGTGGGAACGCAATTACGAAGAAAACTTAGGGCCAATTTCACCAATGAAACTGAACGCGATCAGCGTATAAACCACGTTTATGAGCTGTCAGTGTCATTATTTTTCTATGGTATATTTTCACTGACAGCTCTTTAACGCAGTTTAGATGGGGTATGATTTAAGCTATCGCCAATTTTATTCGTTTTGAATTTCTTTAATAATAGGGTTTGTCCTCAAAATAGTGGATCTGTCACCAAAATGTAGTTGCCAAATAATTGTAAAAAGCAATTCCATAATAAATCACATGTAATCCTCGGGATATATTATCAAGTATCAAATAAATAGGTTGGGATTTATTATAAAACGGGAAGTAAACCATATTACTGGGTGGATTAAAAAAAATAACCACGAAGGTGATGGCGGGGTCTGTTCGCTCGCTACGCTCGCTCACTTGACCCCGCCATCCCCTTCTAACCTAACCTGTCCGAGTCGGGGTGCCCTAAGCTCCCTGTGCCCTATGTTCGAATATTTGGTGACAGATATACCTTTCTGAGTACGAAGTTAAAGGAATAAACCTATTATTTTGAGAACAAAGTTTTATCCAAGGAATGAACTACGATTTTATTGATAATCCATCTCTTATTTTACATACATATTAGCATTAATTTGGTAATTCATACCTGGCGACACTTTTTATACATCTGAGAACGAAAATACTTCGTGGCGATAGATCTATTTATTAGGTGATGCAACTTGATGACAAATATAAATTTTGGTGACAAGAAATATAGTCCCCGTTTAGATGTACTGATCGCGTTCAGTTTCATTGGTGAAATCCGTTCTTAAAGTACCGTCACTTTCGGCCTGCACGAAATAAATGTGCGATTAGGCTGCGTTTCCACCAGAGATGTGCGATGATTAGTGATGATTAGCTTTGTATTAATACGACTCCTTAGTCGTCGTCCTAATTGGCTAACTATCGTACGAGTTAACGATTCGATTTCGTAGCACGACGAGATAAAACACATTTCTTTAGCGTGTCCTAATTGAAGCTTGCAAATCATCGCGAGCAAAGCATCATTCTTCGATAATTTTTATCGCGCGACGAGCATGGTTATCTCGTGTGATCGTTAGCCAGTAAGGACGATGCCTTAGTTTCGCTTTTGTAATACAAATGAACACGACGTCGCGTGAAGACGATCTTGGAAAATGATTTATTTTTGAACAATACAAGGTATAGGCTCCATAATAATATTCCTACATACCTAAACGTTTGATAAACGGCCGCATTCATAGAGGACCATATCAAGCAAATACACATTACGAAGTGACGGAGTCAGTGTCAGAGGGTTCCGGTAAGCATTGTTAGTCCGACAGAGATTTATTAGTCGACCCCAGTCCGGAACATTCGGAAATCATCCGACATTTAGTGCTAAATGTGTAGATATACTCGTAGATAATTTACTATGGTGGGTTTTTAACCGACTTAAAAAAAGAGGTCATCAATTCGATCTGCATTTTAAGAATTGAATATATTCTCGTATCGATAATATTCTCGAGACAAGTTATTTGATGATTTACCATCCAATAAAAAGGGCACATTTCCAACTGCAACCAGCTCATATGGGCTATCAAACTATAATGTGATCCCGTGTATACCTTGATTATTCCCCGCAATTTAATGTAACTAGCATGCAAGTAGCTTCCACAGAAACACAACCTAAACTAAACCTAAATAGATAAGATTCTCATTCGAAAAACTAAATATCCCTTTAAAAAATGTTCTTCTAGCATTTTATTCACCTTAATTATTTTGCCCCATTGTCATGTTAATATAACAGCAATTTATTATAAGCCAAATAAAGCCACAACTTTGTCAAAGAAAACATAAAGTTTTGAGACAGAGAAGTCTTTTATTTTATAATATTCGCAGCTTATTCTATGCAGGACAATAAAATAAACTTTTCTGTGTTCCAACGTGGGAAGAGACCAACTATTCTACTTCAGATCCGTACCTCTGGTATCCTCTTTATAATTATACACATTTGCATATGAAAAGGTGAGGTGTTTTTAGAGGAGAAAATTGTCTTATTCTAAACATCGTGCGTTAAATTAATGCTAGCCGTCGACTGATTTAATTTAATGAAAATATTCAACGTAATTGCTATTGAGTGTGTTCCTTCAGATGGAATGTTCTAGAGCTATTATGCAACGATTTTGACCCCAGTAACTTAGAGTCGAATTGGGTTATTTATGGAAAAAAAAACAACTATGTATTTGTTTTCTGGAAATATTCAACTTCATGAACAAAAATTGCTATTTGTTTGAAATATCGTCCACCTAGATTAGTAAATTGATTCTTTTCTGAGAGTTCATAAACGACTAAATCTTTCGAATGGTAATTTCTGAAAAATAATTATAACTTTGAAAATTAAAGGGTTATAAAGTTCAAGTTATGAATATTTCTTTAAACTTCTCTTGTTTATAGAAGATTTCGATAAATCTCAACAAAAACTCAATTTCGACCCCAAAATACCGGGTCAAAATCCTCAAGAACTGGGCTATTAAATGTAAAAATATGAATGAAATCGGTAAAGTCGTTCTCAAGTCATGGCGTGACCAAGGGAAATAGGGATTTATTTTGATTTATATACTTAGATAAAGTCGCAAAATAGTCATTGTTGAGTAAATAGAGATGATTCCTGAGTAAAAAAAAATAATACATATTTAATTCGTTACTTAGATTTAGAAAATATTAGACACGTATTTTTTGCTATAACAAATCTATAAAATTTACGAAGTTAAAACGCATCAACGATCTGTGGGGGGCTTGTGACGACACTTTTATATTTAAAGTGTACCCAAGCGTGACGTCACGCAAGATTCCAACGCAGTGTATCGTCTTCATTTTTTGTTAAGAGCGTGTACGCCGTATGTCATTTCATACAAACTTTCAAGTCCTTATTCTTCAAAATGAATGAACCGATTTTAACGAAACTTGGTATGCATACGCTAAATATCCAGGTCTAAATAGTTATCAGAAAACATTTTTGAAAAAGAGTTCAGGGGGAAGGATATAGTGATTTTTCACTTTCTATAGAAAACTTAAAATCGCTCTCTCTCTCCCTCTGAAAACTTTTTCAAAAATGTTTTCTGATAACTATTTAGACCTGGATATCTAGCGTTTGCATACCAAGTTTCGTTAAAATCGGTTCATTCATTTTGAAGAATTATGATTTGAAAGTTTGTATGAAAAGCCGTACCGCGTAAACGCTCTTAACGTGATAAAAATAAAAAATACGTGTCCAATATTTTTTGGTAATCTATCTGACGGACTAATTAGATTTTTTATTAATTTACGCTATTGTTATATTAGATATACATATTTCAGCCAGTTGTTTTGTTTAGGCCAGGGTTTCTTTAACTTTTTGCAGTCACGGACCACTCTCACAATATAAACAATTCCACGGACCCCTGTCAAAGAATATTTTGAGTAAAGAAAACAAGCCATATTTATATTGAAAAATCACTTTTATTGGTTATTAGTTTCATTACTCTTACTTCTAATCTAAGCTAATGAGAAGGATGTAGCTGTTTGGCCTCGATAAGAACGTTAAATGGTGGGGTTGTCTTCGACAAAGCAAGGCGCAATGTACTCATGTTTTGTGACTGACGATACGTTGTCGTCGCGGTGAGTTCTTGGCCTAGACGAGATTATTAGACTGTTTCCTAGTAAATAGGTTAAGAGTTAACTGACCTACTGCGGATGCACACCCTAGGGGTCCGTGGACCCCACTTTAAGAAATCCTGGTTTAGGCACTCACTGTTGAGTTAATAAACATGATTCGATGGAGTGGTGAAATATTGACACAAAGAAAGAAAAGAAAGAAAAAAGATGAAACTATATCTAAGGATGCCGAAATAGTGTTCTTTTTCATTTTACTTCACCAAGATTCCTTTGCGTTATATTATAATAATTCATAAGCATTACTTTCAAAGACTTTTCATTATTTACTAAATAATAACAGATAAGTAAGTTTAATTTAAATTTCAAATAACATCTGGCAATGTTTGTGCCTTATGTTTTAAAAATACAAGATAGACACTAATCTTTCTGCTTTCTAAATGTTTGCTTACTGCTATACCGCCATCTAAGAACTAAAGAACTGACGTCACATTATATCGTATCTCATGATGTATCATGTGCACGACGCCCTGAGGTAACCTCGGTAGTAGGCGCAAGTAGCGACGTGGGCAATCTAATGATAATTTCTTATAAACAAATCAGATCATAGGAGTCTTATAAGAATGTGTGTGTAATTGATGTAAATTGTTATTATTTTATGTAAAACACTAATTTAGAGTTAGAAAATGGTTAATTATTGTATAAGATAAAGTTTTAAGTTGTTAAAAGCATTATTTAGAGTCATATGTTAGTCATAGCAACTAAAATAGCAATAATTGTGTGTTAAATACTTGATACTCACTCAAATTATGTAAATAAACTTACTAAACTTATGTAAGAATGTAAAATGAGAAAATAAAGGTATATACTACTGTGTATTTTAATAATCCTGCCTCTACGACGTCCACAACAAGAATAAACAAGTTTGGGGCGCCACATGTCGTTTTTATAGTAGTGAAGCGGGGGACGGGGGAATATAAATATGCCCGTAACTTTGACCTCGCGCCATAGCGTGATGGGACGTCGTAGAGGTAAGGTCAATAGGTCATAAGATAGGTTTTAAGGTTCTCTATTAGAAAAATAGAGACGCGCCAGCTCAGGGTGCCTGTAAATAAAAGTATAATAAATAAACGCTATCGGGGGTGAGGAAAAGGGATCGCTGGCCAGCAAAATGGATCGCTGGCCAGCAAAATGGATCGCTGGCCAGCTCAAAACGGTTTTGTATAAAAGGAGCTGCGTGTTTTAGCAGCTCCGTAGTTCGATTCAACAAGCTCAGTGAGAGAAACCTCTGTCCGTCAAGTCAGCCAGCTTCCCATTAAGTCCTCGCCGCCGTTTGCCTCTGAACAATTATCTTTGTGTTTCATTTCAACGGAGTTCAGGCGATCCCGAACATATCAGTTTTCCTTGCGATTTGAAAAACAACAGCCCAAATTGATATTTGCCCACTAGACACAATGCCCATCGGTCGGAGTCCCTTTTCAAAATAGGTTTGTGGGACCCTGTTCTGCATTTCCACTATAACGTATACTAACGAATCCAAATATTACACGAAACCTCCAATATTTATCAAGCAAGTATTAGCTTTTTGCCACAAATTCTTGCGTAAAACAAAGTCGAAGGAATTGTTTCATGGCGAATGTTAATAATTTCTTCCCAATCGCAACATTTCGAGTTGCCGAAACCGTGTAATGAGTTTCCAAACTCGTTCGTTGCCGAGATTTATTGCACGAAATTACTTGGAACTTTAAAATATATCTGTACAAACTCTTCGATGGCCAAAAGTCTAGGAGACGTAAACTTTTCAGTTCAAATAATGATTTCTGGAGGCTTACGATGAACAAATGAATTGGAGGAATTTCTAGATGGTTCGCTAGATTTTAAGATTGTGTAGTTGCCGGACGGTTCGGAACTACTGCCTTCAGTAATTCCAAACCATCCAGCCACAACTAATGGGCGGCGGACCCAGGCATAGATAGCGAGACGAGCCGGAGCAGTATTGGTCCAAATTGGTTCAGGACAACATAGAGGGAGTTCTGCGCACTAACGATGTAAATAACATAGGTTTTTATTACCATTGCAGGTGTAAGTAAGGTTTACCCTATAAAGAGATGTCAGCATAAGGCCGGGACTCCACCAAAGCGGAGAGGAGAGGAGATGTGTTGAATAAGCCAATCCAATTTCGTTATTTCCACATCTCTTCTCCGCTTAGCCTACCGGATTAGTTTATTCAACACATCTCCTCTCCGCTTTGGTCGAGTCCCTACCTTATAGACGGGGCCCGCTAGGCCGCTAGGGCCAGCGCCTGCCAGGGTTTCGGACTTTGTAGGAAAAAATCACCACAGCCCTGAAACGCAAAGGGTATTTGGAGGAACACGGATGGGTTTTAGTCAGTAAGAGTCTGACATTCCCTCCTGCTCCACCCAGAGCGGCAGGAGACATTTGATGATTTCCCATAAGAAAAAGGTTTTCCCGATAGAATTTTCTATGCCTTGACTTAAGCCATTGAAGTTTTATAGCATACTGCAGTGCGATTCTGTAAACATGTCGAAGTGAACACCCGGGCCGGGCGCACGACGGGTGAGTTGTCAAACCATACAAATAAGATGGAATGACAGCTCTATTGTCGTTCACTCCGCCTAGGTGAACACCGTGAGATGTCGACAGAATCGACCGGCTGTATAAGGTGCTAAAAAATTAACTGCAAGATATTTAAGAGGTCATTGTACTCATTATTATGAACAACTTTTACAGGATGAATTTTTAAAGTGTGCGTGGATGGTCAAATATAAAGAAACTATGAGGAATATCGAAAAAAACTGAAAGGAGTCTCAAACCCAATTTTGATGAAAACTTAAACTACATCATTGGATTTAAAAAAAATCGGTATTTCTACCCAGGAATCGAACCGGTTGATTTTGAAAAAAAAAACACCCCACACGTATTATTACACCATCTGAAAGTGGGGAGGCCTGAATCCCTGCATTGACAAAATGAAAGGACCATTTTGCTGTGCTTATACAGTATTAAAAAACCGGCCAAGTGCGAGTCGGGCTTGTGCACGAAGGGTTTCGTACCATTAACTTTAAAAAAAACGGCAAAAAAATCACTTTTGTTGTATGGGAGCCCCACTTAAATATTTATTTTATTCTGTTTTTAGTATTTTTTATATAGCGGCAACAAAAATACATCATCTGTGAAAATTTCAACTGTCTAGTTATCACGGTTCATGAGATACAGCCTAGTGACAGACAGACAGACGGATCGACTGACAAACGGACAGCGGAGTCTATGTTAGAATAATCTCTTTTGTAAGAGTTTGACTCTTTGCTAAAAAAGGAAACAAACTGTCTTTTATATGGTTTGAATATCTGACACCTTACTGTCTCTGAAATAAATTTTTATTCTTGTCTGTTTTGCATTGCAAACAATATCAGTGGTTTTATTATATATTTCTTCGTGGTTTTATGCTATTAATTTGTGGACCTAAGTGTAGGTTCATCACAGTCTAGGGTCCCGTTTTTACCCTTTGGGTACGCAACCCTAAAAAGTAATAATTTGAACTGCTTCGCCATTTCCACAAGTGCAGAACTTACATAAGAAATCCCACTTCCGCAAAACAGTTGTTAAGTACTTATTAAATCCATGGGTTCAAAACTATCTATGGTTCAAATGAATTTGTATATTCTCTGTATGAAAAAAAACTGTCATCACCTGCCATAATAACTCAAAACAAATAAAATTAAAAGTAATTGTATAAACTAAATGCAATATTCATTAAATAATAAGCCAAATAAATACGACCCCTATGATTTTTTCAAGAAATTGTTTTACCATACGTTGAGAAGCAAAAGAAAATTGAACTGTTCACTTTGAGATGATTGAAAATTGACTACCTCAGTGTAAACATGTATACCAATGACGATATAATAAACATAGTTTCTGAATGGATCACTTACTATCCAAAAATAATTAGCACATATATGCTACCTTTAGAATATATTGCAGTGATTCTGTTCGGTACTCTCTTGTTCACAATATTGATGTTCTACTTAATAAGAAACGAATATTTTATTAAAGTAAACTTTAAAGGACATGCAACTGTTAAGTGAAACTTGAAGAAAAATCATTATCATCACCATCATCATATCAGCCGAAAGACGTCCACTGTTGGACATAGACCTCCCCCAAGTGTCGCCATAACGACCGGTCCTGTGCGTCTCACATCCATCGGCTACCAGCGACCCTCACCAGGTCATCGGTCCATCTTGTGGGAGGAAAATATTGAACGTGAAAATTTCCTTAAAGTAACAATTAAACTGCCTGCTCTTCATCCCACTGTGTTAGGTTCGGCTTCCAGAGTAGCCGCGTGCAGCTGGATAAGTACCAGAATTGTACATGGACCTCCACAACCCAGAACTTAGTAACACTATCTGATCTAGTCAAGACTGTCAGAAATCTATAAGTATGTTAAAATAAATTTTTCGATAAACTATGTGGTTCTTAGGTGCCTTTTTGATATTGCAATATAGTGACTACTTAATAATTGATGACTTTTTGGTTATTTTACGCATTTATTAATCGGCTAGTTTTGCCCTCGATTTCGTAACATATCAAGTTTATTTTCCGTTTCTGTAGGAATTTTTCGTTTCAGTAAGTGTAGCCTTCCTCATGAATGTGGCTATCAGCTCCAGAGATTAGCGCGTTCAAACAAACTCTTCAGCTTCAATATAATTATTATAAGTATCTAAGTAAGATTGTGGATTAAATTACTTACTGCTTGAGAGGTTATTAGTTGCAAAAGAACAAAAGAAACATATTATATATTTACTGTTTGTGCAGGTTTTAAAACGATCGCATTTACAATGAGGTACTGGGTATAATCTTTCATGATGACACACTGATATAGTTAAAACAGATACTTATTTCAAAGACAAACTAAAATCATTTATTTCAGTTAAATCATTTACAGCCATTTTTAAACCGACTTGAAAAAAAAGGTGGTTCTGAATTCGATTGAATGTTAAACAACTGACTGCGTCGATGAAGCTACTTGCAGGTTTCAAAGCGTAAATACGTCTCTGTGGAGAAAAAAGTGCAAGAAAATTCACGGACACTCTTTTAAAATCAAACACCTACCCAGAAAATGGTAGTTAAAACATCCCCCAACATGTTGCTCCCTGCATGACCTCCAAATCATTCGGCATGAAGCTATTCACTCGACTGAACGTTTCAGCTCATTTTATTATATCTATGTCGCTGGCCTGCTCGCAGCACGCAAACCGCTCTAGTATTTACCGTATCTCCTTATCATCTGCCTAGCCTACATAGTATTCACACATGTACTGGTAACCAGCCTTTTGGACACTTTTCTCATTGAAAGCGATAAAGACTGATAATATTGTTTGATTCCATATTAAGATTTTCTGCCAATTGCTTGTATATTTTATCAATATCATTTTAGAGTTTTATTAATATGTTCAACTTATAAATAAATCTAGACAGATAAAGCTTTTTCGCCGCTTTCGTAATCTGCATGCTCTGCCTTGTTCGCGCACTCAACGCAATTGCTTTTAAATGGATCTCATTTTTATATGTAAAATCGGACTTCATTTGATTTGGCATATTGATAAAGTTCGAATTACGGAAGGTTACTTAAAAATACATTAGCAGCCTTATTTCTCTTCGTTCAAGTGAATGTATTAAGTCCTTAATTTATTGAACGTAGGTTTCCTTTTAGAATAACAAGATAGTAATTACTGGGTATATTCTTTTTAATTTTTTTCGTATCTTCCTTTCAAATAGTCCTCTCATTTGAATTCTGATAAAAGAACCAAAGTAGTAAGGTATACCTATCTGCGAGAAGATTAGAAAATAATTTCTAAGTTATTTAGAGGTAGCAGAATAGAGAGTAAAGACCCGCATACCTCCATTGAAAAGGGAGGATCCTCCGACCGGACGGTTGTTGTGTCCGGTGGGCAAATGCCCGATAGTTGATATTCGGGCTGTTGTATCTGTTCAAATTGCACGATAAACTCTGATATCGCGATTTAGGATTTCGTTGTTAGTTCGCAGCTGTCGAGATAGATGGCGCTGCGAGTCTCATTGTTGCGATGCTGATTCTGCTACGTTGATTTTTTGTCGCGGTATAAATGCCGCTTCATTTATGCATTTGTCTAGTTCTAAGCGTAATCGAGTTATAAGGTAATAGTAATAACCAACTAATTTCCTCTTTCGCTACAAAATCCAACTTCTCGGCAAAGCATTGCCGCCATCAATATTGTAGACTTTCTATAGTATTGTCATTTATTATGTGTTTTACGCCCGCTGGATCCCTGCTCAGCGTTTAAGGAAAGTTTTGAGTAGTAATGATAAGATGTCAGCATAGTAGTCGGGGCCTGCGAGGGCCAGAGCCTTCCAGGGTTGCTTAATTCGTTCGAAACCGAGGGAGGCCCTGGAACGCAAATTGAATTTGGAGGAACACGAATGGGTTAATCAGTGAGAGTCTGACACCCAGTAAAGTTCCGCCCAGAGCGAAAGGAGTCATTTGATGTTTTCCCCATACTTTAAAAAGGGGAAATTCTATGAAACGTAGCTAGTATTTTGTGTAAGATGATATTGTTATTATGTCTACTAAGGGGTGACTAGTGATATGACTAACAAAGAAGTTTCGAGGCAGAAAAATTGTAAAGATGAGAGAGTGAAAAATTTAGTTTTGCTTACTACTCCTCTGTTTTTTTTCTGATTGATTTCGTTTCGGAGTCCTAGACAGTGGAAACGTTTCTCCGGAACCGGTGCTCGCTATTATTGGTTCTGACTTTCAGGTTTTGCAGCTGTTGTGAAAAGTGTGGTGGGTTTGTCCCATACAAAGCGTCAAAAGAGAAATATGTGATTATGGTCTTCAGCCGCGCTTGCAACTACTTGTAGTAACCCATCATCATCATATCAGCCGAAACGTCCACTGCTGGACATAGACCTCCCCCAAAGGGGTCTGCCATAATCGCCACGCGTGGCAGGTGGGTTGGCGATCGCAGTGTAGCTGTAGCAATGTACCCACAGAGAATGCTGCTGCCTATTCCCTGGTGAGTCCCTTAGTCGCCTCTTACAATACCCACAGGAAGTGATGGGATGGTGCTATTCTTTTACGTCCGACACCATACAGAACATTATTGATACTCAAGTACAATATATTCATGCCATATTTTCCCTTCAAAAAGAAGATTTGATTCCCCATAAATTAAACATGTAGCAAACATCTGTCTACCACGAGATAAAGATAATTTTATATTAAAAACATGCATCGTGCCGCCGATCGCCCTTTGAAGCGGATAGTGACATGAATTATTCATGTTCTCTCTCAAGGAATCTCTTTGCGATTTATATAAGTACATACACACAATCATGGGCGAATGGGCGGTTTTTTGCTGTTTTAATTTACGAGACCATCGCCTGAAGCGTATCTACTTAATAATCAGTTTACTATAGTTGATTGTTTAGAGATAAGCTCATGGTTCAATAATAACAGCTTCACGGTTCGATTTTCGAGGCAAAGCAACAGTTGCCGAGGTTCCAGCTCAGACCGAGACTCATCCTTGGCTCAGAAAGCACGTTAAGCCGTTTTTCGCGGCTACTATTTGTAGATCTTTGACTGTCGTCACGGATAGTCGAATGCCAGAAAATCTGACACCAGTCTTGCCTTGTCTTGGGTAACGTGTTACCCAATAACTGGGATGTGGAGGTCAGATAAGTAGCTGCATCCAGTTAGCCTGAATGTTGACACCAACATACAGTTACCCTTCTTATTAATAAACACGGAATAAAGTTATTTCAAGTTTAAACCTATGAAAATGTATGGTTATTCCTTTGTTATTCCTGGTATTAACTTTATTCCGTATTTATTAATAAGAGGGTTAGGCATTAAGCATTTAGTCCACCTCTGTACACTTGTGTGCGTAAAGTTATTAATAAATAAAAGGCTAGGAGGCAGATCGATTGGAGATTACCAGCCGGTAGCAGAGCGGACTCGAAGCAATTCACTGGCTCGTGAGTAAGGTGCCTTAACTTTTTAACAGTGTGTCATGATTGTCAGACATGCTAATATTTTTACGCATTAATGACAGGCTCGTGATAGTTAGTTGAAACCAACGAACCCTTGGGTATTTATGTTGTTTTCTGTATATCATGGTCATTATCGGTTATGTTGATAGAATATCACTGCTGAACATAGATCTGTTCCAAGCGTTGCCACATCGTTCAGTACTGAGCTTCTCTCATTCAGCGTTTGGAGGTAGCGGAACAGAGAGTAAAGTCCCACATACCTCCGTTGAAAAAGGAGGATCCTCCGATCAGACGGTTATTGTGCCTGGTGGGCAACTGCCCGACAGTTGATATTCGGGCTTTGTATATATTCTAATCGCACGGTAAACTCTGATATCGCGATTTAGGATTTTGTCAAGTTAGTTCGCAGCTGTCGAGATAGATGGCGCTGCGAGTGTCATGATGTTGTGCTGTTGATTCTGCTACGTTGATTTTTTGAGCGGTATTAATGCCGCTACAAGCGGTTATCCGTGCATCCAGTTGTACTTAAATGAACTCATTGGTCTACCTTGTGGGACCGCACCAACGTTAAACCTTCCAGTATGCGGTCGCCACTACAGAACCATTCAGCCCCATCGGCTATTCGTGTATACATGAATTTGTAAATCTTTGATCTTGATTCCTGTCACTGGGTTTTTTTACAAAAACTCTAAATAATGGAATAGATAACACCGCAGATGTCAAAATCGAGAATTTATCAGAAGAGCAAAAATACTATTAAGCAGGACGTATTATGCTCAGTTTCAGGAAAAAACTGAGTAATGGGCTGCTGCTATGGGAATAAAACTGACTTAAGTTACCATGCTGTGGCTTTGTGTACAACACTGATACACTGTGCGTTTTTTCTTTAAGCCTCACTATTAATTCATACTCTCGTTTTTGTTTCAACAAAATGATGCGTTTTGCTATAATATTCCATATCGAATGACATTATGAAACTTCGTCAAAGACTTCCACGCCGTTAGAACTTAAGCGAAGATATAATATTCTTCTTAATTTAGCTCAAAGGTCACGTAATGGCTCCATGTAAAATAAACGCCTGATCACTGTCGTAAATCTTTCTTTAACTTCTACCAACGAAGCTGTGTTATTGCATTTAAAATGAGGCCTATGTTGTTTACACAAGGCTCTTGTTTGCTTAAATTAGTATTGGTGTTTCGGCTGGAAAGTCGAAGTTTGGAAATAATTTGTCTTTTATAAATTTAGCTCTAAGGTAGCCGAAGTTTGGTTATTTGAAAATATTTTGTTGTTACCTGGAAGATTGAATTTTCACTTAAAGTGGACTTGACTGCTGGCCAATATCAAGTAATATTTTGATTGATATTTTTTTTACTGGTAGCATAAAATCACCAGTATTTTATATAAAGTGTATGTGACTTCCACCACCCGGTAACTGGGTAACAGGGTACCCCTTGGCGAGACTGGTGTCAATTTTTCTGGCTCCTGACTATCCGTAATGACTGCCAAAAATCCGAGAGAGTGAGACTAAAAATGGCATAGCCACAGCTCCGAATCCAAATTGGGCCAAGCTGACCCAATTTCAATCTTAACCTAGCGAACCTAGCGATGATCTTTTTTCTTCGAAATTTAGTCGGACTCAGTCGCTAAATATCAGAATCTGTCGGTCACTGGTTCAAAAGCTATAAGCGTTTCTTTCTTTTTCGGTGGCCGATCAGGGGAGAATCTTGCAACTTGGCCACATTTAAATAATCACAAATGTGGTCAGACATTTGATTAAACTTAATCAGACATTGTTGTTAACTGTGATGAACAATGAAGAATTGAGTACCAATCAGTGCATATGTATTAATTCACGTTTGGCTCTACGTTCTACCATGACTGATCGACATCCTGACGAAGGAATAAGCGAGGACCCTTTTTTTTTTTTTTTGAGGATGGGAAATCATCAAATGACCCCTCCCGCTCTGGGTGGAGCGGCAGTGAGTGTCAGACTTTTACTGACTAAAACCCACCCTTAGTCCTCCTAGTGCCTTTCTTCCCAGGGCCGCGGTAACTCTTTCGAACATATTCCGCAACCCTGGCAGGCTCTGGCCCTGGCGGGCCCCGTCTCCGTTGCTGACTGCTCTTTCCGGCGCGTTCGGAGTGAAACGCGCCGTTGACTCTGGCCTGACCTGATCGGACAGCGAGCTACCCATTGGTCGCTGTCCGCAGGCGTCAGTCACTGCGCCTTGCTCAGGAGCGTCAGTTCCTGAGAGGCGAAGCGACTAACGTTCGTCTGGGGGAGGCGAAATGGGGCCATTACTGGCACTCCATTTCAGCCCCCTCCCGAGCAGTGGCAGCGGCGGCGTCGGTGGCGGCGGCTGCGGCGGAAGCGACGGCGGCGGCGGCGGCGGTGGAGCAGGGTTTTCTCCTCGACCCGGCCCTGGCGGGTGGACGGCAGGCTTTGCCCCCAGCCCAGTGATCGGCCGGCTTGCCAGCTGCCGCACATGCGAAGCAGTGCGGCGCGGCGTTGCACGAGCCGGCCCTGTGACCGGGCTGACCACAGCGAAAGCAGTGGTCACTACGATCCACCTCCGAGGTGCAGAGTGCTCCGACATGGTTGCCAACATGACAACGGAAGCACCTCAGAGGTCTGGGCTCCAGCAGTTTCACCTGCGCGGAGACCCAGCCCCCCAAGAGCCTTCGGCCCTCCGAAATTTTTTGGCCGCCGACACGGGGCAGCTCACCACAACGGTTCGCATGCCCGTGTTGTCAGGACGGATGGTGCCCGCCTTCACCTCCTCTGCAGAGCACCCCCCCCGTCCTGACGACGGCGGCCAATACCTCCTCCTCCGTGACAGAGTCGTCCAGGCCCAAGATGCGCATGTCTATGCACTTCGTGGGCCTGGACACTCGGACGTCATCCGCGCTCAAGGACGCCCTAAGCCTTTCGGCTGGAGCGTCCGCGGCCGGACCGCTATCTGCTCCAGGGATCTCCAGCATCCTGGCCCCAGTCACGGTGACCCTGAGCCGGAGACCCCCGACGATGCCAAGCTCACCGAGGTTGACAGCCTCCTGGACGCCCTTCCTTCTGTCGTCATTCATATGTGAAAATAAAAACATCCCAAAACACAAAAAATTACTCGAGCCACGGATCACGTGACTATAACGAGATGACGGCAAAAATGGCCGTTCGCTAATGCGTACAATCATTACTTGGGGTAAGCACGTGAGCGGAATCCTAAAGAGTAGAGCCACGGCCTAGAGAGAGATGAGAGCGGGAACGAGGCTTGCAAACATTACTGAAACTAATCACTCGCTTCGTGTATCATTATGTTATTAAATTTATCATACAAACTGTTTAGAGGCACTTATGAGATGTGAAGGAGGGGATCAGTCTAGTCTGTTGTGCATTTAGAACATTAGAAGTATAGATCACACTAGAAGAACGTGCATAAAACCTCTAAGCAAACATTAACCATCAATTTTGTTTTTGACTGTGAATTATTTAATTGGCATAAATACTCTTCTCTTCTGTTCTGTTCTGTTCTGTTCTGTTCTGTTCTGTTCTGTTCTGTTCTGTTCTGTTCTGTTCTGTTCTGTTCTGTTCTATTCTAGTCACTATCGGCCGCCCAATACGATCTCCCAGATTCGTTGACCGAGGCATATCATTGTTGCCAGGGTTGCGGATTTTGTTCGAAAGAGTTACCGCGGCCCTGTAAAGTAAAGGGCACACACAGGGAGCACGGATGGTTTTTAGTCACTAAGAGTCTGACACTCCCTCCCGCTCCACCCAGAGCGGCAGGAGTCATTTGATGATTTCGCATCCATAAAAAAGGCATTCCATTGTCACTTCCGATGACTCCACCACCGCCTCCAAGAGAGCCGTAGAGGAACAAGCTCACTGCGCAAACCCGCTCTCGCCGCCGAGGCCCGTCGCGACGTCCCCGTCAATATTCTTCCCGAGCCTTGCTCGAGCCAGCCGCGCCACTGAGCCTGTAGTCTTAAATTCGTCCCTAAATAATCTTAGTTCGATCCAGGACGTCCCTAGCTGTCCTCTCCCCAGCGCCCGCGACGCCATAAGCTGAGGCCCGTACCCCACAGGGGTTGCCCTTAGGGTGTAGTCGCTTAGGTATTAAGTTTTTTATAAGCCCTGGCTGGAGGGGGTTTAATATTTATATTAAGGTCGCCACAGGCAAGACCGGTTAAGCAAACGACAACCGCCTAGTCAACCTAGGCCACCCATAAAAAATATATTTTAGCGCTTGAACACGCACCCCGTTTCTGGTCGGTTCAAGTGATGGGATTTGAAAATTCCTTTCACAGTTACTAAAATACTTACGGTTGACAATTTATCGCATGACAATTTTATCACATTATTTTGTATATTTGATGTCGATAATATTCATATCACAAATCTGGCTTAGCATTTTGGCTTAGCTACGGTCTGAAAAACGTTGAGATCAAATAAAAACACTTTTTGCTTTGTCAGAAAACGAGTTGAAAACAAAAAACTGGGCACCCATTTATGCGTAGTACCCTTAGCACGAGGTAGGTTCGTGACAGGAATCCTAAAAGTCTTGGCTATGACCAAGACAGACTGGTAGCGGGGTAAGAAAAAAAAATTGCGGAATTGTTCGAAAGGCCCCGGCCCTGAAACGCAAAGGACCTTTGAAGTAACATGGGTGGATTTTAACCAGCAAAAGTATCTCACTCCCTTCCTAGCATTTACACGTCTTAATACGGCACTTGGCCTAAAAAGATGTACATCGACCAAAGAAAGTCGGCGATCTACGAAGCGGTTTCTAAAACTCAATGAGCCACTGTTGGCATACACTACCATAAATTGGATAATACAACACGCCTAATTCTGACTCATCGTATAATACTATAAGTTCTTGACTTGCACCAACACGTCTAAGCCAGTTGTATTAGTATTTGTAAGGGATACAGCCTTATGAAGTTATCATT
The DNA here is from genome assembly GCA_947386135.1 of Melanchra persicariae. Taxonomy (NCBI): domain Eukaryota; kingdom Metazoa; phylum Arthropoda; class Insecta; order Lepidoptera; family Noctuidae; genus Melanchra; species Melanchra persicariae. The sequence goes on along the minus strand of OX376667.1, from coordinate 11,482,918 downwards.
CAAGCTTAAGCAACATTTTTTTTCGTTGAGGGATTTATCAGGCAACCTTTTGTGCCCTTGCTTTTGTTTGTCTAAGCCTGGTTTATGTGAGGTGGGGATCGGTCAGATAAGATTTTAATGAGTTGGGACTGGCCTGGAGATAAATAACAATGCCTTAAAGTCTTCATTTAGGTTTTTGTACGGGCTATCTTAGGATAGAATGGGGATGTTTGGAGATAAAATTTGTGGTGATTAAATTACGTATCTGGAAAAGGTGTCTGGTTTTGGGGCAAATTTGGTATGAATGGAGAGGAAAGAAATGAATGAATTGAAGAATGACATGAAAGAAAAGGGAGAAAACATCGCGTGTAACAGGACGAAATGATGATGATGATTGTAGGTAAAAAGTATGTATGACTGACAGGATGATAGACGATTTACACATCCGTTAAACAGAGTTTAGTCGGAAAAAGGTAGAAAAAAATGCTAAAATTAGATCATCACATCCAATAGGATTATTCCAACTAATCATCGCACTAAAAACAAGTACATAAATCACAATGTTTATGGAGTCTAAAGTCTAATAAATTACATTAATAAATCTCCAGAGTCTTTATTAGCAAGGTACCATTAAAATTTATAAAAAAAGACAAGTATCTTTTTCTATCCGAGAATTTATCGTTGGTTTTCCTAAAGTAATCCGATTTTGGCAGAAGTCGAATGTTATGGGTTGCTGAAACGGCTTAATGACATAACGATGTCCAGAATAAGCATTTTGTAGATCTATCGCTAGTTAGGATTTCAGTTCTTTGATTGATTCAATTACTTGGAAAATTAAATTACAGCCATTTTTATATTATACTGAACCAATTTATAGAGAGGTGAAGTTCTTTGTTTGTAGAAGGTACCAACTGCAGTCATTTATTTACTTAGTTGTCCCACTCTTAATTAAAGGCATCCCCCTTATTTACCCAGCTCTTTTTTATGTTGTCTTCTCTAGCCAAACTGTCAGGAAAGAATCCAGCAGTGCAATTCTGCAGTGCGATTCTGTGTCGAAGTGAACATTTGGGCGGGGTGCACGACAGGTGAGTTGTCAAACCAAACAAGTAATATGGAATGACAGCTCACTTGTCGTTCACTCCGCCTAGGTGTACACCATGAGATGTCGACAGAATTGACCGGCTGTAATCATTTCGAAGTGAAGGCTTTTTTTTATTTATTTATTTTATTTATGAATGGGCTAGCTCTTGACCTCGATCACGCCTGATGGAAAGCGATAGCTGAGGTCCATGATGAAAGCGAGCGTGCCCAGAAGATGCCTTGAGGCACTGGTACTCCCACGCGTCAACGAAACACAGCAGGCTGCTTGACGCCGAACTCCGGTGGGAGTTTAAATAAATAAATAAACATATCTCGAATTCATTTATTTCTCAGCAGAACTGACCTATGAACCAATAAACAATACCCACAAAGGAATGGCTTCTACACTTTTTATTCCTTGCCACAGTCAAGAAAACAACGGTGGCTATGATAATGGAATTGTGAGGCCACAAGCAGTAACAACGCGTTTTACAAATTATTCACACAGTTCGATGTTTATTTGTTTTTGTTCTGTTTATTTTCTTTTCTAAGCCCTGGACTGTACGTTGTGGAAATACTCTGTGCTTGTTTGTTTATTTTACTTTTGTGGTATTGTGTCGCATTTAGGGTTCCGTAGTCAACAAAGAACCCATGTCCGTCTGTCTGTCCGTGGTTTAGCTCAGAGACGCTTAGCACTAAGAAGTCTGTCATTGTCTCTGTCATGTCTGACATTGGCTAGAGTCAAGAGCAAACCCATCACTAATAAAAAACGAAAGTTGAAATTTGATATGGGTATACTGATCACGCCGCCAAAGTGGTAAAAAAAATCTTGAAAAAAAATCTTCCGTTCTGCTCCGCCCAGAGCGGAAGGAGATGATTGAATCATTTGATGATTTCCCATCCTTAAAAAAGTGTTGAGCATCTGCTCGACGTTCGTATGCCGCTACTAGGTGCCAGTAGAATACCACCGTCAGGTATGTATGCCTGGCACATACTGAGCTGTTCTCCCATTTGGTGCAACACGCACCGCACGAAGATTTTTCCATGTTCAAATATTATATTTTAAGTAAGTTTGCCACTTCTACCATAGATCCTTTTTAATGTTTGTTTATTTTTTAAATATTAGTTTTAGTCTTATGTTTTATGTATTCGAATAAATAAATGTTTATCTATTTAACTATCAACTGTTGATTGTCACCTTGATTTAGCTCGCACATCAATTGGCTTGCAAATTCTTAGGAAAGCATCCGTCTAGCCTTTTTAAGCTATTGCATAGCTTCTATCACGGGCCTTGAGCGTGGAGACCGAATCCAGAAATTCCGTTACGAAAATAACCTAACACCCCCCACTCCGACCGGCACAGCGGTGATACTTTTTGTTTCTATGACGATCTGTGTTCTTAATTTGAAGGTTTTGTTTTTTTGAAATTATTTTTATAAGTTGACAGTGGCATTTTTGAGCTGTCAAATGCAATGTGACCTCTTTTGAACTTTTTGAGGTTTGTGCCCTATTTTTTAGTAATGCAACTTTTCCGCGGTTTTGCTTGCATAATTATTAAGATATTGCAATAGCTTTACCGCGGCAGTCTCCGAGTGCCACACGTCTTTTTTTTATTGATAGGCACTCGCTTGACCACTATCTCATAAGCGATGATGTGGCCAAAGATGGAGCACGCTTGCCTAGAAGATTCAAAATCTAGACTTAAATACTCCTAGGTTGTAGCTATCAGGAAACTCGGACTCTGGCAGGGAATTTCACTCCTTAGCTGTAGGTACGCACAATGAATGTGTTCCCAAAACGTTTTGTGCGTGAGACAAGTCAAAGTGAAGGCTCAGTCGAAGTGATCACGAAGTGAGCTCGAGTCGATCCATTTAATGAAGATAGAATGACAGCTCACTTCGTGTTCACTTCACCCAAGCCTTCCTTTCGACTTACTTACAGAATCGACTGGCTGGACCTGACGCCTCAGTGAATCCACATGGTGTAGGTACTACATTACAGAAAACCCTCATTGTTAAGGTCGGTTAGTCAAAAAGATGAAACTAATAAACCTTTCCAAAGCGCATCTCTTTGAAGAAGAACCTGCAAGAAACGCCACGGACCAAGGTCTGTCAGTCAAAAAATGAAACTAGTAAAACGTTCTAAAGCGCATCTCTTTGAAGAAGAACGTGCAAGAAACGCCACGGACCAAGGTCGGTCAGTCAAAAAAAATGAAACTAGTAAAACGTTCCAAAGCGCATCTCTTTGAAGAAGAACGTGCAAGAAACGCCACGGACCAAGGTCGGTCAGTCAAAAAAATGAAACAAGTAAAACGTTCTAAAGCGCATCTCTTTGAAGAAGAACGTGCAAGAAACGCCACGGACCAAGGTCGGTCAGTCAAAAAAATTAAACTAGTAAAACGTTCCAAAGCGCATCTCTTTGAAGAAGAACGTGCAAGAAACGCCACGGACCAAGGTCGGTCAGTCAAAAAAATTAAACAAGTAAAACGTTCCAAAGCGCATCTCTTTGAAGAAGAACGTGCAAGAAAAGCCACGGACCAAGGTTGGTCGGTCAAAAAAATGAAACTAGTAAAACGTTCCAAAGCGCATTTCTTTGAAGAAGAACGTGCAAGAAACGCCACGGACCAAGGTCGGTCAGTCAAAAAAATTAAACTAGTAAAACGTTCCAAAGCGCATTTATTTGAAGAAGAACGTGCAAGAAACGCCACTGACACTTTTTCAGTACACAGTAACAATGACCTCAAAACAGATTTCTAGATTCGGAACGGTTTAAGCAAAAATCTTCATTTAAATCGCTCAGTTAAAACAAAGTGCCCACTTGGCAGGAAATATAGGCATCGTCTAGATAGGCAATTTATAAAGGTAACCGAATTATTTCTTCGTTCGTAACATTATTTACGTAACCAATTTACATTTTAATTTGAAAGGGATTTAAGGGACGCTTCGATTGATGGTTGAAAAAACTTTAATTAAACGCTTTTTACACGACTTCCCAAAAAAGAGAGTTAATTTTTTTCAGGGTTCATGTGTGTTTATTCCACTACTATAACTTCTTAATGCTTGAACCGCTTCCAATGTAAGTGGTGTCGTTATAATGCTTGAGTTCCTTTAGACAGATACACAATACAATCGAAGATTTCCAAAAATAATCAGTTTTTGAGTAAATTGATACGCACAAACGCCTAAAATTCTATTTTATATCTTATTTATTTGTTGTACACCTACTACAGTGTAGTTTTTTAACCCAAAGGTTGACTGCTAGAGAATGCCTTGCTGCATTAAGTCCGTCCATAGACCACTATTGTACATAAAGTTTCATTAAATAAATAAATAAAATTTGCTATACTTAAAAAACGTTCTGTCGTCACACATCTTTTCTTTTAAGTCTGAATAGAATTGAAAGGATTTATTTGGAAAATAAAAAACTATATATTTTTTAATGGTGCTTAAATGACCTTAAGTAAAAATAGTTCAACACATTTTGCATACTTAAAAACCTTAAAATTAGCATGACAATTACTAACAACGAGGTACAGAGGGCTAAGCACGAATTTCTGCGTAATTGCATCGACAGCGTAAACGTATCGCCTTCGACAAATTTTGTATGCAAAATTGATCAGCGCCGTGTGTGCGTATTTGGAACTAACTAATCGGTAGCACGAAACATTGACAACCACCTTCGTATAGTTTTTACGCATTAACGTTACGTAAATGAACCAAATGTATGGAAATCGATAGCAATCGGTAGCACGAATTGTGTCGTTTCGACTTTCTCGCTAGCTGGGACGCTGTCACGTAAAAAAAAATCTCACTGACATTTTCTTGGTGAGACAGTTTACGTCAAAAAATATTCCGTATTTATTTTGGAACTAATGCAAGAAAATGCAATTTATTCATGAAAACAAGAGGAAGGCATGCTGCCTATTTATCATCCGGTCTCCTGGATACATAAAGAAGCTAGGAGAAGATGTGAAACGAGGTAGGAAACATTTCCATTTTCTTGGTAAACACACGTAATAGTTTCTCATCAAAAAACATTTTTATAAGTGTTATTCATGCAAATCACACTACAGCTCCCTGCGCCACCCGCGCGCCTTGGTGAAGTTCGTTTCTGTGCGTAATTCGCCGCAACTCCGCGTTGTTTTTTGGTGCTCAAACTAATTTATGTTATAACCACGCAGCATCGTGATAGGTGTTACAAATACTGCCCCTAAGATGACCCACTGATCCTGCTATAGGTACCTAATACAATGCACGTGTTTGTACTCGTATGTAGTTTGTTTCAACGGGTCCATACCAACGCAAAATTGGAATGTAATAGAACTTGCAACAAGCCTCAGTGAGCAAATTATGTACTAGGCAACCGTAACTACTACCTTATTCTCGACAATATAAGATTTAACATTTCTTAATGTACTTATAACATCTTCTTCAGCAGGTTTGTGAAAATGGTTGCAGCACCTATTTAAGTGTCAAGAACTATACAATAAGCCGCATTCTACAAGTCTATCGATGTTAGCTAGAGACCCGTGCTCACCAAAGGAGAAAAGCAGGACGAATATGAAATAGAACACCTACGCAGCGTGACGATTGGTTTATTGAAAAGACCTGCCATCGTAACCGGCGTCTTATCTACTGTCGGTACCTACACCGTACTGCTAGCGCACTGTGAGAGACTCCTTCGAAAATAGTTTATCAAATCCTAGATCAAATCATCCCGTATGCAAGGCTTGTGTAGGTACCGCTACCTTTTGGAATGAATGAAAGGCTTGTTTGTTAAACCAAATTCTTTTTTGAATCCGACTATTAATGTAATACATTAAGAAAACCTGAATAAACAGAAATTAGAAGGTAAAATTGTTTGTTTTTAAGTTCCTTTGTAAAGGTAGTCTCTGGAAGTCAGGTTCGATCTTCGATCACTATTAAAGGCGATCGAAGGGTCCGATTATGATAATTCTTTCACTGCTAAAAAGCTTCACTAATGTTGCTTCTTTATCACGGAAAACAAACAGTTTTTTTTGGGCTAGCCTCGTCAACAAAGCAGTGGGGAATGACGAGTACTTGTTGTAAATAATAAATCCAGTTAACGGCCCCGACTAGGCCCGTGATCTGACATAGGTCGATGTTCCAAACCCAAATGCTTGGTGTTATTTATTTTATCATTGCTAATCTCAAAGCAGCTAAGGGCGTGTCGCGTCGTGAGGAAACTGTTATATATCCTAGAAGAAAAACATCGAAGACATGTGAAATCCAGCTAACCCTCACTGGGTCCGCGTGATGGATTGTGGCGGACTCGCCCTCACAGATAAAGCCTGTAGCCTAGCAGTAGTGGGAACTTGGTGTGCTGATTAAGCTTATGCCAGATAAAATTCTAAATAATCTTTTGCAATTAGCAATTACCATTCACTCTGTATATTATAAGCATAATGCATTGATGAAATAAAATATCGATTTACATTTAAACAAAACTTTATATTTCATGTGTCCTAAACAGAGGTCAGATAGATGTCAAACATGTTTGGAGCACCTATGAGCCATGTGTGGCTTATAGACCGTGCTCCAAACACCTGAAATGGCAGAAACAACAGATATTCCAAACATGGTCGACATCTTAGCAGCTTGGAATTAGCACTTTTGAATCATCAGAAGTTACAAAAGATTCCCCTAATCGCTTCGTTGAATGCGCTGTTGTCGTGGTCTTTGAAGAAACTCAGTCACAGACTAGTAGACGCTGGTGTAAGCGATTGGAATGGTTTGCCTGCTCTTGGTCGCAATGCTGGCTTATACCTATTGTTGCAATGTGGTGCCGGCAAAGGCTCTTGGCTAGAATCTGAAACTTTTCATCTCCTGTTGATAAAAGAAGTAGTTATAACAAAAATCAAAGATTGTGAAATATGAAAAAGAATTGGTCGTGCAAAGTGTTATTGGTCTTTCTCAGTAACAGCCCTACATGAAGTCTCATTCTGTGTGCTGTGTACGGCAATAGGCTCACCTCATACTCCATAGGAACCAGCATAACAGGCGCATTTGGCATGCGTGCAATTCTGCATGAGTATGAGCAATAAAAGTGTAGATTACAAAATTTTATAAAAATGCTTACTTTTCTATGAACTTCACCTTAAGGACGGTTTGACTAAAGCTTGTTCTTGTCGACTTTGTTAATTATAACATCTTGGTACCGTACAGCACACAGTTTTCTTGTATAAGCTGGTGAATTACAATTATTATTTGAAATGACAACAAACAGCAATAGACGTTACGCCTTATTAGGGTAAACATACACCGAGACGCAACGTCACCACCACCATTTACAAATGGCGCTATTAAAAATTTCAAAAGTAACCAAATCCTCCAAATTAGGAAGAAATCATTGCAAAGTATATATTTGTGTAATAATATAACTTGTATAATTATTATTTTTATCAAGTGAATGATTATTTGGGAAATTTTGGTTAGTAATAATATTGGTAGTATTCCATCTAACTACCATTACTATGTCCAAAGGAATTAGGTACTTACTAAGGCCTGGAAAAGTTAAGGTGTGAGCGTGCTGCAAGCGCTTTTATCAATTTTTAAGTTCGCTAGCGCAAGAACTTCACAGCTCCACGCGTTCGCATCAGTGTGCTAACGGTTTTATATTTTTGTCATTTGCAGGAAAACGTCAAACGTGAAATGCAATCTGTCAAATGTCATGTGTTACACCGTTCGAAATCGAACAATTTATCATTAATTTCATCACTATTAAACTGAAGTTTTTAATTTAATATGAAAAAAAGAATTTATAAAAATGATGAACTTGTTTTAACATTTATATAATATTAATACTTTTTTTATCTTTAGTATTTTTCAGGCTCTAATTGAATCAAAACAGAGTTATCGGTTTTGTGTCTTCATTTTCAGAACGCACCATTCACTTTAAACCATTCTAATCGCTCTTGGATTCTCGGCCTAAATTAACCATCGTTCAATTAGTATCTTCGAGTTGTCGCAAGACGTTTTTTGGAGTTCGTGCTACCAATATAACATGTCGCTGTAGCGAGTACGTAATTGTCTGGTATTTATTTACCATATCGATACGATTTCGCAAGAATTTCGTGCTTAGCCCACAGAAATCATCTTAAAACGATATTACAATTTAATAATTCTGATCATTTGATCTTATAGTAACAACGCTTTAGGTCCTGGCCTTTTCAGCGTCGGTATGTCAAGATTTCCTACGAAAAAATAATGAAAAATGTCTACCTTAGCATTTTCTAACAGATTATACGACTTGCATTATACAAGGTAACACACTGAACCATGTATGTGTCTTGCAGCGCTCTCGAGCATGTTGAAAATTACGGAACTTGCTACATACGCGTCAGGCATAAAGGGTATTTCAAGAATAGGGTGCTTTTCTTTCATGTACATGTGACTCTGCCGTACTTATAAAATCCAGTCTTTTTTCTTTGTAAGAGGAGATTTTTCAAAAAGATTTAACATTGTATCACGCGTGTTTTCTTTCGAAGGAAAAGTTTTTATTTTTTGGGAAATCAAATGACTCCTTCCGCTCTGCCGATGCTCTGTTTTGACGCCAGGGGGTGACCTAGCGTCGAAACACGATCAGTCCAGTGTGTATAGAGTATTGTATCATCATATCGGCCCCCAGATGATGGTTTGCCATAATCGCCACGCTTGGCAGGCGGGTTGGCGATCGCAGTGTAGCTGTAGCAATGTATACTTACTTATGGGCAGCAGCAGAGAATGCTGCTGCCCATTTTCTGGTGAGTCCTTTATTCGCCTCTTACGACACCTACGGGAAGTGATGGGATGATGCTATTCTTTTACGTCCGACATCATACGGTACCTACATAATTGCATAATTGTATACGAGAGTTAAATCCAGACTTTGGGCTACTTCTGTATAAGTTCATGTATAACCACCAACCACCCAATGCAAATGTATATTTTGTTTTAATGTGTTGGGGTGTACCTAGTATTTTCTCCTCTTATGTGAATGAATTTCTTTGATTTATAAATAATGACTAGTCGGTGCCAACATGAACATCTAATATTCCGAATTCCTACTAAAAATCATGATAAGTGCACATGGCCTGCTTTTGCTCGGAAGCGACAGAAAATTGAACTGTCACGGGCAGGAAGCTCTCTTGGGCCGGTTCCAACTAGCCGGTGGTGATTAGATGCCTTTTCATACATTATTTATAGAATTTATATTTTATTATAACACCCGTAGATATGTAAGAAATATGTGTGGATTAGCAGAGCCTTCCTCATAAATGTGGCTATCATATATTACACAAAAATAATTTTATTTTCAAAATCCCTTACAGCCTCACAAACTCTCTTTATAATATAACGATAGATGAAACGATCTGAACGATTCATTTTGCGTTAGGGTTAGTTAAAGCTAACCACCACTAAAAAGTGAAAAATAAAGAAACTTTTTATAAAAAAAATACAACCGCCTTCGAAATAAAAAACACTACAAAGTATAAAATAACTGTTTGTGTGTAAAATATGATCTACACTGCTGTTCTAAGAAACTGCATCAAATTACAAGGTTGTTTTCAAGTTCGAGGCATGTCGTTTTGGTGCAAATGGTGGCAGAAGAGTCCATTGTCGACGTGAGGACCTTGTTAACATACCTTACGCTCATCAGTAAACAATACGGATACCCGTGGTCTCAAAGCTACCCTTAACATTTTATTTTACACCAAAATTGTAATCTCTCTTTCATAACTAGCATAATTCAGTGGCTACAACAGCAGTCTTATCGATGATATCGACGTCCACCAGAAAATCTTAGGACCTTTATACCTACTGAACGAACTTATATATATAATACAAAGGGGGACAATTAGAGCTGCTCACTGCACAATAATGCTAGTATCTAGACTCTCGCTCAACTATATACTATACAGGGTGTCCCAAAACTCAACGTCAAGCCGAAACGGGGTGACAGGATTGATCATAACCATCACGAGAAAAATCTGAAAAAAAATCTATCCCATGCAGTTTAAAAATTATGGGCATTTTAAGAAAAACCTAGAAATTTGATCAAACTGTACCATTTTTCGGTTATTGTGGTTATTCTTTTTTATTTTTGTTCATTTGAACTTTGGAAACGTAATCCTAAATAACATTTCTAGAATCCCAATAAAAAATAATGACACAATTGCCTCAAGTTTCCGAGAATTGAGACTATTTGTTAAACTACGAATTTAAAATTTTCAAGATTCGTCGACTTTGACAGGCCCTCCTATAAAAAAAATGTACTAGAGTGCCTTGGCAAGTGGCATTAAAAGTTGGCGCATTTAATCAGAATTCTAAAATGATACAATACTTGTTAGTTCCATACAATAGAAAAGAGTAAAAAAATTAAAACCTCAAGTAACCCGATTTTTGCTATCTCATTTTACTCAGTTAAAATGTTTTTAATTCACACAAGCTCTAGGTAGGTTCTTAATTTTAAGACAAAATGATGAGAGAGATGGATAATGGGTATGTTCGCCATGAGTGAGCGAGACAGATAGTGACGCCACTTTTACCAAAGTGAAAAAAAGTTAGTAAAATTAGTAAAATAATTAGGTTTGTAAATAATTTGAACATTTATTTTAATAAAAAACGTTATTTCTCTATCATCTGACTTTTATTCCAACAAACCTAATTATTTTACTAATTTTACTAACTTTTTTTCACTTTGGTAAAAGTGGCGTCACTATCTGTCTCGCTCACTCATGGCGAACATACCCATTATCCATCTCTCTCATCATTTTGTCTTAAAATTAAGAACCTACCTAGAGCTTGTGTGAATTAAAAACATTTTAACTGAGTAAAATGAGATAGCAAAAATCGGGTTACTTGAGGTTTTAATTTTTTTACTCTTTTCTATTGTATGGAACTAACAAGTATTGTACCATTTTAGAATTCTGATTAAATGCGCCAACTTTTAATGCCACTTGCCAAGGCACTCTAGTACATTTTTTTTATAGGAGGGCCTGTCAAAGTCGACGAATCTTGAAAATTTTAAATTCGTAGTTTAACAAATAGTCTCAATTCTCGGAAACTTGAGGCAATTGTGTCATTATTTTTTATTGGGATTCTAGAAATGTTATTTAGGATTACGTTTCCAAAGTTCAAATGAACAAAAATAAAAAAGAATAACCACAATAACCGAAAAATGGTACAGTTTGATCAAATTTCTAGGTTTTTTTTAAAATGCCCATAATTTTTAAACTGCATGGGATAGATTTTTTTTCAGATTTTTCTCGTGATGGTTATGATCAATCCTGTCACCCCGTTTCGGCTTGACGTTGAGTTTTGGGACACCCTGTATATACTATACTATTTCAGAAAAAAAAAATGATATATCGTTTAAAAATTCATTAATTACGAGTACATGTAGTAATTTGAAACCATCAATCACAAAGTCAGTTAAAACACTCAATAAGCAAACCACTTAAAAAAAAATCTTTAGTAAAAACTGCATTTCTAATTTTCATCAGTTTCACAAAAGCCGTTTGGAATTAAAAGACGGTGGATGTATAGAGTGGGAAACACACTAGAGCTGTCTCGAGAGCGAGTCGAGCGCGCGTTCCTGAAAACTTTTTATGACTAGCGCACACACGGATAAATTCAAATTTGCGATAGATATTTTGAAGGATGTGGTTTTACTAATTTTTTTTCAAATATTTTTCTAAGTCCGAAGAAAGAAAAGAAGTGGAAAAATAAACAAAAAAAAATGCACTAAAACGCAAAAACCACCGGGATACAATTAAGATGAATCTAACCCTAAAAACTACTTTAATTCTGAGGTCCACCCAGACGAAGTCGCGGGCAGGAGCTAGTTTTTAGCCAATTGGTTCTATAGAAATTTCATCAAAATCGGTTCATTAGTTTGGATTTTAAAATCAAAATAGCTGGAAAAATACGTCATCTATGTAAATGAAATTGCGTATTTTGCTTTCCTGTGACTTTCCGGTGGTAGTTACGGATTACGGACAATGCAGTAAAAAGTAGTAAAAAGCGTTAAAAAATAAAAAAGAAAAATAAAAAGGCGGTTGTAGGTTTTTGTAAAATTTATTATTTTATTTTACACTTTTTAGTACTTTTTATTGTATTTAAAAACACTACAAAGTATAAAATAACTTTAATTTTGGAAGTTGGTGTTATTGGTAGTTTTTTCATTTTTTAACACCGACTTCCGAAATATAAGTTATTACAGATGTTATGTTGCTTTGTAGAGTTTTTTATTTGGAAGTCGGTTATGTATTTCTGTATACTTATGATTTTTTTTAGCAATATTTGGAAGGTTGTGGTTTATCTAATTTTGATTATAAATGCAAAATATATAATTAAAATTGTTACATTTTCACGCCCAACTTAACATAAAAATCGTTACATACTACACTTAATTGTTAATTGTTTTAATTTGTTAGTATTTTGAATTGTTCCTTTTTTGCTTTTGTCGTGCACGTCTTTTTACATCGTTCTCACATGTCTATGAATAATTTCAACAAGAACAATGTAACCACAACTTTGTAATAATTAATTGATTCAAAAGAGTGTCCATGGAGTTTCTTGTACGTTCTTCTCCATAGAGATCTACGCTTTGGAACGTGCAAATAGCTTCACCTCTTTGACTGACCGACCTTGACAATTCAAAAGTGCCTGTAAATGGTTTAATTGAAATAAATGCTTTGACTTTGACTTATCAAAACAAATTTTAGTATGGAGATAGATTGAACCTTGGAGAAGGACATAGGTACTTTTATGTCGGGAACGTTCCCGTGCGATATTTTTCAACATGTTATTTTTAAAAAAATGGAGGTTTTTAAAATATTTTATATTTATTTAGATAACCCTTAGTTTGCCTGTGAAATAAAGAGATTTTAATTGAGTATTTTAAAAAAAGAAACGCAGTACGTGTAAAATTAAAATTTTAAAGGATAATTTACGATTAATTTTTTATAGGTACTGCCACAGCGAAGTTGGTGTGATTTTATAATTAATTGCTATTTTATTAACACCGTGAAGTTTTTATTATTCATGGTGACTTTTTTAACTAGAAGAAATTTATTAATTTTTGCAGCCTGACATCATTTTACGATGGATTTTAAGAGCTACACTACTCGTTTGGTTTTTCAATTTAAAAACCGACCAAGTGCGAGTTGGACTTGCGCACGAAGGGTTCCGTACCATTATCTATAAAAAAACGACAAAAAAAACACGTTTGTTGTATGGGCCCCCATTAAATTTTTATTTTATTCTGTTTTTTAGTATTGATTGTTATAGCGGCAACAGAAAAACATCATCTGTGAAAATTAAATCAACTATCACGGTTCATGAGATACAGCTTGGTGACAGACGGACGGATAGCGGAGTCTTAGTAATAGGGTCCCGTTTTTTACCTCTTTGGTTACGGAACCCTAAAAATCCTATTATTTTGGCTGGGTAGAGAAAAACTGTATCCTAGACCTTTTTTTTTATTACTTTCAACCTGCTACTACGACACAGTTTGTTACTAAAGTTTGCTAAGTAATATCTGAGGCTCAGAAATCTAGCTCTGTTATCATTAATGTTGTATGTTTAATGTATATAGTCAATATAAATTGCTTAACTGCTGCTAAGGTATATGTAATACAACCCCGTTATTATTTTATATATCTACATAATTGGCATAATATATTTCTATTTTTAAAGACTACACATAAAAGAATAAATACTGTTTTTTGTATCTATTCGGAAATCCACCAAATGCGAGACGCACAGGACTAGTCTAGTCACAGACATGTCTAGCAATGAAAGTTTTTCAGATAAAATGATGATAATAATAATAAAATTACCCGACCCAGTTCTCGATACTGGCAGTATCACATTGTACTGGGATCTGTCCATCATCACTGACAGGACTATTGTTGCAAATAAGCCTGATATAGTGGTGGTGGACCGAATCGAGAGGCGTGCAATGATTGTAGACATAACCGTTCCGCATGACAAGAACCTCGTGTAAGCCGAGAAAGATAAACAAATGAAATATCTTGACTTGCCTCGCAAGTTTGTCGACATGGGATGTGAATTTGGCAATCATTGTACCGATAGTCGTGTCAGTCGACGGCTCAATAGCCACGAGCCTCGACCAACACCTTAGGAGGCTCTCGTTAGGCAGCTGGATCAAGGGCTTGATTCAGAAAGCAGTACTTCTGGACACGGTTCGCATTGGTTAGGAGGTTCCTCTCTCAGGAGCCCTGACTGCCGGTAGCTTGGACCCCCGGTACCGGTGGGCATTTTATATTAATGTTCTTTTTTTAATTTTAAGAAATATTTAGAGATGTACCTATTAAATAAGTTTATGTATGACTAAATTATGAAGGTTCGTTTTTTGTCATTGGACTACGGAACTTGATTGAAGTATTAGCATCAATCTTTAATGTTTTAGTAAGGTTAGATGAAAATTAAAAATAAAAAGTACAAATTACCTATTACCTATTCGAATACGTTAATACCGCATCAAAACAGCCCAATCAATGAAAGCGCTTTCAATTACAAGCAAATTTCTCTCACAGCCAAATCAAAAGTTAATTCAACGGACAATTAGCAAAAAACGTTTGGGCTGAAACAAACCAAACGTTTTCATTAATCAATGTTTACCTGCTAACGATGTTCACCCCATGATTCTAGAGTTTAGACAAAGTTAATCGCCAGTTAACTTTAAATCATAATTAAAAGGCAATTAGGGCAACGTACCGCGGGAAATTATTTATCCTAACCTTTGCAACCCTTTGTCTAATCGAGCGTAGATCGCTTAGATTACTGGACAGCGGTTTAAAGTTATTCTTCCGCTTTTGTTAAGGGAGCCATTTTGTTTCTTTTTTTGGAATATTATATTAAAAAAACAAGTAAAAAGAAAAAATTAAACAAGAGTAAAAAAAGCCGGCCAAGTGCGAGTCGGACTCACGCACGAAGGGTTCCGTACCATTAACTACGGCAATAAAGGCACGTTTGTTGAATGGAAGCCCCACTTAAATATTTATATTATTCTATTTTTAGTATTTGTTGTAATAACGGCAACAGAAATACATCATTTGTGAAAATTTCAACTTTCTAGCTATCACGGTTCATGAGATACAGCCTGGTGACAGACGGACGGACAGCGGAGTGTTAGTAATAGTCCCGTTTTACCCTTTGGGTACGGAATCCTAAAAAGAGTAAAGTAAAGATAAAGTGAGACATTTTTGAAAAGAAAATGGAGTCAATGACAGCGTGATGGTTTATAAGATGGAATGGACGAACTAAACGTGTTGCGCAGACCCCAAGTAACATGGAAAAAGGGCAGGAATATATTGACAGTACCTATTTAATGCCTACCATGCACTATACTGTGTCAATATAAAAATTGCCGATAATTTTACTAAACCAAACTACCTACCAATATTTACGATATACAACGTGTAATAGAATAAACGCGATATATCTTAAGAGGTCATTGTACTCATAATTATGAACAACTTTTACTATGAGGCCACTCAGACCAACAAAAAAAGGTAGACAGCGCACCGCGAACATCAAGAGTGAAGCCACAAAACCGTGCTCCTTCAAGTAAATACACAAGCTCACCCACACACCTACACTAAAACCATGCTCATCGCTCTTAGTACGTCACGAACCGTCGCGTCGTCTAGAAAACATTAATAGAAAAATATAATTATGCCTTCCTGTGTAGTAAAAATTTGTAAAAACAATAGCAAATCACATAAAAAGTCTCACAGAATCACTTTTCACTTGTGAGTACTTGAAATAACATCGTTTTTGTTATAAATTAACTATGAATTTTAGGTTACTTGGAACAAAAACGTCAACAAACGAAAGCAGTGACATTAAGTGTGAGGGTTGCCATAATACGATTTAATATTTCCCCATTCGATTAAACAAATATATATGATTTCTTTCTTCGAGTTATATTCTTATTTTCTTTTTTTGTTGAAGTTTTTCAACACATTTGCGAGAAAACAGTACAATAGGTAATGAAAAAAACTTTTAGTTTTTAGATAGTCGGAAAGTCGCAACAATCTTTGACGTATGTAGTATGAAAATAGCGCGAATTTGCAAATGGAACTACATCTTTCGTCTCTTTTCCTCTCATTAAATTGAGACGAAAGTATTGTGCAAAAGCGCTTCCAAGTAGGTTCAATCATTCAGCTTATATTTTATTCTCGTACTTATTTATACTCCTATAAGTAAATTAAAAAAAAACTGTAAAGGATAAAACGCTATTCAACGGAGTATGCGGTAAAATATGTACTTAGGTGAGAGTACCTATTTTACCGCACGTTCCATTGTGTGGTGCGTTATATTTAACTTTCGAATAATGTATACAGTCTTCGTAAATACATTTTTTTGAGCAAATGTGTTGAAAAAGACTTTATTTGTTCATGATAAATAATATTTATTTTGTAAGCATGTTAAACATAACATTTACACGTCATTGTTCTGTTGTTATGTTTTATCTTGATATTACCTACTTTTTCTTTAGTCAGTGATTTTGTTATGGTGGTCTTTTTTAATTTATTAAAGTTGATTAAAAATATGATTACCTATTTTATTTTAAAACAATTTACATAATGACTTACGCTGGTTACGCTTCGACAACCTTTTATAATTTATCTTACATAATTTAATGTAGGCATGTGATGTAAAAAATTGTTTTTTATGTATAGATCTTTCTAAAAAAATAAGTTACAATACCATACTCAACAATATCTTACTTGTGCTGACTTGCACAACATTAGCTTACCCATAAAATATTATTTCCCAAGTCATAGGGCAAAAAAAAAAAATGGCAACCCTTCGAGACACACATAAATAAAAAGATGGCTTCATCTTTGATGTTCGCAGTGCGCCGTCTACCTTTTTTTGTTGGTCTGAGATGAGGCCAACACTGAAATCGCGAAAAAACTCGACAAAATGTACTGATCAGCTGATTTTTTTTCTGCGATTTTGGTGTTGGTTCCATAGTAAAAGTTGTTCATAATGATGAGTACAATGACCAAAGAGGTATTACGTTTATTCTGTAACACACTAGCTGTTGCCCGCGACTTCGTTCGCGTGTATGTATTGTAAAATGATGTAGCTAGGTAAGATCAATGTGTTCGTATATCTAATATGAACAGTCAATATCTATCATTGCTTGCCTCTTTTTTTATGTATGGGAAAACATCAAATGACTCCTTTCGCTCTGGGAAAGGGAGTGTCAGACTCTTACTGACTAAAACCCATCAGTGTTCCAATGCCCTTTGCGTTCCAGGGCCGCGGTGACTCTTTCGAACAAATTCCGCAACCCTGGCAGGCACTGGCTCTAGCGGGCCTCGTCTTTATGCTGACATCTTTTTGTGACGCGCGTGGAACACAACGCGCCGTCGAGTATCACCTCTTCTGTTCAAATAATTTTTCGTGAGAAACGTTGTAATGATAATGCTTCTTTCATTTCATCGAAACTATTCACAGCAGTCCTAGAAGATGTCGTTAAAAATGTGGGTATAGATTGGGACTATAGCGGTATTAACGTCAATTTTCTGCCCAACTGTCTCACTTAAGATTTGCAGATGACTTTGTGGTTTTCACTGAGAACTTCGATGACTCCCAGAAAATGCTTCAAAATCTTTAAGATGCTTCTTTTAAGTTGGGTCTTGGGATGTATATGACCAAGACGAAGGTTATGGCAAACACCTTCAGCGATTCAAATCTGGAAATGAATTGTTGGAGATGATCAACCAATATGTTTATCTTGGCCATATCCTTTCAATTGGCAAAGAAAATCAACAAACGGAGGTATCGAGAGGAACACACCTTGTATGGGCCGCTTTTATAAAAATGGACGACATTCTGAAGTCTGCCAAAATTCCGCAATGTCTGAATTCCCGCCTTTATAACCAGTGTGCCTTTCCCACCATTACTTACTTACTTACATGGACGCTCACGCAGGAGGCTGTTTACAGACTGATAGTTGCACAGAGAGCCATGGAGCGTTCCATGCTTGTTAGAGGTACGTCGTCGAGATCCGAAGACGTACGAAGGTTTTCAACATCGGAAAACGAATTGTAGAACTAAAGTGGCGCTGGGCAGGACACTTGGCAAGGCGCGGTGTTGATAGGTGGAGTAAGGCAGTGACTGAGTGGCGTCAGAGGACTGGAAGAAAAAGTATTGGTCGACCGGCGGCGAGATGGGCGGACGATATTGTTGCCATTGTGGGTAGAACCTAGATGAGGCTGGCACAGGAATGTGAGGATTGGCACACGAAAAGAGAGGCCTATGGTCAGCAGTGATCGAAGTTGGAGTGTGGATAATGATGATGACACACGATGTTGATGAAACTTGCTAAGTTTTTTAACGCGCGGTAGAGCTACATAAAGTTGTCCATGGGAAAAACCAACCAGAAGAGAAGTCAACCCCCGCAGAGGACACGGCGGAGCATACGGTGAAGGTCTGCCCTGCTTGGGCGGAGCACCGCCGTGTCCCCGTCGAGGTGATCAGCGATGGCGACCTCTCGCTACCGGCTCTGGTTCACTCCATGGTCCAGAGCGCGGAGGCGTGGGAAGCCGTCACCTCCTTTTGCGAAACAGTAATGCCGCCGCGTGAAGGAGACGCAAACGTCACGCATTAGCCGCCGAAACACAAGAAGACGCCCCGGGCGTCAGGAGTCGCAGGGCGATTCTCGGCCACCGTAGGCACGGGCCTGCGGACGGCGAGCGTTGGGTGGCTCGCGGCCCGATAACAACCAGCGGCCCTACCATGACGTGTTAAAGCGTGAGTCGTTTGAGCGAGAAGGAGGGAGCTATACACCCTATATAGCGCCACTGGTCCGGGTCGACGAAGCGTTGTGTTCCATGTGCGCCTCAAAGAGATGTCAGCTAAGTAGACGATGCCCGTTAGGGCCAGAGCCTGCTAGGGTTGCGGAATTTGTTCGAAAGAGTCACCGTGACCCTGGAACGCAAAGATCATAAGGAGAAACACAGATGGGTGTTAGTCAGTAAGAGTCTGACACTCCCTTCCATTCCGCCCAGAGCGAAAGGAGTCATTTGATGTTTTCCCATACATAAAAAAAGAGGCAAGCAATGATTAGATATTGACTGTTCGTATTAGATATACGAACACTTTGATCTTATCTAGCCACATCATTTTACAATACATACACGCGAACGAAGTCGCGGGCAACAGCTAGTATAGAAATAAAACAAAACAGTTGCAAGTTTAAAATGTTTACTATTTCATTAAAATGCTTAGGTAAGATAAAGAAGTAGTCGTTCCAGTCTACCCAGAGCGGAAGAAGTCATTTTGATGATTTCCCATCCATAAAAAAAACCCGCAACGGATAGAGTAGAGTAGGGACTCCGTTGTGCGTAGGTGTCCTGGCTAAGTTTGCCGGCTTAGCTCCGTCCAAGTATACAGAAGCAACCAGGGTGCTTTACAGGTTAAGTGGAGAGAATTAACCGTTCAAAAAAAATTAAAATAACGTTGGTGGAGCAATCAGACCAAATCTTTTTTTTATGTTATGCATCAAATGCATAACGGTAAGTTTTGTATCAAAAGAATCACTGTTTATGACATTTTAAAATTACCATTAGTAACTAAAAAATATATTTCGGTGTAATTCTCATGCTTTTGATAGTTAGTACTTTTTTCGGTCTGGTGGCATTACGGGTATCTGAATTATGTAGATAATAAGTTGATTTCTTCTAGATTGTTACAATTCCTATCAGGTTTATGTGTAAAAATTATCTAAATGGTTTTGGAACTAACTAACATGTCATAATGTGCATTCAATTATTTTGTGCATTCAATTACGAACAAAAACATTTTAAAATCAATATTGCTTACCTCCCATAACATACTTCGTGATAATATGTAGCCTAAAGTTTTCCTTGGTTTACAAAGAACATTTTTGTTGAATTTCAATTCAATCTATCCAGTAGTTTTGGCGTGAAGCCGTACCATACACACATACAAACAGACAAACAGACAAAAATTCTAAAAAGTCACTTTTTGTCATCAGTTACGTTTTTCTAACAAAAGCCACTTATTTTTTCTCGAAAATTCTCAATGTACAGTTTTTCTTTCGTTACTGTTTTGTTATATGTATAGATTGTATATATTGTATATATTGTGTGTATAGTTTATTATATATTTATCTTTGCATATTTAAATATTAATCGTGTTTCGGTTCCTACATTGCACCTACTACTTCTCTGCATCACCCCAAAGGTTGACTGGTAGAAAATGCCTAAGGCATTAAGTCCGCCTCTGTACATCTATGTGCGTAAAGTGTTAATAAATAAATATTTACGAATACAATGTATTGCATCCCATAAAAAAAATAATGAAATAACGAATGAAAATGTCTACCTCGGCTACGCTGTATTTTTTGCCTCCACAGTGCATCGATTGAGTGTCAAACGAAAATGACATTCGGAGTATTTGCTCTCACCAACTGACAGTTTTTTCCAGTGATATTTCAGGTTCTTGGTCAAAAGGTGCGCAAAGATAACGTTCAATTCAATTCAATTTTTTTAACGTTCAATGTTCCTTACATTGAACGTTAAAAAAATTGTGTATTTAATTGTGTATGCGAGTGAAAAAAGTAATAAGAACAGACTCACTTAATGAAAAGCAGTTGCTAGCAAAAAAAAAACATTATTTCATCTTAAATGATCCACACGCATTATCATCGTTAGAGGGGCCCATTTTTTTGGCCAGCAGTGTAATACACACAGCTAACCTTTGACCCGTTTATTTGCTCTTAGTTTTCTTCGACTGAATAGCATTACAATAATCCCCCTAATATATTTCAGTTATGGCCTCTAATCACAGCAAAAGCTAACTCTCAGGAGATAATACTATCTCCTCACCAACTCTACTTCCAGTGGGAAAGAGACGGAGCTATACGTTCTGTAAAGCTCCGTCTCTTTCCCATCATCATCATCATCATCATATCAGCCGAAAGACGTCCACTGCTGGACATAGGCCTCCCCCAAGTGTCGCCACAGCCACCGGTCCTGTGCGTCTCGCATCCATCGGTTACCCGCGACCCTCACCAGGTCATCGGTCCACCTTGTGGGAGGCCTTCCAACGCTGCGTCTTCCGGTACGCGGTCGCCTCTTTCCCACTGGAAGTAATATTGAAGTAATACTGCTTTAAGAATTGGTGGTTAGGGCTCAGAGAGCTAGCTTTCGCTTAGATTGCATGAATATGTACATAGATACATGTGAACTCTCTTTCCTTACACTCAAAGCTGGAACAACTTACATTCTAAACAGGATGGTACATGAATCTGGCACCGTCACCGAGCATGGATTTCAAGGCATGCAGGCATCGCATCGCCACCTTTCAAACTCCGCTCTGCCATACCATATACCATTGAGCAATACTTGCTCTAATTATTCAACATTATTAGTAACCGACCGTGCTTCCCATTAATTAAGCTCCATCGTACATTAATTACTTGTTGAGCTGGAAAGCAAAGAAAATTGCTAAGGTTACGTGGAAAAAGTTTTTTGAAAAAAAAAAAAAAATTGTGTAAGTAGAATTATATTAGGTGATGACGTTTCCTTCCCACACCAGCCGGTCGATTCTGTCGACATCTCACGGTGTTCACCTAGGCGGAGTGAACGACATTAGAGCTGTCATTCCATCTTATTTGTATGGTTTGACAACTCACCTGTCGTACGCCCCGCCCGAGTGTTCACTTCGACATGTTTTCAGCCGGTCGATTCTGTCAACATTTCACGGTGTTCACCTGGGCGGAGTGAACGACAATAGAGCTGTCATTCCATCTTATTTGTATGGTTTGACAACTCACCTGTCGTGCGCCGCGCCCGGGTGTTCACTTCGACATGTTTACAGAATCGCACTGCAGAGCTGTCATTCCATCTTATTTGTATGGTTTGACAACTCACCCGTCGTACGCCCCGACCGAGTGTTCACTTCGACATGTTTACAGCCGGTCGATTCTGTCAACATTTCACGGTGTTCACCTAGGCGGAGTGAACGACAACTGAGCTGTCATTCCATCTTATTTATATGGTTTGACAACTCACCCGTCGTGCACCCCGCCCAGGTGTTCACTTCACAGGTACACGTACAGTCACGCGGTGTGTGTTTACGAGACTCCTTTTATTTTGTTAATAGTTTTATTCGAAGAACTGATAAATCAATAGACAATTATATTTTTAACCTCTCAAGCGCCAGACATGTGAATATTCCAAATTATATAATAAATCTTGCGTAATAGTAATAATACAGATTAAAAACGCGCAAATCACGCGACACACCGGTGTGTCGCCGGGGCTGTAGCGGAACCAACACCACAGCAAGCTTATCTGTGATATGACTTTCCCAGTATTTTCTAAATCACAGCCATACATTTTACTAACATACTTTTATATAGTAAACAAACAAAGTTGGTTGGTATCCCTAGGCATATTAGAAAAGTCGCGAAGTTTCTCTTCGTAGAAAACTAGCCGCGCCAAACTTGAAGCCGGCAAGTGTGGCATACGAATTGAGTTCAAAATGTAATACTGGCCATGTGAGCACAGCCAAGTTCTTAATTAGAAAAAAAAAACTGTAGTTCCAAAATAGCATTTTGTTTGTAGATACCCTGTAGCGGCAGGCGTAGGATGAAATGCTTTCTACCTAGGGGGACTGAAGTCTTCAAAAGATGGCTAGGACAGACTTCATGTGGAAGGATGAGCCGGTCCTCATCCTTCCACATGAAGTCTGTCCTGGAATATGGATTGACGACACGGTTGGCGCGGTGGTTGAGCGATCGGCTGCTGCGCTGCGTGTCGCGGGTTCGATTCCCGCGCGGAACAAATATTTATATGGCCGCTATAACTGTTCCGGGTCTGGCTGTTTGTGTATGTGAGTTTGTATGTTTGTAAACGCACCCACGATACAAGAGTAATTCCTAGTGTGGGGCAACGTTTTAAAAAAAGAAAAAGAAGAAAAAAAGAAAGAATATACTCAACAGTGAACTGCAGTAGAATGAGTTAATTTGATTAATCGTTTTGTGTATTAGATAATAAACCGTTTATTTCAGGCGAGAAGGCCGTAGATAAATACCATAACCGAAATATACATGTTCTGTAATTAAACAATAAATAAAACTAATAATAAACTAAGGTCACACTAATTGATGCTTGCATCGGCGTCACATTGCGCTACGTAGTGTAGCGTAATCTTCCAGGACAACGTCAATACGCCACTCATCTTCTAAAAATTCTTATCTGCCTTCTAGAATACTTGTATCTATATTAGGTACGTTTCTGTTTCTATGATTTCTACAAAACTACATACAAAACCCGATCTAAATTTGAGAGATCGTCGATTTAGACCCAAACTTCTAAAACTCGTGTAGCTAGTGAACAGTAAGTGTTGATTCTCTAATACTAATTTCAAACATGAACTGAGTATTCTTTCAATAATTGTACCAGTATTTTTCAGTCACACTCAATAAGAAAAAAAATATTGGACGTAGTTATAAAGTCTAGTAAAAAATTGTTTTCATTCTAAGACGACCGCGAGCTAAATCAAAATTAATACCTACCACAGCAAATCATCGAACTTCAAACTTTTCTTGTATTCGGTTCAAACTTGCCCTGTTTGTATTTAGCGGGCACGAACTTGGCCTGCCCCTCTACCAACACCCCGTTAATAACTTCGATTTTATCAGAATTCAGTGAAAGTCTGGAAAGTAGAACGGTGTTGGCTGCGAAATTGGTCCGATACTAGGCTATGCAAATAAATAAAGTTGATGAAAATGCGGACGACCGTTGGAAATGGATTAAAAAAGAAGAAAGAAAGAAAGAAAAAGACTTTATTTGCGCCAAGACATGAAAATTGGTTAAACGATGGTGGGATTTAAGTTTATTATTGATTTTTAGCATCATATGTGTTTGTCGAAGTAGGTTCATGTATTTTGAAATGTCGTCTTCATAGAAGTGAATTAGACGACAAAAATAAATTATAGTTACAGAAATTGGTAACACATCGAATTATATTGGTGCTTGCAAAACCCTACATTACAACAATGATTGTTCTTCTAGGTAAATCAATCTTAAAATATCGAAATTCCTATATGGAAAGCACGTTATGCTGTTAGTCCCGACTGTCATTTGCAGATCTTTGTCATTCGTTATGGGTAATCAGAAGCCAGAAAATCTGACACAAGTCTTGCCAAGGAGTAACCGGTTACCCAGTCACTGGGTTTTGGAAGTCTGATAGATACCTACTAATCGCTGTGTGTGTACACAGCGATTAGTAACCATGAAAACCATGAAAACCATGTGTACCATGGAATTCCCCATCTTACATTTTTGAATTAATGCTCTATAAAAACATAAGTACCTATATAAGAAGGTACAACGGTGTTTCGCGGGCCCCTTCTTTTTCTGTTCCTTCGTTTTGGAGTGGCGACCGCGTACCGGAAGACGCAGCGTTGGAAGGCCTCCCACGAGATGGACCAATGTCCTGGTGAGGGTCACTGGTAGCCGATGGATGCGAGACGCACAGGACCGGTTGGTGTGGCGACACTTGGGGGAGGCCTATGACCAGCAGTGGACGTCGATGATGATATTCACACGTGGAGCACTATAAACAATCTTTTTTTTTATTAGAGATGGGTTTGCTCTTGACTCTAGTCAATGTCAGAGATGATAGAGATAAAGTCTACGATGGTACGAGCTTACCCAGAAGGAGCCTGTTCACTCCAACTTTGAAGAGATTAGGGTTAGATTAGGGGTAAGCATTTGGAAACACACACGCAGGCAGAGAGTTCCAGTCTTTGCTGTGCGCATTATAAAAGTCGTTTGGAAACGCTTAGTGCAAATTGGTGGAATAGCGACAAGGTAGGGATGGTAAGATGCAGTGCGTCTGGATGTCCGATCGTAGAAGGGGGCCGGTGGGATAAGGAATCTCAACTTAAACACTAGTAAGTGCATGACTTTCTCAAAAGCCAGGCACCCCATAGACAACATCTACACTCCAAACAATATACCTTTGCAACGTGTATCGACCGCACGTGATCTGGGTACTCACTTTGATCCACATCATTCTTAATTTAACCATCATATTATAATTATAACTACATTCCCTTTCCACTTCTCATAATTATGGCATCCTCGCCTGCAGCCGCATAATTTAAAAAAAATGTAATTAAACAGTCGTTATTTAAATTTTTGTCGTCACAATAAAAGCGTAGAACCAACTTTTCATTTGAACGACAATTCGCACGTGGAATGTGCAACGTTGTACGTACAATGACTACATTCGCATACAAAAAGTTAGTCCAGGAGCTGACGCCGGTTATTCGATTTTCACGCAAGGAAAGTTTGCAGGGAAAGCGCACCGAATTTTTGGTAAAAACGTGTGCCGTGTGTTTTTTTTTTGCTTATCTAATAATGGACGTTTTTCTTTTAAAGATTGCCTTTACGTGGTTGGTTCTCCATGTTATTTTTACTGGTGTATGTTGCGGCTGTTAAAGATACCACTTTTAACTGCATCATTGGTCCAGTTGTCGCTAGTGCTGCTACTGATAAATGATATTTATTTTGTAAGTAGGTTGTAAATAATACTTTTACACGTCAATCTTTATGAGTTATGTTTTGATCTCAGTAGGTTTGTATGCACATGACTATCGTATTAGGGCAACCTGTAAAGAAAGTTTTAAGGTGTTCAATAAATAAATAAAATAAATAAATAAGTAAAACGATCGATTGACTAATCGATTAATAAAACGAGATAATTGAGTGCGAACATCACTTGAGTCGAGATGACAAGCACAGACTACAAAAAACTAGGAAGTAATAGAAAACTTCATTTATTTTCACATTGATTTATAATATTTTACGAGAGCAACAACAACAACATATTCAAAGCTATTTTTACATATATAGGTTACCCCGAGCCCCGAAGTGTAGTTAGGTTTTTTTTTTAAATAACCGTTAAAAGCCGTCAATACATGCAGTTTTCCGAAATTGACGACCATAACTGGAAGTAAATCACAATAAGTATAACAAAACATTACTTTTAATTAAAATTTCAGGAACCCTGCTAGCCTAAAAAACATAACGAAAATGCTAAAATATATCCACATTTTTTGGCATCATTTAAACAATAACCATCCCAAAATAGCGGGGCCGCAAGAGATTAACTCCTTTACACTCAATTAATCTGATGTGGACAATTCATCCTAATAATGTCATTATTATTTAGATGAATCTTAACTTAACTATCCATAAGTAATTTTACTGGTGTCATCACCAGTAAAATTACTTATGGATAGTTCCATATGTCACAGGAAGCAAAGTCGCCGGTCACCTTTCTTCATGTTTTTTTTTGTGTGACTTGGCAATGTAATTTGTCAAGTCATAATCCAGACGTTAGAAAAAGCGACCTTCACCTTTCTGACTGATTTAATAGTGCTAAAAGTAATTTAGGGCTGAAATCACAATGGTGAAAGGTAGACCATTTTACATAACTATTGTAATTTTGTTTATTTTTGCTATGCGTCATGCTTGGCGCAAATAAAGTCTTTTTCTTTCTTTCTTTATTTTTTTCTTATGTGTCGTGGCTTGTTGTGTAATGATTTTTGAGCTACATTGTGGTGAAAATATACCGATAAGACCGGAATAAGCGCGTGTACTATATATATGTTACGGCTAATAGCCGAAGTGCGGCTACACCTAGTTTTAGCCGGGTCATTGGGAACCCCGATGATGGCGGGGTCTAGTGAGCGAGCAAAGCGAGCGAACACAGACCCCGCCATCCCCTTCGTGGTTATTTTTTTTTAAACCACATAGAAATAGGAGCTTTAGTTTTTAGGTTAGGTTAGAACTAGTTGTAGCCGGCTAAAACTAGGTGTAGCCGCACTTCGGCTATTAGCCGTAACATATATACCTCATGGGCCACATCCATTTCCTGGAGAAGGGTTTAGCCAGTGAGGAGGTCACTGCGCCATCCGCAATGGAGAACGTTGAGGAAAGTGGAGGAACAGGTTTCTTCCCTGGTAAGACGGAGAATGAAAAGCTTCAGGAACCAACACAGGATCCATCCTCGCGCGGAATAACCTCGGACGAGGAATGCTTTCCAGTAGGGGAGGAGAGTGACAACGATGAAATACTCCTTTGCGCGACAACTAGGATCTTGCAAACCGACCTTCAGCACAGCCAAACCGCATCGGCTTTCTTGGGAAATCATCAAATGACTTCTTCCGCTCTGGGCCGAGCGGAAGGGATGTCAGACTCTTACTAACTAAAACCCATCCGTGTTCGTCTTATGCCCATTGCGTTCCAGGGCCGCGGTGACTCTTTCGAACAAATTCCGCAACCCTGGCTCTGGCCCTAACGGGCCCGTCTACTTTTCTGACATCTTTTTGAGGCGCGCGTGGAACACAACGCGCCGTTGACTCAGGCCTGGTTGTGATCGGTCAGCGAGCCATCCAAAGCTCGCCGTCCGTCGCAAGCCCGCGCATACGGTGGCCGAGAATCATCCTGCGACTCTGCCCTTGGCGACTTCTTCTGTTGCGGCAGCTTTGACGTGAGGTTTGCAAACTGCATCGACTATCTTGCGCAGAGTGTTGGACCACCAAAACCAAAAGACAAAATTCTGAATCAGGTGTCGCTGTATTCGATTTTTAGCCTTTCCGCGCGAAAGTACGAGGAGAGTGTACAGTGCGCTCGGAGAGCTAGACACTAAGACACGTCTTTCGAACTATTAGAAATTATTCAATAACGCCCTTAATATTCTAGGGACCATCATGTCCAGCAGAAAAGTTTTATACTCTATTTATGAGATATTGGAATATAGCTTTTTATGCCTGTCGTCTCGTCTAGACTCATTCAGTCAAATGTTTTTAGCTTTTATAGATCGTTATTTCTTATAGTATACAATTTGGTAGCCTCTTTGAATAACACGAAAGAGTGGAACGGACTATTTATTTCCTAGTAAATAATTATCAGCAATAGTAAATGTGCCCCATTTTACTATATTATGAATATACATATCGTAACATCAAGCAGTTTTAAGAGTAATCTTCAGGAATTATTTCTTGAGTTATGTTCGTTGCGTTTGCATTTCTTCTTTGTCCCAAAATGCATGGACCGTATCTGCAATAAAATGTTCATTATTGAATAACTATTTAATATTTCCACTTATGGGACACAAGCCTCCTCTCTGTGAGGGTGTTACTACTCCAATCGATCGTCGATCGATGCCATCGATCGAAATCTATCGACGTTGATCGATTGGTGTGGTAGCTTTGGCTGATCGAAGAAAGGAGTAGAAACTATCGATCGACATCGACTAATCCATTCTATCGCCGATCAACGTTTGATCGATTAGTGTGTAAACACCTTGAGTGGAACTGGGCCGTAATATAAGAAGCGGGTCCAGTGCGAATTGAAGAAAATCTTGTTTTCAAAAGTTTGGTTCTGGCATTCATGATGTTTTCCTTCACCGTTTTGAGAGCAACGGTGATGAAATTTTTGGTTATTTATGCATAATTAAAACAAAAATAATTACACAGTTAAACTAAGCTAAAGTTGCGAGTCAGACGCAGGTTCTGAGATAATATCTACTAAGAAAATCATTTCCGTATGGTGTCGGACGTAAAAGAATAGCAACATCCCATCACTTCCCGTGGGTGTCGTAAGAGGTGACTAAGGGACTCACCAGAGAATGAGCAGCAGTATTATCTGTAGGTACATTGCAACAGCTACACTGCGATCGCCAACCCGCCTGCCAAGCGTGGCGATTATGGCAAACTCATCTGGGGGAGGACCATGTCCAGCAGTGGACGTCTTTCGGCTGATATGATGAAGAAAATCATTGTAGGTATTATTTATTTCCACGAAAAAGGACATACCTAGTTACACATCAAGAAAGTTCAATCTGGCAATTAATTCCAATATTGCGTTCGGACTCAAAAACTACATGCCCTTGAAACCATAACCCTACTTCAAGAGCAGTCGGGTAATTACCTCATAATAGTAGCTCGTTTAGCGGGTCTCCGTTTCGACTGGATGCATCTAAACCGACACTCGTTCGTATAAGTTTTATTGTCAGAAGCACACAAAGGAAAGTAAATTCGAAGACATTCGTTGCATTTTAGTTTACTTTCAAAAGGAGGATAGTACTCAATAGTTTTTGGCATTGCATGGTGATAAATTATGAAGATTATTGTTACTGCAAATTACAAAAAAAATATTATTAAAGCCTAGCCTATTATATATTATATACATCTTTGTATTTTTAGTGATTTAGTGTTGTGCATAGAGTTTTAAAAATTATGGCATTAAGGCATGACGACTTACGTAAGTATCTGCGGTTCCTACCGACCGGGCCGTCAGGAGCGCATTTGCAATGCCAAAAGAAATTTAAGCAACAAATGTAACTGACCAGATACGTCGAACGTTCGGCCAAATAATCGTTCGCCCAAAGACCGTACGCTCTAAGATCATTCGGCCAAATGATCGGTCGCTCGAAAAACGATTGGTAGACATTTGCCCAGAAGTGAGTTGAATAAAAAACAAAAAAAAAAAATGCGGGGTTTTTTTAAAGTTTTAAACAAAAAAAAAAAAATTGTAACTTAACCTAAACAAGTAGGTACTTACAAATGATGATAAACATTTTCCACGTGTATTTCCGGACAAAACAAGAAAATTTAACATTATGACCATTTTATCACCGCTTGGATAATTAAGTTTCATGAGCAATGTAAAAGCCATTAATGACCATTTAACTTTTTGATTTAATGATCCAATTTGTGAAACGTGATCTTGCATCTGTTTGGCTATATTATACTTATATTTCCATGGGTAGATTGGTTAACTTGGACTGTTTTACCGCGCAACAGTTAGCGCCATTTATAATGAACTAAGATTCCAGATCCCCAAGACCTTACTGATTTTCTCAGTAACAAGACGTATAGAATAGAGTAGTTGTTAGAGCCAACAAAGAAGGCTAAAGCCTCATTTTATATAGTTTATTCTTTATAATTCTAATTTTAAACGTTTTTCTTTTTCTTATGTTTTTTCTCTTCAGTTGTTGAGTCTTGTCATCAGATGTATGTACAACCAAAGAATAA
Source organism: Melanchra persicariae (assembly GCA_947386135.1). Taxonomy (NCBI): domain Eukaryota; kingdom Metazoa; phylum Arthropoda; class Insecta; order Lepidoptera; family Noctuidae; genus Melanchra; species Melanchra persicariae. Next base: position 11,452,726 of record OX376667.1, on the reverse strand, counting down.
ATATTATTATACCTAATATTCAGCGTTTTGTTACCTTATGCCTAACAGTAGTTTTAGTATGTACTTTTTACATACGCATATCTGCTAGTTAGGGTATATCCCCTATCAGGGAGGTAGTGACTACCATTTAATTTACGTCATAATTAACAGGGCTAATGGTGGCCCAGTGTTAACAGTCCCGATTTACGAGTTAAAGCTCTCTCGGGTTCGAACCTAGGCAGGCTCTAAACTATGTGTCATTTATTTTATCACGAGTGCTCTCAAAACGGTAAATGAAACATCGTGAAGAAACCAGCTTGTGTTAAATAAAAAAATCGAAGACATGATACATCTAGCTGTCAACTGGGCTTGTGTAGTGGACGCAGGGAGAAGGCCTTTGAGGCATATGGCCTCACAAACGCCTTTAATATATAATTTCCATTGACCGGACCACAGAAGTGAGCAAACGATATTATCAGGCAAACGTTCTTTGGTCAACTGTTCTGTCAACCAATCGTTCTTTGGGCGACCGATCAATTAGCCGAATGGTCTTAGGGCTTACGGTTTTTGGGCGAACGATCATTCGGCCGAACGTTCGACATTGCCGGTCGGCTACCATGCAAATATGATTCTTAACTGCTTCAGTGTTGCTTCAATTTCCATTGGCTTTGCAAATGCGCTCCTTGCGGCCCGGTCGGTAGAAATCGCAGATACCTACGTAAGTCGTCTTTCCATCATAAATTTTACTCCAGCAGTGGGAACTTTATAAGCTGATTATGTGCTAACAAGTTGGCCTACCGCCCATACGTAGTACCAATAGCCCTTGAGACTACATTTATTTTCCCGACTGCGTCAGAAGGATGGTAATGTTTTTCGAGCGTATATTATGTATGTTTGTATGTATATCCATTTTTTTTGCACGCCCTACAGCCCAAACGGTTGGACAGATTTTGACATATGAGGTGTCGTTGAATTCGTCAGAATTGTGGTAGTGGCATAGGCTATATAAATTTTCACTAAAAGGTAGGATATAAAAAAAAATACTGTTAAAAAACCCGACCGCTAAAGACGACTAAAACGTTCCAAACAAGTCGCTTTTCTAGCAGTCTGATACAGTTTTGTGACCTTAGATCTGTGATTGAATGGCATCAGACTCCTTAAAAAGCGACTTTTTTTTTAGTTGTTTTAAATAACACTAACCATGGAAAAAGACTTTATTTTCAAGTTAAATTCAGTAAAGAATAAGCTGTTCGTAATATACATAAGGCACTTTCAAGCGAAATCTTCAGTGAAGAAGAGGGAGTTCATAGCAAATCTCTTTCTCCTTGATCCCAAAATGCATGGCCCCAATCTGTAATCAAACATTTCAGCTCATTCATTTGGCCAAACAAGAAGCTTTTCCGGAAGGAATGGCACGCAGACACAGAAATTACAAGTCTTAAACATTCATATTTTTATACATTCCTAAGAACACAATACGTACAATGCAATATTTTGACACTGATACGGTTTGTACATATATTATATAAACCAGCAAAAAAACAAAGCTATTGCATTAATTGGCTTTCTTACCCAACTATTGCGTAGGTACGGATCCCTGATAAATACCTTCGAGGAGAATCTAAATTGTTTTCACTTTCTGATTAACATTTAAAGTACATATTAACTAACTACATACAATTAAAATTAAAACTCTTTATTAAATATAAACCCTAAAATACTGAGGAGAATAATAATAATACTAAGAGTGTCCGTACAGGTTGATCTTCAAGGTTTCAAGCTTTAATAAAAGCAACGGTTGCTGTCGTAGGTCCGCGGATAGGAGACCATATTTATGACGCACGTTAAGCTGATGGTTTTAACAAATTTTCCCCGACTACATTTTTTTTATGGTGTGCGTCATGCTTGACGCAAATAAATAAACTCTTTTCCTTTCTTTTTTAATCTATGGAAAGTCGTGTCAGCTTCTCAGAAGAAGAATTTTGGCACCAGTCTTACCACCAATATGTAGGTACCGTATTAGCGAGGTACAGGGTTAGGCCAGGTACAGCAGTTGACCCATAATATTGGTATTCAGTACCATCCCGTTAAGCTGGAAGCCGATCCCAACATAGTCGGATATACATAGACAAATTGAATCCTACCAAATACCTGACAATTTTGGCTCGTCTTATAGGCCTCCGTCTGGACTGGATGCATCTGAACCGGCACTCGTTCGTATACGTTTTATTGTCGGAGGCACACAGAGGAAAGTATATTCGGAGACAGTCCTGACATTTCATTCTACTTTGAAAACTAGGATAGTACTCAATCGTTTTTGGCACTGCGTAGTGGTAGATAATGGAGATTATTGTAACTGAAAATTAAAAACATACTGTATAGAAACGTGATCTATACTAAATTTATACCTTTTTTATGGATAGGTAATCATCAAATGACTCCTGCCGCTCTGGATGGAGCGGGAGGGAGTGTCAGACTCTTACTGACTAAAACCCATCCGTGCTCTTCGTAGTGCCCTTTGCTTTCCAGGGCTGCGGTACCTAACTCTTTCAAAAAAATCCGCAACCATGGCAGGCTCTGGGGCCCCTTCTATGCTGACATCTCATTGAGGCGCGCGTGAATCACAACGCGCCGTCGACTTGGGCCTGGCTTTGATCGGACGTTGAGCCACCCAACGCTCGCCGTCCGCAGACCCGCACCTACGGCGGCCGGGAATCGCCCTGCCTCCTCCTTCACTAGCATTACTGCTTCGCAGAAGGAGGTGACGGCTTCACATGCTCCAGACCATGGATTGAACCAGGAGCGGACGCGAGAGGTCGCCGCCGCCGATCACCTCGACGAGGACACGGCGGTACACCGCCCAAGCAGGGCAGACCTCCACCGTATGCTCCACCGTGTCCTCACTTTTATACCTACCAATATAATAAAGCTAAAGAGTTGGTTTGTTTTAACGCGCTCATCTCTGGAACTACCAGTTGGATTTGGAAAATTATTTCTGTATAATAATAATTATAGCCACATTAAGGATACCGAATAGGTTATACAGGAACGGGAAAAAACGTGATTTGCGCGTATGAAGTCGTGGGCAAAAGCTAGCAATATAATAAAGCTGAAGAGTTTGTTTGAACGCTTTTATTTTTGCATATAATAGCCACATTTATGAGGAAGCTATACGGATATACATGAACGGAAAATTCGTACGGAAACGGGAAAAAACGGGATAGACGCGTACAAAGTCGCGCGCAAAAGCTAGTGTGGGAATAAAAAGTATCCATGTTATAGTAATACTTGTTCCGTATGGTGTCGGACGTAAAAGAATAGCACCATCCCATCACTACCCGTGGGTGTCGTAAGAGGCGACTAAGGGACTCACCAGAGAATGGGCAGCAGCATTCTCCGTAGGGACATTGCTACAGCTACAATGCGAGCGCCAACCCGCCTGTCAAGCGTGGTGATTATGGCAAACCACCCCATTTGGGGGAGGCCTATGTCCAACAGTGGACGTCTTTCGGCTGATATGACGATGATGGTGAAGATACGGTATAGTTTAATCGTATCCAAATATCATTCAAACCGTACAGGCGTGAAAACATCCAAATAAAGAGACTTTCTCATTCCCATCCACACTATCCTTACCTTTTTTTATGGCTGGGAAATCATCAAATAACTCCTACCGCTCTAGGTGGCCCGATAGGAAGTGTCAGATTCTTACTGACTAGAACAAATCCGTGCTCCTCCTAGTGCCCTTTACGTTCCAGGGCTGCGGTGACACTTTCGAACAAAATCCGCAACCCTGGCAACACTCTCGTTACCTACTAATAAAAACTCTGTCAGTCTGTTTGTTACCTCTTGACGTCGTATTTGGATGAAATCTGACACACGGGTAGATGTGTTCAAATTCCCTTGGGATATTTTTTGGCTTTAACGTGTGTGATGCCGCGGGCAGAAGTTACTTTATGATAGTAGTATGAAGAGATTGGTACTGGTTTTTACTTACAAATAATTATTATCATTTTGCACGTGAATTTATTTCTGAATGAAAACAAGAAAATGTTACTTTACGAACATTTTATGAATGCATGGCTAATTAAGTTTTATGAGCGATTTAAAAGTAATTAATTACTATGAAGCTTTATATTTTTATGGTCCTATTTGTAAAACGTGATCTTTTAGTTAGCTGTTTGGTCTTAAAACAGCGGGTTAATTAATAACAGCCGCAAGGATCGAATTTCGATTGATATGTAGCCCACCAGCCCCGGGTTGATGGCGCGTTGTGTTCCAAGCGCACTTTAAAGAGATGCCAGCATCATGGACGGGTCCCGCGAGGGCCTGGCATGTTTGCGGAATTGTTCGAAAGAGTTACCGCGACTCTGGAACGCAAAGGGCATTCGAAGGAACACGGGTGGGTTTTAGTCAGTAAGAGTCTGACACCCTCTTCTGCTCCGCTCAGAGCAGAAGTATCATTCGATTATTTCCCACACAAAAAAAGGTCTATTTTCAAACTTAACTCGGACGTATTTATAACCAAAGCTTCAGCTACTCTTGACGAGAATGGTCTGTGAACGGATGACTATTCAACACGTACCGAACTCGTTTCCTCCACTCCTCAGAAGAAAGAACGTGAACTTAGAATCGAAGAAAATTCGCTTTTGGCAATAGAGTCCTATTGCCAAAAGCGATTATAAGTCAGTGTGTTATTGTTAATCGACTGAACGGATTACGTATTACAACGTACGATATTTTTGTTCACGGTTGGACTTTCTCTTCGAATAAAATCCGACACACACGCGGTCACTGCCGCTGGCAGAAGCCAGTGTTGAATATCTCCTGATCGAATTCCCGTACTTCGATGAGGCTAGGGACGCTACATAATTCTATTGCTCCATTACGGTACGTGCTTTAATGGGACCTGGTACTGCCAGCAGGCGATTCTTGATGTTTGGTGCAAGGTAGAGACGAATGCAGAGGGGCAATTTACTGAACCTATTTATAAACAGTCACATGCTAAGCTCAGTCTCCCCCTCCCGGGAACTCCAATATAATGCTGAAAAGAACTAACGCTAAGATCACCAAACGGCTATATGCAGTATGCCAGGAGCGTGCCCTCAGTCTTTTTGACCATATTATGCGCTTATCTAAGCGTAGAAAATGGAAATGCTCACGTTACGATTGGGTCGATGGCAAACGCGCTCAAGACAGACCGCTGCTGTTGGAGGCAGCATGCAACGAGTGTTCTACCCTGCAGAAGACCACATGACTTGGTCTCGACCCTCGGCAGTGAGGGCACGACGAAGTAGATTTTGTCAACAGCTCCTCCTGCCAATCATCCTCAATCTGTCAAACTTTCTAACATTTTTGACAGGTTTTTGACGTTCTCTCTGAAATAAAATTGGAATATAATTATATATTCTACTCGTATAATATTCAGATTCTATAACATTGCGAATAGATTTTATGCCTACGTATGCGGGAATTTTATTGGTCTTCTGATTACCAATTCCACTAATTTTCAAGCAATCTTCGCATTCGTATGTCAGCCGCAATCTGACAAAAATGTATAGAAATTGAGGATCTTTTGACAGATTGCGAACGTTGATCGAGATAGAATTGGCCCTCTTGTTAGAATATTTAAACAGGGACTTCAGACGAAGTATCATTCTATTGCTGATAGAGTATCACTTTTTATAGGGCCCACATCTTGTAACTTATAAGTAAAACAAAGAGGTCTTCGCGTGCGATACACGATTGCTGCTATCAGCGAACGTATAATTTATATTATACGCCACGGAAGTACGTAATGAAATTATATGGTACTAAATAGCTTTATGATACAGAGTCAAATATCAGTGACCTACTTACTGTACTGTTAGTGTATTTTTTAGGGTTCCGTACCCAAAGGGTAAAACGGGACCCTATTTCTAAGACTCCGCTGTACGTCCGTCACCAGGCTGTATCTCATGAACCGTGATAGTTAGACAGTTGAAGTTGTCAGATGATGTATTTCTGTTGCCGCTATAACAAAAAATAAGAATAAAATAAATATTTAAGAGGGACTCCCTTACAACAAACGTAAAAGCCTTTGATTGGCAATTGCGGTTGGTATAAGAAGTGTCCAGAGACACCGCTGTGTTTGCGCACATTGCACTAATTAATGTTATGATGTGAAATTGACTAGTATAGCCAGGTTTCAAGTTGGTGTCTCAGTTTATTTGAATAGTGAAATCGTATTAAAATACACTTGTATCATTAAATTGGGGTTCTGTCTGACCACGGTTAACCTGGATGCAAACTGTCTTCAGAAGAGTTTTCGAGCATTAAACAGAGAAGAAAATGCAGGATAGAAAAAAAGATAAATAAAGATACGAAGACAAACGAAATTAAAAGAAAGTACAACAAAATACGCATACTTCTGAGAGCTAGCCTACACGCACACTAGCCAACTTAACAGTGTGTCTACAGCCTTTGATTGGCAACTGCGGTTAACATAAGTGTCCAGAAACACCGCTGTGTTTGAGCACGTTGCACTAATTAAGTCGTAGTCCTGAAGACTTTTTAGTCATCAAGACTCTTAAGACTAATAAATGTTCAGGACTAGGTAACTACTGAAGACTAATATTAGCTAAAGACTAACTCCTGAAAACTTATAGTAGAAACTTATTCCTGCAGACTTATGGCAGAAGACTTATTCCTTAAGGCTTATATGTGAACACTTATTTTTGAAGACTAATGACTGAAGACCTATTCTTGAAAGCTTATTTCTGCAGACTTATGGCTGAAGACTTATTCCTGAAGGCTTATTTGTGAACACTTATTTTTGAAGACTAATGACTGAAGACCTATACTTGAAGACTTATTCCTGCAGACTTATGGCTGAAGACTTATTCCTGAAGGCTTATTTGTGAACACTTATTTTTGAAGACTAATGACTGAAGACCTATTCTTGAAGACTTATTCCTGCAGACTTATGGCTGAAGACTTATTCCTGAAGGCTTATTTGTGAACACTTATTTCTGAAGACTAATGACTGAAGACCTATACTTGAAGACTTATTCCTGCAGACTTATGGCTGAAGACTTATTCCTGAAGGCTTATTTGTGAACACTTATTTCTGAAGACTAATGACTGAAGACCTATACTTGAAGACTTATTCCTGCAGACTTATGGCTGAAGACTTATTCCTGAAGGCTTATTTGTGAACACTTATTTTTGAAGACTAATGACTGAAGACCTATACTTGAAGACTTATTCCTGCAGACTTATGGCTGAAGACTTATTCCTGAAGGCTTATTTGTGAACACTTATTTCTGAATACTAATGACTGAAGACCTATTCTTGAAGACTTATTCCCGCAGACCTATTCTTGAAGACTTATTCCTGCAGACTTATGGCTGAAGACTTATTCCTGAATGCTAATTTCTGAAGATTTATGGTTGAAGGCTTATCCTTCTTACTGGAGACTTATGGCTGAAGACGTATTCCTGAAGGCTAATTCTTGAATACTTATTCCTGCAGACTTTGGCCGAAGACTGATTCCTTATTTCTGAAGACTTATGGCTGAAATTCCTAAAGACTTATTCCTGAAGACTCACAATATACGCGTACCTCTAAGAGCTAGTCTACACACAGCCTAGACAAGTGAACTGTGTGTCAAAGCCCTTGATTGGCAACTGCGGTTAATATAAGTGTCCAGAGTCACCGCTGTGTTTGCACACATTGCACTGATTAATATTGTGACGTCATATTGCCTAATGTAGTTGTAGGTAAGTTTCTAGTTGGTGTATTAATTTGTTTCAGTAGTAAAGTTGTTTTAATATAAACTCATTTTGGTAAAATGGGGTCTGTTTTTACACTTTTATAGGTCTTCAGAAGAATGGTCGAGACCACGGTTCAGCTAGGCGCAAGCTAGTTCAGCTTGGCGGTGTTCAGAAAAATTGTCGAGCATTATAAAGAGAGGAGAAAGAAAATATAGCAGAACGAATGAAAAAAAAATGGAAAAAAAAATTGCAATGCTCCTGCCATGATATTTTTTCACTACCCGTGGTTGACTGGTAGACAATGCCTAGGTCATTAAGTCCGCATGAGGTCTAAATAAATAAAAAAAAACTTTTTCACAACAAAAAGAATCGACTTCCAAAAAACAAAACAAGAATTTTTCAAATCGGTTAGCAAGCGACGGAGTTATGCCCGAACAAACATAAAAAAAAAATAATACAAACATTCGAATTGAGAACCTCCTCCTTTTTAGAAGTCGGTTAAAAAAGAACAAAAAACGCAACACACACATTCACGCGATGATGCACCACGTGTACGCGTCCCTGCCATGCTTTTTGCCGTCCCTTATACATAGAAAATACAGTAATTACGAGCTGAGAACACACTGCCCCTTAGTACCGCGTCCCATGAACGACAAAACGAACTAATGAATGAAGTTAAAAAACGAGACACGTTTGCGAGTCCTCTACTGCCCCCTGGCACGTTTTAATGAGATTATTTAACTAGTTTACATAAGCTTAGACTGTGTAGCCTCAGTCTTACAATTAAGACCACAGAATAGGTACATGGAAGCAGAGGTTCTAAACCAGACTGACATAGTAACTTTTATACATAATTATGTATATTGGTATTCTTGACGGCCGACGTTGGCGCAATAACGACCAAGAAAAAAAAAAAAAAAAAATTATAGGTCCCTTTTTAATGTTTAGACAATAATTTTGCTTGTTATTTACCAATAACCATTATTTTTAATAGCTTGTGGTAAATCACCGTAGGATGCTGTTAGTAAAAAGAAGTTTTTAAAGGCCATCGCAAATTTTGACACTAATTCGATGAGTATTATACTCGTATGGTATAGTTGTCGGGCCTTTTAGTTTTTTACAACTTTAGGCTCCAGATAAACTTGCAATAAATTACATTGACCTTCCCTAATATCCGTACGTAGATTGGTACCAGAACAATAAATCATGAACCAGATTTAATTACTAGAGAACGCAAAGGATCACAATAGAAGTCGATTTAGGACAGCTTTATGTATTTATTTCTGTTATTTTTTTTACATTAGGAAAGTCAAAAATTGTATGTGGGTCAATGACCGTTATTACACATTTATCTGGCGCCTACCTTAGTTTGCTATTTGTGTAGGTTGTATATCGGTTTTATTTGTTACTTGCTTCTGCTACCGGCTTCGCTCGCGTGAAATTTTTTAAAAGTCAGATATCAAGAGACGAAGACTTGGTGTAAATCCTATGGCACTTAATTTACGTTACAAGAATTCGTTATTAATTCTGTTAAAGGCCTTGCTGAAATCGAACTACAGCACATACACTTGCTACGCGGTCTATTTGGGCAAATACATTAAAAACTAATAGGATCACTAGTGGAGCGCCGTAAGACGTAAAAATTAAAAAAATATGATCGCGTATTTTTTTCTTTTTAATTTTTTTTATATATTGTTAAAAACTCATTTCAAAATTTTTATAAAGATTTATTGACTGACCCTGGAATCCGATGTATAAATCTTACGGCGGCCGCTCCACTACACTCGCATGTCTGCCTGTTAGCCAATTTTTGTCAGTGCCTGCCGCCTCTGATTTTATTTAATCTGTGATCGGATATGACCTACTTCAAGTTCAGTGGGCCGTTCAAGACGTTACCTAATTTCAGATTACTATTGAAACACTGTAAGGTTATTGCCGCTCGATTAGCTAACGTGACGACGGGAGTTTTCGCTTTATTAAAATTAAGTATACGGATGTTAAATTGTGAGTCATTTTCTGGTCTGTTCCTTTTATTTTGACACTTGCTTTTGCCCGCGACTTCGTACGTGCATATCCCGTTTTTCCCCGTTTATGTAAGAATTTCGAGAAATCCTCTCTTAGTGTTCTCCTACACTCCCCAAGGAACCAACATGCCATATTTCAGCTTTCTACGACCAGCAGTTTCGGCTGTGCCTTGTCTGTCAGTCACTCAGTAACGGAAGAATTTTATATGTTGATTAGACTGTACCTAGAATGCGCAAATGATGGGTCTTTTACATTGTACCACTTAAATTATAATTTTTGTATTATAATGTAGGTAATTATAATTTTTAAAACCATAATTTTTGCGTTCGAAAAAATTCTCTCCTACTTAAATTATAAATGCAAAAGTTTGTAACGCCTGCATGGAAAAACTACAATAAAAAATTTGGATTACGTTTGGCACACCAATAGTTTACAACCTAATTTACCACAATATGTTCCTGGGAGTATTTCCTTGAGATAATTTCTAACTTGCACGTTGCCGCCCGGTGGAGCCACACGCAGCTACCGGCCGCAGCAAGTATCTTATAGATACGCTGGTGGTATAATATTGTTATGATTTTATGTCAGCTCAATGAAGAACTGTGTGTTCCTTGTATAAATCGTTCAATCAACATCCAAACGCACAAACATTTAAAATATAATATTAATATTATACTCGTATATAACACGTAATGTTTGCCAAACAATTAATACTTTTAAATTATTATTATGTTATTGTCCGGTTGAAAGTTATCATTATTTGGTTAAAACTAAAATATAACGCTTCGAGGTAATACCTCGATTCATTAATATCTTTTCGTTAAATGTAAAGCAATATTGAGTACCTAAATGCCAAACAAACACGTCTACGTACGAAAGGCAAACGGTAAAAGTTTTCACTTTGCAAATAATGTAATTAAACATAATAAAGAAACGTTTTTCCGCGATATGGCACAGTAATAGACTTTTTTGCTCGATAAGGAAGTTTTCTTAAAACTCGCTTCTTGCTTACAGTTTAGTCGTTCAAATTTTCGACGGTTTTCTAAATATTTTCACAGTTGGTCTGAGTAGACGACCGCATCCAATATTTGATTTAAAAAGAGAACGTATGGAGTCTATTGGTCTTGTCTATTCTTCTCCATTAGAATATATTTTTTGCGAATTGACAACGAGTCACAATAATATTTAATTTTTAAACTGTAAATTTGACGTACAAAAGTGTATTTTTAATGATTTAATTGAAATAAATGAACTGACGTTGAGAACTTAGCTTAACTTACAAAGACATACAACTAAATCTATAAAACGGACTGAGCAATCAACCTGCCACTTCCAGCAGATGCAGTTGAGTACCAGAATTTTATAATGCCTCTGTCCTTCACAACCCAGTAACTACGTACTTAATACGAAACCCTTTGGCAAGACAGGTGAAAGATGTATAATTGACAGCCGAAATCAAGGGCATAGCGTGCTTTCCAACCTGCCAGGAATTGTGGAATTTGTTCGAAAGAGTCACCGCGGCCCACGCAAAGGGCATGGGAAGAATACGGATGGGTTTTAGTCAGTAAGAGTCTGACACTCCCTTCCGCTGCACCCAGAGCGGAAGAAGTCATTTGATGATTTCTCATCCATAAAAAAAGCGTGCTTTCCAAGGCGAGGAGGAAACTCGGTATCTAAACTTAAGTTAAGCTTCAGTTTCTGTTTTAGAACAATATATGTGTTAGTCAATAAGCTATTTATCTATGGGCCAAAGTAGCCTGAAATAAAGAGATTATTATTATTATTTAAACTCTGTGACCATCCAGTCATCCATACACAGATCGAACTCGGTAAGCGTACCTTAATCTTGAAGTACGATCTTGACGGCTGTTATATTTGATGACCCAAAAATGTTCAGAAATGCGTTCATGAAACATTTATTTTATTCTCAACCGGAAACGTTTCCCTATAAGACATATTCTGGCCTATTAAACGTGCTCTTCCTCTTATAACTGTTCCTAAAGCTGTACTTACATGGGCAATATGAATTGCTCAATTCTACATAATAGTCAACCACAACGGAGATTAGCCGCATACGCAGGAGATATTAAAGAGCTCAAGTGTGTGTGTTAATACAAAAGCACTTTCTGATTCTTTACTCTCATAATTCTATGGTACAGCAATCCAACACCACCGGGGACAGATCAGGTGCCACCAATTAAGCACGAATCCAAACTCCAGGCTTGCTACAGGTCGATTTAAATTAAACGAAGACTGTGAAGTTCACTATTTGCTGTGCAGAACCCCAAGCGTCACCCCCGCAGTCATATGAATTTCCTACTACGCAGCGACTTGCAGAGTGTTCTGAATAGGTTTAATTTTACCTATAATCTGGGATAGTAAAATCAATAATGACGTTATAAGAAATTTACGACAATTTCAAGATTAGATTACCAAGAATTTTCCTCTATTTGCCTATGTGAGCGAAGCCTTACCCACAAACTTGAGCAATTTTGAGCAATGCGCCGTGTATGTAGTCTTTATGTCTGTAACTTTGTAACAATACGCGTGTAAAAGTTTTTATTACTTTGCTGGGTATAAATGTCTTCTGTAATCGTTTTGGGAACGTTAATTGAGGTTTTAAGTGATTTTAATTACATAACATTATGCTATTGTGTGTATTTCCCATAAGGGTTATTACACTTAGTGCCTAGCATTATCAGACCTCCTCGTAGCACCTTTTTCGTTCTGAGAAGGTAGCCGCCGCCGATCGCCTCGACGAGAACTCCACAGTGCTCCGCCCAAGCAAGGCAGACCTGGAGGCCTGGTCCTCCGGGCGATCCACACAGTAGTAACATACGGGCATGTCCTGCCACAAGGAAGGTAAGGACGCCATGGGGCTTCTCTAACCACTCATCAAAGTGGGGACTTATCGCCACAATAGCGGTGTGCCCACTCACTACCGTTACTAAGTCGTATCCCATCACAATATCCACACTAACACCGTCACGTTACAGTATAATTGTGCATCTGCTACTACTCGCGTTCCATTGTTCGTTCGGCAATAACGGCTCGCGATATATCTCTTGCACCTCGCCTCACTCTGACGTCACTACTGTTGCGGCTGTCTCAATTGACCCCTTCTGTTTTTCGTCGTCTAGCAAAACCGCCTTGTTAACTGCCTCTGTACAAAAAACTAACTCTAACTAACAAACCTTTCATCTAACACGGAGCGTAGTCGATGTAGAAGATGTCTTACAGCCAGTATTCATGCCGCGGCCGCAGCAAACGCCGTAGGCTTGAAGGGTCAGTACTTTCCTCCTCATCACGTCATAACCCTCATTAATGAGGATCGTGATTCCCCCGACGTGAAGTCATTTTCCTGACTATGTTTCGCCATCTGTAGGTACCTATTCTTGGCATTATGAAACGCTTCAAGGAATTTTGTGTCCTTCTAATTGGACTGTAACCCCTTGGACGTTTGTCATTGACCTTGTCAGTGAAGAGTTTCATGTCCATATTTCCTCGCGATGTGACCGAAAACTCTAGGACTCTTTGCACACAGGTAATTAAAAGCCTGGTTTGTACCTTTTAAGTCGCGGAGAATCAATTCATTGAACCGAAATGTAGTCCAGAGAATCTGTAACATTTTCCCCCAGCACTACATCTCAAAGACATCGATCCGATCACGATCAGCTTTCTTGAGAGTGTGTATTTCCGATCCGTAGCTGAATATGGAAAACAGTACTTTAAGCCATACCAACAAGTCTTCATTATCATCAAAAACTTAAGAGGTCGATAGTGTCTTATTATTCAGCTGTTCATTTCTGGCTTCTTTTGTTGTTGGACTAAAGACAGAAGAAAGAGACCGTAAAGCCTGAATTATACAGAAAAGGCGTAGTGAAGACGTGTCGCTTACCTACATTTTGAATTGAAACTTATTGAAACGGCATCGTGCCTTACGCCTCGCCTGCACCGCGTCTTCACCACGCCTTTTCTGTATAATTCAGGCCTAAGGTTTGAAGGCATCTTACTAGATAGACCGAAGACCTCTGAAAGCTGCGTGAATCCTGCTGGATGTGAATTACAGGACCTGTGGATGTGGTTGAGTTTAGGGGTGATGTCTTCCGTCATTCTCAATTAATCTTTCAGCTTAAACTAAGATGATGATGATCCGAGATAGTTGAATCGTTTTTCAGGGATTCGTTAAACAATAATGCTTTGGCGTTTTTCTGGTGGACGAAACGATATAAATACTAGCCAACCAACTTAGATTTGTTGACGCAAAAATATCATGTGTACATAGATTCTACAGCTTTTCCCATTTAATTAAAACAGTCGCATAAAATCTACACGCCATTGAAACCTAAAACACAAAACAGCTCCAACATCCTAATACATCAAGCCAACTGAGTCTCCAAGATTAAACTTCCACTATCCGCCACTCTAATTCCAGAGCATTGAATGCAGTATTCAGACCCAGAGTAACTCCCAATGCGGTTGCCCCGCGCGCAATATTTCCACTGATTCACACAGATTGCATTTCACGACATTTCATATATCATTTTCGTTTGAGTGACGTCTCTGGTATTTTGTAATTTGTTACTAAAGAATTGCGAGGAAGCGAAGAGGTTAGGACGACGTTTTAATACTTTCTTGATGGGTGGAAAAAATGTGGAAGTATTAATATCAGTTATATTTTTTTAAGAAAAGGAACGATTTTTGGTGTCTTCGAAATGTAAAGTTTACCAGCAGTGGTATAGCCACTTTATATGCACGACTGATAACGAAGATTAAAAGTGATTTGATTTTACGGGCAATCATCAATCAAATTCCCTGACTTTGTACACCACATTTGCAGCATGATGAAACTTGAGAATGGCGACAGTAGCAGTCAAAAACAAAGAAATAAAATACAACAAGGCTATCCGGAGTCAACCGGAGTCACCATTATGACTTGCTGGGTTAGCAAACAGAAGTGGGCCGGATCAGGGCCAAAAAACCGGTAGCCGGTGAAACAAACGCGTAGTTTGGTGGACCAACGGCCTTGCAAAAGGTTACCTAAACAGATTGGTTGCCGAAGGCGAAAGCCTGTTGTGGTGCAGCTCGGAAGAGGCGTATGTCCGGCAGTGTACATCTTCTTCTTCTTCGTGTCGCTGGCACGACAGTTGGTCAGATTTGTGTGGCCCAAAACGTTGCCACCTCCATAGCATCGTGGTGGTAGCCGCATACAGGTCACTCAGGCTGCATGTCTTGGGGCACAGAGGGCAAGATAGGAGGTGGAGCATGGTCTGTGACTCCGCTCCACATCCACACCCTGCAGTTGATGTGTCACGGTAGCGCCACTTAGCGAGGTTCAAATTACACCTTCCTATTTGCGTTCTGAGGCGGTTCAGGGACTTCCAAGTGGACCAAGGAAGGTTAGACCCTGCGGGAAGATGTTCGCTTGGTCGTAAGTAGTTCATGGTGTACTTCGATAGACTAAACCAGAATTATTTACAACGTGTAACAGAATAAACGCAATACCTCATTGTTACTCATCATTATGAACATCTTTTATTATGGAACCAACACTGAAATTACGAAAAAAATCGACTGCCCCATTTGCGTATAATGTACTAAACAGCTGATTTTTTTTTCACGATTTAGGGAATGGTCTCAAATGATGAGTAGAATAACCCCCCTAAAAGGCATTGCGTTCATTCTGTTACACGTTTTATATTCCAAGCAGCAAACACCAATAAAATCAAGATACACACCATAATTTCAAACAAATATCACCGTAATATTACGCTAAATAAGCCCATTGCATATGCATAGGATATCACGAGAGTATGGCCAAACGTCGAACAGCATCACGCGAATCGTGTTGATGGCTTATTCGATTTGACAGCTTTATGTATTACTTTGCAAATCGTAGTGAATATTAATGTTTTTGGAATGTATTTTGGGATTCTGATAGACTATATTTTCAGCTGTGATCACCGCGGCCTTGAAAGGTTTTTGAAGGAACACTGGTGGGTTTCAGTTAGTAAGAGTCCAACACTCTCCCTCCTGGGGGTCTACTCTTATTCAACGAAAAACGAAGTTTCGATCGAAACTTCGCGTGTTTCCTACTACAGTTCCCTTCGTTCCCGAAGTTTCGTTCGAACGAAAACTGTTTGACATTAACGTTTTCCAAACCTATTCTAATTCATAAATGTTGCGAACGAAAATTTGAATTTGACAGATGATTGTTCGGAATTTTAACCTCAAATTGACGAGACCAAAAGTGTTACCTTTTGGTTTTCGTTTGTCATTCTTTAGTGTGGATTTTGTTATTCATTTGGTTGAAATGGCTGCAAGAATGCTCTTAATCGAAGCTGCTCTACGTGAAGAACGTTTAGAGCGTAGGTGGAACCGACGTCGCCTGCGCAATCAACTAAATATTAAGGAAATTCCCGACTTAGAGTTAGTAGGAAATTACAGACTCAGTCGGCAATTATTCCTTTATTACCACCAAACGCAAGGTGTCATGGAAAAGAGCTGGGGGTCTACTCTTATTCAACGAAAAACGAAGTTTCGATCGAAATTTACAGCCGGGAGGAGGTGAAATAAAAAAAAAATAATGCTTCTTCCTGGGGTTTCTTGATCCGCAGGTTTCGGCTCCCTTTCTTGATGTTGCCTCATCAACGGCTGCTCGACGACTGCGATTGAGCCATTTTTTTTTAGGTATGACCACTAGCAAGTTAACACACATTTTATTGCTTACTTTACACAATAAAAAGTTTCTAGAACAAAAACTGCAAAATTTACATCATATCAAACTTTCACTATACATTTTCCTTGGTATCTATAAAACTACAAGTCCTATCGACTTAATTCTTTTTGTAAAAAAGGTTTTGGGTCAAGACCTTTATTTTGACACCAATTTCAAAACGATATCTCTACAAACAAAAAACCTCATTTTCAACTTACGTAATTTTTTCGTTACGTCAAAAATTCTACTTAAAAAATTCCTTACAAAATCTAAAAATACTATCATATTGGAGTCTTATTGGATCTAGCATGCACAAATAATACTTATAAAACTAATTAGACAATAATTAAACCTAAACTGTTTAAAATCTAGCAAATTCTAATGAGTTTCTTTCAAACTTTAAGACAACATTTCCCTATTCACATGGTCGCCCCTACTTGCGCCTAGGGACGTGGACGGGGTCTCGTCGCCGACAGTATATTTTAAGATATTTACTTACAATTTTTTTAAATCCAAAATAAAACTTGTGGAGACCCAAAATGCAGACTGCGACACAATACGACTTGAAACTTTCTGGCGGAATGTGTACCTATCGCGATTGAGATGTGTGTAAAAAAACACTTTAAAACATGATTTATTAACACAGTTAGTACTTGAGAAACAAACTGAAAACTTTTTAAAGAATCTAAACAAAAAATTGTAAGTTGACATGTTATTATTAGATTGAGTGTGAATATACAGACAATTTTGGTTGTCATATATTAAATCCATTTGGTGGCATGAAATAGTACTCTTTAATTTAGTCGGTTAAAAATGACCGTGAAAGGGTGTTTTATAGTGTCCCGGTTAATTTCACCAAAAATAAAAAAATAACTGTTTAATTATTGTTTCTGCATCAATATTACAAGAAATATTTTAAATGTAAAATTTCAAAATAAATCAAAATAGTTTATAAATTTAAAGTTGAAGTAAAAACCGTAATTTACTTTAAATGACATCATAAAAGACCCACACAATATTTTTCATGTCATTCGTTCACGAAAATAGTCTATGGATCCGAACTTCGTCTGCGTGTCCGAAAACAAAACAGAGTAGGGTCACTAACGAAACTTCGTTTATATTTCGTTCGTTTACGAAGTTTCGTTTCAGAGAAAGAGAGTAGACCCCCTGCTCTACCCAGAGCGGGAGGAGTCATTTCATGACTTCCCAGCGACAAAAAAGGGGGCTTGACAAAATGACGTTCTATTGGCAATAACGAATGGTTGAAAGTCGAAAAGGTCCAGTGGCAATTTTAGTATTTACAGAAATAACAAAAAAAAGTGAAGTACAAATACTTACATTGGCTCTTACGGTGCTTGCCTATTTAAACTTCGTGAATTAAAAAAATAAAGGAATAATGCGCTTGAGTACTTTTGAATATAGTGAGGTTTCGCACATAAATTGTATTTAAAAAAAGAATATCGTAGTATTGCATTTCTGGAACTTAGACTTTTAACCCTTCAATTGTTCAAAGTTAAAAGGTTTTGAATTGACCACTTGACATTTAACAATCGTTGGATATTGTTACATTCCCTAGAGACTTTGCGATTTCAGTATTGGTCTCATAGTAAAAGTTATTCATAATGATGAGTACAATGACTTCTTAAGAGGTTTTGCGTTTATTCTGTTACACGTTGTAGTTCTTCCAGCTTGCGGGGCGCTGCACTGCAGAGGGATTGCTTTGAATAATTGATGGCAGTTAGAAAGTGTCCGCTGCGGGTCACAGGGAAACGTCGTCTTCATAGTTAATGAAATTGACATTTATATGCTGCAAATGTACAGGATGATTAATAATATTAAAAACTGTAAAAATGTGTTTATTTTGATGGTTGCTAATCAATCACCTCTAAACCACTGAATAGATTTGAGCGTTTAAAAACAGGAGCCCTACCATTGCGTATGACGTCTTAAAACAATCATAATTCCGGTGTGGGAATGACACGGAGTTATACGAGACACATAGTACAATTCCTTTTCACAACAGCAGTAACGTAACGTAAGTGGACCACGCCCTAGGTTTGAACATGATGTCTGGCCCTGCCAGGCCTGTACCAAACTTTGATGGAGACAGCTTTTGATTTTACTTTTTATTATTGTTGCTGGGCCTCCCTCCATTCTTTCTACCGTTCCCGGTTCTGTGATTCTTCTTACCAATTCCCAAGAAAGACATCCAAGTCGTCGCGCCATCTTCTTCGTGGTCTGCTGCGGCCCCGTCTCTCGATTTCAGGGCATCAATTTTGTGTTTTGTGGGCCCATCGCTCGACGGCCAGCCGCAGCCACCAGTACCAGTATTTTACACAAAATGACCTTTCTGACCTCCACACACTTAATTCCTTAATGAGAACAGCAAAACTGAACTCTAGGTTTAAATCAAAGGAGAAGCAAATGTGCAAGATATGTTGTATGTTGAGGATAAAAATAAAAAAGAGACAGGCCAAAAATAAAATACATTGTGAAAAGATTAAAAATCTTTTTCACAATCTATTTTTATTTGGCCTATCTAGAAAAGAAATTGATCGCTTAGAGTAGAAACTGGAGATTTGTGTCGACTTTTGAACGTGCTTTATTGTAAAATATTATTTATTGGAACAGGAGATATAAATGTAACGACCCCTTAACCCAGATTCGAGATTATTCTATGTTATGCTTCCAATTAAATCAGACGCCGCTAAAAGCGACGACTCCTGCATAAATTCCGCGACCCAATTTGATGAACACAACCCAAGGTTACAAAATCACAAATTGGTCGACGGAAACAATATGAGTTGCAATTTAAATCCAATTAAGATTCAATATACCAGCGTCGCTCCAATTTGTTTTATCACACGTCGGGAATCCGATAAATCTGGACGTTTCCCGGAGTTCCTGAATTCCGCTTTCGTCAGGAACTTCTACATTATTTTTAAGGTTAATTTACCCGTAGAGTCAAAAACCAAACCCTTTACTAAGCCTCCGTTGTTTGTCTGTCGGTTTGTTTGTCCGTCACAGGGGGTCTACTCTCTAAGCCCGAAGTCCCTAGTTTCGGCCTTAGTGAACTAAGAAGAACTGTCAAATCATGTTGTCATTCATTTTTAGTTCGGGTTCGGGACTAATCGTAAGTCCGTAGGTGATACGGAGTAGAATACGCCCGACACTAAGGCTGAAACTACGGACTTCGGGCTTAGAGAGTAGACCCCCTGAGTTATTTCTTTGGACAGTTGATTTTTTGACAGAATACGGCTTCTGTAACAGTGAATAAAACAATAAAATATACGTTAAATGTTTTTAACGTTTTTTTCACTCTATCGTCAATACGACAATATATAAAAGTACCTATCAAACTTTTATAGGTAGTAACTTTGCTAACATTAAACAATAATAAAAATCGATTAATAGTGATGATTGAACTCGCTCAATTAAGCTTTCATGCCAAACGCCAAAAAATCGATTCTAGCCGATTTCTTTAAGGTTTCTGAAAAATCTATAGGTACTTGCCGCTGCCTGAATCATGAAATTTAACAAGACGCAAGATCTCTTATCTGAAACCCTTAGTATGCGGGTCTGGCTCGTACTTGACCGTTATTTTTTTGTGTAAAATATACGGATATGCGGTGATAAATGTACGCACCCACAATCCCGACCGGCGGACATTTTTTCTGATGTTCCGCCCGTCGGAAATATAACGTAGAGAAATTACACCGACACTGCTCAGCCCTAGTAATTTATTGTGGAGTAGAGAAGCTTCTAAAATGTAGACTAAAAAATAATATTTATGGTACACTCGTGGTATGCAGTTTTTGCTTTCGTTGCATGTCTGCCGCAATCCAGTGAAGCTCGTGGCTAAATAACGACAGCACCTGTCGTATCTTCAAGGTTTAGCAATGCTTGCGAGGTCGGTCTGTAGATGGGTGGCAAACTAAGATTCTTCTGTGCCTCGGAAAGCACGTTAAGCGGCTTTAGTCCTGGCTGTCATTTGTATATTTTGACAGACGCTGTGGATAGTAAAAAGCAAGGACATATTAAATCAGACTTGCCAAGGGGTATCGTGTTCGGGGTCCGCTAGGGCCAGTACCTGCCAGGGTTGCGGAATTTGTTCTGAAGAGTGATAGCGGCCCTGGAATTCAAACGGCATTAGGAGATACACGGATGGGTATTAGTCAGTAAGAGTCTGATATTTCCATCCGCTTCGCCGCTTTTCCGGAAGGAGTCATTTGATGATTTCCCATCCATAAAAAAGGGGTATCGTGTTATCCAGTAACTGGGTAGTGAAGGTCAGATAGGCAGTGGCTCCATGTTAAATACTGGTACTCGGCTACATTCGGTTAGGCAGGAAGCTAAAGTCTACTCAGATTGATTGCCATCGAGTGCTGACCGTAAAACACAAAACTGATGCAATCTGCAATCAAGAGACTAGGAGACTAGTCTTTCTTAGGAATAGGGTATTAAAAAAATCAATTTATACCGTCCGTTAGATTTTCAAAAAATATTGGACACGTATTGATTGTTTTAGTAGAATATGAGGAAAAAAGCCTTTGCCTAGCAGTTCGGGACAGTCAGACTATGCCTTTCCTTACGGTGCCGCGGTGTCCCCAAAGACCATAACTGAAGGCCTTTTTCAGAACCACTACAGTTGGAACACATAACTCGTAATATATCCAAAAATTGCTCCCATCTCTGACTTATCTACTAAATACATGACGTCTTGTTTTTTTATACCATCTTGGTTTTTCTTTTTAAGTCAAGCTTAAAAACGACGAACTTTGGCCGACAAATTTCCGAAATTAGCTTGCGTAAAAGTTGTCCACTTTTTGCGAAGTTGGTATTTATATTATTACTGAAATTAAACCAGAATTACATTTACGGAGGCAAGCATTTTATTACCCGACTACGGTGGAGCGAAAGGAGGGTTATGGCTTTTTTCATACCTACTAAATTTTACTCATAATACACGAAAGTCCCATGAAAAAAAAATAAGCAAATATTTACATTTACCATCATCTAAAAAGTTCTTATAAAAACAAAAAACGAAGATAATTTCTAAGAAATCAAGTTGAACTGTTATTTGATATTCTAGTAATTTTTCTCTACTTTTACGGGCTTTTTCTGTCGTGGGCAACAGTTGCTGGGGAAATGAAGCAAAAACTTTACTGAGTGGCTCTATCTCGATCAATGGTGCAACAGTAACAAGACAAGGCAGTTTCTAAGCTTCCGTTGTCCATCCGTCCGTTTGACTGTCAGCAGGTTGTATCTCATGAACCATAATAGGTAAATATCCACAATCATGATATTTTCGTATTATGGTACGTAACCCGCCGTGTGCGAGTTACCTCTTTGCTATGTCTTGTCTGATATGGGAGGAACGGAAAATGATAAAATTTCGCGTTTTTTTCTATCGCGTACCGGAAGACGCAGCGTTGGAAGGCCTCCCACAAGATGGACCGATGGATGGGACGGTTTATTTTAATGATTTGTTATTTTAATTTGTTGTTGATTTGTAATTTTTTACTCCGGATACTTTAACGTGCATTTCTTTTTACATCGTTCTCACATATATATTTGTATAATTTCAACAGGAATGATGTAACCATAAAATTGTAAAGAAAAATAATTTAAAAGAGTGTCCGTGGAGTTTCTTGCACGTTCTTCTCCATAGAGATCTACGCTTTGGAACGTGCAAATAGCTTCATCTTTTTGACTGACCGACCTTGACAATTCAAAAGTGCCTGTGAATGGTTTATTTGAAATAAATAATTTGAATTTGAATTTGAATTGAATTGAATTTGAAAAATTTGAATTTGATGACCTGGTGAGGGTCACGGGTAGCCGATGGATGCGAGACGCACAGGACCGGTTGTTGTGGCGACACTTGGGGAAGGCCTCTGTCCAGCAGTGGACGTCTTTCGGCTGATATGATGATGATGATGTCGCAGCCAACAAGCTTAGTCAGCCGTTTTCTTTAAAAACCTAGTCTTTTCATTTAACTGCGCCATTTAATTAGCGGCATAAGTGAGATGGGAAAGTCATTACAAAGATGTCACTTATGTCGCTGGTTAAACGGCGGAGTACAATGAAAAGGTAACTAAGCTTTTAATGAAACGGCTGATTAAGCTAGTTGGCGGCAACATATACTATCCTATCATGGGCTTCATCTGATCACTATCTCACATGACGTTAAGCAAGCACTGCAGTGGTCATTGACGCTGTCGTCAGATCTACGGTCTTGAAATTAACAGTTTCATGAAAAGCTTTTTATCTATGAATAGAAGAAAAGCAGTTTGTGAGAAACTTTGTGACAAATGTACAGAAAAAATATCCCGTAGCTTCATTTACTTATACAATTTTTTCAAAACAATATCAAAGTAAATCATTTTCGTAAAATAATAACTAATCATATAAATTTCAAATTCCCGCGTTACTCGACTGCAAAACTTTGTTTATAATCCATCAGAAATTCTCGCATAATTTAAAATGTTTATACGTGATATGAAGCTCAAAACTTCGACTAATAAAGTTACTCGAATTGCCAACGTTCTAAGTGTTTTCATTTAAATGTTTATTTCTACGTGTGCGTCGTTTAAATTTGTGTTTATTCGTATAATTACCTTATTAATTAAGAAGTTGCTGGATAGTTGCGTTGTAGTTAGTTTGTTTGAGAGGAGCTAAACTTTAAAAACATTTAGGTATTCGCAAATATCGGTAGTGGATTTCATACCATTATATCATTCAATAGATGACTAAAAAAACTAATTAAACCGTCAAATAAATTTCCAAAAAAATTTTGGGCACGTACTTTTATTTTCTTTTTTCACATAAACAAACAATTAAGACGATACAGTACGTTAGAAACTCGTGTGACGTCACATTTTGGTACACTTTTTACCGGAAAGAAATGTCACAAGCCACCACTCCTGATCAATAATTATGTTTTTATCGTCAATTTTTTTTGATATGTTATAACAAAAAATACGTACTTATCCAATATTTTTCGATAGTCTAACAGACGGACTAAATAGAATCATTTTTATTTACTCAGGAATCATCCTTAAGTAACAATGGAATATAACAGGTTGAGTATCACCATATTTTACCTTTCGGCAAGCAGTAGCTCGTGGGGAAATATTAAGAACGGCACGATTCGATCTTTGAGTTTTTTTATAAATGGAGCGACTGCCTTTCAGACATTCATAACTCAGTAAGTGGTGGTCATTCTTGATTTCTGACTCCGTAACGACTGTCGAAGATCTATAAGTGACAATAACATGTTTTCCGGGGCATTGAGGAATAAAAATTAACTAAGCAAGGGTTGCAGATCGATTCGTATAGCTGTTATATTTTTTTGTTCTTCTCTATATATCTAACGTTAATAAGAAACAATCTACAATGTCTACAAAATAAAATCTAACATCATAAATCATCAAGAATACACAGGAAAAGATTTCGACTTGACTTGTATTGTCAACACTAACTTGAACTGAACTGTAGTCAGAATAAGCACTAAAAGTACTTAGTTCTGTACGTTTCATTCTCCAAACTAGGGTTGGCCACGGAGAATATTATACCGGAGGTGGTATCATATCAACCACGCACAGAAAATCATATCAACTGAATTACATTATTCAACATTAACTTAAACTGAACTGTAGTCAGAATACAATTTAAAAGTACTTAGTTCTGTATGTTTCAAACTCCAGACTAAGATCTAACCATTGCGGTGGGTGAGGTTAACTCGCGAGCAAATTGTTCCGAACTAACAATATTTCTTTAACATGTTACTTTAAAACCATAGATTTACATGAGATTTCCTGTAATTTATAAGAACACTTTTTAGCAGTAGTTTTTCAAAATTGTAGCCTCATTAATTTTCATCGATATATTTTCGTAAATAACTTTATAATTGTATATTTAAAAAAAAGACAAATTTACGTTTGAGATTCCTAAAAAAAGCCCTTTTTATATGTCACACGAAACAGTTGGAAGAAGGTTTTTTTATTGGAGGTATGTGTGCCAATTATAATGATTTTCAAATCAAATCGCATTTGCATCCTGCGAATGCTAACGTCATTAAAACCTCAGTCGCTTGCGACCGGGTCCGCGGACGGCGAGCGTTGGGTGGCTCGCCGTCCGATCAAAGCCAGGCAGTTCCACGCGCGCCTCAAAAATGTGTCAGCATAGGAGTAGGGGTCCGTTAGGGCCAGAGCCTGCCAGGGTCGCGGATTTTGTTCGAAAGAGGTACCGGGCCCTAGAACGTAAAAGGCACTTGGAGGAGCATGGATGGGTTTTAGTCAGTAAGAGTCTGACACTTCCTTCCACTCCACCCAGAGCGGAAAAAAAAGTCGCTTTTGACAGATCGCAATCTGTCAAAAATGTGTGAAGGATTTTTGACAGATTGCGTCTGAGAAACGAATGCGAACTTATTAAAAATTAAAAGAATTAGCTCTATGATGTGTTGCGAAAGTTCCGCATTTGCGGATGCAAAATATCAACCCTGCTCCAAACTAGACAACTGTAATAACGTCACATGATGTTGGTAGACATTGCAAACATGTCTTAGCAAATAATGTCGTGGCTCTGTTATTATTTTTTCATTTTATTTTCTTTTTCTGAGATGAAATGGAAAAACATCCCGAGGGGTCTTAGTTCTGTCTTATGGCGAGGTGACCTGTGCTAGCTTGTAATAGAATAGTTATCACCATTATAACCATTTTCTTTTGCAAGTCAACTTGTTCAACCGTCAGTAGTGAGTAGTGATGTCTATTTTACTAAGGTACATCTTTGCACGCTGATCCCACGCACTCATAGATACAATAATAAACTACTAATCATCATCATCATATCATCATTATATCAGCCGAAAGACGTCCACTGCTGAATATAGGACTTTGCCCACTGGCTCTGCCCACGACTGTTTCTGTCTCTTATTTTTGAGATTTGAAATACAATCCTTCTCTCTTCAAAATCCATCCAAAGGTTGTCTTTAAAAGATCGCTTTCAGCAATAAGATCGCCCATTGTGTCACCCTATTTAATGTTTTCTTCATCTATATTTTCTGTTACTTATATGGTGTACATAATAGAGAGTATTCTATTCTACAACAGTGCTCTGAGAACAGATCAGGCGTTCATCATAAAAACGGGTTTGAACCTACATTAGACCCTTTAATATTACTCCAAATTGAGATTTAGACTAAGGTCGGCTTTGTAGAACGTTGTCTTATTAACAGCTGCGAATAGTACCTACAATACAATTTAGTGACGTCACACATGCAAATATGCGCATTGTGTTACTGTCACTTGGAGTGAGATCCCTTGTATTAGTCACTAGTCAGTGACTAGGTAAGCGACACTGTGAGAGATCACACCTAATTGTAGGTATCTGTTATAGGGAATGACAGGGTGTTCCAAAAGAGCGTAGTAATTTTTAAGGATGGTGTTCTGTATCTGATAGGCAGTAATGACATAACATCAAAGTAAAAAAAATGTTGACTATTATATTATTTACTTTATGCCAACCTAGCACGACCTTCAACATTGAAAACAAACGACGCAAGGAGGAGGATGATACGTCCAAAGAAACAGAAGGATTGTGGGAAAGATGATGAAATGGCTTGAAAAGGGGTGACTATTGAGATGACAAGTCATAAGGCAGTATGCTAAAAGAAGAATCGTTTTGCCGACCCCCAATAAACTGGCATAAGGGCAAACGAATGTTACATTAAAATGAATCTAGAAGGCAGCTCCAATAACGACTGAATAAAAGAAACATAACATCGTTATTAACCCACATTTTTCCTAGCTCATTATCTGATAAGCTTCACAATATAAATAACATTGATTGCCCCTCATTGCAGTAAGAATACACGTAATGGCCCTTAAATCGGTTCGCGCCTTGATTGGCCAATAAACACTCTTTGGGCCTCATCAATAAGTTTTAAGTGTACTCTTAACCTTATCGCGTAATCCATATAATTTCGTATTTGGGATTAAATCGTAAAACCAGTGATATACTGTCTTTGAGAATGGGCAGCCAGAGGACGTAAAATAATATATTGAATGTGGGTAACCTAATCATCCTAATCAGACATCAGAACCTATCCTCCTGCAGCGGGGTGTGAGGCAGGGAGACGTAATTTCTCCGAAACTGTTCACGGCCGCAATGGAGGACGTCTTCAAGGTTTTGGACTGGAAAAGGCTAGGCATTAATGTCAATGGCGAGTACATTACTCATCTTCGATTTGCCGACGATATAGTCGTCATGGCTGAGACCACGGAGGACCTCAGTACAATGCTCGATGACCTCAGTAGAGCTTCCGAAAGAGTGGGTCTTAAAATAAACATGGACAAAACCAAGGTCATGGTAAATACCCAAGTAGCACCCACTCCTATCAAGATTGGAGGGTCTGCACTCGAAGTTGTTGATGAGTACGTCTACCTGGGACAAACGATCCAGCTAGGTAGGGCTAACTTCGAGAAGGAGGTCAACCGTCGAATCCGACACGGCTGGGCGGCGTTCGGGAAGTTGCGCGGTATCTTCTCGTCTCACATACCACAATGTCTCAAGACGAGAGTCTATGACCAGTGTGTGTTGCCAGTGATGACCTATGGACTCGAAACGTGGTCGCTCACAATGGGCCTCATCAGAAGGCTTAAAGTCACCCAAAGGGCAATGGAGAGGGCAATGCTCGGAGTTTCCTTGCGTGATCTAATGAGGAATGATGATATCCGCAAGAGAACCAAGGACATAGCCCGAAGGATCGCCAAATTGAAGTGGCAGTGAGCAGGGCACATTGTTCGCAGAACAGATGGTCGATGGGGCCGAAAAGTTTTGGAGTGGCGACCGCATACCGGAAGACGCAGCGTTGGAAGGCCTCCCACAAGGTGGACCGATGACCTGGTGAGGGTCGCGGGTAACCGATGGATGCGAGACGCACAGGACCGGTTGTTGTGGCGACACTTGGGGGAGGCCTATGTCCAGCAGTGGACGTCTTTCGGCTGATATGATGATGATGATGATGAACCTAATCATAATTAAGTTTTTTTAGGGTGAAGCAAAGCTAATGTTATATATGACATCAAGCCTGTGTTTCCCAAAGAGCTAGGCAAAGGTGTGATAGGACCATATGCCGCAATTTTTATGTTCAGTGTTATCTAGCGTGCATGAGAATTTTGTATCGTTTAATTTCAATATTAGTGCCATGTCCGGGCTACGACTGGAAAATATCTGATGGCAAAACCAGTAGACCAGATTTGGGAATCGAGCTCTGCGGCAGTCAAGGAAACATGCAAGAGACACGATATTAACAAAGGTTATATAATTACTATGTATATGTCGCAGCCAATTAGCTTAATCAGCTGTTTAATTGGTTCCCCAGCCTTTTCATTTAAACGTGCCGATTTTTCGATGACTTAAGTAACATCTTTTGTTCATTATGGTTTAATAACTTGCCCATGTCACTTATGTCGCTGATTAAAAGGCACAATTCAATGAAAAGGCTAGACTTTGAATGAAACGGCGGATTTAGCTAGTTGGCTGCGACATATACACATTTGGAATTCCAAAAGGAGATAGGGTTTATACAAAACTAGATACTCATAGCTTGTTCCCGTGGTCCCGCGACCTATTCCACAGGCACGATGATTTGTTTAAGGAAAATCCTTTGACACTAAGCAATAACGTAGGTCAATTAAAAAAAAAAATGGAATCAGTACTTCCCCAAAAAACCTACGAATAAACAATTTTACCTCCATAAATCGTCCTTTCTGGGGCCTAACCACTAACTCTTAAAGCAGTATTACTCCATCTCTTTCCCACTGGAAGTAATATTAAAGTAATACTGCTTTAAGAGTTGGTGGTTTAGGCCCTGATCAATGTAATAATGGTTCTTCAAACTCCACACCCGTGTGTCCGAGCCGTCAAGCACATCACATTAAACTCCACACAATACATTGTGCAGCAGCAAATTGATTGATCAATCGAATTCCCGTGTCCTGACGGCAGCAGATCAATTCAAACGATTCTTTAATCACTCGGTAATGGCTGACGGTTGAGGGAAACGGATGGAGCGAGTGTAAATTGATTGTTGTTGCTGATAAATGCGAGGATTTTTTTTTTGAGCTGAATGGTGGATGGGTTCAGAGAAGCAGTCGCTCCGTGTAAAATACCAGTATTCAGCTAAATCCTGTGGCCTTTGCGAGTTTTTTAACGTTTTCGTTAGCGTAAATGTCAATTTTATTGAAACTGAATAAGCGCCGTCTGGTGACACTCACGAACAACCTGTTTTTTTCTATATGTTACGGCTAAAGGTGGGTGTGAACATAAACTTAAGATTAGCCGGCTAACCTTAGGTTTATCCGGCTACAACTAGTTCTAACCTAACCTTAAAACACTTTAGAATTCCTATTTCTATGTGGTTTAAAAAAAAATAACCACGAAGGGGATGGCGGGGTCTGTGTCCGCTCGCTTCGCTCGCTCACTAGACCCCGCCATCCCCTTCTAACCTTACCTATGTGAGTCGGGGTGCCCAATGACCGGCTAAACTTAGGTTTATGTTCACACCCACCTTAAGCCGTCACATATACAATTTGACATAGTACGTTAAAACTCACACTAAGCCCTCAGTTTGACTGGAAATCAATCCCAATGTAGTCCCAATATAGTTTGGAAAAGGCTGAGTAGATGATGATATAAAAAAAACACACACCATCTGAAAGTGTCTCATTAGGATGAAATTCTGGGAACTAATAATACACATAATCAAACACAGCACACATGTCCAATAATCCAGTTAGTTTACATCAAAATCGGACTCGATACTCCTTTCAGTGTTTTTAGATATTCCTCAAAAATTCACCCTATATAATAATAGTCTTGTTAACTGAAGACTTTTTTCATAACTTGATATCAGTATTTAATAAAAAGTCTTTCAAGAATAATGCAAGTATTTAAGCTCAGAAAATCCTTTAAGGTGTTAGAGAGGTGCTTATGATTAAAGTGCACTAGAGAAGTTCTCTTTGAAAGTTTCTCAGTTATCACGTTCGGACTCGATAAATATTTGCGTAGACGATTGAACTCTATTTCTTAGAGAATTATTTAAAACTTGCTGGTCTTTATAAATGCCTATGTGTTATCCTACTTCCTACTAATATTATAACTTAAAGGTGAAAGTTTATATGTTTGTATGTTTGTGTAACAATCAGGTAAAAACGTTGAATGAAATTTGGCACACATGTAGTTCATATCCTGGAATAAAAATAGGCTACTTTTATCCCGGTAAGTCGCATGGATTAATGGAGACTGAGGAGGAAGTGGAAATTCAGAGCCGCTGCTGCCTTTTTTTTTTTTTTTTTAAAAAGAAGGCAGCAGCGGCTCTGAATTATTAGTACTACAGATTCACAAGTATCAGGAGACCAGAAACATCAAGTACCAGGACACCAGAAACATCAAGTAACAGGAGACCAGAAACATGTCATAGTATTTTTGGGCTGGTATAATTATGTAGGTAGGGTAGGTGTAGGGTAGGTGTAAGGAAGGTGTAGGGTAGGTGTAGGGTAGGTTTAAGGTAGGTGTTTCCTGAGTAAAAATTTACAATACAAATCAGGAAACCTTGCTATTTCCGATAATCACGCGAGCGAAGCCGCAGCTGGTTGAAGCTAGTCATTATATATATGATAAAAATCTTTCGTTACTGAATGGCTGAGTGACCGACAGACAACGTATAGCCGAAACTATTAGTCGTCGAAAGCTAAAATTTGGCATGTAGGTTCCTCAGGGAGTGTAAATGAGCAATAAGGAAGGATTTTTGTTTTCGTTTGTCCTTAAACTTTTTCTGATTTTGTTTTCTTTTCATTACATTTTTTTTTTAAGTTCACGACTACTTACACGGGCTAAGAAACAAAAAATGAATATCTGCTTATATACTGCCTCTCAAGATACAGGTTTTTGCCTAGTTTGGGAGACAGCAGGCTTGTTACTTTTGTAAAATTAATTGTCCTTGTTCTAACTATTAATAAGACTGTAATTTGTGGTTGTGTTCCAAATAAATTAATATTTTTTATTATTATTGTCATTTCCCGAAATTCCTACAGGAACGGGAAAAACGGGATGTGCGCGTACGGAGTCGCAGGCAAAAGCTAGTTATGATTTACAAATTGCCTGCCGTGACGCCTTGGTACACTTTTTATTTAGAAGCGGCGCGGCGGCACAAGCCCTCACTCCAGCAGTTTGTTGTCTTTTATTAATCGCTTAGTCCAGAAGCGTGCTTAAAATTGCATAAGTATTCTGTCTATGACAAAAGTAAGCACTGCGGAAGGATTTTGAAAATATATCCCGGGATTTAACTGTCAAAAGTCAACATCCTAAAAAATACCTTGCGCTAAAGTAGTAATAGAGTTTAAAAACGCGTGAATCGCCACGGGGATGCCAGAAGCGCTTGACCGATTTGTGATTAAATAGGGCTGGTAGTTTGTTTGGCAAAAAATATGTGTCCAATATTTTTGATAATAATCCAACTAACGGGACTAAAAATAATGATATTTTTTTTTACCTAGCACACATCCCTATTGTAGGTAATAATAGGCAAGCATGGAACTCCAGTCCTTAATAATGCATACTGGCATCAGAAATGCAAGCACTACAAGATGTTCACGTGAGCGGTGAAATATAATATATATTGTTCGCGAATTGAATTCTCTTGTAATCGTATCGATGCTGCCTATTACTCGGTCAGTGCGTGTAATGGTGTATGCCTGTACAATTTTAATGTAAATAGATAAGTGTTTAAAACAGTTCTGGCTACCCCTGGTATTGGCGTATTTTATGAGGAAATTGCTTTTATTATGAGAACCTTAAAACCCCTATGAAGCATTGGGTCTTTCAGTAACACTTTATATAATTAATAAAATTATCATAGTTTGTTCATAGTGGTAATAGTTATGGTTAACAGGTTATAAAATATGCAAACAAAACACTAAAACAATAACACAATTTGAGTTCATTTTTATGTAAGACTTTTCAAGAAAATGGTGGTCAGTAACGATAACCATCGTGTTGGTAAAAAATCCTGCCTAGCCTTTTCCCAACTATATTGGGGTCGGCTCCCAGTCAAACCGGATTCAGCTGAATACCAGTATTTTAAGTGGAGCGGCTGCCTACCAGACCTCTACAACCCATAAACTGGGTAACACGGTACTAGGTACTTGGCAAGACTGATGTCAGATTTTCTGGCTTCTGACAATCTGTAACGACTGCCAAAGATCTACAAATGACAGCCGGGACCAACGGTTTAACGTGCTTTCCGAGGCACGGAGGAGTCTCGGTGAGTTAATATGGTCACCCATCCACAGACTAACCTCGGTAAGCGTTGCTTAACCTTGATGACTGGTCCATGTGGCTGTTATAATTTAGCAACGAGCTCCTCGACCGTGTTGGTAAAAAATAAAGAACTAAATTGCAGTCAAGCAAGATAGGATAAACTCGAAGATTTAAGACAACTGAAAACCCAAATAAATAGTACCCTTGTTGAAGTTACATAATATTTGGCATTCTGTGTAACGAGAATTAATTTCAAACACCAAATCGTTCAACAAACTGACCCCTAAAGTACTGAGGATGCCAAGAAAATATTTCATCCAAATAGATGGGACTGAGGCAAAGACCAACCAATACAGACGGGTGGATACGTTTTTGTTGGCTTGTTTTCTACCTCGATAATTTAGTGCAAGTCTAGTTTTTGGTATTATTGATAGGCACGCGCTTGATCACTATCTCACCTGGTGGTAAGCGATGATGTGGTCGAAGATGGAGGATGCTTGCCTGGAAGTAAACTATTCACTCTTGACTTAAAGACTCCCAGGTTGTATTCTGTTGTTATTCTATTGTTTTGGTCTTCTGCCATAATTGTCTATTAGTTGTCATCTGGTCATCCTCTTTA
The DNA here is from genome assembly GCA_947386135.1 of Melanchra persicariae. Taxonomy (NCBI): domain Eukaryota; kingdom Metazoa; phylum Arthropoda; class Insecta; order Lepidoptera; family Noctuidae; genus Melanchra; species Melanchra persicariae. The sequence continues at coordinate 11,420,307 of OX376667.1, read as the reverse complement.
TAGACATATCATGATCAACCCTATACCCCTTGGTAAGACTGCTGTCATAAGCCCTCGCTTCCACAAATGCCAGCCAGACCCAACAGCTTAACGTGTTTTCCAGGCACCCATCTACGTACCGGTCGGCAAACATTGCTCAACTTTAAAGATCAAAATCAAAATCAAAATCAAAATCAAAAGTCATTTATTCAAATGAGGCTGAGAGCCAGCACTTTTTGAACGTCATATTTTACATAAAGACAGTCCCCCAAAACGCCCACCCGTCACCACTTCCTAGTGTTTTAGCTGGGAAGAAGAAGTGGCGCAACAAACTCCCCAGCAACACATCTGTCTGTTACGTTTTAAGAACTTCAATTTATTAAACAATAGTACGCAAAGTATTTTAAGACACGAACAAAAAATAAATATGTATCCAACAAAAAAATTATATGAACTCATATAACCTGTCATAAGCTAACTAATAGAGAAAGAAAGAACATGATAAAATTACATTGATAAAATTACATTGTCTTGCGTTCAACACTGCGACCAACTATTCTTATCGTCTAAATAGTCATTAATAGAATAGTATGCCTTTGAACAAAGGTTAGATTTAACTTTAGATTTAAATGAGTTAAAAGCAGGTCAAGAAAAGAAAGTGGAAGTTTATTGTAGAAGCGGATACCGAGCCCCACAAATGAGTCATGGACCTTACGAAGTCGGTGTGAAGGAGCATGTAGCTTGTGCTTGTTTCTGGTATTAAAGTTGTGGATGTCGCTCGTTTTAGTATATAAGTGTATATTTTGCCTAATATATAAAATGTTTGCAAAAATGAATTGAGATGCTACCGTGAGAATTCCAATATCTTTAAAAAGTTCTCTTAATGAAACTCTTGACCCTAGCTGATATATTGCTCGCACAGCACGTTTTTGCAAAACAAATATATTTTGTATATCAGCAGCTTTTCCCCACAATAGAATACCATAGGACATAACGCTATGGAAATAACTAAAATAGACTAACCGAGCTGTGTCAACGTCAGTATACTGTCTAACTTTTCTGACGGCGAATGCGGCAGAGCTGAGCCTTCCCGATAAGCTTGATATATGTGGGCCCCATTGAAGTTTGGAATCAACAGTTATGCCCAAAAATACTGCCGAGTCCTACAGTTTCAAGCACCTCGCCACTTAAAACGACATTGGGTCCTAAATTTCTAACATTTGGCAAAGCAAACTTTATACATTTTGTTTTCTTGGCATTTAGAACTAGATTATTTGTCGTAAACCAATCCGTAACCAATGAGAGAGCGCTGTTTACGTTATCGAAATCTTGTCTATTCCTATCTACCTTAAAGATAAGAGAGGTATCATCCGCAAACAATACCACATCACAGATACGCTTTAAGAAAAATGGTAAATCGTTTATGTAAACCAGAAACAAGAATGGACCCAGTATTGAGCCTTGAGGCACACCAAAATGCACTGGTAGCCCGGAAGACTTCACACCATTTACATCAACACATTGAAATCGATCGCCACCACATGGTTCGATCGAATCGATCGAACCATGTGGTGGTTATAATTAAGCCATAAGCTCCTCATCTTTCTCACAGTCCATTCATGGTGAACATAATGTCACATCTACAAATAAATCTTAGTCTATGCGAACGAAATTCACTAAGCGTCGACCTTGGGGAAGCGACTCGCATCCCGTTTCCTCACACAGGAAATGAGCAGAGCTTTGACGGCCAGACGCCGACCGAAGTATGGAGGCACACCACGGCTGTGTACGTACGCAGATTCATAGCCAATATTTTGATACTGATGTTGGGAACGAAATGCTTTTTGACTTTGGGTTTAGGAGTTGAGGAAATTTTAAGATCTAGAAAATATGTGAATAGAGTCATCATTACTGATTCGATCACGCAAGGAACTTTTCGACCCCATTGACCATCTGTTCTGCATGCAATGTGCTGCCTACTGCCAATTTGGTAAGGCGATCCTTTGGGCTTGTCGGTACCTTGGTTCTCTTGCGGATATCATCATTACTGATTCGATCACGCAAGGAACTTTTCGACCCCATCGCCCATCTGATCTGCAAGCAATGTGAGTTTATAATATTGTACTCTTTTAACAAGTGTACCCCATACCTAACAGCTCTTACTGCAAACGTACAGAGCTCATAAATTACCGAAGGTTTACCGTACGAATTGTTTTCTATTAAATTTTCAACAACTAATAACTATTCGTTTCATTGTTGTACAGTTTTGGTCAGTTTGCCTGAGTTTTGAATAATGGACGACATGAAGTGAAATACAACGTTGTTATGTATTGGGATGCGAGTTTATTTATTGTTTGTTTGTCTAGGGTTGAATTAAATAAATTAATTAGCTAAATTCGGCAGGCTTAATCATTCGAGTATCCATTTCTATGGTAGACACCAGATTAATGGTGCATAACGGTCATTGACCCACATACATTTATTGACTGACAAATAAAGACATAAAGCTGTCCTGAATCGACTTCCATCGTAATCCTTAACGTTCTCTGGGAATAAAAAACGATTCATAATTTATTGTTCGGGTATCTACGAAGAGATATTAGGGAAAGGTCAATGTACTTTATTGGAAGTAGGTATATCTGGTGCTTATCATATCGACATTAAGAAAAAATCGGCCAAGTGCGAGCCGAACTCGCACGCAGTGTTCCCAACGATTTAGTTACCTTCAAATTTCTTGCTTATTTCCAACCGTAGCCTTCTCAGTATATAACTATTATCTGTTTCTTTTTTTAAAAATTTAGGACACATTAAGATGGGAAACGATACATTTTTAATTATTGACTTAATTAACTTTAAACCTTTTTGAACTACAATAATTTAATTTGATATATCGCACGCTTTACACATTGAAAACTTTTTTTTATTTTCCCACAAAAGTGACCCAAAATTCAAAATTTGTTTATTTATGTTCCGCGTCAGTCATTGGTTCACAGAAGTTCATATGTGTTTTCAACAGAATCGGTCCAGTAGATTCTGAGTGATTCAGTTGAAAGCGATTGATTCTTAACTGTGATCTGTCAGATAGACAGCCGACACGAGTAATCTTATAAGGATTTTGTTTTCTCAAACGGACATTGGGAACCCTAATCGAAATAGTTAAATTTACTTTTTATGGCGTACAAATATAATTTCATAGTTAAATATAACTGAAAAATATCGCATTTATAATAAGACATATTTCCTAACAATAAATGTATTGGCTGGACAAGTGAATCGAATAGCAGTGACATACATTTTGAATTCACTTCCAACTAGACCTCAATATTCTGGGAAACTGAAATTGGATTCTGTCTGTAGATTTGTTCAATTCTCAAAAGCTTGAGTTGAATCGTTGTCAGATAATCGACCTTCCAAGAATATATTATGTTGCAGTCAAAACTCTTAAGAGTTTTGACTGCAACATATATAAACTAGTTGATGTTTCATGGTGTCTTTTAGTGTATAAAATGTGCATTCAAATTTGGCATTCAATTTTGCTCGTGGCTAAATAATAACAGCTGCACGGGTCGATCTTCAAGGTTAAGCAACGCTTGCCAAGGTCGGTCTGTGGATGGGTGACCATCATAACAAACCTAGACTCCTCTGTGCCCCGGAAAGCACGTTAAGCCGCTGAAAAAAAATGACAGCCAGTACCAACGGCTTAACGTAGGTACTTTCCAAGGCACGAAGGTGTCTCGGTATGTTAAGATGGACACCTATCCATAGACCGACCTCAGCAAACGTTTACTACAGTAACTGGGGTAAAGAACAACTGAATACTATAGAGGTATGCGGTACAGAGTGTAAAGTCCCGCAAGCCTCCATTGAAAAGAGAGGATACTCCGACCGGACGGTTGTTGTGTCCAATGGGCAACTGCCCGATAGTTGATATTCGGGCTGTTGTACATGTTCATATCGTACGGAAACCTCTGATACCGTGATACAGGATTTCATTAGTAGTTAGCGTCAAACTTCATAATAGACGATGAAGAAAAAATATTATTTTGAATCAAAAACTCAACAGCAACAAAAAACTAGTTTCAAACAAGATCATTTTTTAAAAACTTTGGTGGAGTTTGCAAAAAAATTTGAGATTGAACTAAAATAATATGAATGACATTATACTTACTTACATAATATAATATTTGTATAAACTAACATAATAAATAAGTAATTCTACTACCAATACTATAGTTCAGGATTTTAGTTTAGTTTTATCATTTTGTATGTAATGTCAGAGTGCCAATTTTATTCATTTTCAAGCAACGTTCTCATTAGTATCTCAGTGGCAGTCCATTAAAAATGTATGAAGAATTAGGTTTTTTTTTATAATTAGCGACTGAGATGCAAATGTGAAGGTTACTTTAAAATTTGTTAATTGGCCCTCAGTTCTGTGACAATATTTACTGTCACGGAACTGACATTCATACAAAAAAAATTTTTTTTCTTTCTTTCTTCTTTTACATACACGAATAAACTACATGGGATATTTGGAATGCATGAAGGAGCCTCCTCGAGTAGCGCAATTTGTTCCATCAGACACTCAACTGAACCGAGCGCTCGGCGCATCCTGGACAGTCTCACCTAACACCTTATAAGACTGGCCAATCCTTCCCTTGCGGTGGTAGGGCTAACACCCGCCTGGTTCGCGATCACCCTCCCACCGGAGTGCGGCGTCAAGCAGCGTGCTGTTTCCGCGTGGGAGTACCAGTGCCTCAAGGCACGCTCGCTTCATCATGGACCTCATCTATTGCTTACCATCAGGCGTGATCGAGGTCAAAAGCTAGCCCATCCAAAAAAAAAAAAGCTACTGTTCTTTAGGGTAGTCGGATTAAATGAAATTACGAAACAACATTCAGAATCAGTAGTTCAGAGCACCGCTTTACACCATCTCAAAGATCCCTAATTAAGTTCCAAGAGAACTGTTTAACTTGTATTAAATACCTATGTACCGTGTTACGTTACACAAGTTTGACTCATAAGTAAGTTTTAAGTACTGTCAAAGTAGTTTGCTTTGACTTGATGTAAGTTAGCTGAAGTAAATACTTGGGATTTGACTTAGTGAGAGGCTCGTGTAAATGGAACTGGGCACTTAATTGTTGGTGAGCTGGCAGTAGATTTAAATAGCTGTTTTTTTGGTAGCGATTCATGAATTTTTTCCGATTAGAAAAACATTACCAACCTTTTTTTGACTGATATTGTGATACTTACAACTAACGCATTGAATTAATTTTTTTATCACAATTTTAACGCTTGCTTGAGTTAACTACGGATCAAAAACTCACCTTAGAAGAAAAATTAGAATAAAGGCAAATTTATCATGATCAGTAACAAAAACCAAGAAACCAAAATCGTGACATAAATTCAACCGAAGTCCATCCAAATCTACCGTGAATTCATCATTAGTGAACATAAAGAGAAAGTTTATTCGCAATATTAATATTCAAGTTTTCAAATACCTACAGTGATATAAAACTTATAGATACTAAATACAAACTAGTAGAAAATATAATAACGGAGTATAAAAGGGAGGGGAAGAACTCATAGGGCATCGAAAAATTCGTCCACTGGACATTGCTGTCATTTGTTGACTACGATTTCTAAATCACTGTCGCACAACCCTAATGAACTGTTAAAATTAGACACCTACTAGGCTCGCATAAACACATAGCGATGCACTGAATAAAACAACTCGAAAACCAACCTTCAATGAACATGGCGCGGACCTCGAGCCCGTGTTCAATCGCTCCCTCGTGTCAATAATGTAAAAATAAATTAATTTGCATGCGAGTTGCTCGCAGGTAGAAACGTGACCTAATAGAATGAAAGAAAAATACAATAATGGCTAGTTTACACAGTGTGAGTTGCTAACTAGATAGTAAATAGTCCTCCTGACCGATTTCGGCCATGGCGGCCAATCTCAACGGAGACTAGCCATCCGATCCGCCGATGCGCGGGACATATTATAGTGCACAAGTGTTTGCGCAAACACAGGTGCACTCCCTCTTCCATCACTCTCATATTCCGATGGAACGGCAACCCGACACGACCGGAGAGAGATCTGGCGCAGGACCAACGGCTTAACGTGCTCCGAGGCACGGGGGTGTCACACCACCAACTTCCAAACTCCGGGCAGTCACAGAGAAATTCGTAATGCAAAAATCCAATGACACTTTTTTTTGCCCGACCTGGGAATCGAACCCAGGACTCCACACTCGGCAGTCGCGGTTGCGAACGCGAGACCAACGGAGCAGTTAACTGACTGACTGACAGTGATCTGACAGATAGTAGACAGTTACTCGGATCGTCTACTAGTATACCAGGTACACTCGTCGAGTCCGACGACGAGATCGCAAAGAATTAGGAAAGCTGTAGGGAAACCAGCACCCTTAGAATAAACAAATACAGACTGTGTTCCGTATACCGACCTCGCCGCCGAGGTCCGTCGCGACGACCCATTCAAAACCCTCCCCGACTTTTGCCTAACGAGCCAGCCCGTGCCGCTGAGCCTTTAGCTTTAATAACCCCTAATTAATGAAACGACCCAGCCTGATTGTCCCTTGCTGTCCCTAACTGACGCCGCTAAGCCGAGGTCGTATTCCACAGGGAATGCCCTTAGCGAGCGGTCAGTAGTTTTTAGCTTGTAGCTAGTTTTGTTGCCTCGGCTGGGGGCCTAAAATTCATTGGGTATGATTTAAGCTATCGCCAATTTTATTCGTTTTGAATTTCTTTAATAATAGGGTTTGTCCTCAAAATAGTGGATCTGTCACCAAAATGTAGTTGCCAAATAATTGTAAAAAGCAATTCCATAATAAATCACATGTAATCCTCGGGATATATTGTCAAGTATCAAATAAATAGGTTGGGATTTATTATAAAACGGGAAGTAAACCATATTACGGGATGGATTAAAAAAAATAACCACGAAGGTGATGGCGGGGTCTGTTCGCTCGCTACGCTCGCTCACTTGACCCCGCCATCCCCTTCTAACCTAACCTGTCCGAGTCGGGGTGCCCTAAGCTCCTTGTGCCCTATGTTCGAATATTAATATTTGGTGACAGATCTACCATTCTGAGCACCAAGCTATTATTTAAGTAATAAAACTATTATTATAAGAACGAAGTTTATATTCATGTAATGCACTACAATTTTATTGGTAATCCATCTCATATTTTACACATTATATTAACAATAATTTGGTAATTCATACCTGGGAACACTCTTTGTTTATCTGAGAACGAAAATATTTCGTGGCGATAGATCTATTTATTAGGTGATACAACTTGATGACAAATATAAATTTTGGTGACAAAAAATATAGTTCCCAAATTCATTTGAGGCCACCACAGGTTAGTCCGGTTAAGCAGTTGATATCCCAAGTGTGTTAACTTGCTAGTGGTCATACCTAAAAAAAAAATACTAGTATGCCAGCAGCTGGCTTTTGATGTCCACACGGTGATTGTATCTGCCCAGTCTCTTGCGACGTGCAGCAATAAAAAATACAGGTTCCGCTCGCAGCAGCCTGGCTGACACTGGTGAGCTACTGCCGAACGCGTCCGAACGATGCGAGTGATGCCCGAGCTGCCGCCATGTGCGAGTGTCAGGCGAGCAGGCAGTGAAAACAAAAAATGTTGAAGTAACTCGGATGCGAGATAAGTGTCCAACTCGCACGTGGCAGTAACTCGTAAGACACGTCCATACGATGCGAATTACTGCACTGCAGCTACTCGGTAGGCTGACTCGCACGCTAGCTTGCACTTTGTAAACTAGCCATAAGGTTATTTGGCAAAAGAATGATGATTATGATGGTAATAACAGTAGGAATAACAACCAAAACAGTGACAAAACTTCAACCGAAACTCATACAAATCTACCGGGAATTCATCATTAACTACCATTTTCAAAGCGTTGTCCCACTAAGTCTAATGAACCGTTAACATTAGGTACTAGGCTCGTATAAACACATAGCGATGTACTGAACACAGCTTTCCGACAGCCTGTCGAAGCACATAACACGGTCGAAGGCACAAGAACACACGCGCACCTGATGTGTGTCACTCTCGATAGATGTCGCTGTTCGTGCGATATACGAATGTTGATACCGAACTAGGATTTGATTAGCTGTATGGACGGATGGGTTTGCGTTTCTGTTTTGTTTGTTTGTTTTTGAGATTCACTTTTTCTTTTTTTTTTGAAGCTATAATGTTAAAAGCTGCTTAGTCCGTTAAATTAAACTTATTAACTTTCCCTATAACTCACTGTTCCGTATGGTGTCGGACGTAAAATAATAGCACCATCCCATCACTTCCCGTGGGTGTTATAAGACGCGACTAGGGGACTCACCAGAGAATGGGTAGCAGCATTCTCTGTACATTGCAACAGCTACACTGCGATCGCCAACCCGCCTGCCAAGCGTGTCGATTATGGCAAAACCCCCCCTTTTGGGAGAGGCCTATGTCCAGCAGTGGTCGTGGACGTCTTTCGGCTCATATGATCATAGTACCTCATTATAAATTCCTAGTAAAAAAAAAACCGAAAATTATTTATTATTTATCTGTTTGCCCATTTATTTTACTTTGGTTTTAAGCCATTTCCTCGGCATTTTAAATGAAGCAATGAAGATAAGAGGAGCAATTCTCATATTTTTAAGGAGCCTTTTTTTTTTTTTTTTTTTTTTATAGGATGGGAAATCATCAAATGACCCCTCCCGCTCTGGGTGGAGCGGCAGGGAGTGTCAGACTTTTACTGACTAAAACCCACCCTTTAGTCCTCCTAGTGCCTTTCTTCCCAGGGCCGCGGTAACTCTTTCGAACATATTCCGCAACCCTGGCAGGCTCTGGCCCTGGCGGGCCCCGTCTCCGTTGCTGACTGCTCTTTCCGGCGCGTTCGGAGTGAAACGCGCCGTCGACTCTGGCCTGACCTGATCGGACAGCGAGCTACCCATTGCTCGCTGTCCGCAGGCGTCAGTCACTGCGCCTTGCTCAGGAGCGTCAGTTCCTGAGAGGCGCAGCGTTTTACGAATACGATAAACGTTAAATACGAAACGTTTTACGAATACGAAAGGCGATACGAATGCCTTGGCATTCGTATCGCAAACTGTCAAAAATGTTGACATTGATTGTCGTTGAGATGATATGGCGACTTGAACTTGAACGATTTTTAGTACGAGAATTGTAAAGGGGATTTTTTTTCATTGTGTTCACAAGTGGTTTTCACGTTCTCTTATTTTTTCGCTTTTCTAATAAATAGTTAAATCAAGTTGGGAACTATTCATTGAATACAATAATAATTGAATGCATATATTATAAGCACGAATGGTTAATTTTTGATGACCATTTTCACATCTTTATCTCAAAATATCTCGGCAACGTGTAACTTTAGGCCTCCATATTGCCAACCTTTTTTGTTTGTTTAAGGGCCAATTTCACCACTGAAACTGAACGCGATCAGCGAATAAACCACGTTTATGAGCTGTCAGTGTCACTATTTTTCTATGGAATATTGACGCTGACAGCTCTTGAACGCAGTTTAGATGTACTGATCGCGTTCAGGTTCATTGGTGAAATCCGCTCATAGTGTCTTTCTGCACGGTATAAACACGCATACATTATGCGGGTTTGTACCGTGCACCGCAAATTTGGAAAAAAAAAAAAATGGCGGCGGCTTTGCCAGCTCCCATAGAAAAATGTTCGAACCCCTTCGATTTGATGAATTGTAAAATGACAATACTGTTTTAAAAACTACAGAATTTACTGAAATCTCTGACAAAGCAAAGAAAATATAATATTCATTCGCACCTAAACATTCTGTATTCGATTACCAAAAGCTGTTTTTAGGAAAACAAACTAGATTCTCATATGACTCGCGTTAATAAAGACCATGTTGGACTGGACTGGAAGCCCAGGGGACGGCAAACATGCGGCATAGTGCGGTCAAATGAAAGGATTCAGTGGTACCTACTATTGTATGTAGTGAGTCGGGTTGATGCGAAATGGAGAATTGTGTTTTTGTCAACGATGGTTGTGTAGGTAAAATTAATATTAAGAATTTATTTTAAAAAAGAAATGGTTTTTGTAATTTTGTTGTTGTAATTTTGTTTTTGTAATTTTGTTGTTGTAATTTTTAACTCTATTTGGAAAAGATAATAAATGCATTTTAAATAGGTGCCAAATTGCAATGGCAACAAATGCCAATGCTTCGCTGTTGCTCAATAAAATTAAAAATACTACATTCTTCCTGGGTAAAGAATTCAATTTATTTCCTATATTTTAGTGACTTTTGAAAATTTATATAGCCTTTGTCACTACCACAATAATAATTCTGAGAAATTCAACGACACCTCATATGTCAAAATCCGTTCGGCCGTTTGGGCTGTCTGCATGCCACAGAAATGGAGTACACTCGAAAAACATTACCCTCCTTCTGACGCAGTCGGGTAATAACGCTAAATTTCGATCAAGAACTCAACCTACTCGTAAATCTTTGAGAAGATCACTATAATGTCAGACATAATAAACAAACCAAAATCTAGAAAACACAATCATAAAGGCTAACCATGCCTTTTTTTTTTTTTTTTTTGTGGATGGGAAATCATCAAATGCATGCATGCAGATGCGGCAGGGAGTGTCAGACTTCTACTGACTAAAACCCACCCATGCTCCTCCTAGTGCCTTTTACGTTCCAGGGCCGCGGTAACTCTTTCGAACAAAATCCGCAACCCTGGAGGCTAACCATGCCTTCAATTAATATTTGTGAGACTTCTCAAAGCCTGCAATCTCGTCAACTCGTAAATCAGTCATCATTTTAACTCCGGGTCTCGTTTGGACCAGGTCCAAAGTGAGACTGTTAATTGATTAGAGGATCAGATTAGTCCAATTGTCTTGGTCAATGGACCAAAGTTTCCGAAACGAGATGGATTTATTTGGGTCACGGTCGATTGGCGTTTACAACTAAGGGGTGAAAAGGCATTCGTTAACACGTTTTAGAGTATTTCAAGTGTATTATTTGGTCAAGTGTCTTCGACAATTTTCGGCTACTATTTGGAGTAGTTGTTAACATTGATTTGAGTTATTATTGACTACTTTCTCATTTAATTTTAAGCGATAATGTGGTAGAAAATGGAACACGCTTGCTTAAGGTTGCTTTTCCACTAGAGATGTGTGTGAGGATGCGTAGCGTTTTTGAGTAATCATTAATTATTGTTATAATATAGTTAATAATTACAAGAAATCTCTAAGTAAACCTTTGCAGTACTTGGCTGCATTTAGTTAAACTGGAAGCCTATCACAATAGAGTCACCGCGGCCCTGGAACGCAAAGGGCACTTGGAGGAGCACGGATCGGTTTTAGTTAGTAAGAGTCTGACACTCGCTCCCGCTCCACGCTGAGCGGAAGAAGTCATTTGATGATTGAAGTCATTGATGCCAACCATAAGAAAAACCCCAACGTGGTGGGGGGCATAAGGCTAGGCAGATTGATTTATTTGAGTAATAATTAATTATTGTTATTATAGTGTAGTTAATAATTACAAGTAACCCCTAACTAAACTTTTGCTTGATTGGTTCTTGATTTGATAACTTATCGCCTCTTTGACTGTTAAGTTTGTTCATTGTTAACAGATTCCAATAAGTTACCCCATTTACAAAGCTAAAAATATAGGTACTCTGTCCATTCGCAGTTCAGAATTTCAAAAGGCGTCTCCTTTGGTTATTTTTTTGTCATTTGATATTATTTTGTTCAGTATTTCACCATCAAGCTATACATAAAGTTTAGAGCTTCTTAATTTACATAAATAATCATCCACTTTTCGATTCAACCAACATATTGAATATTTTTGAAGAGAAAACTTCTTTAGCGGCGTTGTGCACTTTTTGAGATCGGTAAAAATGTTAAACTCGCAAGGACAACTGACCTGATCGAAACTTTGTAAGACGGATAATGTGATATGTAATATAAATTGTCATGTTTGTGTACGATAGCGCAATAAATGAATATTGTATTTAATCACATAAATGATAGTACTTTTATACTGATAAATAAAGCAATTCGTGCGAAATTATTTTCTAACCATTCCAAAATATTCAAAAATGCACAACGTTAATGTTCAAGTTTTCACTTCTGCCGGCACTCCCGGAGTGCAACTCGTTGTTTTTTTAGTCAATGATATCTCACTGCTGTGCGACGGCCTCCCCTCCCTCAAGTCTTACCAAGAACTCTTCTCCGGCGCCTCCTCGGACCAGCTCATGCGGTATATGTGTGTTTTAGTAATAAAATCTGAGTTGAAAATAAATATAACCCATACTTCACAAAGTTATAATATGCCCACTTTTCCTACATGGTGTGCCAATACCATCATAGTTCCGTCAGAGGAGTGAGACGGAGTTACACAGAAAGAATATCGCTTTTCCACTTTCGCAACAGAATTATACAAGATGGCCATAGCCAGCTACACGTGGCACATTGTAGTAAGTAGCTGGTAGGTAAGTAACCAAAAAGTTTCTCCCAGAAATAACTCGACTCAAAGGCGTCATTATTCAAATAAAAGTTTGGGACGGAGTCAATTGTGTATCTCTACGTGACGAACGGAGTTAGTTTCGGATTTCTGTACAAAAACGTCTTGATTGACAGTATTGAGATGATTTGGATATTTTCTCGGGGTAGGGAAAGTTATACAAGTAGAATTGATTGTTCTGAAACTGTAGGTATGAATTTTTGCGTTTCGGAAATAATTGTGCCTACTTTGTATGTCTTAAAAAGACCGAAAGACTGCCAAATGATAGCCGAAGTGCGGCTACACCTAGTTTTAGCCGGCTAGAACTAGGCGCAGCCCGGCTACAACTAGTTCTAACCTAACCTCAAAACATTTTAAAGTTCCTATTTCTGTGAGGTTTAAAAAAAAATCCGAGTCGGGGTGCCCAATGACCGGTTAGTTGTAGCCGGCTAAAACTAGGTGTAGCCGCACTTCGGCTATTAGCCGTAACATATACATGTATGTATGTTCCACTCTAGCGCCTAGACTTCAAAACCGATTTTAATGAATGTGGAATCGTAAAAATGTTGCAATTAACGTAGGTTAAATACATTTTTACTGAATTTAATATGCGAGAAAATATACGTAACTTCCTGATACTTAAAAAAATAATTGAGAGAATTATGACACGCAAGGTATTCAAAAAAAGGGCTTGCGTAGCACATTACAAATATGTATATTTTATTTAAACATATTTATTTAATTAGACAATATGGCAATATTTTCTCAGTAAATGGTTAAATTGTTAACAAATAAGCGAAACTGATTAATAGGTACTAATCTATAAATATAATATATCTGTAGAAAAGTCGTTTTTGTAATTGAAAATACTTTCAAACAAAATAGCCAGGATATCTATCAGAACCCATTTCCAGCATTTTTGTCTGTTTGTCTCTTTAGTTTTGCAAGTATCACGTAAAAAGTATCTAAGCACAATTTGAATGGATATAAGTTTATATACATTAAAATTCTGCGTAACTCTAAGTACAACTAAGTTTTTGTTTCATCCCAATCAGTTACCACTATCAAATCATATATTTGACGGAATATCAGAATGGGCAGCGGAGCGATCTTTGTGATAGTCATCCATCATGGGCGTGTTGTAGAAGAAACGTTGAAATAATAGCACGTTTGTGATTCTTAACAGTCCCTCGTTTCATTCGATTACATTTGTAAACAAAATATACGGGCAAACACAAGATGAAACTAGATTACGAGCCAATAGGTTAGCACGCGTGCACTTCGTACGCTGTCTGTCAAAAGAATGCCAGCTGTCACGGCGTAGACGCAAACTTGCTACCCTATTCGGGGTTACCCGCTCATATTTTATAAATCGCCATTTATATTCGACCAATTGAAATAAATCACCATTTTAATTTTGAATTTAACAATAATTACTATTCAACCAAATAACACAATCAGTCTCTCATCTTAAGTCTTGGATTTACTTTTAATTTAGCTGCGCGCCGTCACGGCCGTCCTGCATCTTCACACGTCCTCGTGTGTATTGCTCTCATCTTCACTATCGACGGTCAAACAGAAAGACACAATGATTAACATTATTCTCCACTCGGTCACCCTGACTCATATTTAAAGCAATACTTATAAGGCACCTAAATCTGATTACTTATCATTTTCAATACTAGTGATAACCAAATATCTCAGATAACACATCTCAGTGCCACCACAGCAAGTTAGTGCCAACCAAGCTGTTCGATGTCATACAGTTTGGTTGGCGCCACACAGGCTCGTCAATACCACACAGGCTAGTCAGTGCCACACAGGCTAGTCAATGCCACACAGGCTAGTCAATGCCACACAAGCGAATCAATGCCACACAGTCTAGTCAATGCTACACAGGTCAGTCAATGCCACACAGGCTAGTCAATGCCACACAAGCGAATCAATGCCACACAGTCTAGTCAATGCCACACAGGTCAGCCAATGCTACTCAGACTAGTCAATGCCACACAGGCTAGTCAACGCCACACAGGCCAGTCAACGCCACACTGGCTATTGCCACACAGGCTGGAGCCACATAGGCTATTTCCACATAGGCTATTGCCACACAGGCTGGTGCCACACAGACTGGTGCCACACAGGCTAATGCCACAAAGGCTATTGCCACACAGGCTGGTACCACACAGGCTAATGCCACACAGGCTGGTGCCACACAGGCTAGTACCAAACAAACTGGTGCCACACAGGCTAGTGCCACACAGGCTTGCGCCACACAGGCTATTGCCACACAGGCTATTGCCACACAGGCTGATGCCACACAGGCTATTGCCACACAGGCTGGTGCCACACAGGCTGGTGCCACACAGGCTAGTGCCACACAGGCTAGTGCCACACAGGCTAGTGCCACACAGGCTAGTGCCACACAGGCTATTGCCACACAGGCTATCGCCACACAGGCTGGTGCCACACAGGCTATTGCCACACAGGCTATCGCCACACAGGCTGGTGCCACACAGGCTATTGCCACACAGGCTCTTGCCACACAGGCTCTTGCCACACAGGCTCTTGCCACACAGGCTCTTGCCACACAGGCTATTGCCACACAGGCTATTGTCACACAGGCTGGTGCCACACAGGCTATTGCCACACAGGCTGGTGCCACACAGGCTATTGCCACACAGGCTATCGCCACACAGGCTGGTGCCACACAGGCTATTGCCACACAGGCTCTTGCCACACAGGCTCTTGCCACACAGGCTCTTGCCACACAGGCTCTTGCCACACAGGCTCTTGCCACACAGGCTCTTGCCACACAGGCTCTTGCCACACAGGCTATTGTGACCAATGGTTAATATTAGCAAAGGCCTTCACAGTAAACAAGTAAATCCAGCTGCACAACTCACCTGCGCCGTTATCGGCACATTCTGACTCTACACTATTAGTAGGCCTTCAAACCTATGTACGTTCAACTCCAATGGAACGTAGCAATCTGGCATAGGTCGTATTCGATCATGTGCATACTTATAGGTTCTACTCTATTATTAGAGCCTTCAGTAAATGCCTATCGCCACGTGTTTGTTACTCATAGGGTGCGGTCAGACCCATTGGCACCACCTGAGGTGCGTTCAAGATCTTCGAGTATGAGTAGACAAGCTATTCTTAACAAGATTTCGTTTTATCATCATTGTCTTCGACTAAGACATCTAATACACGAGAATACTTGGTGATCGGGAATCTTCCTCAATCTTGCACAATCATGAAGAGTTAAGCGCCTTTAGTCGGTACCTATCTAGGTAAATAACCCTTCGATGATCCTTCGATGATCCTTAAATGGACCGTTTAATTCAAGATTTTACGTACCTAATCTGGTTTCACGCATAATCTTCTAATAACATGAAATCGTTAACAGAAAACTAAATCTTTAGCTGCTTATGTACAATCAAATTGAGCTTTACCTTATACCACGCGTCGTTTTAAACCCTGTTATGAAATCTCAGGGACCTCATCTAATCGACTCCAGTACCTACATAACCAAACATCAATTATGGGTCTCGCAGTTTCTTAAATCAAACGCTCTACAGATGAAGTCTAACATTTTTGACGCATTATTTGCTGTCGTTGAATTCTACGGCAATTGTCTACAAACTAATGTTGGTCAGTCAGTTAGTCGTTTGAGAGTTCAAGAGCGGCTGTATATGACCTAATTGAAACAAATGCGGTTTGATTCAAGATTCGTGATTACCAAGTCCGAAAACCGGTAAAAGTCACCAAACTCACAATAATTTGAATAAAGAAAATCAAAGACCAGGTATCTCATCACAGTCAACAGCTATCATATCATAGCTCAACACAACACAATTACTACACTCGCTCTTCCCCATGGGAATAATATCAAGTAAGTTTTATTTTGTACGACAAAGAACTACCGCAACCCTGTTACAGACTCCTTCGTCTGTATCACTCTGGGATACTGCTACGATACTCTAGAACAGTCACTGACACACAGAACTCAGAACCTGTTCACATAAACTAAATTGCCACTAACTCGTCATCTACTTCACAACATCTATTGGTACTTTGCCTCGGGTGTCTTCTTCTCCATAAAGAGATTTTAAAACATGCCGACCGATAAGCTATGCACATTGGAGCTTCCAAAAAGATACAATGTTTGCGTTAAACGTTCATGTGAAGGAGCTACGTTCACGAATTACTCTACGTTAATCTACGAACATCACGGTCATAACTGCACTGTTCAATTTGAATTAATAAATTTTATTTTAATCTCACCCGTATTAACTCACATACCGGGTAGGCAAACCAGTAGTGAGAATGGAAAAATCTATTTAGAAATTTTAATAGCATGATTTCTCTATGCCTGTAAACCTTTAATCATTGTCATTAAAATCAAGTTGCTGTTCATGATGGTTTACTTACTATCGAAATAAACTGTTGGAAAACGTACGTAAATGTAAACGTATGTAAGGAAAACTGTCGCCGACACTTTAGTACATAAGCCTGGGTCCAATTTTTCACCAAAAACGTCTAAGTCGGAACATGACCTTATGGCAACCTTGCCATGCACTATCTCATTCTAAAGTTTCGCACTGAACAAAATGTTGAAACTATTACCGCCAATGGGAAAACTAAGTACTCGCTTTGTATTAAGTATGTCAAAATAACCTTGCACTATCAAACCAACCACTGAATACATATGAAGAATTTGGAAACTTTTAAACTCACAATACAAATAAAATGGGAGCGACTCACCCAGTTCCAGACAGCTTTGAACGTTTTTACACCCCACAGATGTTGACAAGATGCTCGGCTACTGCAGTCTGCAAACTGGTTGTTGACCTTTGGTTTGTCACGCTCAGAACTGCTCAGAAGTTACAGCTGCTCAGCAGTTATAGCAGCATGCGAACCGCTAGCCTCTTGCTAACTTCATCCACCGCAATACGATATCTGAAAACTGAGAAACACTACGAGAGCACAAGTTCTATCAAAGCTGTGGCTGAAAATAGAGCTTTCAGGTAGTAGTAGAAGTCAATAAATAAAGTCAATAAATCGAAAACTAAACAAAACATTGGCACAAGAAAAGAGGCCCACGCCCAGCAGTGGGCAAAGCCCGGGCAATGGAAGGTAATGATAAATCAAAACATGGCTTTTGCGAATAACACAGTTTTCAGAAAAAGCGTTAGGTGGGTACGGTATTGAGACTATAGCGTTTTATTGTCCCATGGAGGTATTTACGCCACTATATTCCCAACAACAATAACACTAAACAATCAAGTCTATTACTCAAATAGCGATAGCAAAATAATATCGCTTCATGAGCATTATATAGAGCATCGCTTAACCAGTCAACGTCAAAGCTATAGCGCTTAAACTACTACTACACTAAAGCGATAGCCAACACGACAATAACAACCTCACTTTAGCGTAGAGCAATAAAACGACAAGTCTACTGTCAAATATCGATTGTCGTCAATCATGAGACCGTAACCCTCTGTGAGTCAGTCTCCACAGCATAAAAATGTTCACCCGTAAACAAACAGAAAAATGTTAACTAACTAGCACCTCACCTCCACAGCAATAACTAAACGAAAATGGCTCACCAGATTGTCGTGAATATCCCCACACACTTCTCCTTGACCTGGCCAGTTGCTGTGAAGTTGCTTGCCTCCGTTTTAGACTGGTTTTCCATTGTTCAGGTTGATGAGGGTAGTCGCATAAAACTCGAAAAAAAGAAATCTTGACCTCGTAATTTTCCTTGAATTTTTCCTACGTTGAACCCAGATAGGTTATCTACGACAGGCATGAAGGCACGAAGCTTTTCAGCGCCTTACTAATGGTCAAAAATAAGCTGCACTGCACAATACTGCATCCTCGACGCAACATACCACCGTGATACCGCACTATGATCGGGCGTCAAACTTGGGTTTAACGGATCAAATTTCAGGGCACTTCACGGCACACATTGAGTTTTTAACTTCTGGATTAGCGTACGCGTTTCAAAAAGAACCGCAATTTTCACTATCACTGTCACTATGTGTTTTGCATTTCAAAACGTAACGCCTCGTATTTCACTAGTATTGTCACGAATTTCCTTGTGGGCCATGTGGGTTACATCCCACGCCTGATGACGGAATATCAGAATGGGCAGCGGAGCGATCTTTGTGATAGTCATCCATCATGGGCGTGTTGTAGAAGAAACGTTGAAATAATAGCACGTTTGTGATTCTTAACAGTCCCTCGTTTCATTCGATTACATTTGTAAACAAAATATACGGGCAAACACAAGATGAAACTAGATTACGAGCCAATAGGTTAGCACGCGTGCACTTCGTACGCTGTCTGTCAAAAGAATGCCAGCTGTCACGGCGTAGACGCAAACTTGCTACCCTATTCGGGGTTACCCGCTCATATTTTATAAATCGCCATTTATATTCGACCAATTGAAATAAATCACCATTTTAATTTTGAATTTAACAATAATTACTATTCAACCAAATAACACAATCAGTCTCTCATCTTAAGTCTTGGATTTACTTTTAATTTAGCTGCGCGCCGTCATATTCATGAATTTAAAATGTTCAAGCATAAACTAATTTTTACAACGTAACGCAACTACGTAACGCAATGCCATCTATTGACAAAAATGGGGTACTAGGAGATTTGCGGGGCTTGACACCCTGTTCTGTATACCTTTGTACTGGTGACCGTTGACTATGAACATCAGCGTAATCTCCGTGCAGCTACTTCATCATGACGTCATCAACATCAGTACCTCTAGCTCTCGAGAAGCGAGTCATACAGCCAGCCAGTACTCATAGATTCCACGGGTATCCTGACCACCAGCATGTAGCGGATGCATATCCTGGTCAGCTTCCTTAGCTTCTATATCATAAACCTCATCAGTGATCTTGGCACACCGCGCTGGACCTTCGGCCAGTCACATTTAGAGCCTTGAAGAACCTCTCCTGGTCAGCGCCAGCAGTCAACCACGTTGCACACCGGATCCGCTGGAGCCTGCAGCATCATCCCGGTTTACTGGGACATCATCACCCCGCCTTACTGGGATATCATCTCAACCTTGGTTATCATCCAGTTCCTACTACCGTGAACTATGCGGGTTTTGTCTCACTGAAACCAGCCTTCTACTGGCCTGGCAATCATCACATGATGTACGGACGACTCATCCTGCTAACGACCTCCGGTCTCCGGCGGCGACTTATGTAGTGGCATCTATCCCGCCACACACTAATGTTATGAAGAGGTAAAGTTTGTGAGGTTGTAGGGGGTAATCTCTGGATCTCCTGAACCGATTTTGAAAATTATTTTTGTATATGATAGCCACATTCATGAGGAATGCTAGAACGGGAAACTCTTACGGGAAAGGGAAAAACGGGATATGCGCAAACGAAGTCGCGGGCGAAGTGCTAGTACTAACTAAAGACATGACGTCACAGAAATCCTGCATAATATATGCACGATAACAAAGTTTTTCGTACAATTTGAACATTCACAATAGCCCAAATATCAAACAGTTGCCCACTAGACACAACATGCGTCTGGTCGGAGGATCCTAGGATCACTATTCAATGGAGATTTGCGGACACCACGTTCCGCATACCTCTATATATCTAAAAATTACAGCCAGGACCAACGGCTAAACGTACTTTCTGAGGCACGGAGGAGTGTCGGTAAGACAGTCACCCATCCTATGAACGACCTCCGTAAGCGTTGCTTAACCGAAGAAATCGACAGCTTACAGCTGTAGACACACTCTGTTACGTAAACAGAAAGCATTAAGAATTTAATTTGCACTCACCCGTTACGTTTGAAGTGTTGATTTTGCATGTTCAATATAATAGAGAATTAGAGGTTGTCCACAAGTAAAATACTAGATGTTAAACAGGTGCAATGATTTGTAACTTCAAAGTTACTAAAACTCCGTGTCATCATAACAAATACAATTAATTTATTCCAATAAACAATCCCAACAGCAACTAATTAAATTAAATACAACCCATAAAACAACATAAAAGGCACTTCGTCTATCCATTTAACTAACTCCCTATCCAAATAGTTAATCCCTCGCAAACCCTGCTACCCTGGTAGAAAGAATCATACAATTACACACAACATTAGCTATAGTTTGTAATTTGTGATTCAAATGTGTGGGGCGACGGCGCGGGTAGGGTTGTCAATCGTTGGTACTCTAATTTCGAGTATTTTTTTATGCTATTTCTCGTACTTTATAATCTAAAATACAATATAATAGTACGATGAAATAATGTATTAAATTAAAAACAGGGACACGATACTTACAACAAACTAAAATATAGCATCAAAAATTCGTTCTCATCGCTGTCAGCTGGTAATGTGCCCAAGAGACTGGCGGCTTTGCCACGTTGTATTAATTATTATTGTATTGACTCTGACTTTTTATGAATTGATACAGTTTTGGTCACTCTAGCATGCACTGAGAGCCGTTTTGGTCATACGCAAAACGGTGGTAAGAAAAAACCGGCCACCAAGTGCGAGGGACTCCAGGTTTCTCTATCATAAACCGTCAAAATTGTATTGACACGGACAGACAGCGATTTACTAGGGTCCCTTCGAATTCGTAAATTTTTTTTTTTTTAAACAACGAAAGAGTTTGTAAAAATTAAAACAATATTAACAATAGTTTTCAAACCAATTTTAATATAGATATGGTATCAGAAAAGTATACTCAATTTGGCAACCCTATACAGGGGGCGTCAGTGCAAGGGGGCGACAGATGTGTTCGTTACTTCGTGTAAATCTGGGCCGGGTTTATTAATACGGGGTCGCGGTTCCGTGTCCTCTTGCTTGCGGTTCCTAAGGGGAGGAAAATGCTAAGTAGTTGTGTGGAAATGTTGCTACTTAGATCTTTACTGTGAGTAGGTATGTGGAAAATGTTTGGCAAACTATTTGGTCAAACGATTCAATGTTATTTAAACGCACCTGGAATACCAACTTGAGTGCGATAGCTGTATCATCGAATTTTGTTTCTTCGAAAACCTTTCAACGACATTTTTATACTGCGACGCCATGTTAAATAGACAGTCAAATAGACAGTCTTCTATTCACTTTCCCGAAAGATATCCAATTCACTATACCTTCTTCATAAAACTTATCTTTAACACTTCTTCTTCTTCTTTGTGTGGGTAGTAAGGTCTAACGACCCCACACACCCTAGTGTCAGAGTTTCTCAACCGCCTCAAGGGCCTCTGACATCATTATCTTTAACATTAATTTTCATAGTATAAAATTTCGGAAGTCGGTGTTTTTGGTTGCTTCCTCGTTATTTGATACCGACTTCCGAAATTAAAGTTATTTTGTACTTTGTAGTATTTTTTTTGGAAGTCGGTTTTTTTTTTGCGAAAATGTTTTTTATTTTCCACTTTTTAGTGGTACTCTACACCTAAAAACACCACTGGAAAGTCACACGGAAGAAAAAATATGCAATTTCGTATGAGTTTTCCACATATTTTTTCCAGCTATTTGAATTTAAAAAACAAACTGCTGAACCGATTTTAATAAAATTTCCTTTCACATAAAACAAAAAACGTTTCAAATTGGTTCATAAATGACAGAAATATGAGGTAACAAACACACAAAAAATAACAGTCTAATTAAGAACCTCCTCTTTTTTTTGAAGTCTGTTAAAAATAACACAAAGTCGCTATCGGCGTCTGTACACTTATATCTTTTATATTATTTTCAACGGATTTAACGGATCAATAGACAGAATGATTCAAGATAAAAGTTTAAATGTATAATTCGTCCCGAAATTCATACGGGAACTGAAAAATAGAATATGCGTGTACGAAATCGCTACAGCTAGTTCTAGTTCATAATAAAACTCAAGTCAAGTCAAACAACTCAAGTCAAAACGCATACACGAGCGAAAACCATTTGATTTATTATCATTCGGAACTCGTCGAACAGCACATTCCACTTGGGGCCCCACGTTGCAACGTCGTGAAAAAGGTCGCCCCTATTCTGATTAACGATTTGTTCTACCCCGTGTGGTGGACATAACATCACGTTTGTAATTCCGAAAGGTATAAGCAGACATTTTGGTCAGTTAAATGGTAAAGTCTCATAAATACAATGTGTCACAGAATAAACGCAATACCTCATAAGGTGTCATTGTACTCATCATTTTGACCAGTTTTTATTATAGAACCAACACTGAAATCGCGAAAAAAATTCAACCCCATACATTAAGTGCGCATAACTGAAGAAAGTACTGAACAACTGTTTTTTTTTCGCGAATGACCCCTTAGGAGGTATTGCGTTTATTCTGTTACACGTTGAATAGTAAAAGACGCGCCTGTTGCCGACAACTGTGACTGCTATGAGAAAATTCGTGATGGAGAGACAAAAACCCAATAACCCCTTTTCTTGCTGGGACCCTCACCAGGTCATCGGTCCGTCTTGTGGGAGGCCTTCCAACACTGCGTCTTCCAGTACACGGTCGCCACTCCAGAACATTTCGGCCCCATCAACCATCTGTTCTGCGAGCTATGCGCCCTGCCCACAGCCACTTCAGTTTGGCAATCCTTTGGGCTATGTCGGTTACCTGAGAGCTGTGGCGGAGAGCAATACTCCAAGTGTAAAACATTTTGTGCGGAGAACATGTTTTGTTGCCTGGTCATCCTCGGTACGCAGTGTACTTCATTTATGCTTTTATCTTCAATACCAATGTTACTAGCGATAAAATATTAGAAGCTTTTTGTTATACTAACACAATAAGGATCACTGTTGTCCGAATGAAATAAGTTTGAATTAATTTTAAATTCTGTTCCAAGGATTGTAATTAAGATTTTCAGCTGGCAATCACTCTTGCGACCACTAGATTGTTGAATATGAACAGTATGAGGATACCAGCCTGGTCCAAATCATCCGATGCCTTTCAATTTTTCGGTCGTCATCGGAAGATATCGGTTCAAGTAGTCAAGTACGCGCTCATTTTCTTTACGTTTGGTATGATCGGCCTAGTACGGTCGTCGACGTAAGTACAATGGTATGTCACTGGTTACATGTTGATCTCGAACTGACCTGGGCCTAAATCACCAACTCTTAAAGCAGTATTACTTTAATATTACTTCCAGTGGGAAAGAGACGGAGCTATACGTCCTGTATAGCTCCGTCTCTTTCCCACTGGAAGTAATATTAAGGTATGGTGGTTAGGCCCCTGGCGTAGAACAGAGTTTCAGTAGAATACGAGACTAGCTTCCCCCAAAAGTAACCCCATTCACAAAAAAATATTATTTACGTTAGGAGTCTGTGTTTAGGTCACAGTAATTATACACAATTGGAATATTATTATGCATGAAAAAAATATTTATTGTCCACACAGTTTATCCAAAAATATAATACAAACAGTGAAAACAGAATCAAAATTGATCGAAAAATAAAGAAAATATATTTATTCTTTAATTTAGACAAATATATCTATCCCTCTCACGAGAACACTGTTTTCTATGGCAGTTATATAGATGTCATAGTATTTGACGTCAGAGTTGGTATCGGATTTCTCTTTCTAATTGTCATCTTTGAAGCTGTATAACTTCATCGCCAAATAAGGTTTATTAAAAAATATTTCATGAGTGCTTTCTAGAGCTTAGAAATATTTATTAATTATTTAAGAGGGCGCCGACCAAACGTCGACCGCGCAGTGGCACCCTCATCGTTTGTTTGGTTATTTCTTTTTTTATTTTAGAATGAAAATGCAGAAAATATGCATTATAATAAAACTGAACAATTTAAAACTACCGTTTATAATAATATTAACGTATAATCTTGTGGAGCAAAACTTCACTTGCATATTTTCTGCATTTTCATTCTAAAATCAAAGAAATAACCAAACAAACGATGAGGGCGCCACTGCGCGGTCGACGTTTGGTCGGCGCCCTCTTAAAAGATAAATACATTTTATAAAAAAATGCATGCATATTATTGTGAAAATTCCTATGAGATTCTATCTGAATAGATCCAGTACTTTCGGAAAAAATTGGTTATCACTGACGGACAGACGAGTGATCTTTAGAAGCTTTTATTATTTCATATGGATGTTTGAAAAACTAAAAATTTACTTTTTAGAGCGTCATTTCTATCACTTATATCTACGTAATAGTCTAGTTGTAAGGTTCGAGGTGTCATTCAAAACCACGCAATATACATGCATTAGTTAGTCGTATTATTAATGAATGGTCTCAGTTGTTCGCAAGCCGCCACAATTAGCTCTGTGTGTTGTGGTATACAGCTCACTAACGCGAAACGCCACATTTCGCTAAATTTACTTGCGATGGGTTAGGGGTAATGCATACAGTTACCACGTTCAATAGTTGTGTAGTCCCTTTAGATTATTTTTGTCTTCATAACCTTTGAATAGAAAAGAGGTAAGTTAAAAGCGGCTGCGGAGAAACCTCAAGCGGCGGAAATACAACAACCTCGTTGGTAGTTATATTTTCGAGCCGTTTGGGGTTGAAACTCTCGGGTCGTGGGGTCCGAGTGCTCATGCGTTATTTAAAAAACTTGCTAAACGCTTAGTTGACACTTCGCGTGACCCAAGGGCTGGCTTTTACCTTGGACAAAGGATAAGCATTGCCATACAACGTGGCAATGCCGCCAGTCTTTTAGGCACTCTTCCAGTCGATAGCGATGCGGATGAATTTTTCGACGCTATCTTTTAGGGTTAACTTAGTTAGGATATTTGATTTTTATTATTAGTGCTATCTCTATTAAATACCAATAAAGCAATGATAATTATATAAACTCTAGATATGTTGCCCGCACTCAGAAATGGCTACATAAAAAAAGTCTTCGTCATACGACTGTCCGTGACTACCGCAAGACCACCAAAGCCAATCGTTTCCATATTTGGTAAATAATAAGTAGTCAATTGGTTCTTATTAAAACTCGAACGACAAAATTGTTACCTTAGTAGTTTTTGAGAAAAGTAGTCACGCCGATAAAGCTATAGCTATTCTAAGAATACAAATATTTAACCTTTCATGTGATGCATTTCGTAAAAAAACAGAACTGAGCCATTTGTATTTACCGAGAAATCAACGATGATATCTTTCGCGAGGTAATTCAGTAGGTAGACAGAGGGAGTGTCAGACTGTTACTGACATTCCGCAACCCTGGCAGGCTCTGGCCTAACGGTCCCTCAGTAAGGGCCAGAGCCTGCCAGGGTTGTGGAATGTCAGTAAGAGTCTGACACTCCCTTACGCTTCACCCAGAAAGAGCGGAAAAAGTCATTTGATGATTTCCCATCCATAAAAAAACATGGCGAAGGAAATTGTCGAAACGTCAAAACTGTATGGGACAAACGTTGTCAAAATGTCACGTGATCATTACCTACCTATATTTTTCACTTTCTCTGGGTAGAGCCTCTGGGCTAACTATATTAAGGCTACGATAATTATATGGGCTAGGTTATAAAGGAGGCTACATAAGATGTTAACTATACCATCCTATGTGTACGGAACCTAAAATAGAATCTCTGTAGCCTGTTATCGGTGTTCACACTTCGCGTCGCCTCGCCTCCTCGCAGCGACTTAACTTGCCTTACATAGTGGTTGGGTTGCGATTATGTTTGCAGATTCTAGCGACGAAATAATAGGAGAACTGGCTTTTGCCAGCGGCTTCACTAAAACACTAACTAAAGTAGTCGTCATATCCGTCCCCAGGGTCTCTATCGGTGTACTAAAATTTGTCAAAATTGGTCCGTGATTTAAGCGCGAAAGTAAACAAACAAATTACAAAGAAATTCTCTTTGCGCATTTATAATAATGCTCTGAGGATTTTAAAAAAATCAGGTATTGCAGTGCTTTCGCAATGTTGCGGATGCTTCGATCGATAAAGTCTTCTCCATCATTAGGAAAATAACTGTATCGATGATGAGCAGGGTCCGTGGTAGCACCAACACTTTCCTCAAAACGTTAGCGTGCAAAATTCGCCCAGTAAACAGTTCTTTTACTGTGTACTGGGCAAATGTACAACTGCACAGAAATAGGAAATAGATAATAATTATTGTGTAACTTTTTTTTTAATAACACCTTGTTATTTTTATTTTTGTGTGTGTACTTATAACAACCCTACTGGCGCTATCTTTGTAAAGACAGGGATTTCTGTTATAAAGATAAATTATTATTATAATACCTATTATAGTATGAGTTATTTAACAGTGCTTTGACCTCCTTGTCCATGTTTGAACAAATAGTTCTAGTATTATAATGACCATGCATTATTTTATTATACAAATCGAAAACAAATGATGGGCTCATGGACAACATAGGCGCACGAGTGTCGCAAGGTAAGCGGCGCTTGCTTAGGTTGTCCGTGGATCTTTTTCTTGAAAGCAAGTTAAGCCACGCATTAATTTTTAGTAGTCAGTGATAGTCTGACAACAACGCCATCAATTCAATTTTCTAAAAAAACTAGGTACAGAAAAATTTACTTACCCTACTTCTCCATCGGGACAAAATTTAACTCATCTCAACATCCAGAATAAAAATCCAATTCCCAGTATTTTCATGACGAATAAACTTGATATTTCGATAAGCCGTACATCCTGACGTCCACAGTTATAGGAGTTACAATTGCTGACCTAAAGCTCTTCGTACAGTAATCTATTTCTTACATTATGACCGGCCTACTTCAGCCTCGAATAAAAAATATTTTACTGAACATCATAATACTTTTCATGTCTTTTATGGAGACATCAAATCTTTATAGCGCGGTATGCGTTTATGAACCTTCAAAGTGATAAAAACTGTAGTCCTTTTCCTAAAAGTCGTATTATTAATGAAGAAATGCATTATTCGAACGATTTTTAATTCTCTTCGCCATTTGGGTTGTTAAATTTATTGCTTGATGGCTTTGAAAATGTTCTGCGCAGTTTTGAAGAAATTTTTGAGGTGGTTATAAAATTATAACATTGATGGAGCTCTTTGTGGGAGATAATATTTTGAAATACGGTGGTTGTTTTTGTAATTTCAGGTACTGAAACTCATTATTTTCCAACTGCTGCGTCTTGGTGCGAAAAGAGACCCGTCAAGGCGTCAATGTAGCAACGCGTAGGGGATACTTATGTCTTTCGGGTCATATAGTGATATTGAAGAACATATTGTTTTTTTTTAATCTGGTAATATTCCATTTCATAGGAAGGGATGTCCCACACCAAACCAGGATCAACAAACCTAGCCAAATAAAACAAACAATCATTCCAAACCCATGAAACAGCACATAACTTATGAAAGTACTAAAAGCAAACCTTACTAAGAAGGTTCGTGCGCTCCAGTGATTTAGATTCATTCACAACGTTAAGTCTCAGATTTACCACCGATTTTTGGCTCAGCCTCACTCCTGTTATACGAGATTCTTGATATTAATATAAAATGTGTGCTTCCGAGTTTGTGGCGGACAATAAATGTTGGTTTTATACATAAAATGTTGCTTTCTTGTTATTTGGGCAGGATCCAAGACGTCCGTGTAGTTACAAAGAAGATAGAGGCCGTTAGTGGAAACAAAATTGCACTCAATAATAAAGTAGAATCAGTTATTTGAATAAATTAAGTTGCTAAAATGAAGAAAATCACTAAGCACAATATAATTTACTAATTAGATGTTGATGAGTCAAGCAGACACAATAAAACAAAAGTAACAACAGAAGTCACATGAAAACGGCCTGAACCCAAATATGCATGGAACGGCTAAGCTATTAATTTACAAG
The DNA here is from genome assembly GCA_947386135.1 of Melanchra persicariae. NCBI lineage: Eukaryota > Metazoa > Arthropoda > Insecta > Lepidoptera > Noctuidae > Melanchra > Melanchra persicariae. Next base: position 11,392,022 of record OX376667.1, on the reverse strand, counting down.
GCGTAACAGATAAAAAGCAAAGCCGGAAAAGGGGCATTGTATTTATTATTAAGACAACTTCTACTATGAGAAACCCCTCAAATTATGAAAACTGTTTTCTACACAGTTTTGAGAGCAGTGGTCATGAAATAAACATCTGTCTGGATTCGATCCCATGAATTACAACCGGCTATCCTTGATGGGGAATTTATAATTGGACCACCAGTCACTGGTAATTTAAAAAAAAAAATCTGTCTCCACACTGGACTACATAAAAATATCAAAGTAAAACCGATAATACAAAGAAAAAAACTGTAAGGAAAACAGCTCAACCCAATATTTTATGTCCACAATAATTCCTCCACGTAAAGTTTTATGAGCGACACATACACGAGGTTTTCGTTGACGCGACATACTGACATGGTTCCCGTATTTATACTCTTAATAAAAAATATTTTAGTGACCTGCCCCCAATTTATTTTATATTTACTGTCGTCGGAGAGATGGAGAATCATCTGGTATTTATTGTCATTGGAAGAGTGCCTCATGGGACGGTTCTTGGGCCAGAGATTATTGGTTTTGGCGGTTTGGAATTTGACGGTCTGTGCAATTATTGAAGGAAATAGTTTCAATGCTTTGTATCTAACAGTAAGACTAAAAATAAACAGTTTCTGTATATTATTGCGTATGGGGAGTAATTATCTACATTCTTCATTTCTTACTTTCTTACCCCTTTCTTTCTTTCTTTCTTCCCTTGTTTAGTTGGAGTATTTTTTCCCACAGTTCATTGTTCATCATCATTCAATTGTTGATAGATATCAATAACTCTATCAATAATTGAATGACGTAAATGTTAATGCGGTTAGTTGGTTTTTACAAACCATAGTCACGAGTTTGTAAATATCACTTTCCGCACGTATGTCATACAATTTTTTTCTACACATTTGGGAAAGTAAAGTACAATACCTATATAATGAAAAATTCTGTTCATTTTTAGAAGATAAGAAGGTAATTTTAATGACCCTTTTAAGAAAATATAATTTTCCGTATACACATAAATAATCCTCAAGAAGTAATAAAATAAGCCAAATCATTATGAGATAATCTTTATGACTAAGATCAGCAATTAAAATGATTTTATGACGTTTAAAACATTTATTACGGGTACTAAAATTATAGCAACACCTTTTGAATACGAAGATGCTGTGGAACAGATAATTTGGATGGGCTTTTTATTAGGTAATACAAAACGGCAGTTTGAGCATTATAGAGCAATTTAATACAGGGTGTTCCAGAAAGGTGTGATCACATTTAAGGGTGATGTTAGGAAGCTGATATACATTATGGAAAAAATGTCAAAAAATAAAAAAATGTGAATTAAAAAAAACGTCCCGAAAAAACGACTGAAAAGTTACAAAGAAATTATTTCACAAACAGTTTTTATAGTTTGTGGCTTTTGCTTTAGTTCAATCATAGATTTGATGTCACCAACTACATCAGACTGCTTAAAAATTCATTTCTTCGGAAGCTTTTAGTCGTTTGTTTTGGTCGAATTTTTTGTATTTTTTTTTTTTTTATGTTTTGACATTTCTTCCTTAATGTATATTAGTTACCCAACATCACGCTTAAATATGACCGGACCTTTCTGGAACACCCTGTATAACAGCCGTAGAGAGAGATTTTTAATGAAGCCATAAATTAAAGAGATTTTTAAAAAGAAGATTTATTTTAAATTAATCTGGTCTGCTTTCTTAACTCTAGCAAAGACTGCGTTGAAAATAATTGCTGATAAAAATTTTATATTAACTTTGACCGCTGTAAAGTTTTTTTTTTACTTTTGATAGGCACGCGTTTGACCACTATCACACCTGATGGTAAGCGATGATGTGGTCGAAGATGGAGGCACGCTTGCCTAGAAGTAACTTATTCACTCTTGAATTAAAAACTCCCAGGTTGTAGCTATCAGGAAACACGGACTGTGGCTGGGAATTCCACTCCTTAGCTGTACGCACAATAAATGTGTTTCGAATAGGTTTTGTGCGTGTGGGTGGGATGTCCACCATGTACCACCGCTAGAGCACTGCCGGCACACCGGTGTGCCACGAGTTTATCGCGAATTTAATGTTTATTATTACTATTATGTAAGATTTCTTTTTTATTTGTGAATTTTCAAATGTCAGTGCTCGAACGGTGTGGCGCATTGCCATACGTCTTGTCTTGTGGTGTTTTATCAAGCTCATAAGAAAATTACTAGGTTCTCCCAATTATTCTTCACCATTTTGAGAGCCCGCATAACTCTAATCAAGACGGTGATGGTTCGAGGAGGCACTGAAGAAGTGTCCCGGGAAGGACTTAACCGAAGCCTTTAGCTAGCTGTGGTGACAGAACCGCCTGGGTTTATTTCCACTATCACTCGTAATTCAGGGTAGGTACTTATACTACCTGCGGACGCGAGCGTTGTGTGGCTCGCTGTCCGATCACAACCAGGCCCGGGTCGACGCGGACGGCGCGTCATAATGTCAACTTAGTAGATGGGACCCGTTAGGGCCAGAGCCTGCTAGGGTTGCGGATTTTTTTCTAAAGTGTCACCGCGGCCCTGGAACGCAAAAGGCATAAGGAGGAACACAGATGGGTTTTCGTCAGTAAGAGTCTGACACTCCCAGAGGGGAAAGAGTCATTTGATGATTTTCTTTAAATAAAAAAGGGTACTTATCCGGATTTCTAATTGCTTTTGTTTCCTATTAGAGAACTAGCTTCTGCTCGCGCTTCGTCCGCGTAAAAATTGGTTCATTTTTTTTTGCTCCAAACCCTAATTTGTTTTTTACAGTTCGGCCGTTTCGGTTATTAGCCGGAACAAGACGGACAGACAATGTTTTCAAAATGTGTTTCTTTCTATTCTTCTCGAAATGTATTTCTTCTTTCTTCTCGAAATTTACTCTTCTGTTTTCAAAATGTGTTTCTTTCTCTTTCTATTTCTTCGTGTGGGTAGTAAGGTCTAACGACCCCACACACCCTAGTGTCAGAGTCTTTCTATTATTATCTTATACTATTTCATAAGAAGTTATTTTTTTTTTATTAGAAATTATTTTTTAAGAAGGTTACCGACATAGCCCGAAGGATCGCCAAATTGAAGTGGCAGTGGGCAGGGCACATTGCTCGCAGAACAGATGGTCGATGGGGCCGAAAAGTTTTGGAGTGGCGACCGCGTACCGGAAGACGCAGTGTTGGAAGGCCTCCCACAAGGTGGACCGATGACCTGGTGAGGGTCGCGGGTAACCGATGGATGCGAGACGCACAGGACCGGTGGTTGTGGCGACACTTGGGGGAGGCCTATGTCCAGCAGTGGACGTCTTTCGGCTGATATGATGATGATGATGATGACTATTTCATATGCCTTCAGTAAAAAGCTGTTAAATAAGACACTGAAATTAGAAACTATTTATTTTGGATGGGATTTATAGTATACAAGACGTTATTTTCATAATATATAGAGAAATTCAAATCCAGTAAAGATTTATTGCGATCTTATTGGAGCCTGCAATGTTCCGGTGACATATTTAATCTGACGTCTGAAAATTGCAGAGATTGATTTGATATTGTGTTGATATACGACATCTAGTCGTATATCACATGACTGTGACGACTGACGACATTGCACTATAGTAAGTATCGCTCGTAAAACGTACGTAATTTTGTTTTATGTGCAGTTTCGTGATTGATTGCAGTAGCAGACTTGCAATGTTTACGTTAAGTTCCTGTAATAACTTGTTTATGCCTTGTGGACAAGGACAGGACCGTCATTGTAGCCATAGATTTACCAGGGTCGCGGATTTTGTTCGAAAGAGTCACCGCGGCCCTGGAGCGCAAAGGGCACGAGGAGGATCACGGATGGGTTTTAGTTAGTAAGAGTCTGACACTCCCTCCCGCTCCACCCAGAGCGGAAAGAGTAATTTGATGATTTCCCATCCATAAAAAAGCCATAGATTTTGATGACGACACGGTTGGCGCAGTGGTTGAGCGATTGGCTGCTGCGCTACGAGTCGCGGGTTCGATTCCCGCACGGAACAAATATTTGTATGGCCTACAGATAGTTGTTCCGGGTCTGGCTGTTTGTGTAGGTATGTGAGATTGTATGTTTGTAAACGCACCCACGATACAGAAGTAATTTCTAGTGTGGGGCAATGTTTATTTTTAAAAAAAAAGAAAAAAAAAACAATCAATATATCCCAGTAATACTTAGGTACAAGACGTTTTGGGATTATTTACATTGTGCGTACAGTGAAATTCTTTGATTGAGTTTCTGTTCCTTGATAGCTTTATCAGGGGTCTTTAAGTCAAGAGTGAAAACATTTCTTCTTGGCAAAATTGCTCATGACCACATCATCGGTAACTATCAGGTAAGACAGTGGTCATCCAAAATAGGAACCATCGAAAAGTCCACAATGAAAAACTAAATTCCAGTCCAGTTGTAGTAGCAACTTCACTGGAATATTTTTTAGAATTCAGTTATTCATTGAGGTCTTACCCATGCAGTATGAATCAACTATAAAAAGCCTATTATTCTTCTACTTTTCCACTATTTCTAAAGTTATTTATTTACACTGGATATTACGTTTTTTTCAAATTCTATAGTTAAAAATATAACTACATTTTCCTTCATATAAATTCATAATGCAGTATTTGTAACCACATTTAGTTTGGCAAGATATTATTGAACTGAATGAAACAAATAAAGGAGTCTAACCTGAACTTAATATGACGTTCAGAGTGTATAGCTTCCAAAGTATGAGTGTATCCTTCATGGAAAATAGAATAGTGAGGACTCTCTATTTTCAATGAAGGATGAGGAGCTACTGACAGTACACCCGTCTGTTTGGACGGGAGTAATGTCAGGTAGTACTGATAATTATAATAGCATGATCTAAGATGCTAATTTTAGTATGTAGATGGCACTAAATCCTCGTTCCACAAATACAACGTGTAACACAATAAACGCAAAATCTGGAAACGGGTCATTGCACTCATCATTATGAACAAATTTTTCTATAGGACCAGACCTCGAATCACGAAAAACAAGTCAGCTGTTCAGTACAATTTATCGTGTTATGCACCCATAAATGTATGAGGCAGTCGTGCTTAGGTTTCGTTTATTCTTTTACACCTGAGTTCCAATTCTACCAATTTTTAAACAACGTTCACAATCGCAAAGCCAACAAAGCCTTACCTATGGTCGATTCACACATAGCCGAGCCGTGGCCCAGTGTCAGGGCCGTGGCCGTGCAGGGACCGTGCATCCGTATCTGCGTGTCCGTGCGTTCGTCCCGGGCACTGAATCTCCGGCGCCTGCCTGGACACGGACGTTTGTGAAAGAGTTCATACAAAATGTGCGCAACTATATTTTTTTTGAGCTCCGGACCATTTATTTCCATTTTGACAGATTGCAACTGACATGCAAATGCGGACGTTGCTTAAAAAATAGTAGAATTGGCCCTCTTGTAAAAATAACAATGTAAATGAATAAAAAATAACATAATAATGTTACATTTATCGACAAAAACTCCCGCCACTAATTCAATTTGTCGGCCCTTGTTACCGCCACACAATGCTGCTGATCAATTTATATGTAACAATAATGAGCGACAGTTCCAACTAATAATGATTAATTGTATCACTTCCTACTTCCATTGTTTGAGAGGACTAGGTTTTGTATTTAGCTTTTATTGTATCGGTATTGTAACAAAGTACTTCTACAACGTGTAACAGAATAAACGCAATACATCTTATGGGGTCATTTTACTTATCATTATGAACAACTGTTACTACGGGACCAACACTGAAATCGCGAAAAAAAATTGACTGCTCCGTACATTTCTGTGCGCATAACTCGACAAAATGAACTGACTAACTGATTTTTTTTCGCGATTTGGGTAGAGACTAAGCATTATTACCATTCAACGTGGTAATGCCGCCAGTCTCTTGGGCACATTATCTGCTGACAGCATGGAGCATTTTAGATCAAATCAAACTCAAAACTCAATGCAGTTTTTTAAGAAGATGGACAGCTAAAGCATTTTTTCAAGCATTTTTTTAAAACTACATGCACAAACGTACAATCTTCAACAGTCTCTACCATACAATCAATAGAGGTGAAGAGATAATATGCCAATCAGTGAAGATCGACTTGAGGCATGATTTTAATTAGATCATTTGCGTGACGCATTATATTTACGTGGGAGTGAAGGAGACAGATAATAAGAGGTCATTGTACGAATTTCTTCCTGCTCCGCGACCGGACTTTACTAAGGGCGATTTTGGATTCCATCAATATTTCGGGTGCCATGGTCCCCGCGGCGTTTGAGTTATTATGAGCTCCATTTAGGTAACAATAAATATTTCCGGTCAACCTTTCGACCGAAGATTTTGCCTTCAAATCCATCTGTATTCAGACGTAAATATCTACATACTCCCCCAACTTTCATTCATAAGCAGAGGACACAACGTCACGCATAACAAATACTCAGGATCTCTACCATTACGGCAAGAATATCCAGCGGCGGCCTTTACCGTTGCGAGGCCCCGGGTGGCAGACCTTTGCGAGACCCATGTTCTTTTTGAAATTTATACGAATAGAAAAAAGGTATTTCTGATTAATGTTTACAGCTTTTCCTAATACTAAATTTGAAATTAAAAAAAAATTAACCGAATTGAGAACCTCCTCTTTTTTGAAGTCGTTTAAAAATCACAATGAGCTACGAACTTTTTCGGTTTTACGAATAGTTCGGTTAAAAATTAATTAAAATCGTTTTATATTGGTACACAGGTAGATGGGACCCTAGAGACGGTTTGCAATAAATAATATTAACGCGAACAATGCCGCGGGCAAAAGTAATTTACTATGAATTTTCATAATTTTTTTTTCATTTTATTGAATTCCTAAAAATATAAAACGTTTCAAAGGTCACGTTTTTTTAACACAGGTCGCGAGAGGCCCCTGGAAGAGCAAGGCCTCGAGCGGTTGCCCTGCTCGCCACCTCCTTAGGCCGCCACTGAGCATATCTATGCAAAATAAGTACGTAGACTAGGGCAGCAGCCCTGAAAGGAATAGTTGCGTTCAGTGGAGCGTAAAATCAGTTCACGCTCGATTTATATTACGTGGGTACCGGGGTTTAGAGGGCTATATGATACATGATCAGTGGTATAAAAGTTTCGAGATTTGTGCGTATGCAATATCAGTGACCTCTCGACGGCCACGAGATCTAAATAAGCTGTAACGCCATTGTTTTGCTATTGTATCTGCTATTATGGCTCGTCGCTAAATAATAACAGCCGCAAGGGTCGATCTCCAAGGTTAAGCAACGCTTGCCGGGGTCGGTCTATGAATGGGTGACCATCTTAAGGCCAGGTTATCCGGAAAAACGTTGTTTTGCATTGTGTTTTATTCGTAAACAACACGGATTTAAATTTTGAAAAAAATATATTACATATTTCACACTTCAATCTAGCTATTTCGGCCGTGCGATACACGATTACTTGCACTTTACTGCATCCAATTAATAATAATAATCGCAAAGACAAGTCAAAATCAAGATGTAATTATCATTTCATTTGAGTTATATAAGGTTTTGAGTAATAAAACTTATACCACAATAAAGGTCGTAAAAAATGTGATAAAAATCGGCCGTCATAATGTGAAATATGAAAATACGTATCCCACTAATTCCAAAACCAAGTGATTTTGTCTTTTCATGCGCGCGCCCCGTGTCATTTAGTACCGAGCGGAACGTGTTGGAGGTCGGACGTGTGCCAATTTTTGCGATCCCGCCACCCCCGCTAAGTTCTGTTACTGGCTAAGCCTAAATTGATTACCGCTCGAGCACTGCCGGCACACCGGTGTGCCGCGAATTTAATGTTTATGTTTATTTACGTAAGATTTATTTTTTATTTTGGAATTTTCACGTGTCGAGCGGTTAAACAATAATACTTGTATACAATTTAGTGTTCAAATAGTTGTAATATAAGTAGTTAGTTTTTATTAGATGTAGCTATAATTTTGTAAAAAAAAATGGGGGAAAAAAAAGTTGTCACGGCTCTTCGTTGCAGCGGTGACTACTTTTTTTTTATAAACTTTGGCTGAATAAACAAAAAGGTATATAGGTATATACATAATTTACTTTACTAACTAGGTAAGTACCGACACGAAACAGATAAATTTACACACCGCAAACATGTGTGTAAACAGTTTAATTTAAACCTTATTTCAATACGCATAAAGACGTGCGCTTTAGTGGTTTAGTTTTCGCGCGGAATAGATTTACCAACCGCATCGAGTATGTAAAACAATTGAATTTGAACCCTATTTCAGAGTGCATAAAGCCACCTCGCGCGCACATGATACAATGATTTACTGTTTTCAAATGTCAAATAGGTAGTTCACCCCGCTACGTTAGTCTTGATGGTTTCGGAGAGTTTGTATAAGTCTTATAATATTTGTTATTTATTAGAAATGTCCGTTTTCACTTATCTTACTCCTAAACAAATGCCAAAATAATAGCTCGTATTTCCTACATGAGAGTTGAATACCGGTGCAATAATGTTTTGGTGTTCATGTAGAGAAGAAATATAAGTGTAGTTATACGCTAGGTCGGTACCTACTCACAGCCACCACAACACAACAAATAATAATATTTATGGCGTCTGCAACGTTTGTGTAGGTCTCATCTATGCTAACCAATACGCGCAGCGCACTCCTGAGTCGCGTGCCATAGTGTGAAAGTGTTACAGTATGACCATTTCCTATGAAAATATTATAATAACATACTTTTGGTAACGTTTAGGCTACCGGACCAGCTCATTTATGCGCTGTACACTAGAGTCCATCCTCTTACTAATTACTAACAATGTATCAAGATATGACAAGACATACAAAAAACTATGTGGTCAGTTTGGATAGTTTTTCCAATCCAATGCGTAACTTAATCGGTGTTTATTGGCAAGAGGAAATATGTATAGAAATTATAAATTACATAAACTAAACTGTTTTTAATTGACTATTGTATTGTATATTTAATAATATACAATACAATAGTCAATAGTCAATACCGACTTCCAAAAAAGAAGAGGTTCTCAATTCGACTGTTTTTTTTGTTGTATGTTTGCTCAGCGATATTTTCGCCAATTGTCAACCGATTTTGATGATTCTATTTTTTTTTGGAAGTGTATCTTCCCGGACTGATCCCATTTCAATTTGGTGAAGATCTAATGAAGAACTTCGGAGATAGGTAACGGAACTCTTCATTCCTGTAGGAATTCCCGTTCCTGTATAGCCGTACAGCCTTCCCCATGAATGTAACTATCATAAATTCATAATCACAATACAAAAAAGAATTTCTCGCACCGCGTCGCACGCAGTCACGCACGCTCGACGCGTTCTCGTTTGGTGGCCGCGTCTCGCGCACCGCCCGTTCGACTTAATAATATTGTTGAATTATTTTAATTTTACATTATCTCTTAAACGGTGAGTTCAAATAACATACTGTAAAAGACAAAGTTTATCTTCATAAAATTGTCTTGATGATGAAGTAACTTTCGCTAGTAAGGATTAATATGCCTGCCTAATATTAATGCTGAAAAACCACCTTTAATTTTTAAATAAATTATTTGACATAAAATGCCTTAGTGTGGCTTATTTATAAGAGATAGATATAGGTGTAACGTCGCGGACTTTTTTTTAGATCGAATGAAAAACAATATCTTTGTAGTACATGGTACTAATAAGCTATTACCACAGCGCACTTAGCGCACTTCCACTTTATAATATTATTTAGTAGAGATTTGAAAAAAATAGTATCTCATTATCATTATTGTAACACCATAAAAATACATAAAGAAATTAAACATACACCCCCACATAAGTACATACCTACGTAATAATTACAATTCTATCCTATTTATTTATAACGGTTTGCTATCTATGTTTCTGTGTATGTGCGTCTGTGTGCCTGTGTATCTGTCTTTGGCACTGTAGCTCCGTTATCTTTATTGAACAGGGATATTTTGTAAGTTTTTAAAATTTTACTTGTTAATTACCAACAAATCAAAATCAAAATTTGCGTTACAGGTCAATAGAGCATGCGGAAGGGCGTGACTTGTCTCCAAAATAATACTCATTTATTGGGGTTACCCCCGACGGTATAGTTGGGAAAGACACCATTGTTGAAATTAAATGTCCAATAACGGCATTTAGAAAAGGGAAATGCTGCTATTGAAAAAAATAAAATACATATATTTAAATTCGATAGAATAAAACATACCAGGGTTATAAACAAAAAAAAGTAATTGGTATTACCAAGTGCAGGGTCAACTTCACGTAACAGAAAGGAACCAATGCATTTTTGGAATATGGTCCGGTGAAAACTAGTAGTAGAAAATATTTCAAGAAATGACGAATTTTGGCGGGTGCATATGGAGAAAAAAATTATAGATTTTTATCTGAAATGTATATTGCCAGAGATTGTGGATCCGCGCCAAAATCGCGGTATGCCAATACGAGACATAATATTGAAAGAAAACAAAGAAAATGTTAATGATAAGCCTGTGCAGCCAGGTCCAAGCAAATCCAAGGACCATATTCCGTGTCAATCTACTCAGCTAGGTCCATGCAAACCGAGACAGCAACAGTTCAACGAATTTTAGCCAGTTGCATTGGTAACTTTTATTATGTTAACTATTTGATTAAAAAATATAAAAACGTTTTTTTTTTTTTTAATAGCATCTAGGCAAATTCCAAACCATTTATACTTCTAAGCTTTCTTGAATTATAATATTCAAGAATTTTTTTTTTTTCTTTATTTATTTAGGGACATTTATGATCGCAATGCGTATGTCAGTCCCATATTCAAGAATTGTAACATAATTTTCCTAAAGTAAGTGTGCCTACCTACTACTTGATTTTTACGAAGGTATCGCACCAAAGCCAAATAGCGCGCGACGCGTAGTTTTGTATCGTACTCGTATTCATAAATTTCGTGTCAGTCAGATTTTAAATCCACCATAATACTCTAAAATAAATAAGTATTCTTACTGATTTTTAATGATTAGTAATTGGATTCAAGTTTGTACAATACGTACTTAATCCATCTATAACCTTGAAAAATACTAAATAGAAAAATAAAACAAAATAAACTTATACTAATCAAATCAAGTTGATCTACTGCATTACTTTATCCTGTGACGGAACTTAGTACCTACCCGTGAACTCATGAGCGAGCGGTGCGCTTGGTGCGCGCGTCTCCCGCGCATCGTAACTTATTACGTATTGCTACTCCTTGCGGGGCCTGGGGTAAGCGTTAGATGCCTACGCGCTCAAGTAAGGCTCGCCTTAACATACTGAGTTTCTTCCGTGCCTCGGAAAGCACGTTAAGCCGTTGGTCCCGGCTGTTATTTGTAGATCTTTGGCAGTCGTTACGGATTGTCAGAAGCCAGGAAATCTGACTACAGTCTTGCCAAGAACTACCGTGTTACCCAGTTAATGGGTTTTGGAGGTCTGGTAGGGATCCGCTCCACGTAAAATACTAGTATTCAGCTGAATCCAGTTCAACTGGGAGCCGGCCCCAATAAAGTTGGGAAAAGGCTAGGCAGATGATATGGCCGCTGAGGGTACTGTGGTATGGTACCATTATCTATAAAAAACGGCAAAAAAAATAACGTTTTTTGTATGGAAGCGCCACTTTAATATTTATTTTATTCTGTTTCCAGTATTTGTTGTTATAGCGGCAACAGAAATACATCATCTGAGAAAATTTCAACTGTCTAGCTATCACGGTTCATGAGATATAGCCTGGTGACAGACAGACAGACAGACTGACGGACAGCGGAGTCTTAGTAATAGATTCCTGTTTTTACCCTGTGGGTAAGGAACCCTAAAAATCAATATTTATCATCCAGAACATAACGAGTAGTATATTCATCGATGTGCGAATATGCTAGTTATCTTTAAACACTACTGACACACAAACCAACTCCTAAACATTTAAACCAGGACAAAATCTCCAACAAAATACAAAACTTTACTTCAACTCCACCTATCTACGACAATAAATTGTTTCCAGGACCCGTATGTTACTCCATATCTTCAGCAAACGGCTTGTTTAGAGGTACAAATTGAAAAATATTGAGGGCACTATTGCCACAGATTTAGAATTGCCGAACACTTTGTCTGCTCCGACCGTCGACTATTTTGATGGTTTTGCTTGTAGTACCGGTTCTTTCTGTTCTGATTTGCCACTACCATTTGCTTTGTAAAGGGCTCATGATGTAATTTATTTAGATGAGCTTGATGCTAAAGAATAACAGCCACAAGGATCGATCTTCAAGCTAGTATATTCCCGTTGTCCCCGTAGGCCATGACCCCGTTAAAGGGGACAAAGGGAATTTAATAAAATAATTAAATTTACTTCCCGTTGTCCTCGTTAATTTATTGTTATAATTAAATATACTTTTCAAATTTTGTTGGTGCAAGAGCGAGCGAAGCGAGCACGGGACTCGGGCACCCGACTTGGACAGGTTAAGTTAGAATTTGGTTTTGGTTATTTTTTTAAACCACCCTGAAATATGGTTTACTTCCCGTTATCCCCGTTAGCCGAATGTACGTTATGGGGACAACGGGAAATAAATTTAATCACGTCCCGCTGTCCCTGTGACGGGGATATGGTATACAGGGATAACGGGAATAAAGGATCAAGCTTAGGCAACGCTTGCCAAGATCGTTCTTCGGATAAGTGACCATCGAAACTACTCTGTGCCCCTAAAGCACGTTAAGCCGTTGGTCACAGCTGTCATGGTTTGATTGAAAGCCGACCCCAATACAGATCGAAAATGGCTAGGCAGATGATGGATTTATTTATTTACTACTAATAATGGTCTAGAGATCGGCAGCCTAATTACGTACCTATTCCAAAAATGAATGCAACATTGCAACCGTTTCATTGCGTGTTTCATGTTGGTTTTTCATTAGAATTCAGTAGCAGCCCAGTGTTTGAAAACATGTCCGATTAAGGACAATAATTTTGTGCCTTATTACGTACACTGAACTTAAAAACTTGGGTAATGAATGAGTGTTACCTTACGTCTGCTCAAAAAAAAGTGTTATGTTTATTTTTTTTCGACGACGAAGGAGATGGCGAGACGACTGAGATGTCTTCTTCAGGAATTGACAAGAAGCGGAACAAAACCGGGAACAATAGAAGGTGTGGAAAGAGGCTTTCGCCCAGCAGTGAAACAGTTCATGATAGAATAATAACTTTTATTTATTCAGTAAAGTTCTGAAAAAGAACCTTGTGGATTAACCCTGTCAATGTCCTAATAATAACACAGCTCTAAAAAACCTTGTAAAATAAATGGTTTGTTAATTTTAGCGATGTATGAATTTAAATAAAAAAATATAGGTGTTGAAGTAAATACAGGCATCCAAAAATAACTTTTTGAAACCCAAATCATAAAGTAAACAAGCTGGATTAAACACTAAAAGCTTTTACAACGGTATTTGTTTTTAATCGTTTTGATTTAGAAAAACATTTTTAACCGACTTCTAAAAAAGGAGGAGGTTCTCAATTCGGGTGTTGTATTTTTTTTTTTGTTTTGTCGCGCATAACTCCGTCGCTTGCCAATCGATTTGAAAAATTCTTTTTTTGTTGAAAAGTGTATACTTTCCAAATGGCCCTATTGATTTTATCAAAATTATTGAATTTTATCAAAATCGGTTCAGTAGAAGTAAAATTCTCGTTTTAGTGGTACCTGACAACACCACTGGGCCTCAAGTCTGTTATAGAATAGTAATAATAATAATAATCTTTATTTCTCCCAGAAATGCACAAAAACATTACATTGAACAAGAAACAATGGCTTAAGCTAAGTGATTATAGTAAAAAGACCCTGACTTCTAAACTAGGTAATAACCTGTATCTTAGAAGTCAGTGTACCTTCAATATTATGCACGGATATAATAAGCCTTATTAATTATACCTACATAAGACACAATGTTATACAAAGTAAAAGGGCAAATAAAATATACAATGCAATTTAGGCTGGTTCATAGGGAAATGTAAAAAGAAATAACTAATCAAAAAAGAAAAATAAAACTGATTTTGATTTACTTATTGGTAAAGTTTATGTGTATGATATTGAGTGAGTGAGATAATTTGTGAGTAAATGTATGTTTGTGAGTATTTGTTTGTGAAGTGGGTGTGAGCGAGATATTGTATGTGGGTATGTTTTTAGTACAATTTTTGGATGTATTTTTCCTATAAATGCCTAGCTGTTGAGGTTGGAATAGTTTCCAATCAGAAGATCCTCCGTCATGCGGTAGGTAAGTTTTTGAAGATATTCTTGTAACTCAGATTTACACTGGTATTTAGTTTTAGGGAAAATTTTAAGTAATTTATTTATCTGGTTGTAAAGTTTCGTACTGTTAATGTAATAATGCCTTTTAGCGAAGGAAGTTTAGTGTCAGAATGGTCTATCATTGATTTCATAATTGTTGATTTTGACAAGTTTGGTAATCTACTAATAAAAAAGCGTCATTATGACTTTCCAATGGTCAATCACTGACACTCCATTGAAAGAAGTAGCATAGAATGGTAATCTCGTACATAATGACAAATGAATTACAGACGTATGCGGTAATCTGCTAAAATTTTTACAGTTCTTTCGATCAGTGACCTACCATTAGAACGTTATTGTGCAGTCATTGCTTTTCAAAGACATTGAATATTTAGAACCATGATTCTATTACGAGACCATTGACCGACCAATGATCGACCATTATGAATTTAACAGATTACGAACTTTTAGCAAAATGACAATGGGATCGTGTTGGAATGACGAATTTATAAAAAATAGCAAACTTGGGGCCCAGGGAAAGTCGCAGGAACGAAATATACTTACGCAATTTCGTTTACTTGGATGACATATTTTTTCCAGCAAATTTCCAGCAAAAATCGATTTAAAGACCAAACAACTGAACCAATTTGATGTAATTTCAATGGGACCCATCAGTATTTCTTTTCACATAAAAGAAGAATTTTTCAAATCGGTTCTTACGACAGAGTTTTGAGGTAACAAACATATAAAAAACCGAATTAAGAACCTCCTTCCTTTTTTCGAAGTCGGTTAAAAATATAGATACGACAGTTGTCGATTTAAGACAGTTTTATGTCTTAATCTCTGTTTTAGGAATTAAGTATGTCGATTAATGTAGGTGGGTCAATGACCGTTATTGCATAGATAGATGCTAGGGAGTGTGTAATGTTTGGCATAATAACAAATGCTCTAATTTCACTTGAACTAACGTTCATATGACATAATATCAAATGACATAAATTCATATGACCTAATGTTTCATATCATATAATATTCATTTAACATAATAACATATAGTATAACGTTCATTTTATATAATTTTCAATATGTATAATATTCTTTTAATATAACGTTCATTTGACCTAATATTTTTTTGACCTAAAATTCATGTTTAATGGGCACAGTTCTAGCCTAACTCAAATGGCACTTAACCAAACCTTAAAATATTCTATGCATGGTCGAGGGTGGGCTTGGTCGACGGAGCCACGCTTCGCGGGGTTCCTACTTCTGGGTGGTTTGTAAAAAAAGTCGGGGTCCCCTAAAGTCCAGATTGCATCCAGTTTCTCCTGGTAACAATAGTTGAGGGTGGCAGGTGTATAGCCACACAACGAATAATTTTGCTGTAACTGTATGACAGTTAGAAAAATAATATTTATACAGTCTACCCACCTCACGCATAAAAGCAAACTTTTGTAGCAATTAATGTTAATGCGATGCTTTTTTGCTAGCACCATACTAGCAGGCGTTTAAAATCGTATCAGATTTTCTAAACTATATTAAAAGTTACTTAGAGATTATGAATATTATAGTAAATGAGTAATATGCTAAACGAATATTATGTGAAATGTGCATTATGGGAAATGTTCATAATGTCATATGAAATTAGGTAATATGAAATTATATCAACAATCCATTATGTCAACTGATCGTTATGTTAAACAAAATTATGTTAACTGAAATTATGTCAAGTGAACGTTAGATATTTTGTTATTATGTCAATCGTTACACACCCGATGCTAGGATACTTATCTATTAGTCGTCATGTCGCTCTCAGTAAGAATACTGTTTCTCTTTTTCTAGCTATATCATTTTTCATACAGTGACATCTTATCGAGATGTCTGCAATGAGATGTCCAGCAGGACTATCACCAGATACCCACACTCCGTACGGTGTAATCAAGCATGACATTCATTGACTGCAAAGGTCCACCCACTCTCTAGTAACTTTCTCCAGCATAAATGCCATTTACTATTTGTCAAACTCTTGAACAGAAAATAGCACGAAGTACGAACAAAAACGACCTAGAATGCAGAAACTAAAACCAATAGTAGCTTCAACGCTGTTACGAATGACGCGAACGTTTTTCTATTCTATTTCTAAAAACGGGAACTACAATCAGAGTTCATGCCAACCCCGGTCTGCGTTTTAACGAGAGCTGGTATATGTCACATAAAGGTTTATAGTTGCACACGGTTTGACACGGTGGCGGATTCAAACATGTTCGGTGATTTACTGGCTCAAAGTCCTATCTGTCTGTCCTATTTGTATTCTTTATTGCATACAAAACATACCGACACAGATATAACAGTAAAGCTTATGTACAAAGGCGGGCTTAACCTAAAATTGGGCTGTCTTATAGCAAAACTCAGTGCAATAAAAAAAATTGAAAATTAGGAACAGTATACCTTAAGTAGTGCATTAAAAAACTTAAAATTATTTTTAATTTAAATCTATGTATCGGTTATGAAATAGAAACTTTATATTATTTTATGTAGCTTCTAACTTCAGGGCAAAATATTTGTCATGTTTAGAATAAGCATAAACTCTGTTTGCAGATTATCGCATCAAATCTCTTTTTAGCGTTTTAATCCTTACAAAGTAATTTAGTAGTCTTATCAAGCAATGAAATGTAAAAATATAACGAGACTCCTCATTTAGTTAATGAAAAAATAACTAAAAAATATCGTGGAAATGTTGTTTAAGATGCCAGAACAGTTCTGGTGAGCTAAACTCAAAAACTGGATCATATTTTTCAGAAAATCAAATCAGGAGAGAACAGATCTGCACACCTCACCACAAAACAGTTAAATCAGCAGAATATCAGAGAAGCCACAGGATCTAAGGTATGTAACGGTTCACCGCCATTCAGCGCTGTGGCATAGTGGTTAAACCCCGCTTGACTCCGCAAGGCACGGCACAGTGCGGTAGGCCTATCGTGCAGAGCTTGGACTCGCCACACGGGCACGGATTAAAGACGCTCTAGACTCCGGTCACGGTGAGAAGCTGCCTGCCTGGATTGTGAAGAGTTACCTTGGCCCTGGAACGCAAAGGGCATTTGTTAGAACACGGGTGAGTTTATAGGTAGCCCACATAGCCCGAAGGATCGCCAAACTGAAGTGGCAGTGGGCAGGGCACATTGCTCGCAGAACAGATGGTCGATGGGGCCGAAAAGTTCTGGAGTGGCGACCGCGTACCGGAAGACGCAGCGTTGGAAGGCCTCCTACAAGATGGACCCATGACTTGATGAGGGTCGCTGGTAGCCGATGGATGCGAGACGCATAGCCGGTTGTTGTGGCGATACTTGGGCTCCCCCACGTGTCGCCACAACAACCGGCTGTGCGTATCCTCCGCCTATGTTCAGCAGTGGACGGCTTTCGGTTGATATGATGAATGATGATGGGTGAGTTCTAAGTCAGCTATAAGAGTCCGACACCCCCTCCCGCTTCACCCAACGCGAGAGGAACTCATTCCATGATTTCTCATCATCATCTGCCTAGCCTTTCACAACTATATTTGGGTCGGCTCCTTTCTCCTACAAAACGATAAAAATAGAGAAACTTTAGCTGTTGCCGCTCAAGCACCGGCAACACACCGGTGTGCGCCGAATTAATCGCGAATTTAGTGTTTATTTACCAATTACATAAGATTTATTTTTTATTTGGGAATTTTCACATGTCGGGGCTGGAGTCGTTAAGGTGGGCGCAAAGTGACATGAAACCGCTTTTTGCATTTATGATGTGACGGAGTCCCCGGCTATCCTAATATTATTCGTGTCTGAATTCGGTTCAATCCACCTCTACTGCAGTAAGATGGCCATACGATATTGTTGCTATCACGGGTAGAACCTGAATGATATTGGTTCAGTAGCTGCGTATCTATGCTCAGTACTGAGCGTGGATATGGATGGACTAGAATGTTATCGGGTTGATTTCCGAAAAGATTGCCTGGTGGATATCGCTGTCAGCGATGAAATCGTCATTGTACCCTTAGAATTAATTTGGTGCAGAAGAGTTGTGAAACTATTTTTCGTGTACAATGATTTTTACGACTCATTGATTCATCATTGACAAACTTGGTTTATTTGGAAAGTGTTGGAAATATTGTTGTTATCAATAGCCGATTGAACATTCCCGATTGACACGGCATTATGTCTCTACACTTACCGTGACATTTGGCGACACCAGATGAAAGTTATTCATAAGAATTCCTTCTACTATAAAGACAGATCGAGATACCTCATCTGAATGGCTTATTGTGTTAACACAGATTGCCAAGTTATAGAATTCATAAATTTAAAAAAAATAACAATAGCTGCCGAGACTGCTCCGTGGTCTATGGCTGGTCGTAATGCCGGTAGCCACAACCCCAGTGAGCACTGCGGTTTGCCGGCCCTTCAATGTTATGAATGTGCCTTCTCACTCTATTGGCCTGGCAGTGATAAGGACGGATGCAATTAATAAGGACCTCTGAAATCTTTGTTAACGTCAAATATTGATAAATCTTTAACAAATAGCTAACATTCTGATAGGGTGGGTAAATCAAATTTGATACTAAGTATATATTACCGGGCTATTACAAACACCGTTTGTTGAGATATCCAAAAATACGAGTACATTCTATACTATCTCATTTGGATGGGATTAACTGTATGTATTTAAAATAATCTGTTCACAATAAATTGATAGATAATATAATCTTACAAAACCTAAAGCCTCATTTATGGAGACGTGGGGCGTAGCGTGTTGCCTTCGGCGACGCGTCAAACATACGGCGTTGTATGAGAGCGTTTACGGAGAAGCGATTTTACACGTGTTTGCTTGAAATGCAGGCGGAGTCCGCGGATGGCATCGCCGCGTCGCACGCAACGTTTATTGCGGCGGCGCACGCAGCGTTGCGAACACCTATTTCTGCAATTTTGCGTTCACGGTAAAACGTAGCTACAACCGTGGCGGGGCGCGCGGCGTACATTGCCATATCTTTGTCTTTGCGCGTGTGATAGGCGCCTGTCTGTAAACGGAAAAAAATGTACGACGCGTTGCGAGACGCCACGCCACGCGCGATGCGTCTCCGTAAAGGAGGCCTAACACAAATTGCAGTAGTTTACTATACCTTGTTTACAGGTTATTGAAACACAAAAAGGTTTCAATAAATATCAGAAACATATATTTCAAATACAAGACAGGTGAAAAAACATGTAAGGTCTTTTCGAATAGCTACAAAAGAGATGTACACAACATGAAAGTATTAAAAAAATATACAGCAACACGGTTTTGTATTTTTCGTTCTAAAAATATTTTGTAGGGCTCAAACGCTATCTGCATTTTCACAGCTATTCACGATACGGGGCTTCTAAAACGGCGGTGCTGAAAAACTAACGGCTACAGGATTTAAAATGCAATTTTGCCCATGTGGTGTAATAATTCTAGCCTGAATTGTGAAAGTTGCCGGCTTAGCACAACTTAGTGTGTTAGCTCAAACTAGGGTAAACCCATTTTCCCTAGGTTATGGGAGCTTAGAAAAGGCTGCTCAGAACTTACAACTAGATGAAATATTGTTTTATTGGAAAATATCGTAAGAAAACACACAGTCTCTCTCAAGAGAAGAAGCCTGTGTTCTGCTAGAACACAGGCCTCCTCTCGTAGAACCGCAATTCGATTTCAAGGACTCATGTATGGCACATGGTCAGTATGTTGGTAGCAGTTGAAACGCATTCCTGCTAATCTCCTGGCCACATCCAAAGTGGCGGATAGCCAAATCAGAACTCAAACAAATAACATTTATAGGAACATATTTTCGGATAAGCCCACTCGCCAAAATTGTTAGTAGTTATGCGACATTGCACAATATACCTTGAGACCTAAACACCATTAATTTTGAACGTACAGAGGAACACGAAGTATAGTAGACACCAGATAAATGTGAAATATCGTTATCATGCCATTGCTCTACTACACTATATTGTAAAACTTATTTTTAACAAGATGCATAATAAATCACATTTTTCAATTTCACATACGCTGCCAAACAAAATGTTCGTTAACAGAAAAAGAGTAGCTAATAGTGTTGCTTTTTTACTATATTTTTCAGGCTTACATTTCATCTCGAGTACTAGTTGAAATAATACTTTAACGTCAACGTTGTAAAGTTCAAAATACATTAGTAGATACTCAGTATTAAATAATACTCTTGACGGTGCTTTCATACGACCTTATGCGATTCGATGTTTGCTGAGCATTCTTGCTAGTATTATATTTTAATGTGAATAGTGCGCTTCGAGCATTTCCGTGCTCTACTCGTTTTGCTCAAAAGTTCGAGCTCTTGAAATAAGCGCGAGTAATTTTAGAAAAGTTATTTTGTTTTTAATAGTAATTAAAATATGTGTTGCAATTTTAATATTGTATGAAATAAATACGTTTCGTGAAAAACTAATTGCACATTTAGTTATCTAATTACGAAACACTCTTTTAAATTACTAGGAATTTGGGATGCATGAAGGAGCCTCCTCGTGTAGCGCAATTTGTTCCATCTGACACTCAACTGAACCGAGCGCTCAGCGCATCCTGGACACTCTCGCCTAATACCTTATAAGAATGGCCAATCCTTACCTTGCGGTGGTAGGGTTAACGCCCGCCTGGTTCGCGACCACCCTCCCACCGGAGTTCGGCGTCAAGCAGCTTGCTGTGTTTCGTCGACGCGTGGGAGTACCAGTGCCACAAGGCATCTTCTGGGCACGCTCGCTTCATCATGGACCGCATCTATCACTTTCCATAAGGCGTGATCGAGGTCAAGAGCATAAATAAAATAAAAGAAGGTATAATTTTGATTCGTCCTCTGATTTAAGTAAAGTAGGTACGTGAATCAATATGGGCTAATATTGTAAAGAGTATTGTTTTGTTCGTTTGTACGATTAGTTTATGTTTTACTGTTTCTTTGGAAGTAATTACTCGGTTATGAATTATTTTTACTGATAGAAAACCACAGCTACCGTAGCTACCGTAAAACCAGATATGCCAAATTAAATAGAATAGAAACCAAACATTGATTGGATTCCATTTGAAAAATTGGGGTCCCTAATTGCTCCGAATAATATTTAAATAACGTAAAAAATCTCTTCACCCCTTTGGTGTCTATTCGCCCCGTTTTACCGTTATTATTTCTATCATAGCTAAAATATTATAGATTCTCGAAAACAGATGATTACTATTTACTTTTGTCAGAGAACAAAGGTAAATTAATCATTATCATTCATAATTTAAGAGAAATAGATGTTTAAGCATTTCGGAGAGCCGAAATTCTTAAACATCTATGTCTCTAGACAATTCTGTTTAAATGTCACTAAAATTAAATTAAAACCGAGAACATGAAACTTAAACTAAAGAAACTTTTCCAAGTAACAATTTAATTTGTGTATTAAAATAATTAAAAGACGTATTAACACTTCTCAAGTTTTGTACGCGATACAGTTTAAAGTTTTAAACATTTTAATTCGAGAATTTATTCAAACTTAAATGCACACCACAAAACCACAGAATGATAAAAACAGAAGGTAAACTCCACGCAACAAACGAAAACAGGCGTATGCACATAGACCCGTACGTGCGACGGCGACGATCTTAAACAAAAGCCGGTCGCGAGTGCGCTTGCTCTTGCTATACGTGAAGCGTGTCTATGTGTATCTGCGTTTTCACTCGTTATATGGAGCTCACTTTCTGTGTTTATATATTCTGTGGCAGTATTCATGGTTCGTGCAACGATCCCTGTAGACAAGGCAATGTAGTTGTTTAATTTGTAATTTGGTTTAGAACAAAAAGATTTTCTTTTTAAGTGGTTCCATTGTGAACTTCGATTAAGAGGACATACAGGGGTCGTGAAAGGACAACGGTTTGATGCATAATTTAATTGTAAATGGGTGGTTAGGACCAATTTACTTATAAAAAACAATATTTTTAGCCAAAAAGTATTCTCGGTCCAGATGTGTTTTTTCCAATCCCATGAAGCAATAAGCAATGTGTTCTAGTCAAACGTTTAAATCCCCGGTTGACTTCTCCACGTATCACTTTTCAAATTATCACTTCTGTGAAATATTTTGCTTCTAGACCCCGTGGTTTTGGCTGTGCGTTGTCTGTCAGTGAGTGAACTAATCAATTTTAACGATGTTAGAAATATTGTTGTATCTTAATGAAGGGCCTTGTCATTTTGAGGGTCTCACGCAATTCGTCTATAAATTACAACTCTACTCCATCATCCTTTAAAATTGTACCTACTTTACATAAATAAATGAATCAAAACCCATTGTATTCAAGCATTAACAATCACTTTGTCAAAACTATTCACAGCACATCACAAAGACACTCATCAACACACTACTCTATGAAACTTCTAAAGAACACTACATTAACACTAAGCCAAAATAAAATTAAACACTCAAAATTTTCACAATTCACAACACAAAACTATATTTACACCACATCGCAGAAACAATTGATCAATTTCACAAAGTAATTTGGACTAGCACTCCAACTTAGCCAGAAAATTACTACTTTCAAAAACACATGTTCGCCAAACTTATCAGCACTGTGTATCGCGTGTCGGAGTTAATTTTGTGCAGCTCAAAAGGCATGTAATTGTTAGAGCGTTGCATGATAATGGGCCTATACGAACTAAAGTCGTTAGCGTCTTAGCGTATTGTGATCTCACTCCGCTTGTTCGCTTGCTAGAGCTGTTTTAATTAACAGTGTACGCTTTCAATTTAAACGAAAGGTGGGATTTGTTGTTAGGAATTATGAAAAAAGTGCATGAGACATGCTGATGTGTAGTTCAGGGGTTGTAGGCAAAGGGACACTCTATCACCGATAACGATTATGATTTGTGTCAAGAATATGGAATTGATCACGTGATTTTCGATAGAACATTGTCAATACGTATTTATGGTGCAGCTAACTTGTTTGGTCCGGTGGTTTTAATTGAAACTATCAAAATCACTGTGGAAATTGACAGAATCTATCATTTTGGCTCACCGATAGCGCCGCCATTACTGAGCCAAAAAATCTGGCTGCAGTCATTTTGCGAAATCGCTGATAGAATGCCATTTAGTCGAGGCCCTAAAGATACCTTTCCATTCAAGAAATGATCGGACCTCATCTATCGCTTTCCATAAGGCGTGATCGAGGTCAAGAGCAAGCTCATTCCTCAATTTAAAAAAAAGATCCTACGACCATCAATGGCGATCGTCTTTGAGGCAGTCACATCCTACACACGGTACTTATTTCATTCATTTC
The DNA here is from genome assembly GCA_947386135.1 of Melanchra persicariae. Lineage (NCBI taxonomy): Eukaryota > Metazoa > Arthropoda > Insecta > Lepidoptera > Noctuidae > Melanchra > Melanchra persicariae. The sequence continues at coordinate 11,368,349 of OX376667.1, read as the reverse complement.
GAAACAAATTAGAAATTCAAGCTGTGTGTGGTGATCTTAACGCTCCTCCTGCCATGTGCCTTATTTGTGTATAGTATTGCAAAGGACTGCAGAGGACTCTCGTATGCCGTCATCGTATACTTTGTGATAACTACAGTTTCACATTTTCGGGTCAAACCCTAAAAATCCCCGGAGAGTTGTCGACTTTAACTCGACTTTGCAATTAATTTGTGAGGATGAGAGTGTTATTATAACTTTAAATTGTTCTCAAATTACATTTTGGCTAACTTTGGTCATATTATTTAGAGCTAGGATACTTGTTGTGGCTTTTGTGTGCTAAGCTGCATGTACACGATAAAATAGTCTATAGAGATACTGATCTTAAATCTACGTCTGGTGTAACCCTAGGAGGGAAGTCTCGACATGGTTAACGATTGCATAACGACCGAATTCAGTCGTTAAGTCCTAAGGGTGCCCGTACACAGTCAAACTTGAACGCGATCCACGATCAAAATCCATGGTCTAATCTGTGGATTGTGTTCAAGATTGACAGTGTACGGGTGGCTCTAAAACCGCCCGTACACGATATAAACGGTCGATAACTCCTAAGAGTTATCGACCGTTTTCAGTCGGTAGGCGATCGGTAACTATGTCGAGACTTGAGTCCAATGAATTACTTTTGTAACTTGCTCATATTTTCACTACGATAATCACAGGAATCTCCAAATTAAACTGGCAGTGAGTAACTCATTGCTCCCAGATTCGATAGGGACAAAAGGTTCTGGATTAACAACCGGGTATTGAAAGGCGCAGCGTTGATAATCCGCCTATAAGGTGCAGCAATGAATTTCTCAGGACCGGTCAATAAGGTATCGCTTGTCTCCCAAGCCCTATGTCCAGCAGTCAAAGTCAAAAGTCAAAGTCAAAGCATTTATTTCAATTAAACCATTTACAGGCACTTTTGACTTGTTAACGTCGCTCAGTCAAAGAGGTGAAGCTATTTGCACATTCCAAAGCGTAGATCTCTGTGGAGAAGAAACTCCATGGATACTCTTTTAAATCAATAAATTGTTACAAAGTTTTGGTTACATTGTTTTTGTTGAAATTAATTCATATTATGTGAGAACGATGTAGAAAGACGTGCACGACTAAAGCGTTCGAAACAAAAAGAAACAATTAAAAGTACTAACAATTTAACCAAACCGTGGCAGTTGAGAAATGACCAGTCCCAGCTGACGGAGCCAAATGATGAAGTCAGGGTACATTCAAGTCATAGTAATAAACCAAAAATGATAGTCTAACTTGAAGGTACACAGTACCCACACATGTGCCGTTAATGCATGAAATTATACAATGCTAAATAGATTGAGTCGATACAATGAAAAAATAAAATGGAATTCTTTCAATCTTCAGCGGGTCCAACAATGTTTTTGCGCAGTGAACGTCTTCCGGCGATACATGATGATGATGATTCGCAGGGAGATCGTACTAAACCCGATGAAATGCCTTATCTAACTGTACACATAAAATGTTGCAATAAACTGGCTAAATAAGTAAGAATTCCTCATTGCTAGGGGAAGCGAAAGGGTAATATGAAACGCTTACCGACGTAAACCCCATGTTCCATATCTTAGGACAAAGACGAGGGGTTCCTTCGGAAAGGAATTATTATCCCCCCAAGATCTCCCGTTGTTCTTTTTGGGGGTTACATGTTTATCAGTAGACGTGAATGGGAGACGTGTGTGCGTGATAAAGATCCCCTTACCTTAAATGTTTTGCGTCCTTTATTATCGTTTTAGCTTTGTATATCTTTATTAGTTGACTTTCTGGTGGTTGGTTTCTTTCTAGTTGCTGAAACGTTACAAATATTGATTTTGTCTCTCATTTTTAGCTACATACTATACTAGAGGTCCCCAAAGACGTGTTCCTGTTCGTTTTGCTGCTTTTTATAGGAAAACAATTTTAGAATTTTAGAACCCAACTGCAGCCTGGTGAAGTGATTTACTCAAACACAAAAAATAAAATGAATCATGCAACCGTTTAGTGGGAGCTTAGTGATATATACATGTACCTACAGAAGAAATATATAAAATTATTATTTATACACTATCTTTACTACAGTTGTATATGAACATACTGACTTTATCAAGCGGTTTTGATCCCAAGTCAATGGCACCCAGAGAAACTGTAGATTTCTATCAGTTAAATTATCTTTCCAGATATAAACTTTTACACTTATCATTTTCGATGAAGAATAAACTGAAACCTCACCAAACACTGGGGATCATAAAACTTAAACACAAAGATAAGATCACGAAATCAAATTCCCTTGAAGTAAATTCGTGTGAACGTGAACAAGTAAACACGCTGGAGTTCATTAGTTGGGATGAGCTCATTACGGCCTCTATTGAAAGCTGCGCGGCTAATTATATGCAACTATGTTCTACTACACATTCTTGTATGAGGGGGATACGGACTTTGAAGATGGGGAGCATTTGAATGCGTACCTGGACCACGGAACTAAAAAAAAATCTTATTATATATAACAACAGTTCTTTCAAATAGACAGTTTTTTTTTCAGGCCCTTTAGAACTGCCAGAACGAGAGCAGCAAGCTTATTCCGCAACAAAACACAGTCCATATTATCAGTATACAAAACGTATGACCATGTATGAGAGCGTATCGCTCGTGCTGGAGCGCGCAGCGGATGCGGACCCCATGACTGGTATTATCACGTTTCACACGAATATTATAGCGGTTCAAAGAAACGGAAAACCGCTTGACGTACCGCGTGAGGCGACGCCACTCCTAAAGTGCAACGAGCCACGTCTCGAACCCTAAAACGCGCTACCAGGTTCTTATAAATTTTTCAAAACAAACAATTTTAGAAATGATTAATTAAACTTCATTTCAGCAGCACACGTCAATCCAGTTTATTTTAGACTGTTTATCAATCATTACCGCTAATAGATTTTAACTTTGTCTAGACCTGCAGGTACAGGGTCACGATGCAGTTAAATAAAGTTAATACAAAAATTTGCCATATTTTTGAACAGTGTGTCCCTCAAAGAAGGCTGCCGGTACTAATACTAATCCAAGCATGTTCATGGATGCAGTCTTAATTACCGTGTAATGAGGCCCCGTGTCTTTAGCGACAGAATATCGTACAAGAAACACTAAGAATACCTTTGATGAGTTTATTAATAAGGAGGAATTATGTAATAGGGTGTTAGGTGAGAGAGAGTTCTATTGTGATAATTATTTTGTGTTTACGTTATGGCAGGAACTCGTAGCTAAATAATAACAGCTGCACGGTTCGAATATCAAGGTTAAGCAACGCTTGCCAAGTTAGGTCCATGGATGGATGACCTTCTTAACATACCAAGATTATTTTGTGACTCGGAAAGCACGTTAAGCCGTTGATCCCGGCGGTCATTTGGAGATTTTTGGCAGAAGCTAGAAAATCTGAAATCAGTCTTGCCAAAAAGTATCGTGTTACCCAGGTAATGGTTATGGGAGTCAGATAGGCAGCACATCCACATAAAATACTGATATTCAGCTTAATCCGGTTTGACTGGAAGCCGAAGATGATGTTTTGGAACAAGTTCCCTCTGTCAAAATTTTAAAAAACTAGGGTTTTGGTAAACTGTATTTTCATATCCTTTCTGACCGTGTTTCATGTGTGTGTGGTGTGAGGTTAGTGCAAAATGTTTTCTTCTTCATTTCTCTTTTACTAATGGCATCATTCTATTCAAATTCTAGAATTGTGCACTTCTTTCTACCCACACACTCCACACACTTCACATTTATATTGAATGAATGGAACCTAATAGATTCAAGTGTAAGTCTAGTCCCTACTAATATTACAAATGCGAAAGCAACCCTGTCTATCTGTATGTCTTCTGGTTACCACATGACGACATAATTCCCGAACAGATTTGGGTAAAACTTGGCATACCAGAAGACCTTGGGCTCTAGACAAGTGACATTCTATCAGTGGTAGCGTGGCGTAGGCGTCAATACGTCAAAAATGTATGAGATTGACAGATGCTATCGAAATGTCACGTGATCAAATTTCTTACTATTTGGCATTTCGACAATCGCATTTTCTAATTGAATGGCACATTGTCTAGGGCCTCTTGTCTTTGGGCTCTAGACAAGTGACATTCTGTCGCGGTAGCGTGGCGAAGGCGATTGTCAATACGTTAAAAATGTATAAGATTGACAGATGCTATCGAAATGTCACGTGATCAAGTTCCTACACTTTGGCATTTCGACAGTCGCATTCGCTAATCGAATGGCACATTGTCTAGGGGCCCTTGAATGGAATATATGTAGAATATACTTTTCATGCCAGGACTAGCCAGGAGTATGTTCCTTGGGATACTAGCTGTTAGGGTATTTACTTTTTGATGTCTTATTTTTTAATCCAGAATTTACAAATATATAAATCAGAATTGATGTACATCAGTGGGTCAAGTTCAATCATCCTTTCTTGCCGTGATTAAGATAAAAACACAAAATATTATAAATATGTACTTACTAGTAGACTAAATATAAATAAAATAAGTAAAATAAAAATAAAAAAGCCTCTTTATTTCATGCAACCATAAAAAAACCAATTTAAAAAAAAAAAATTACATGTATGCAAATTGAGTTAAAACACAATTAATTATGATGTTTTGGTTGCTGCTTCTAAAATTAATACAAATTTCTGATTGAATTAGATTAAATTAAATTAAATTAAAATCGAATACTTATAATATTAAATTAATTGTAGTAAGATAATAGTAAATTTTATTAAATATAGTAAACAGACTAAATATAGTATCATAAAATTGTCTCTCGCCGCGTCGTTTAGTTAAAAATGTTCGCTCATTATATGTAATCAAGTTGTTAAGGGTACATAATGCTTGTTTATTTTCATGTACAGGATGCTTTTAACGTTTATTGCCTTGAATGGGAGGCTACATTTACATTTTTACGCCCATTTGAAGTTTAACCGCATGTTAATTGTTTTTAGGCATTGCTGGTTTTGCATTTTACAAAATGGTTGTAATTGTATTTTTTTTATTATTTTTATTGATAGGCACACGCTTGACCACTATCTCACCTGATGATAAGCGACGATGTGGTCGAAGATGGAGCACGCTTGCCTAGAAGTAACCTATTCACTCTTGACTTAAAGACTCCCAGGTTGTAGCTATCAGGAAACACAGACTCCGGCAGGGAATTCCACTCCTTAGCTGTACGCACAATGAATGTATTCCCAAAACGCTTTGTGTGTGTGGGTGGAATGTCCACCATGTACCGGTGGCGCATCGCCGTACGTCTTGTGGTCCGATGATTAAACGGGCTAGGCGGAATCAAACTATGCAATTCCGTTGCACACTCTCCAAAATGCAACCGATAGAAAACCGACAGGCTAGCAACTCGGCGTCGATGCTCGAGATTCTCTTGGCTCGTTTCTCTATTGACTCAAGGGCATCAAGCTGGTATCTGGCAGATCCGTCCCAAAGATGCGAGCAGTACTCCATACACGATCGAACTTGCGCTTGATAAAGTTTGAGCAGCTGTTCCGGCGTGAAGTACTGTCGCACCTTTGCTAGGATTCCCAACTTTTTAGCAGCCTTTGTCTCTATAGATGTGCCAAAATTGAGGGTAGATGTCAACGTAACACCAAGAAGGTTCCGTAACATCATTTCAGCCGAAAGACGTCTGAAGACTTCTGGACATACCTATAAGTCTCCGCCAAGTGTCGCCACATTTATCAGTCCTGTGCTTCTAGATACAGCTTATGCCCGCTGCCTTCACCAAGTCATCGGTCCTCCTCGTGGGAAGTCATCCAAACGCTACGTTTCCTGGTCCTACTGTAAACCTTTCAAAATGATGCTGTCAATAATTTTGATCAATTATATTTCATCAAAACGATGGATAGTCGATGGATATCAAAGACAGTTTTTAGGGTTCCGTACCCAAAGGGTAAAAACCGGACCCTATTACTAAGACTCCGCTGTCCGTCTGTCTGTCACCAGGCTGAATGCTAGACAGTTGAAATTCACAGATGATGTATTTCTGTTGCCGCTATAACAACAAAGACTAAAACCAGAATAAAATAAATATTTAAGTGGGGCTCCCATACAAGAAACGTGATTTTTTTGCCGTTTTTTTGCTTCGTGCGCGATTCCGACTCGCACTTGACCGGTTTTTTTTTTCAATAGATATACCTACAATAGACAGAGAAAGAAAGATAGATGGCACTATTTATCAATACAGTATCTAACAATTGAAACTAAGACTACAAAGCTGTTGAACTCAAAACGATTTAGTCTCAGAACACATCTTTGTTGAACCCATTAAATTGAAGACAGTAATGATGACATCAAAAACTTGTGAACACTCAGAATATTTTGGCTAAATGAGCGCCTTGAGAGCCCTACTATAGTTGGTAGACTAAGTTAAGACGAATTACGTAATGCATCCCCAGTTTTCTTGTTAACCTGCTCAACTAAGCTAATTTAAGTTATGCTGAAAGCGGATTAAGTGTACAATAGCTTTACAAACCAAGGATTTCACGGTACAAGTAATTCTGTTTGGAGAACTGGCTATTTATCTACATTTTAAGTCCTTTCTTAGAGTATAAAAAACCGGCCAAGTGCGAGTCGGACTCGCGAACGAAGGGTTCCGTACCATTATCTATGAAAAACGGCAAATATAGGTATCACGTTTGTTGTATGGGAGTCCCACTTAAACATTTATTTTATTCTGTTTTTAGTATTCGATGTTATAGCGGGAACAGAAATACATCTTCTGTGAAAATTTCAACTGTCTAGCTAACACGGTTCATGAGATACAGCCTGGTGACAGACGGACGGACGGACGGACGGAGTCTTAGTAACAGGGTCCCGTTTTACCCTTTGGGTACGGAATTCTGAAAAGGTTGTTATGAATGCCAGTCCAATTTATAAACGAATCCTTTTGATGACTTACGTACGCAGTTATTCTGTAAAAATATATATTATAAAATAAAGTGAGTTCTTGAAGAATTTTATGGCGAAGCAAAAAATTGGATAGTAAATAAGATGGAACTTAGAGTACGTAAGGCTAAATTAGAAAGATCAAACAAGAGAGGTCGAGAAAAAACTCATTGGTTAAAGCTAATACTAATAATTAGGACACTATTTATGTGAATGTTTCAATGTTTGTTAATTAATCACATTTCAACACTAGCATAGCTATAGCATTCAATACACGAACCTTGCATAACCTCAACATATCAATGAAAAACACTGCAAAGTACAAAATAACTTTAATTTAATTAATTTAATTTAATCTTTTATTTCAGGCATAGTAATTGAACACCGACTTCCAGAATTAAAGTTATTTTGTACTTTGTACTTGTTTTTTTTGGAAGTCAGTTCTTTTTGTGAAAAAGTTTTTTATTTTTTACTTTTTACTAGTAAGTGGGGTACTTACCACTAAAAAGTAAAAACAGTACACCTATAGTCCGGTCAATCTAGACCAAAAAATGAGAGTGAAGTTATATAAAATCCCAACAAGCTGAAAATCAGTATAATTGTTCAAAACATAATTATAAATAATATTTAAAAGTTCCCTATCATTCCCGTGTATGGAAAAAAAAATCATGATCAAAAGTCAAAAAAATGAGTTTTTCACGATTTTCAGCAAAACGGTAAGTTTTATCATAAAAGTACCTAAGACAAAAATTGTAGATCATAAAATTATCTATAAAAAATGGATCTTAACTTTTTTTCCTACGAGCCACCGTTTCTGAGATATAACGATTCAAAAAGTTATATAAGTTGTTATCGTCATAATAATTATGAGCTCCTAAAAAAACTTCCTGTTTACATAAGCATCGATATGCATGTTTCGTTAAAAATACTAAAAATAAAAAAACAAGTTCAATTAGCTTGTCTTCCTCCAACCTTAGTTGCTGCTCATCAACATCTTTTTCGGGTATATTACCAAGTTCAAGTGTGGCTTGGTTATCAGCTAGACCCTACAGACTGGGGTTGGAAGTTGGTCAACAATATACATATTAGAGCCAGTTCAAACTTTACTCCCACCTGCGCAGCTGCGCCGGAAAAACTGCTGAACACAATTTTTTGCAACTGCAAAAAGGGATGCAGTGATAAATGTGGTTACAAAAAAGTCGGACGGTTTTGTTCTCTGGCATGCACGAATTGTCAAGGCCGGTCGTGCTCTAATGTTGAGTCACAAACAATGGAGGATTCGTTTGATTCCGACGAAGTGTCATGCGATACATCGCTATTGACGCAATTTACTTGCATCCAAAATGAAGATGAAGAAGAAGCAGGAGAAGGAGAAGAAGAAAAAGAAGAACAACAACAAGAAGAAGAACATGAAGAATTTGAAACTAACGAATCAGGCGAATGAACTTCACCACTTTTTTTAATTTACATCGCTTTTATCTTTTCCAATCTTTGAAAATTTCCGTTATTTTGCAATAGTTTCACATTAAACAGGATCACAACTGACCCGTGAAGTAGGCCTATTGGGGAAACCACGTTAAAAAAAAACGCGCTAAGTACACTACCTCATAGGTGGCGTGGAGACGTGTGCATATTATGACGATAAAAACTTTTATAACTTTTTGAATCGTTATAATATCTCAGAAACGGTGGCTCGTAGGAAAAAAAGTAAAGATCCATTTTTTATAGATAATTTTATGATCTACAATTTTTGTCAAAATTACTTTTATGATAAAACTTACCGTTTTGCTGAAAATCGCGAAAAACTCATTTTTTTGACCTTTGATCATGAATATTTTTTTTTCCATACACGGGAATGATAAGGAACTTTTAAATATTATTATAATTTTGTTTTGAACAATTTTACTGATTTTCAACTTGTTGGGATTTTATGCACCTTTGAATGTCTAAATTGACCGGACTACTAAGAACACCACTGGAAAGTCACAGGAAACATAGTTTATCTAGATTTAAAAACCAAACTAATAAACCGATTTTGCTAAAATTTCAATGGGACCAATCGAGAAGTACAATCCTTTCACATAAAACAAGACCTTTTCAAATCAGTTCATTAATTAATGACGGAGATATGAGGTAAAAAACATAAAAAAGAAAAAACTAGTACATCTTTTTTTTTTATTAGAGATGGGCTCTTGACTCTAGTCAATGTCAGAGATGACAGAGACATCTACGATGGTACGAGCTTAACCAGAAGAAGCCTGTTTACTCTAACTTTGAAGAGATTAGGAAGCTTTGGAAACACACGCAGGCAGAGAGTTCCAGTCTTGAATTGAGAACCTCCTCCTTTTTTTGAAGTCGGTTAAAAAGAAACAAATGGTTGTGAATAGCTATGCAGAACCGATTTGGATGGAACTTGGCACAAGGGCAGACCATGAATTGGATCATTTGGATGATGCTTTTCATCCAAATAGTACTATTAGGCTGCGTTTCCACCTGAGATTTGCGAAGATGCGTAGCGAGGGATGTGCTTGTTAAGAACCAATAGAATCACTTCATTTACCTAGCCTCGCGTAGCGCAAGCGATTTTATTAGTTCTTAACAAACACATCGCTCGCTACGCATCCTCGCGCAACTCTTGTGGAAAAGCAGCCTAAAGCGCTCCCTTTTCGTGCGAGTAAAGCCGCTTTTATAATCTTGTTTAGTCATTATATCACCGTGGGTGGTAAATGTACATACTAGGAGCTGCTTTCATTGCTAAATTAAACAATGAGATTTGTTAAACCAACATAATGAAGTCAACTTTGCCTTTTCTTTGGCATTTGACATTTTTACCCAAATAATACGTAGGTGTTACATAATTGTAAAAGTCTGTGTTCTGAACAATCTTGATTTTTTAACGAGAGATTTTTTATTTAACTAGTTGTAGCCAGCGGCATTACCCGCGTTAAAGCCAAAAAAGAATTTTTGGCTTTAACGCGGGTAATGCCGCTGCAGAAGCACCACCGAAGCAGAATTATCCACAACCAAGTATAAATTATAAATAATAATAAGTATTACATTGTACTGGGATCGGTCTATTATCTTTGACAGGACTATTGTTGCCTATAAGCCTGGGGCTCGAGTCTGCTATTGCAATCGTGTCTCAATGACCGGTCATTGATCGAATATTTGACAACTTTGAGAGTTTTTGTATGGGAAATGTGTCATGAGTTTGACGTTATACGTCAAAGATCGATCATTGACCGGTCATTGAGACACGATTGCAATAGCAGACTCGACCCCCAGATCAAGTGGTGGTGGACTAAATCGAGAGGTGTGCAATGATTGTAATCATAACCGTTCCGCATTACGAGAACCTCATGAAAGCCGAGAAAGATAAACAAATCAAATATCTTGACTTGGCTCGCAAGTTTATCGACATGTGGGATGTCGACTTGGCTATCATTGTACCGATAGTCGTGTCAGCCAACGACTTAATCGTCACAAGCCTCGACCAACATCTTAGGAGGCTCTCGTTGGGCAGCTGGATCAAAGGCTTGACTCAGAAAGCAGTACTGGTGGACATGGCTCGCATTGTTAGGAGGTTCTTCACTCTGGAGCCCTGACCGCCAGTAGCTTGGACCCTGCAGTGCGATTCTGTAAACATGTCGAAGTGAACACTTGGGCGGGGTGCACGACAGGTGAGTTGTCAAACCATACAAATAAGATGGAATGACAGCTCTATTGTCGTTCACTCCGCCAAGGTGAACACCGTGAGATGTCGACAGAATCGACCGGCTGTTCCCGATACCGGTGGGCTACTATTTTTATTTTTATAAATAATTTTTTTTGTTGTATTTTTAAAGAAATATTTCAAAATGTAATAAATGAGTTCAAAAATGAATAAACGGAGTATAAATAATATTATAATAGTCTAAACGTTCGTTAAGTTTTTATCCAAATGCGTTTTAGCGTTGAGAAGTGATATAATAAAAACAAAACAAATTCACTGGCGTCTAATCATGAAAACCTTATTTCAATCAACACTTTGCGTGACCAGAGGGCTGGCTCGTTCTTTGCCCAAAGAATAAGCATTGCCATTCAACGTGACAATGCTACCAGCATTCTAGACACGTTTCCGGGTGACAGCAATACGGAGGAATACTTCGACGCCTGAGTGTATTTTGTTTTTGTAAATGCATATTGTGTATATATTTATATTGGTCTATTGTATAATATTCATTCATACATACTCGTGCATTTCCAGTAAATTCTGTGAATACCAGTATTTTACATGGATTGACTGCCTCTCTCCACAACATAGACTGATAGATGGTCACCCATCCACTGACCAAACTCAGCAACCGTTTCTAAAACTTGAAGACCGATTCGTGCGGCTGTTATTCCTTAGCCAAAAGCTCCTTAGAGTATAATACCTACATAAACACAAACCCTGCTTAAGGTGAAAGCGCCAGGGTAGCCCGCGAAATACAAATTTTCTTACGTTTTTTGCAATTTGCAGGTCAGTATCAGATTGTAGGTTGGTCAAAATATGATTCGCCGCCGTAGCAAGTACGTATTTAAAGAACTGTATTATATAAAATCAATACAACTCTCTCAGTTAGAATTGATGCCAAATGTTATGAATTCATGCAAAAAATGCATTTTTTGCATGAATTCATCATTCAGTCATCAATGCATGACTTTAATGATTATAATTCTGTAAATACATATTTGTTACGACCACGAATTATATTTTGTCCAAGATATAACTTGAAACTGACCTGCAAATTGCTATAAACGTAAGAAAATTTGAATTTCGCGGGCTTCCCTGGCGCTTCCACCTTAAGTCATTACCATAGTTCTTTCCAGAATTCAGGTAAAAAAAGGTCTCCTTACGACTTATTTAACCTAAATACATTCACATCTTCCAAGTTCCACTTTTCTGGTTTTATTTTCTATCTTCATGCGCACATTTACCTAATTTCAGAGGGGATGCTATAATAATAGCTCATATATATGCAAATGCAAGGTGAGCTAAGGTAAGCTCCTAACCTTTGTTAAAACTTGTCAAATTACTGACAAACTTCCTCAGGCCCTCAGAACTTGGGCGTTTCGTTGGTAGTTAAGACGCCTATGATTCCGCTGTTTTATGGCAATGACTCTTTGAATAAAATGTTATGTCTTGTGTTTGAATGTAATTGGTTTATTAAAAGTTCTGGTCGATTTTATTCTAGACTTTTTTAGGGTTCTGCACCCAAAGGGTAATACGGGACCCTATTACTAAAACTTCGCTGTCCGTCCGTTCGTCTGTCACCAGGCTGTATCTCATGAACCGTGATAGTTAGACAGTTGAAATTTTCACAGATAATGTTCTTATTTATATATAACAAACACTAAAAAACAGCTGCTCGTTTTTGCTCGATATTGATAACGGCTACAGGTAGACGCTTGAAATATTCACAGAATATTTAGTAATATATATTCAATTTAAATTAAATAATTATATTAAAATAAAATTAATATTTAAGGGCTCCCATACAACAAACGTGACTTTTTTAAAAGGTACGGAACCCTTCGTGTGCGCGTCCGACTCGCACTTGGTCGGTTTTTTGGTTTCAATTTTGGTAAGTATCCAATTTCTCTGTATTACTTCTGAGTTTATCAATGGACCTTGAGTGATATTTCGCCGTCTCCTTTTTTACCATACTGAAAAAAAGAAAAGAAAACTTGTTTATTTGGTACACACAATGTAGGTATAAAAGTAAGGAAGCTTATTTTAAATAATACAATAATTTTGTCGTGTGTCCCACGGCGCGCCAAATAGGTCCAGCAGCCCTACCATGACGTATTAAAGCGTGAGTAGTTCGAGCAAGAAGGAGGGATGGAGCTATATAGGGTGTATAACTCCATCCCTCTTTCTCGCTCGAACTACTCACGCTTTAACACGTCATGGTAGGGCCGCAGTTCAGCAAACTGCCAGATAAGTAAGAGTTGCCTCACGCTGGTTATTGACTGGTCATAGTTTTGACTTATTCAGTTCGTAATCTTCGAATCTACAACTGTGTGTCAGTGTTACGAGTATATTGCCAGCGACCTTATTTACAAGGAATTGTTAGATATTGACTGTTCGTATATCTTATTGATCTAACCTAGCCACATCATTTTACAATACATAAACGCGAACGAAGTCGCGGGCAACAACTAGTTTAGATTGCACACAATGCAATCACTGTCACAGACAATGCTTACTGAATACATTACCCTGTTACCCAAACCTGGAGAAAATATCAGGAAAAGAAAAAAAAATACAGAGTTGTGAGTGTTTTAAAATCTGTGATACATATAGACATTACTAATTGCATCTGACGTCACTCACTAGCATCGCCATTGTGAATTTGCATCATCCAGTAAAAACGACATTTTGTATGGTAAGGATAGAAGAATAACTTCAAAAGCTTGTAACTCCTCTATTTTGCTATTAACTTAATTTATTTTTTCACAAGTCGTACAATTTTAGTGATACCTTTCGGATAGGTATACATTCATCTCGATATTTGATAGTTGTCAAATACCCTATTGTTTAATTGACTAGTACCTAGGTACAAGGTATCCAGGGTTGCGGATTTTGATAGAAGAAGTCACCGTGGCCCTGGAACGCAAAGGGCACTAGGAGGAGCACGGATGGGTTTTATTCAGTAAGAGTCTGACACTCCCTCACGCTCCACCCACAGCGGAAGGGGTCATTTGATGATGACCCATTCTTAAAAAAAGGTATTAAGTATATGACTATGAACGCTATACAAATTATCACTACATGTAAAACACTGATTAGAAATAACAACTACATGGTTGGACTGAAAGCCTACTTCTAAACAGGAAAAGAACGGGCAGATGTTTCGAATACCTATGTTTTGAAAATATTATGATTTAAGTTCATTTCATTCTCTTTGATTATTTCAATAATTCAGACTGTGATTTGAACTATTGTCTCCATTTATAATTTCAATAGTCCTTTTGCCTTTGTTTCGAATTAAAGAACAATCATAGTTTTTTGTTTATATAACCGAGATTATTTCGATCTATGAACTCCGTCACTTCTTTCAAGAGCTATATATTGGTTGAAGGTAAAGATTTCAATTCATAACTACGTACCATTTTCACAAGTGAACATGTTGTCAAGTACAAACATGAGATTTATTTTTGTTTTGTGTTTGCTATCTGTATTTGCATTAGCGAGGCCACAAGACACTGCGATCGATCGAAGATGGAAGAAAATATTTCGGGAGAGCGAACGTAATATACTTTTTTGTCTAAACTTACTTCTTTTGTTTTCTTCTTCTTAAGCGTGCGTACTAGTGCTTACGCACAGTCGTGTGTACATTTTTAATTCTTGCGTACTCGGCTAATCTCCGTTGATATTGGCCAAGGTTATCGATTTTCGGTCTAGAGGCTAGCTTTTGGCCGCGGCTTCACCCGCGTGGATGTCGGTTATCGCATAAAGAAGTAACCTATGTCCTTCTCCATATCCCAGCCTATATATCTGCCAAATTTCAAGACGATCCATTCAGCCGTTTTAGCATGAAAGCGTAACAGACAGACATATAGACAGTTACTTTCATATTTATAATATTAGTAGGGATTATCCGGGGTTTTAATATGGATTTATGTATCTCTGTATGTCTGTTAACTCATGACAGTTTATCGGCTGAAAGGATTAGGATGAAACCTGACGTCCGTCGTAAAAGTGTATCTTTTGTCCCGATTAAGGACAAAAAATACACTTTTCATCCCACAAATATGTTCCCGTGGTATAACTTTCACCTGTCACGCGGGCATAGCCGCTGGCCACGCAGCTTGATATTGAGTGTTGAACGGATTTGGTCGACCATCTAATAAGGCTGCGACCTCCCGGCCATCTGCCGTCTATCTTGCCTGTCACCATAAGTTATCAAATCACAAAATCGGATACCAATCTTGAAAGATGGCATCGTATTACCCAGTTACTGGGTTATGTTGGTCAGATAGACGGCCGCTCCATGTAGAGTACTGGTATACAGCTGCATTCTAATTGACATGAAGCCGACCCCAACATAGGCTGGATAAATACTAAGCATTGGCACCTACTTTAAATGTATTTTATTTTTATTTCAGATTTTTCGCCTTTATTATCCGCAGTAGTAATCAATAACCAAAACGAGACAATAATAGAAGAAGCAACAACTGTGCTACCAGCAACTCCGCAAACTACAACTCAGAAAATAACAAAACCATCTTCACCATCCGCGATACCAAGCAAGAAACAACTTTTCAAGAAATCAATAGACAACGGAATAACATACGAAATACTCACACATAATGAAAAAACTAAAAATAACACAGCACCAATACATAACGAAACAATTTACACGACACCAACACTAAAACAATCTATAGATTCATTTCCAACAAACTATACAACAATTTACACCGCACCATCACAAAAAGAATCTATGGAATCAAAACTTAGAAACAATGCAACAAGCGACAATTGTGTCGACTGCCAATTGTGGTATTGGCCAACACGTAACAAAACAAATGATAAAATTCAAATACATACCGAAACAATTTACACAACACCATCAGTAAAAAAATCGATTACCACTGTATCAACATATAATGAAATAACTGATATATTACCGAAACATAACGAAACAGTATACACAAAATCATCACTAAAAAAAAATATTGTCACAATACCAACATATAATGAAATAACTGACATTTTACCAGAATATAACGAAACAGTATTCACAACACTATCATTAAAAAAAACTATTGTCACAGTACCACCATATAATGAAACAACTGACACCAAACAAATGCATACTGAAACAATAAACACAACACCAACACAAAAAGAATTTGTAGCCACAGTACCACCATACAACGACACAACTGTCAGAATAAAAACATTCAACGAAACAATTTACATTATACTATCAAAAAATGGAAAAATTCACAGAATTCCTACATATGAGAAACAGATTTTAAAGAAATCAATAAACAACGAAATAAATAAAATACTAACACTCAATAAAACAATGTACACAACTCCAATTCAATACGCAACAATTTACACAGCACCATTAGAAAATGAAACAACTAACGCAACACAGATTAAATACGAAAATAAATACACAACGCCAACACTCACCGAAGCAAAGTACATCCTACCAATACACAATGAAGCAAAATATGTATTCCCAACAGATAACGAAACAATATACGTCACAACGAAACAGAAAGAAACTAAATACACAAAACTCAATGAAGAATTAAACACAAGATCAACACAAAATGAATCAATATACCCAATACCAACACATAACGAAATTGTATACACAGCTCCAACAGATAACGAAACAACTTACTCAGTACCAAAACAAAACGGTACAATTCACAAAATAGCAATATTTATGAAACAACCATCCCGGAGACCAGCTTATAACAAAACAGTATTCTCCATACCAACACTTAAAGAAACGATATATGTTAGCCCAACACATATAGCAAGCACGTACAATTTACCATATCACAAAAGACCATCATACAACGGAATAGCACATAGAATACTAGGAATGAAATCACAAGCGTACAAACGATTAGTTTTTATGCGACCAGTTCTCAACAACACAAAACTCTTAACATTTTTGTAGAATTCAAGATGTTGACGAGTATCATTTCAATGTTTAATGTAAAATAGCATGTAAATACAACTAAATAATACTAGAGAACTGCCTTTTTATTTCCATTCAATTCATTGTAACCTAGTAATAACAACAACATTCTGAACGTGATAGTTTCATCTTTAATTAAACATACTTCTTCGAAATTCCAAACTAGATTACATTAAATGAATAAACACAAAGAATTCCTGGAAAAATAATCGCGTTATTTAAAAAACCGGCCAAGTGCGAGTCGGCTCGCGCACGAAGGGTACCGTACCATTATATATAAAAAACGGCAAAAAATTAAGTTTGTTGTATGGGAGCCCCACTAAAATATTTATTTTATTCAGTTTTTAGTACTTGTTGTTATAGCGGCAACATAAATCATCAGTGAAAATTTCAACTGTCTAGCTATTAAAGTTCATGAGATACAGTCTTTCTGTGGGTCTCGTTTTTACACATTATTTTTTTGTTTTGTTTTGTCATGCTCACTCAAAAGTCTGGCTGATGGTGGCGTATGCGTTGGATTATGTGACTCCCTTAAAAATGGTCGAGCCGAATGGTGCTAACGTATGTGTCATGTTCGTGAACGGGCGCCGTCAGCTGAGACTGGTCATCTCTCGGCTGCCATGGTCTATTTTAATTATTTATTTGAATTGTTTCTTTTTTACTCCAGACTCTTTTATCCTGCACGTCTTTTACATCGTTCTCACATGTATGTATAATTTCAATATGAATGATGTAACCATAATTTTGTAACAAAATATTATTTTTAAACCGCTGCGGCCCCGACATGTGAAAATTCCCAAAAAAAAATACATCTTATGTAATAGGTAAATAAACATTAAATTCGCGATTAATTCGCAACACACCGGTGTGTTGCCGGGGCCGGAGCGGTTAAAAGTGTGTCCGTGGAGTTTCTTGCACGTTCTTCTCCATAGAGATCTACACTTTGGAACGTGCAAATAGCATCATCTTTTTGACCGACCGACCTTGACAATTCAAAAGTGCCTGTAAATGGTCTAATTGAAATAAATGCTTTGACTTTGACTTTGACACTTTGAGTACAAAATCCTTAAAATCGCATTCACATACTCAGTACAGTACTCTATCAAAATGTAGGGAAATAAAATAACTTTTTGACAGGTTGTGACTGAGATTACAACAACTAGGTACTTAATTATTTTAAAACTTCTTAGGTATTTATTTTGTTGCTCAGGGAAAAAATTGAGAAGATTTTAACAACTTTAGAACTAGGAACTACATAAGCAAAGTATATTACAGTAGACAGAGGAAACAGCTTGTCCAAATTCTAGTATTTGAGGTGCATCACGTTAAGCTTACAATCCACCTTGAAATAGCCAAAGGAGTCACTATCTAAAAACATCTGTATCAAATGATAAATAGAAAAAATGTGTATTCCTATAGAGCAGTTATACAGTCTTTAAAATATCGTTTTATCGCTCACTGTAAATCCAGCAGTGACTATAGATGTCTTTCGAAGGTCAGTGTTTTGTGATACAATAAAATGCTCCTGACCGAATTATTTGCACTGTTCTTTTACTCTCATAGTCCAATGGTCTTATTGCGGTAAGAGCGACTGTCCTGAGGTCGGCCAAAGAGTGTAATTGGGTTTTCCCACGAGGTTGGGTTTTTCCACCCATGCCTTGGAAAAAACGTGAAGCCCTTGGTCTTGCGCCTGTTTTCTACCTGCAGTGCGATATTGTAAACCTCTCACCATGTATGTTTAGTTGAAGTGAACACGCAAAGCAGTGAGTTGTCAGTACATACAAATAACATGGAATGACAGTTACTTCATTCTCACTTCATCTAAGTTTGTAAGGTGAAATGTTGACAGAACAGACCAGCTGGTCGGATTTATAAAATCATAGCTTAAATATTATCGCCCGCAACTGTGGACTGCAATTCTAACACCGCAACTAATGTAAGTTTGAAGTTCTTGTAGAAACACAAACATGGTGGTAGTGCTGACAAAGCACGCTATCTCTAATTGTTCTTGTTTCGCTGAAAGTTTCTTCATATCCTTTGTAACTCCTAACACCATGGGTGTGACGTCATACGGTAGCTCGTTGAAGTTAGATTAGAGTCAACATTAAATATATGAAAAACCACAAAGGTAGTGAAAATTTAATTTAATACTACTATAAATGTTAAAAATATGTGTGTCTGGACGATTGCTATTATCAATTGATCACATCTCAACGGCTGATCGAATAATGGTGAAAATGTTCACAAGGGTGTACTCTGGATTTCAAACAGGTGTGTTGCAAGGGAGTTTGTTGCCCACTTCTTTTTTCCAAATATAATTCTATGAAGTTGCGTTTTCGGGGACTGTTTTTTTGTAAACATCGACGTTCGAAAAGAGCTGGAACTCAGCCTTTTGATTGATAAGATTATAGGACATTTCTATCCCAACTCGGTAATTTTCATGTTGCATGTAGGTGAAGTTGCTGGCAAAGGCCAGTATCATAAAAACCGGCCAAGTGCAAGTCGGACTCGCGCAGGAAAGAAAAAGGCAAAAAAATCACGTTTGTGTGGTTGTTGTTATAGCGGCAACAGAAAATACACATACATCATCTGTGAATCATGAGATACAGCCTGGTGACAGACAGACGGACAGTGGAGTTTTAGTAAAAGTGTCCCGTTTTTACCCATTGGGTACGGAATCCTAAAAATATACTAGCTAAGACCAATTTTAATTACACTACATTTAATAGTAAAGCACTGTCGAGCAATTTACTAATAAGATTAAAGCAACCTGGGATGAAACCCAATTACTATTTCCATGTTTTAATTACATTATAATTATGATACCATCTGTTTCATGTGAAGCCGCGGGCGAATCAAGATACTACATCTGGTTGTACGTTGTAAATTTTACTCAGCTCAGTCGTAACCAAAATTATTGTTAACGATACATTCTACGACCGTAAAATGGAGGAATATTATTATGAACATTACCTATTAACATTTATCTGTGTATTGATTAATAGCTGTATAAGTTAACTATTTAATTTATTTTAAAACTTAACTATACCTATATACACAAAGTTAGTAATAAACAAAAATAAAATAAATTTTAATTTTATTTTTGTTTATTACTATTTTTTTTTGGAATACCTCGAGGTATTCCTCCGCATCGCTGTCATCCGGAAACGTGCCCAAAAGGCTGGCAGCATTGCCACGTTGAATGGCAATGCTTATTCTTTTGGCAAAGAACGAACCAGCCCTCTGATCACGCAGTGTCGATCAGTCGGCGAGATATATCCTTGAAAAGGAGACGTGCACTCGGACCCCATGACCCAAGCGTTTCGACCCCAAACGGTTCAAAACTGTACCTAATTACCAATAAGGTTACAGTATTTGCGCCGCTTGAGGGTCTCAGCAGCCGCAGCGGCAGCGTCGGCACAGCCCGCCGTACCTGGAACAATAGCTGTATTGTATTTGCAATATTTCCGTTCCAATTAAAATGGGTGTTCATTGATGAAAACACTTTGGTATGCCAAGCAAAAGAATTATAAAATAAACTCGTAATAACTTTAATAAACTGTTCTAGAATTGCGTAGTCATTCTTAAGGGTGGAATTCTGTATCTAATATACATTATAAAAATAATATCAAAAAGAAAAAATAAACACTTTTTAAAAAATATCTACTTACACTAAAATTAATTATTATCATACTAGCTGCCGCCTATGACTCCGCCCGCGTGAGAGTTGATAATTTTCTCAAGGGAACATACTCCCGGGATAAAAAGTATTCTATTGTGACGTTGCAAAATTGTAATCCATGACGGCTAGCGACATCTCTTATGATTGAGTGATTTGTCAGTATTGACATAATCTTGTATCTCAACGTTCAGCAAAGAGATGGCGCTTGAGTCGGTAGTAGGAAATTAAAGTGTAAATAAACTGAATTAATTTCAAGTTTATTATTGAGCCCAATTTAATATAGAATTGGTTTTTTACTGTTTCAAAATTAGATTTTGCCACAATGATTAAAACTATTTGTCTATGGATTATTAGAGTCTATGGATTATTGAAACCTATTGTGGGTAGGTTGACTTGTTTGAATAGAATCTTCGAGAGGCCTGGAACGGTTGTGCTTCGCGCCGATTTAAGCTCGTGGCAGAAGGAGCTTGATGGTTTCTTTGTGACGAGAACCTGTTGCTGGCAGCCGGTGTATCGTGATCGATGGAGTTGCTGCCTATATTGCCTAATTAGGTTTCGTTCCTGAATGTGCCCGAGGTAAGCCCCTTGTGGTTTTCTGTTCTGTTTCCCTCCTGAGGTTCTCGTGCGTGTTTCTGATTGTATTGTTACAGATCTGGCTCTTTTAACTAGCCTGAATATCCTGAATAGCCTATGTTCCTGAGGACGGACGCTGAGAGACGTGTCGTCTTGTTGTGTGCTGAGGTTAGACCAGACGAGGGTGGGATGGCGTGCCGACCCATGTGGTACGACACATGATCCGACCATCGTCCATGGAAATCACCAGGTACAGACGACGTTCGTTATATTTCGTTCCGGATCAACAACCTACCCCGCAGAACACGTCATCGTGCGGTCTACCCGTGTTTTGTCACGTGTAGCCGATGCCAAGGGGTCTTTGTTCCGCTAGTTGGTGCTAACGTACACGCTGACTAAATATCCAACGAAACGCCATAATGACGCTAAAGCTAAAAGCTTGATCTGATAGTCTGCTAATGCTAAATGACTGACTCGCTAATGCTAATAGAAGTTACTTTATGTCAAGTTATATTTTGAGAGAGAGAGTGTGAACCTTATGTTCACTTAGGATAGAATTATCCAGTAATTGAATGGTTGCTACTTGCTATACTTTAAAGCATATTATAACATGTTTATTTTCTGCACCTAGCACAGCTAGATATTATAATTATCTGTATTTACTTATTCGGTTGAGCTAGAAGTTGCTAGCGGTTCACCTCACGAATCCATTCAAGCGACCCTAAGAGTATTTATATATATTATTTCTCTTGCACATTTTCCCACTCTGGTACACCTTGGTACGGAGACGGGGTGTTCCAGAATTGGAATTGCGCTACAGGGTTTAGGGATAAGGAAATAAACCTATGTATTTGATGTAAGTACCTGCTTATGGTTTGATATTAAATAAACTTTGTATTGTATAGTATGGTACTTGTTTAATTGAACTTATTCCGTAACTTATATACCCCATAAATTTACTGTAGCACGGTTAGTGAGTTCTCACACCCACGGGCCGGGTGACACTATTCTTGACTATAATCTACCTCTGTACCAAATTTCATCAAGATCCGTTCAGTAGTTTTTGAAATGAAATGAAATGAAATGAAATAATTTATTTGCTTTGAATGTAGGTACAAAAATATTGTGTTAAGTAAGAGAAGGATCCAATGCATTCTACCGTAAGGCATGCAAAATTTTATATTTTGTTTTTAATAGTAGTAATTATGAAAAAAACAAAAATAAATGAATGAATGAATGAATATAGAACCAAATATTTAACTAATGTCAAATGATTAAAATAGGTAGTAAAAATAAATCATTCAATTTGTAAATTCGTTCAGTGGTATACAGTGTCAAAAATAAGTTATGAATTGCATGAAAGAGTAACAGTAACAAACATACATCTATCCATCCTCACAAACTTTCGCATTTTTAATATTAGTAGGATTAAACGTATAATGAAGCACGAAAAAAAAGATGTGTTATTATAATATAAAAATAACATGTGTTTACTGAGAGACAAAAATCATTCAATTTAAAAAATACTCAACTGTTGCAAAAAATTCAACATTCAACCCTCACCTGAAACAGTTAATAAAATGCACAGAAAAAAACTCATTGTTACAAAAATATGCTTCCAAGTTCCAAGAAGACCCCACCAACCGTGTCTCCACATTGCCGTCGTGGTGGGGCTTGCGTGTCTCAATGATCTTGGGGGCTTTGCCGGTAAAGCCGCTCATGCCGGAAGGTCCCAAGTGAGAGACCAGACCAAGAGAGACACAAGAGGGGCACACCGTTCGGAGACTTGAGCAGTGTTCGGGTCCTCGGACGGTGTGCGTCTCATTGGCTTGCTCGCTGCTCTCTGGTACGCGTCTGATCATCAGACGTGACTGTGAGGGCGGCGAGCAAGCATTGAGAGCGAAGGGGAGATAGGGACCGCACCCTCAAAAAGGAAAAGTATGGGTAGCACAAAAGAAGAGATATTACCCCAGGGCGGTCCGGACTGCACAGCAATTCGGGAATCCGCCACGCCTCGTGCGTCAAGCCCCTCGTATTCTGGGGGGGGCAATTGTGCTATTCATTCTCCGTTTGCCAATGGCAACAAGGGCCGAGGAGGCCCCCGATCCACACAACCCTCCTTTGAGGAGATGATCGGCTTTAATTTTAATTCGCCTGACAAGGTGTCGGGCAGGCGTACCGCGGACATTCCCTCCAAATTTTGCCGAGGTGGTGGAGGCTGCGCTCCGCGATGTGGCCAAGAAGCGCATCTAGCCTCCATCCTGGCGGCAGCGGAGGAAGCCTACTTCCATCGCGGGTCTCCGCCCGCGCCCACGGACGAAATGTCTGGGCTGCGGGCGGAGGTCGCCCGCTTGGCGACCACACTGGAGCTTCTCCAAAAGGAGAATGAGAGGCTCCGGGCAGACTTAGCCGGGCTCCGGGGAGCCAGCTCTAGAGAGGTGCCTCAAGGGGGGCCAAGGACGATGGCCGTTCCGTGCCGCTCGAGAACCAGGTGCTGGACCTCGTGCGGCAGGAGATGGCCGCCTTCCGGGAACGGTTCTCCGTCCTGGAGGGCATCGTGCTTCGCCCCCCGCTAGCGGCGAGTAAGAAGGCGGCAGACCAGAAGGCGGCTTCTTATGCGGCTGCCGTGGCTGCCACACCGGTGCCGACCGGCCGGGCCAACCCAGGAGCTGAGCCAGCTCCTGCAAAGGCACCGGCGAAATCGGCACCGGCCAAGAAGAAAGGTGGGGCGGCTGCACGGGCGGCGAAGGCTCCAGCGCCGGCAGTGCAACCGCCTTCAAAGCCCCCGTCTTCCAAATCTCCTGCGGCTGAAGAAGAAGCCGGTTGGCAAATGGCCGGGGAGAAGAGGAAGGCCGGGAAGGCAGCCAGGGCAGCCAAAAAGCGCGACAGAAAGCGGCGGCAAAAGGCCAGGAGGATCGCTGCAAAGCTCAGCGCCCCGAAGACCGCGGCTGTAGTGATGACACTGCAGCCGGAAGCGGTCAAGAGGGGCGTTACATACGGGGACGTGCTCACCAAGGCCAAGGAGGCGGTGAGCCTTGGTGAGCTCGGCATCGTCGGGGGCCTCCGGCTCAAGGTCACTATGACCGGGGCCAGGATGCTGGAGATCCCCGGGGCAGCCAGCGGTCCGACCGCGGACGCCCTAGCCGAAAGGTTGAAGGCGTCCTTGAGCGCGGACGACGCCCGAGTGTCCAGGCCCACTAAGTGTATCGACATGCGCATATTGGGCCTGGACGACTCCGTCACGGCGGAGGAGGTGGTGGCCGCCGTCGTCAGGACGGGGGGGTGCTCTGCCGAGCAAGTTAAGGCGGGCACCATACGTCCTGACCACACGGGAAAGCGAACCACTGTGGTGAGCTGCCCCGTGACGGCGGCCAAGAAGATAACGGAGGGCCGAAGGCTACTGGTTGGCTGGGTGTCTGCGCAGGTAAAACTGCTGGAACCCAGACCTCTGAGGTGTTTCCGCTGCCATGTGGGCAACCACGCGGGAGCTATGTGCACCTCAGAGGTGGACCGCAGCGGGCTCTGCTTCCGCTGTGGTCAGCCCGGTCACATGGCCGGCTCGTGTAGCGCCGCGCCGCACTGCGTAGCATGTGCGGCAGCTGGCAAGCCGGCCGACCACTGGGCTGGGGGCAAGGCCTGCGCCCCACCCGCCAACGCCGGTGGTAGGAGAAAGCCCTCCGCCGTCGCCGTCTCCGCCGCAGCAGCCGCAACCACCGTCGCCGCCTCTGCCGCCACCGCCGCCGGTGCCGCCGCCGTCGCCGCTGCCACTACGACAGCCGCGACGGCCGCAGCCGAGTCTTCACAGGGGGCTCGGGAGGAGGCAGTAATGGAATGTCAATAACGGCTCCATTACGCCTCCTCCAGGCGAACATCAACCACTGCGCTGCTGCTCAGGACCTGCTGCTCCAGAGCATGGCGCAGTGGTCGATAAATATCGCCGTCGTCGCTGAGCTGTATTTTGTCCCGCCCAGGGAGAACTGGGTGGAGGACCTGGATGGCTCAGTGACCCTAATTTCGTCGGCCGCCGCCGGCACCCCGTCCCTCGAGAGTGTCAAGAGAGGACGGGGTTGCGTAGCAGCACGGTTCGGGGAGATTGTCGTAGTGGGTGTCTACTTCTCCCCGAGCCGAACCCTCGCCGAATTCCACATCTCCCTTACGGAGTTAGTTGACGTCGTCGCCGGGTATCGTTCCCTCCCCGTGCTCGTTCTCGGGGACTTCAACGCCAAACATTTGGCTTGGGGTTCCCGATACACGAACACGAGGGGCAGGATGGTGGAGGACTGGGCTCTGGAGACAGGCCTGGTCGTCCTAAACCGGGGTACTGTCCCCACGTGTGTGCGGATGCAGGGCGAGTCAGTGGTGGACATCTCGTTCGCCAGCCCTGCTCTGTTACAGCGTGTCGTTGACTGGCGCGTCTTAGAGGAGGTGGAGACCCATTCCGACCACCGGTATATCCGGTTTGACGTCTCCGCCCAGACCTCGACCGCGTCGGTCCGACAGGCCCCGAGTGGTCCGCGGTGGGCGCTGAAGCAGCTGGACCGGGAGCTTCTCCTGGAAGCCTCGATAGTGCAGGCCTGGGTGTCACCACCAGACAGGCCTGCCGACATCAACGACGAGGCGGAGTGGTTCCGGGAGGCCATGTCCGAGATATGTGATGTGGCAATGCCCCGGGTCCGGCCAGGAAGCGCCCGCCGCCAGGTGTACTGGTGGTCGCGAGAGCTGGCAGCGCTACGCGAGGCGTGCGTTGCTGCACGGCGCCAGTACACCAGGCAACGCAGGCTTCGCATCCGCCCTCCTGATGCGCAGGCCAGAGAGGCGGAGCTATACGAGGAGTACAGAGCGGCGAAGACCGCCCTCCGAGCGGGGATCCTGCGGGCCAAAGATCTGGCTCGCAAGGAGATGCTGGAGTGTCTGAACGGGGCCCCATGGGGACGCCCTTACAAAATAGTGCGGGATAAACTCCGCACCTGGGCACCCCCGTTGACGCAGAGTCTCCGGCCCCAGCTCGTTGAGGACGTGGTTAGCGCTCTGTTCCCTTCGCGAGGCGAGCACACTCCCCCGCCCATGGCTCCGCCACCTGCGGTGCCTGTTGCGGACCACAGCGACGACGGCGACGACGACGACGATGCTCCGGAAGTGACCGAGGTAGACCTGAGAGTGGCGGTTAACCGGCTGAGGGCCAAGAATACCGCCCCAGGACCCGACGGCTTGCCTGGAAAAGCCTGGGTCCTGGCCTTGGAGGCTCTCGGGCCTCGACCTAGGGGGCTCTTCAGCGCATGTTTGGAGAGGGGCCAGTTTCCACTTCGTTGGAAGACGGGGAAACTGGTCCTCATTAAGAAGCCGGAGCGCCCTGCGGACTCTCCGTCCGCATACCGGCCCATCGTGCTGCTCGACGAGGTGGGCAAGCTCTTCGAAAGAGTCATTGCAAACCGCCTCGTCGCGCACTTGGTGAGGGTGGGGCCGGATCTGGCGGAGAACCAGTTCGGTTTCCGCACGGGGCGCTCAACGGTGGATGCCATCATGCGCGTGAGAGCTCTCACGACGGGGGAAGCGGTATCCCGGGGCAAGGTCGTCTTGGCGGTGTCTCTTGACATCGCCAATGCCTTCAACACCATGCCCTGGAGTTGCATTAGGGAGGCACTCCGGTATCACCGGATGCCGACCTACCTCCGTCGCGCGGTCGAGGCCTATCTGTCGGATAGGGCCGTCATCTACCCCGGTCACGAGGGAGAGTGGTTTCGGCGAGAGATGTCGTGCGGTGTTCCACAGGGAGCGGTTGTGGGGCCGTACCTGTGGGACATCGGCTACGACTGGGTGCTGCGCGCCGGCCTCCCTAGCGGCGTCAGCGTAGTATGCTACGCTGACGACACGCTCGTCTTGGCTCAGGGGGGGTCGTACCAGGCGGCGGCCGAGCTAATGACACGCGGGGTTGCGATAGTCGTGGATAGGATCCGGCAATTGGGTCTCGAGGTGGCCTTGCACAAGTCCGAGGCCATGTGCTTTCATGGTCCTCGGAGCAGGCCACCACCGGGATCCCAAATCACGGTAGGAGGGGTTCACATCGGCGTCGGGTCGACGATCAAGTATCTGGGACTCGTTCTCGATAGCCGGTGGAACTTCGTCGAGCACTTCCGACGTTTGGCTCCCAGACTGGAGCGGGCCGGGGCTGCCTTTAAGCGGCTTCTGCCCAATCTGGGGGGTCCAAACGCCTCCTGCCGGAGTCTCTATGCGGGGATCGTGCGGTCCATGGCCCTTTATGGGGCCCCAGTGTGGGCACTGGACCTGCGGAAGCGTCCAGCCCAAAAGCTGAACGCGTCCCAAAGGGTCATGGCCATCCTGCTTGTCCGGGGATACAGCACGGTCTCCCGCGAGGCGGCGAGCCTCCTTGCTGGATTGCCGCCATGGGATCTGGAGGCGAGAGACCTCGCGCACGTTTACACGTGGCGCATGGAGGCGCAACGCCGGGGCGAAACTCTGCTGCCGCGGCATATTGCTGCGCGGCGGATGGAGCTCCGGCAAGATACCATGGCGGTATGGAATCAGCGACTGTCGCAACCCAGTGCAGGGCACGCCACAATTGTGGCGATAGTGCCCCTCTTTGAGGAGTGGCTGGAGAGGCGCCACGGCGTCCTCACCTTCCGCCTGATGCAGGTACTCACCGGACATGGTTGTTTCGGTAGGTACCTGTTTCGGATTCGGCGGGAGGAAACGCCCGGGTGTTTTCACTGCGAGGATCGCCCGGAGGACACGGTGGAGCATACGGTGGAGGCCTGCCCCGCATGGGCGGAGCAGCGCCGTGTCCTCGTCGAGGCGATCGGCGGCGGCGACCTCTCGCGTCCGGCCCTGGTTCAATCCATGGTCCGGAGCGAGGAGGCATGGGAAGCCGTCACCTCCTTCTGCGAAGTAGTAATGCTAGTGAAGGAGGAGGCGGGCCGCGTGAGGGAGAGACAACCCTCACGCCCCAGCCGCCGCGGCATAGGGAGACGCACCGGGCGTCGGGAGTCGCTGGGCGATTCCCGGCCACCGTAGGTGCGGGTCTGCGGACGGCGAGCGTTGGGTGGCTCGCTGTCCGATTAAAGCCAGACCCAAGCCGACGGCGCGTTGTGTTCCACGTGCGCCTCAAAGAGATGTCAGCATAGGAGTAGGGGCCCGTTAGGGCCAGTGCCTACCAGGGTTGCGGATTTGTTCGAAAGAGTTACCGCGGCCCTGGAACGTAAAAGGCACTATGAGGAGCATGGGTGGGTTTTAGTCAGTAGAAGTCTGACACTCCCTGAGCGGGAGGGGTCATTTGATGATTTCCCATCCAAGTTCCAAGAAGAAAGAATTTAAAACACGGCCTGTTTTTACTGTCCCCTACTATTTTCAGGTACCTACTTATATACTATTAAGGCTTTTACAGACTGGTTCAACGTTATACAATACGACACCGATGTGACGTGCATTTTTATATATTTTTTTCTAAATTTACTCTACAGAAATGTCAATTTCCATGATGTCACAACTGTCTGTGGCAAACTTCAATGCGACTTTATTGTTTGACATTCGACAAAACCGTACTTACCTATTTCTAGGATTTTTTTTTATTTAACTATTCTCCTTGCGGACTATTTTCATTAGTGTTGAATGCAGACCATTGCTTTTTATGCCAAGAGAATTGGAAGACACAGAAATAGTTTTAAAACTTGGTACTTTTGGGACATGAAACACTTTTAGCGTAAATGCCTTTTATTCCGAGCGAAAATTCTTGTGTAATCTAGGCACTCTCCATTATACTGGGTAATTTTTTTTAACTTAACTTTGAGAACCACTTCTGCCCATGTAAATGAACAACTTTCCCCAAGAAAGCCATAGTCAATTCCTAAAAAAAAAATTGAGTCTCCCATACAAATTGTGGTCAGTTGATGACAATTTTGTATGGGAAGTGCAAATTTTTTTTGGAAGTGCAAAGTTGTTCATTTACATGGGCAGAAGTGGTTCTCAAAGTTTGCGCACTGGAAAAAAAGTTATCCAGTATCTTGAATATATCAGTATTTTTTTTAACAAAAATGGCGATGCAGAGGTGTATATTATACCAGATTTTACCAATAGGGAATCTTCTTCTTATTCGTTGTCTTTATTTCTGAAGGTCGTGCCCGTCTTGGAATGCTTTGACGGAGTCACAGACGAGCTGCTTCCATGCCACTCTGTCTTCGGCTCTTCTTAGGGCAGTGGTCACCGTGAGTCCTGTGATCGCCCTTATCTGGTCTGACCAGCGAGTTGGTGAACGTCCGCGCAGTCATTTACCATCCACCAGTTTTTCGAGGTTGTCTCCGAGCGATATGGTCAAAATAACTTAGAACTCGCTGGTACTATATTGTGGAGAGTCTGTATTTGATGTTTAAATAGCTCTATTAATATAATATAATAGCTCTATTAAATACTTATGAAATAATTTTTAAACAAAGTACCTTCATCAGCGGTGACGTCATAAAGTTTCAAAGTTGACCGTTAGAAAGAGAAGCACGAACTAACTCTGACGTCAAATACCACGACACGGATACAGCTGCCATAGAAAACATTATATTTTCACTGTTAGTATTATTAGACTGTGGAGATAATAAATAGTTAGAAATTTGTTCGAAAGAGTCACCGTGTCCCTGGAACGCAAAGGGCAGTAGAAGGAACACGGAGTGAGAGATTTTAGTCAGTAAGAGTCTGACACTCCCTTCCGCTCCAGCCAGAGCGGAAGAAGTTATTTGATGATTTCCTATCCTAATAAAAAATGCATGTATATTCCCCTCCCCCCTATAAAACGATCATCCCCTCAACCACTCACAAACTTAGACACTGGGGCCACTATTGTGAAATTCCAGATGAAAAGATGGATTTCCTTATTTTTATTATTAGTTGAATACACTTTCATACCTAACTCGCTATTAAACAGTTTTTTTTTTGGCTCAGTGATAGACGGGACCCTTGATACGGTTATGGCTGTGGAAACTTATAAATAAACGCAAGCAAAACCGTGAGCAATAGCCTAGTTCGATCCAGCCCGTCCCTAGCTGTCCTCCCCTCAGCAACGCCCTTAGCCGAGGTCCGTACCCCACAGGAGATGCCCTTAGCGTGTAGTCGCTTAGTTTTCCGTACCCCATAGAAGATGCCCTTAGCGTTTAGTTGCTTAGTTTTTATATAAGCCCTAGCTGGAGACTTTAATATTTATATTAAGGCCAGCACAGGCCAGTCCGGTTGAGCAGACAACAACCTCCTAGGTTGACCTGCGAAAGGTCATTCATTAAAAAGCAAGCAATAGTTAGTAATGTATAAACCTTCTTCTGAATTTAAGCATTTCTATACAATGCATGCTTGAGATGCAATTAGAACAGATTACATTCGTTTTTAATGAAGACAACTCAAAGTTTGGTGAACCTCCAACATTTTAAATTAAAACAAAAGAAACAAACAATAATACAACTAAATAAAGACCAATTCTATTATAAATTACACCTACCATTCATACCATTGCACCCGTGTAAACTCTAGCCCATAACACTAGAATTAAATGAATACAACCTCTAAGCACAAAGCTCTGTAGTAATTTGTTCCCAAAGTAAAAAATACCACAGTTTTTGTGAAAAATCTTTTGTCTTTAAACAAAGAAGCTTAATAAACATAAACAAGAGTATTCAAAAGCGAAAAATTGAGTACGACGTTAATTTGTTTCGTAAAATGTATTTTTAAAGGTTTGTCCGCGGACCGTGGTATTTTTTCGAATGTATTTGGAATAACAATGATGAATGAAGTTTATTTAAGTAACTAAAAGGGCTGTGAATCGAGGGTATTTTAGTTCGAAGTAATTAGCGTTTAAGTTTTTAATCGATCTGCCGGATTCTTTCACGTAACAGTACTGTGTGGTAATTTTAAACGAAATTTACAACACAACACGGTAATTGGTGTCTGTATGCCCAAAATAATTTGACGGAGGTGTTAGATACACCTACACTTTGCGCGTCATGTACATATATTTTCAAGCTTCATATATTATTATAAGAGGCAGGCCAATAATTGCTATTGACATGGGTACATACTTGAACTTCAGCCTGTTACTAAGTTTTTCTGTTCTGTTAAATTGTTTTTCGATCAGTTATGTATAACTGATCGAAAAACAATTACAATAATTATGTACGTTTCTACTAATTCTTCTCTTTACATCCGTAATTCAAAATTGCAATATTTAATTAGAAAATGTCATATAAATTAATGCAAACTTCTAGTTTTATATTACTGTTCCAATTAAGATTATTATTGAAAAAAATGCTTAACACTTATTATTATTACATAATTTATTCTGGCTAGCATCAAAAATCTTAAAGAAAATATATATTTAATACGTATATTTTTCCGGCATCTAAATCAAAAACACCTTGGACATAGTATTAGAGCTTTAGAGGAATTCCCCTTAATCCCGGCTTCACAGCGATAAGGAATAAAGTGTCGGAAACCTATGTGAGGTGCAAGTCAATGGCTTTAGTGGTTTTATTTCCCCTGTAGCTGTAGAAGGTACCTAATCCATGCTAATTGTATGGGACTTTGGATCGATTTTGTGCATAGACTGAAGTGTGGTGAACTTAAGGAGAATAGCTAAGTAGTTTTGTGTCTACAATTGGAGTAAGGTTGAATCAATGGAGAATAGCTAGTACGCAGTCGATTTTGTGTCTAGAATTGGAGTAAAATTGAACCAACGGAGAATAGACAAGTACGCAGCAAGTGTGTGCATGGATGAGTGCCCCTAGATGTGTGTAATATATTATGAGTATGTATGTATTAATGAACGGCAGAATAGAATTTAACAAAAAAAAAATAACAAATGCTTTGTGAAATATGGAAGATAATTAAGTCGCCTCGACCCACATTTATAGCTTCGTCCATCAATGCCTCTTTTGCTGGCCGCTGCAGTAATGTACAAATAATAAATAATGTGCAGTAATGTAATGTAAATATATACAAAGGAACGTAACGCCTCACTTTTAGTTAACGCTTGATTTTACTCCTCCTAAAATTTATATGTGGATACAATATGATAATCGTTTCTTAAGGAGTAAACTCCAAAAAGGTAAGGGTAATGAAAGAAGAATGCTGAGTAATATATGACGCAAGGTCTTTAGGTTTACGTTCAACAGTGGACGGCAATTGGCTGATATGATGATGATGATGATGATAATAATGATAAAAGTGATAAATGCTGTGAAGCTAAAGTTGTTGCAACCCGTAGCAACGCCTGAAACCTTAACATAATCGTTCTATTCCTCAACAATGAAGCTGACAAATTGCAAGAAACAAAACAAACCCTTTCGAAATCTGGAAGACAATAAATCACCCGATGTCAACTCCAACCTTGCACAGTCGTATCACAAAAGAATAAACAAGCGGAACGATTAGAACGCCTGAGTAGCGTGAAAGTAATATATTGTAGAACTTGCTGCTGCTTGCTTGCTTTGCTGCTTGCTTGCTTGGCTTTTTCCCTGCAGCTGTGAGAAGTGTTGGCTCGGGAGAAACGAGTAGTCTTAGTCTATGCACAGACTTGAGTCGAGACTGTCTGTAAACAGACCATAGCTGTCGAATCAAAATGGTTGGTTGAAAATGTACTGAAAAGAGAATCTCCTCCTTGGGTTCTAGAAAAATTTGCAGGAAATTTATAGACCCAGAAAAATTTGCAGGACATTTATAGACCCAGAAAAATATGGACCCAGAAAAATTTGCAGGACCTTTATAGAGTGATTAAAAAGATTAAACTGAACACTCATACACTGAGTCTATTGATGATTTTGTTCAAAAGGTAAAGTGCATAGAACTCTGCGTAGTTCTGCCTATTTCTGTTAGAAAATGTGTAGAGATACATATGTTGGTTTAAAAGCGTATGTCTACCACTGCACAGGCTGCTTTTAATTCTTTCAAAATCTTTTAATTTCCTCCACTATTAAGGTATTTCGGAAAATAACAATTCGTCCACACAAATCTATACTGGATGAGTACATACTTATAACCCGACTTCCAGAAGTAGGGTAATGGCTTTCGACAGTACTTATGTATGTATATATGTATGTCTAATTGTTTGGTACGCCGTGTAGGTTAAACGGCTGATATATTTAAAAAAACCGGTCAAGTGCCAGTCGGACTCGTGCACGAATGGTACTGTTTCATTATCTATAAAAAACGGCATAAAAATCACGTTTGTTGTATGGGTGCCCCACTTAAATATTGATTTTATTCCGTTTTAAGAATTTGTTGTTATAGAGCGGCAACAGAAATAAATCATCTATGAAAATTTCAACTGTCTAGCTGTCACGGTTCATGAGATACAGCCTGGTGACAGACAGACGGACAGCTGAGTTTTAGTAATAGGGTCCCGTTTTTACCCTTTGGGTACGGAACCCTAAAAATCAGATATCGTATTCGTTGAAGTGATAGAGGCTATATAAAATTTGAAAAAGAAAGAAGATCACGATCGCTGTTACGTATGAGGAGTCCTTTTTTTCTACGTTACATGGCCATTGACCATTATACTTCGTGCTAGGACAACTAAAACTGGTGTAGCTAAAAAATCCACTTTCATAACTGAGCAGGCTAATGAAAGAAAAATTGTGGGCCGGGTGCAACCAGTTTTTGTTTCCGTGTTTTCCGAGTTTGATTTCGCAGTGCAATTCGTTCGGAATAGATTGTATGATCCGAACTGGATGGGAGCCATTTTTTCAACGCTGTGCGTTGTGATTGCGTTTCTATTTCGTTTGTTTTTTTTCGATTTCGCACGCTCGCTTTGATTCGAGAGGTAAGCAGTTTTGACCCGTGTCAAATTGCAATCTAGCAAAGCTTGCAGCTAGAGCAAACGTACTCGGATTTAAAAAATAACATTCGAGATA
Source organism: Melanchra persicariae (assembly GCA_947386135.1). NCBI lineage: Eukaryota > Metazoa > Arthropoda > Insecta > Lepidoptera > Noctuidae > Melanchra > Melanchra persicariae. Next base: position 11,334,547 of record OX376667.1, on the reverse strand, counting down.
GCCAAAATGTTGAACCAGGATGATGACTACGCCTGGTAAATAGACAGAATAGTCGTTATTGTACACCATAGTAAATTACAAATTAGAACTTAAAATACTCGAGAAATCAAAAAATTAAATCTTTTTCGTAATCTTTCTGAAACAAGCTTTTAATGGAACAATAAGTACTAAATATCTCATGTTACTTAGGGCACGCACGACACTGTCGTGCCCGTTTTCGTTGTCTTATCAATTACTTGTAATGTCAAAACGTATCCAATGAGCTCGAAGACGATGGTACTATCTTGTTCGGTTGAGGAGTTCTTATGACCACCTTTGGGCTGCATTATCGAACCAACTTTATAAGTAAATATCCGAAGTTTTAGCTCGATCGCTTGCTTGATAGTGCTTGCAGAATTTCCAATTTGTAACTTGACACACATACAAACGCAGCATCTTAATTGAAATTTTCTAAAAATCTAAAAATTTCAGCAGAGAATAAAGACAAATCTGCAACTGAAACATAAAAAAATAAAACGGAACACAAGAAATCGTCAACTTAAAACACTACAATCTACAAATGGACATCAAAAACCAGAGCCAATTACATAAAAAAAATCTCACCAACACTGCAATTAGACAGAGCTGTTCAAAAGCATGAAGCTGATTAAAAACGTTCCGGAAAACGGGAGGCGATGAAACGTCCAGAGCTAACAGCTACCAAGGACATAATCTATAGAAAGGTTCAGAAGGTTGGCGCAATGAGAGAGTCTAATGATTGAAATTTTGAGAACGAATGTGAATGATGAACTGTATGAAAGGTAAGTGTCGATAGGGGTGACAACTGAGATGATCACTAATAGAGAGAAGTATTGAAGAAAGAGATATTGCGCCGACCCCAAACAAATTGGCATAGCACTAGCAGTAAGATCATAATGGTAATGAAAACGTCAGCTCCAAAAAATGAGCGAAAACGCATACGATAGACACGTTTCACGTACAGCAGGCATTTGTTTAAGATCGCCGTAGACGTAGGTACGCGTCTATGTGTGCGTTCGCCTGCTTCCATTCGATCTGTGTTTAGATTTGGTACTCTGTGCTCACCTATTTTGTGTCCTAGCTCTGTTTTCTTAAATAATTAATCAGAAAAGTGACTTTAGTTTGTGCAGGTATAAATAAAATGACAAGATCCGACAGCAATTCTTCGGACCAACGAAGCGAAAAATTTAACATGACAGCGATACCATAAATAGTTCTCTGAAATGTGATAGTTTATTTCAAAGAGAAATAATATGTTGTTGGATATGTTGGAAAAATACTATGATGTTTTGTTTTTTCTGGTGATTTTGATTTTTTTGGGTTTAATTTGCATTATTTGGAACTTCTCAAAGTAAAGCTTGCGGGTCGAACAACTGTCATAACCCGTTTTAGATTTCTACAACAGCAATGAAAAAGTTTGTCATTTTGATGCAAATCGACAAACTTTGTTATTACAGCTGAGGTGGAATGACATGCCCACCGTGTATAAATCGACGTTTTTCAACAGACATTCGTCAATTAACATAATATTTAGTTACAAATTATTGTGAGAAATGGTTTGTGGATATTTTTTCGTGCATTTTGAATTCGTGTATACGTATTCGTGGGACTACCCGGCTGTACGTACCTACGGCTCGTAGCCTGATATTATATTAAGGGTGAGGGCTAGACATCGCATTTTTTCTGCACGAGTGCGAAAAATACCTCATAGCGAAATCTGTTCTGTCACATGAATTTTCGTTGCAGAAACTCGTCCTTAATCTCGTCAGGGTTCATCAGTATATTTCCGTTGTTCCCGTATTACCCACGAGGACTGAACAATCGGGACAGCTAAGTAACCTTAATCGTGATGTATGCAAATGTAGTTTCATGTAGTGCTGTGCCACTAATCGTAAATCAGATGGTTATTAGGAACTAGGAAGGCACCATTAGGGAGAATATATGCATGAATATATGACCAGAATGTAGTGAATTTACTTCAAAGAAAAGGCAGGTTTACCGGTAAATATACTGTTATTCAATAACTAGCTTTTGCCTATGCATTTCCTCGCGTTCAAATTTTATTTTCACAAAAAGTAGCGTATAACCGCCTCCAGGGTCTCATCTATCTCTGTACTAAAATTCATCAAAATCGGTTCAGTAATTTGGTTTTTAAATCAACATTGCTGGAAAAATATGTCATCTATGTATACAAAATTGCGTATTTTTGCTTTCCTGTGACTTTCCAGTGGTGTTAGGTGTACCACTAATACTGAAAAATAAAAAAAACTTTTTCGAATTCCAAAATAAAACTACAAAGTACAAAAAAAGTTTAAGTCGGTGTTTAATTAAGAAGAAACAACCAAAATCACCGACTTTTGGACTTTGTAGTGTTTTTTTTTGGAAGTCGGTTTTTTTTTTGAAAAAGTTTTATGAGTTTACGTGACCAATAATTTTTGGAAATCGATCTGACGGACTAATCAGAATTTTTCAGTAAATACATAATTCTTCTTATTAAGAGAACAAAAATCCAAATTAGAATAGAAAAGAACATGTTTTACTTTTTTTTTATTAATGACGGGCGCTTTTCCTACCAGTCCTATATTATGTACTCGCAAGTAATCGTTTATCATTGTCCAAACTACGGGAGGTGCGCGTTGAATCAAATTGGTTTTCGTCTCAAACGTCCTTGGCTCAGTTTGCATTTTCTCTTCCCGGTATTGGTACCCTGATGAATATCGGGATGGAATATGTCGCATTTCTGGGAATATGGTAGCTATTGTTGTGCCTCTATTGATTTAGCTGGCAACATCTACGACGGATTGTGGATTTTGAGTCCTTTTGACGATTTTTAATTTATTTCTTAATAATTTTGTGTATGTTTTATCGAAACTTAGAGTGATGCCCTTGCCTCTTCCAGCGCCTGTGATAGCGGTGGAGTGCGCAAAACATTTAAAAGGCCATGTTTCTTGTATGGCGAACCTGTATAAGCAAAGGATCGGAGTTCCTTATCTTTCTGAACTATTTAAATTTACAACACGTAATGTTCTGTACGTGTAGAGTGTCTATTGCGAGCTGACCTTCTTAATACCATTATGATCTTGCTGTTATGCTAACACACATGTTATATGCGTGTCACACACTTGAATTATCTAGCGAAATAGGTATTGGGTACAGTATTATCTACTTATACTTCTTGTGCTCGAAATTCTGTCAACGTGGCGAAGGCCACTGTCAATACGTCAAAAAATTATCGGATTGACAGATGCTATCGAAATGTCACGTGATCATTTTCCTACATTTTGGCATTTTACAGTCGCATTCGCTAATTGAATTGTACATTGTCTAGGGCCTTTAATTAATAACTGAAGACTTAGTTCATCAATCGATCCCACGAAATGCCAATTTCATACTTCAAAATCAAATATTCAGTTACACAGACGCTAGCTTCAGTTTAATAGTTGCGGCAGTTATTAGACGCTCGCTTAGTACTAAGTGTTAATTACTGGCAGTTATCAAGCAGTACAGTCAGGTAAGCATAGAGTAGGTAAACTCAGTAGGTTTATATAATGAGCGAAAAAAGGCGCTCGTAGACAAGCACACCTCTAGTAACATTATTACAGCTACAAAAGCACTGACCTTGCAAAAAATCTTTTAACGCACAATCAAAGTTCTTTGCGCGATTTGAACAATATAACAGCCCGACAAAAACCATCGGGTAGGTTTCCCACCAGATATACTGATGCTGATGCTGATGGGAGGAAGCGCGGAACCTTAGTCCAGACCAGGCAGTCTGGTGACTGCCTTATCTGGACTGAGGGTCCTCGCTTTTCAATAAAAGACTTTACACATTGTTCTGCATACAAACATCTTTATATATCGCGTATTACAGAAAAAAACACAACCTAAATAAGGGGCTATTTTACCCAATAAAAAAAAAATTGAAATCGCGAAAAAAATTTGCTGTTCAGAACATTTTGTCGAGTTTCCATAAAAAAGTGTGGGAGAGTCAATTTCGGTGTTGGTCCCATTGCCATAGTTAAAGTTTTTGAGTACATTTACCTCTTTTTATGTTTTGCATTTATTTTGTTATAAGTTGTAGGTCTACAAACCGAGTTGCGAAATTTGTTCACCTCGACCCTGGAACGCAAAGGGCATGAGGAGTAACACGGATGGGTTTTAGTCAATAAGAGGCCCTTCCGCTTCACCCAGAGTGGAAGAAGTTATATGATAGTTTTCCATCCATAAAAAGGTGTACACACAGAAGCTGGTTGCGAGTGTGCTAGCAGTCGCTGTACGTGTCTGGTGTCTATGTGGGCGTGCGTTTCTGCTCACAGTTGCATGGAACTTCTAGGCAAGCGTGCCCCAACTTCGGCCACATCATCGCTTACCATCAGTGGTCAAGCGCGTGCCTATCAATAATAATAAAAAAAACTGAACTTCTGTATGGTTTTGTTCAGGTGTAGTCTGAATGTAATTGCTTTAGTTAGACAACTGTATTCCATGAACGATAATAATATGGTATCGAGTTGGCTCTTAGTTGTGTGCTGTCTTAGTTACTGTGATTAATATAAGCTGTTAGTCTACCTGGATTATGAAGTATTTGATTGATGTAAAAATGTCCCTCGTCCACTCGCGCCCGTGCCCCGTGCTTTCTGTATATTTTACAATAGGGCGCAGACGAGTAAGCGTCGTGTCCGCGCCCTGTCCTTTCTTTATGTTTTGCATCGCGACGTTTCCATTATATTTTGTATGAGAGAAACGCGGAAGAGACATACCTCCGCGCCCCGTCCTCGTCTTACGTCTTTTCTGTGTGTCCAGCGTCTAATGTTTTTTCAATTCAATTGTTTGGCCTTACAGTTTTCAAATGATCGGAAAATCAGAAGACTGATTCTCCGACCATCATCGGCTTACTGACGAGTTAACGTTTATACGTTTGTATTAATTTTGTTCTTTTTTATTCTTATTATTTATTCCTTTCTTTCTCCGATCTCATCAAGTCTTACGACCAGATATACTCGTAAACATCAGCCTATTATATACCAACAAAAATCAAAACCGCTTTGAATAATTAAATCAGCACCATTAACTAAACCAGACAAAACAAATTCCAAATGACTGACTCCACTCCACAGAACAGTTTCAAATAACACAGTTGTTCAGCTTTGATATATTACAGAAAATCTTGTATCAGTAATTATGTACATTTATAATACCACCAAATTATTTTGGATAGGAAACTGCCACGAATTTGAATTAATTAATTCAGTTTTAGATTATACTGCGTGAATAATATGTAAATACAGGCTGGTGGTGGTATAGAAAATGTAGTTTGTGTCGTGATGGAGATTGCCCTTGAGTTACGTAATAATCTGAATCTCTCAAGTTGATTATTTTGTAGGTCACGTTGTTTCAGTCACAGTGTATCCAGAATAAATTAATTTGGAATTAAAATTTTGTGACGATTTAACTACAATGTCCCTGTTTCAAAGTGTTCCGTATGGTGTCGGACGTAAAAGAATAGCACCATTTCATCACTTCCCATGGGTGTCGTAAGAGGCGACTAAGACGACACTCACTAGAGAATGGGCTACAGTATTCTCTGTACATTGCAACAGCTACACTGCGATCGCCAACTCGCCTGCCAAGCGTGGCGATTGTGGCAAACCCCCCCTTTTAGGGGAGGCCTATGTCCAGCAGTGGACGTCTTTCGGTTGATATGATGATGATGATGATGTTCCAATTCTTAAGCACGGTATGTGCCTGAAAATTGTGTTATTTTCAGTATTGTCTACCAAGTAGATTTTTCCCTGTGGCTTGGCTCCAAGGGCCTATTGTTTATTTAGTTATAGCGTAGCTTTCTATGATTGACGGATTGGTTTACGACAAATAATCTAGTTCTAAATGCCAAGAAAACAAAATGTATAAAGTTTGCTTTGCCAAATGTTAGAAATTTAGGACCCAATGTCGTTCTTAACTTTAAAACCAGAAACAAGCACAAGCTACATGCTCCTTCCCACCGACTTCGTAAGGTCCACGAATCATTTGTGGGGTTCAGTATCTGCTTTTACAATAAACTTCCCTTCTTTTCTTGACCTGCCTTTTAACTCATTTAAAACTAAAGTTAAATCTAACCTTTGTTCAAAGGCATACTATTCTATTAATGACTATTTAGACGATAAGAATAGTTGGTCGCAGTGTTGAACACAAGACAATGTAATTTTATCATGTTCTTTCTTTATTAGTTAGCTAATGACTGGTTATATGAGTTCATATTTTTTTTTTTTTTATATTAGACTGAATGTCAATCCGTCTTTTACTAATTGACTTAATTTACATATTGACTAATTCTACTCATTACAATGTTTAAAAATTATTGGTTTATCACTTGTGGTTCGAGTCACCAGTTCTATCGCTAAATTCTACCATTGCCCGTTTTTTTAATGGTACTCGTATAATGGAGTGTGCTGGCTAACATGTTGTAAATAATATCTAATTTTATGATTTCCATGTTGTTAGATACATATTTATTTTTGTTCCTGTGTCTTAAAATACTTTGCGTACTTAATTGAAGTTCTTAAAACGTAACAGACAGATGTGTTGCTGGGGAGTTTGTTGCGCCACTTCTTCTTCCCAGCTAAAACACTAGGAAGTGGTGACGGGTGGGCGTTTTGAGGTCTGTCTTTATGTAAAATTTGACGTTCAAAAAGTGCTGGCTCTCAGCCTAATTTGAATAAATGACTTTTGATTTTTTGATAAGAAACATTGCATAGCTTCCCATCATAAACAAAGATGACTTATTGCAAACACGCAAACTCCATTGTTACCAACCTCTTAATTAGTTATATCTCCTATATAGTCTATAATAGTTAGGAGAGACAGGTGTAATTACAAGTGTATCTTGAACATTACTGATATAAGATAAGGGAAAACATTTTGAGGATATCTGGTTGAAGTCTTTGTAGCGGCATCGCCATCAATCGTCCGGTCGGAGCATCCTCCCTTTTCAATGGAGGCTTGTGGGACTTTACACCCTGTTTCACATACTTCTATATCTTTATTCTTTTGAAATGAATGAACCTATTAAATGAAACTTGATATATATACGAAATAGAGCAGGTTTAAGTTTTGTATTGAAACTGAAACTTCACTTTTTCTTTCTTCCTGAACTATTTTTCCAACTAGTCTTTGAATATGTGAACCGTAAGTGTATCCGTGGCATCACATCCGAATACCATTGGCCCTATCGGAATACCAGCGCTGTGAATTTTTTTTTTTTAATATCGCAACATAATTATGCTGAGATAGGGACCTTTTCGGCCTCGCACAGATTTATGATGCTTATGTTATTTTTACTAACTACCTACCTATTGTCAATTTTATTTTATTGTTTTACATTTTGTTTGTCTTGTGCGAGTCCCAAATAAATATTTTTCTTTCTTTCTTTTCAATATATCTTGCTAAAGCTTTTCAAATATATTTTTTTACTTTTCTGGCGAGTTTGTGTGAGAGAAGTAAATTCTTAATCACCAATTTGTAGTGTGTAGCGAGCGGAGTGATCAGTGCTAATGCTTTCTCAGTAGTAGAAGAGGCCCTTGACCTGCATTAGGACAAAAAAAAGTACTTACTCAAGTTTTTATAATGGAATTGGACAAAGAACAGCTCTTAAACCTCGCGCACTTATAAATGCCTAAGCCTTGTAATCTCAAATTGTAGAAAAAATATTAGTTAGCAAAGTTTGTATAACTCTGTTAGTTCAAAGAATCTTATAAGTGGGCGACGGCTCCTTAATGAAATAATCTTAATCTACCAATATTGAACGTGGTGCACTTTGTGCTTCAGAAAATAACAATTTTATTAGAAACGTTACTAATTTGAAGGGCAAATATTTGATTAATATTATTATAGTCTTAACTCAAATCAAATATCATGATTTCAAGTAGGCCATTTACAGCACTTTTAAAATTTCAAGGGTGTCTAATAGGTAGATGAAGGAGCAAAATTTACTACAAATTTTTATTTTATTTATGTGTCAGCAGAGATCGGAATAGGTAGAGTATATTTACCTAAAGTTCGAAGAAGTAAGTAACATAGAGTTGATAATACCTCCTCTAAATCCCGGAATCATAAATATGACCATTGATTTCAAACTGTTAAAATAAAGAGCTTTGTTTTAAATTTTTTGTAACTATACTCAAGTCCAGTTCATGTTTTCATAATCTCGGGTTTTAACTGTCATGTTCATGATTCCGGGATTTTAGAGGAGGTATTATCAACTTCTCTATGTTACTTACTTCTTTGGTAGTAGGTAAATATAGTCTACCTATTCCGATCTCTGGTCATAAGTTACTTTTATCGGAAGAAAATTACATGGCATTCTATGCACTCTGTAGCGAAGACGCAGGAAGTATCTACTTAGTTAGAAACATAACTAATTTGAAGGGCAAATATTTGAATAATAATAAAATTCAAAGGAGGATGTTAATTTACTTAGGTTGGAAAACAGGAAAATCATATTAAATTCTACGTACATGAAGTAAAGACTACCTAGTATTTTACTCGTCTTTGGGATTTAAATTTCATATGAAATCAAAGCAGACACAGTGAAATGCTAATACGAAAAGCTATCAAATTGAGACACAGAAAATTTGGAATTCATTTTGCGTTGGTAGAGGTGTGGTTCCACTAGAAAGACTTGGTCTTAATAAAATAATACTAATTAGACATAATAATCTATACTAATATTATAAAGAGGAAAGATTTGTTTGTTTGTTTGTTTGTTTGAAATGAATAGGCTCCGAAACTACTGGACCGATTTGAAAAATTCTTTCACCAGTAGAATCGTACATTATCGATGATGGACATAGGCTATAGAATATTTTCAAAAAAGTTAGGGATCCGTATGAAAACTTCGATAATGTAACCCAAGGTGTGAGAAAAAATCTTTATATCGCGTACGCTGCGGAATCTATTGACAATAGAGCAAAGTAATGTACTACCGTTTTATAGAGGTCATTATTGTCTACAAAAAAGTCCGCAATACCATATGTCTAACTATTATGGTTAAGTCACCATGACCGCTTTTTGTTCAAATTATTCAAGCAAATCCTTGGTGATATGAAAAAATGGTGATTTCGGTATCATGATATTAATCCTTATCCATTTAAATGGTTTGATAATTAAGGTTGATTATGTCCGTGTAAATCACACTTTATTCAAATCGGACCTTTCGTTCAAAAGTTACGACGGTAATAAACATGCTCGGAGTAAGAAAAATGTCGCGGCTTGAGCGAACTGGGAAGAATCATAAAAATGCTTGGTCTGATGAAGTTAAAAATGATTTCGATAAAACAATAAGAATAACAAATGTTTGGATTTATCGCAAATAAACTACATACATAATAAGGGGTGAAGCAGGGGTAGGAGCAAGTTTTTAGGGGAGGACATTATTGCTTGCTTTAATTTACGTCGGAATGCTATGAACGAACTAAAAATGGGATTATTGATACAGATGTACCTAACAATTTTTGCATAATCAACTCCTGACGGGGTGAACGGGGTGAACAGTTGCGCTGAACCTGAGACCATAGAATAAGTAGAAATGGCTAAGTAATAAATGTAATTAATGAAAATCGTTGTGCTTAATTTTCCAAAACTAACCTTTATATAGGGGTATAGGCGGCGTTGCAGTTTGTGGAGTACCTACTAAACCCGCGCGGACGAAGTCGCGGGCGAAGTGCTAGTTATATTATAAAATACATGAAATCGATTCATGGATGAATGGGTCCGTGCCTTGGAAAGCACGTTAAGCTGTTGTTCCCGGCTGCCAATTTTAGAACTTCGACAGTCGTTACAAGTCAGCCAAGAAATCTAACACCAGTCTTGCCAAAGGCTACCGTGGTATCCAGTTGATGGTCAGATGGGCAGTCCCTCCAATTTAAAAATGTTGGTACTCAGCTGCATCCGATTTGACTTGAAGCCGACCCCAACATAGTTGAGAAAAGGCAAGGCAGAGTGTTTTAAAAAAATGTCAAAAGCTCATTAGCTGTTGTGATTGGTCGAATGAATTTTCTATAGCCCATGCCATGTAGGTTAGGTGCGCACTTGACCTACATGTAATTTGTGATGCATTGATAATTTTATCTTCAGAATCATTCTTAATCATCTCACCGTGTTAGCTGAGGTGAAGTGAGCTGCAGTGTAATTCTGCAGTGCGATTCTGTAAACATGTCGAAGTGAACACTTGGGCGGGGCGCACGACGGGTGAGTTGTCAAACCATACAAATAAGATGGAATGACAGCTTACTTGTCGTTCACGCAGCCTAGGTGAACACCGTAAGATGTCGACAGAATCGACCGGCTGTAAATATCCCACTGTGTAAACTCAGATGAAGTGAAATGAAGTGAGCTGTCGAACCATAAACAAGATGTACAGACCTAATGACAGTTCACTTCATGCTCATTCTACTCATTCATTCTCCTACACGGTGAGATTTTTACAGAATCGCAATGCAGAAAGTGTTATTCACATTCATACTGAGGTCACAGTGCATGAGAAAGTCTAGTGCCAAGTCCCAGCTACCAATAAAAACTATTCAAAGCCCGTCCACTCAATAAATAACCGCAAAGTCACCACAGTGAAACCGTACCATAAATCAACCGAACACTCGAACCACCCAAGAATGAGATTTGAGTTACTTCATGTATTGAACACTCGCAAATCAAGTACCCAGGTACTTTCGTACGTAGAATGGAATATTCAAATAAGGTACAAAGAAGCTAATTTTAATGAGAATATTATAACGAAGCGATTCGAATTTCAAATTTTTATATTAAGGTCCTCTTTGAGATTTTTTTTTTGATTGATTGGAAATGGATTCTTTGTACCTACCTGATACGTGTGTTTTTATTGGAATGCGTTTTGACTGCTTTAGTAGCGATGGTATTATTTAAGTATGTGACCTTGTTTATTATTTTTTTAATTTAAAACTCCTTAGCGGAACGAGGACTTTTTTCTTTAGGATTGTTTTGTTTAGACTTCTACTTATACGACTTTAAACGTGTAGGATGTTAGATGTTTCTAAATGCTAGGCGGAATTTTGAAGTCGAATATTACCCCACGATAACAATGGACCGATGACCTAGTAAAGGCGCACAGGACCGGTTGTTGTGGCGACACTTGGGGGAGGCCTATGTCCAGCAGTGGACGTCTTTCGGTTGGTATGATGATAATTATGATGAACAAAGTACCGGGATAAAAAGTGTCAAAACCAAAAAGGGGTCTTAGTAGTAACTTTTACTATGGGACAAATCACAATATTGCGAAAAAAATCTGAGTTGTTTCTGTGTTTTAGTTGGGGTCTTGGCTTTGAGAAATATTATTACGAGGACTTATGTAGGATTTACCTATGCCATGATTTACCAAAATCGATTTAGCAGTTTAGCCGTGAACATCACTGATATGTAGATGGGCTACATTCCTATTCACATCAAGGATTGGACAAAAGCCATGCTGAGTAAACAAAAATTTTAATGTTTCTTGATTATCCCCTAACATGGAATAATTTACCTACCACCACTGCTCTATTATCTTAAGTATAATGCTCTATTGCATCATCATCTGCCTAGCCTTTCCCAACTATATTGGAATCGGCTCCCACTTAAACAAGTTTCAGCTGAATACCAGTTTTTTATTTATTTTATTTTCAGTTGCATCGAAATTATAATTCAAAATTTAATAAGCTAGTAATTTTGCAATATTTGATTTAAAAAGGCTTCCTAGCATTAATTACAATGCTAATCAGCATACAGGGTGACTGGTAACACTAGGGACATGGTAGAAGGAACGTATTACTTTATGAAAAAACCAAACGTGGAGAAAAGTTTGTAGCAGAGCCGTCCTACATTCTGTATGGCTATAGTAGGGGAAGACCAAAGAAATGATGGATGAACTCTGTGAAAGTTGATATAATAAGAAAAATCATCATCATCATCATATCAGCCGAAAGACATCCACTGCTGGACCCCCAAGTGTCGCCACAACCACCGGTCCTGTGCGACTCGCATCCATCGGTTACCCGCGACCCTCACCAGGTCATCGGTCCACCTTGTGGGAGGCCTTCCAACACTGCGTCTTCCGGTACGCGGTCGCCACTCCAAAACTTTTCGGCCCCATCGACCATCTGTTCTGCGAGCAATGTGCCCTGCCCACTGCCACTTCAATTAGGCGATCCTTCGGGCTATAAGTCTCAGTAGTCATTAAATATGATGACAAGTAGAGAAGTATCGAAAGAGAAGAGTGTTGTGATGTCAACAAATAAATTGGGATTCGATCAAGAACCACGTATGGGTTTTAGTCAGTAAGAGTCTGACACTCCCTTCCGCTCCGGCCAGAGCGAAAGGAGCCATTTGATGATCCTCATAGTTAAAAAAAATAATGGCGGATATGTTTCTTTTCACGGATATACTTGTTTTCGGTAATTTTAATTACAGCTTTTTTTATAGCTACAGCTATTTCTTTTCACGGATATACTTATAACAACGTTTTCGGTAATTTTAATTACAGTTTTTTTTATAGATACAGCTATTTTCTATTTTTAAACCGACTTCAAAAAAAGGAGGAGGTTCTCAATTCGAATGTATTTTTTTTTGTTTTTTTTTTACCTCATATCTCCGTCATGTATAAACCGATTTAAAAAAATCTTATTTCATGTGAAAAGATATACTTCTCGATTGGTCCCATTTTTTATCAAAATCGGTTCCGTAGTTTGGTTTTTAAATCTGGAAAAAATATGTGGAAAATCATCCATGTATACGATATTGCGTATTTTTGCTTTCCTGTGACTTTCCAGTTGGATGTGGGTAGAGCTAAAAAGTGGAAAATAAAAACGATTTTACAAAAAAAAAACCGACTTCCAAAAAAGCACTACTAAGTTTGGTGTATTAAAAAGTTTAAAGATTCTTTGAGAAAAATTCTGTACAAAATTATTTTTTTTAATACAATTTAATATGACTCAACTAGCCTAGTCCCTAGTTTACCCAGTCTCACTGTATTTGAAATAAGATCACTTACAGATATATCTCGCGTCATTATTAATCACGAACTAAATTCTAGGGAACAATACACGATTACTCGAGCTCTTTTAATATCTTTACAGAAAATAAAACAATCTGAATTTGTTTTGAAAACCTTGGCAATATGAGGTCTGCGGATTCAGTGAGACTAAACGTGATCGGACTAGACATAGACAACAAAACTAGATCCAGCTTATTAAAAATGTGAAAGTCTGTATGTTTGACTTTATCATCATCCCCGCCTTCGCCGCTGTTGATCATCATCATCATCATCATCATATCAGCCGAGAGACGTCCACTGCTGGGCATAGGCCTCTCCCAAGTGTCGCCACAACAACCAGTCTTGTGCGTCTCGCATCCAATCGGTTACCCGCGACCGTCTCCAGGTCATTGGTCCACCTCGTGTGAGGCCTTCCAACGCTGCGTCTTTCGATACACGGTCGTCACTTTGGAACTTTTCAGCCCCATCGACCATCTATTCTGCGAGCAATGTGCCCTGCCCACTGCTACTTTAGTTTGGCGATCCTTCGGGCTATGTCGGTAACCTTGCTTCTCTTGCGGATTTTGATGATTCAACATTCCTGATTCGGTCACGCAAGGAAATTCCGAGCTTTGCCCTTTCTATGGCCCTTTGGGTGACTTTAAACCTTCTGATGAGGGCCATTGTGAGCGATCACGTCGTTGAGCGTCATCACTGGCAACACGCACTGCTGAGCATATAACGTCGTCGCGACTTTTTAAAACACATAGAAAAGACAAGGCACGGACGTGACGCTGGGTGCCGCGAGAAAAAGCGAGAGACAGTTTTTGACCAACTTCATTCAACCGTCCGATTTTGACGCCCACCCTCCCACACCCCCATTCTCGCCCGTCCCTCGTTTCTCGCGGCCGTGCCCCGTCTTTTCTGTATGTTTTACAAAAGGGCGCAGACGAGTAAGCGTCGTGTCCGCGCCCTGTCCTTTCTATATGTTTTGCGTTGCGACGCTTCTATACAATTTGTATGAAAAGGACGCGGAAGATACATCGCCGCGTCTCGTCCTTGTCTTACGTCTTTTCTGAGTGTCCAGCGCCTTACATCGCTCTCGCATACTCGTCCATTTTGCCAAAACAGTGGGAACTCAAGTTTAACGAGACCGGTCACGCTTTCTTTACCTTTGAGGACTCCTGTATGTTTGTTAATCAATTACACCATTATTACCAGGAGACAATGTTGTTGATTAGGAAATAGAAAACGTTTAAATGGTATGAAGTTCCTCGTGGGATAAAATTCGTTTTCACGTGGACAAAGACGGTGGTAAAAGCTTGTAAATAAATAAATTGAAACTGTGGCGAGAGGTACTTTTAGATTAGGTTTATTCGTTTGTGTAGAAACTTGTAGAAAAGCATAGCTGGTTGGACATTTAAAGGAGATTGTCCATTTTGATGACAATTGCACAACATCTTCAGTAGATTGGATTCGCAGTTCGATTAAAATTGTGAGTTGCAGTGAAGTGCACTTGCAATGATGGATTCTTTTCCAGACAAATAAAAATTCTTGAACGATCTCCTAGTACAAGGTAGAAACTGAAGTGGAAAGTATAGGAAATAACTCAAATATTGATATTACCAATATGTCATGTGTAAGTTCCACTTGTATGTACTTAATTTTTTTAATGTTTGCAGTTCCAACAAGATATTTTTCAATGTTAATTAATCCTATGAATGTTAAAAACATGTTAAAAAAAAACAATGTAGGAAAACCATCATTTTTTTAAATTGATTTAGTAAAAAAATGAATAGCTGGTTTGAACTGCAAAAATTAAAAAAAATCAAACAAGTTGAACTCACACACGAAGGGTTTTGCTTTTGTGTCCTAAACCGAGGTTCTCAGAATCACGGTTATTATAATAGACGGGTCATTATGAACATCATTACAAACACTGAAATTGAAAAAAAAAATCGACTGCCCCATACATTTATGTGCGCAATAACTCGACAAAATGTACTGAACAGCTGATTTATTTTCGCGATTCGCGGTTGGTCCCATAGTGAAATTTGTTCATAATGATGAGTACAATGATCCCTTGAGAGGTATTGCATTTATTACATGTTGTATACACGAGTGATTGTCATGCGGACGGTCGGACCCTAAAAATCAACATAAAATACACTACCTACAAGATACTTGATTATTTCAAATGTTTTATTCGTCATATAAATAGTCACGTCCTTTCTAGCCAATATGTCACCTTCCTAACCTGGCTTTAGATAATAAGTCCCCTAAATAGACCAACAAAAAAACAGAACACAACTTCACGTACTGACGACGTCATTCGATTATCAAGTTATCTTCCCTCAAAGGTCAAAGGAGATGAGCAAAGTTTTTTTTTCAAAGGAAAATAATGAATTTGTAAGTTCCCAATGAGTCGTGAACCACACGAGGGAACAAAAACTGGACCGTCTTCTGTCTCGGGCAGACGATCTTTCCTTGTACAGATGAGAACAGAATTCGTAACGTAATATCTAAAATATGTTTGAGGTTGGATTGTTTCCTACATTTAAAAAAAAATATCTTAGGTTTTTCAGGGTGTCGTATGAATACTATAAAATCAATACTTTAGGTTAAATTTTAATTTTCTCATGTAATTGAATACCAGGTTCCGTACCACAAGGGTAACACCCGCTTTGGAGTCAGCGACTGTCGCAACCCAGTGCTGGGCACGCCACAATTGCGGCGTTAGTGCCCCTCTTTGAGGAGTGGCTGGAGAGGCGCCACGGCGTCCTCACCTTCCGCCTGACGCAGGTACTCACCGGATACGGTTGTTTCGGGAGGTACCTGTTTTGGATTCGGCGGGAGGAAACGCCCGGGTGTTTTCACTGCGAGGATCGCCCGTAGGACACGGTGGAGCATACGGTGGAGGTCTGCCCCGCTTGGGCGGAGCACCGCCGTGTCCTCATCGAGGCGATCGGCGGCGGCGACCTCTCGCGTCCGGCCCTGGTTCAATCCATGGTCCGGAGCGAGGAGGCACGGGAAGCCGTCACCTCCTTCTACGAAGCAGTTATGCTAGTAAAGGAGGAGGCGGGCCGCGTGAGGGAGAGACAGCCCTCACGCCCCAGCCACCGCGGCATAGGGAGTCGCACCGGGCGTTGGGAGTCGCTGGGCGATTCCCGGCCACCGTAGGTGCGGGTCTGCCGATGGCGAGCGTTGGGTGGCACGCCGTCTAATCAAAGCCAGGCCCAAGCCGACGGCGCGTTGTGTTCCACGCGCGCCTCAAAGAGATGTCAGCATAGGAGTAGGGGCCCGTTAGGGCCAGAGCCTGCCAGGGCTGCGGATTTTGTTCGAAAGAGCGCGGCCCCGGAACGCAAAGGCACTAGGAGGAGCATGGATTGGTTTTAGTCAGTAAGTGTCTGACACTCCCTCCCGCTCCACCCAGAGCGGCAGAAGTCATTTGATGATTTCCCATCTTTAAAAAAAAAAAAGGGTAACACCCGCTGTCTGTCAGTGGGCTGAACCGTAATAGGCAGGCTGTTGAAATTAATGATCACTGCGTTTATATTTGTGCTCCTGCTTCTTCTTCTTTTTCGTCTAACGACCTCACACACCCTAGTGTCAAAGTTTCTAAACCGCTCAAGGGCCGCTGACATGGTTTGACGACCGCAATTTGGCGGCCAGCAATGTTCCTGCTGTCATCATCTGCCTAGCCTTAATGTTCCTTGCTAAAACAACAAATAATAATAAAAAAATTAAAGCAATAATACAAGAAACTTGATGTTTTCGGTTTAAGGTACAAAACCCTTCGTCTATGAGTTCGACTCGCACATCGACGATTTTTTTTAAATTTCTGTCGCCACATAGTGACGGCT
Source organism: Melanchra persicariae (assembly GCA_947386135.1). NCBI lineage: Eukaryota > Metazoa > Arthropoda > Insecta > Lepidoptera > Noctuidae > Melanchra > Melanchra persicariae. The sequence continues at coordinate 11,317,633 of OX376667.1, read as the reverse complement.
ACAAATATTCATGGAGGTTTTATGTTTTACCATAGCTTTGAGTAACAATATTGCTGCTTCTGTTTACTACTAACAATGTTATTTATATATTATGTAAGAAGTTAACAATAATATTATTTCCTACCAGCCGTCGAAACTCTTACATCTCCCCTTTTATAACAAAAAATGTACATTCAAAACTCACAAACTATGAAAACAATATCTTTTATCCAGCCACCCATTTTTTTTGACCAAACGGAATGCTGTAACAAAGTACTGACGATTCGACTCGAAGCTCTTTGAGAAAATTCATTGTAAGACTTTTTCATGTGACTGTCCATATTTTTTGTACTATCTCGAGGGAGGGACGGACGTGATATTTCTTGTGTCCCTGATAAACTGTACGATATTTTCTTGGTTCGAAAGGAACTTTATTTCCTGTCCTTGTCTCTGAATTTTGTTTTATTGTTCTCGTGTTTTAAAAGGTAGAGGAATTTGTGTGTCTAGGTGTAGTATCGTGTGTCTGAAGTCTCAACATTGTCAAAAGTGGTAGATAAGTACTATTTCGGTTCGGTTCAGTAATTAGTGAGTCTAACAGTTATTTCGTCTTTCGGATTGATGGATAAGACGGATGAAAAGACAAAGCTGGTAAACAGGCACGTAAGACATTCAGCTACGTCTCTCTGTGTAACATTGGACTTAGCTGCAAAGCCTCTGGCATTTCAGATATCCAAAGGCTGTGGATGTGACCACACGTGTAGGCGCAACATGTCATCTTCTTCTACACTTCTCTTTTTGTTACTGACTCCGTGAACTTAAAATTCCCTTTCTAGACATATCATGTCTGAAAACAGATAATTTACCTACGTATACCAAATTCCAATGTTCCAATGAAGCTTTCTTTTTTGTTTAGGAAATACAGGCAGTTCAGTAATTATGTTAAAAACAAAATGGCGACTGTTAATGTGCCCAACAGGCAGGCAGCGTTGAAAATTTATTATCCATAATAATTAGTCCTAGAAACATTTTTTACCTGAAGTCCTTCCCGACATGCTTGTCTGTTCTAGTTTTGGAGTGGCGACCGCGTACCAGAAGACGCAGCGTTGGAAGGCCTCCCACAAGGTGGACCGATGACCTGGTGAGGGTCGCGGGTAGCCGATGGATGCGAGACGCACAGGACCGGTTGTTGTGGCGACACTTGGGGGAGGCTTATGTCCAGCAGTGGACGTCTTTCGGCTGATATGATGATGGTGATGATGCTTGTCTGAACATTTTCCATCGTCAGCAGTTTTACACCCAATTATAATTAATAAAGTAGAGAAGTTTTACCTACATGAAGTGTTTTATCATTATTTCAGGAATGCGTTGTAGATTTTACCTATTTCTATTAAATATATTTATTTACAGAACTAAATGGTATTAGTTTAGGACAGAGTTGGAATTTAAATAATTTGAGGCAATTTTGAAGTTGTTGGTCTCGAGAGTTTATGTTTTTGTTTGTTTAAGATTAAATTATATGTGTTCATTATTATTTTTAATTTAAGAGCGTTTACGCGGTACGGCTTTTCATACAAACTTTCAAATCCTTATTTTTCGAAATGAATGAACTGATTTTACTGAAACTTGGTATGCATACGCTAGATTTCCAGGTCTAAATAGTTATCAGAGATCATTTTTGAAAAAGATTTTGGAGGGCGAGAGAGAGCGATTTTAGGTTTTCTATAGAAAGTGAAAAATCACTAAGTATATCCTTCTCCTGAACTCTTTTTCGAAAATGGTCTCTGATAGCTATTTAGACAGATATCTAGCGTATGCATACCAAGTTTTATTAAAATCAGTTCATTAATTTCGAAAAATGCAGGAGCTCGTGTCTAAATTATAACAGCTGCACGGACCAATCTTCAACGCTTGCCAAGGTTGGTCTGTGGATGGGTGCCTTGGAAACACGTTAAACCGTTGGTCCCGGCTGTCATTTGTAGATCTTTGGCAGTCGTTACGGATTGTCAGAAGCCAGAAAATCTGACACCAGTCTTGACATGACAATACCGTGTTACCCAGTTAGTGGGTTGTGGAGGTTTGGTAAGCAGCCGCTCTACGTAAAATACTAGTATTCAGCTGAATCCGGTTTGACTGGAAGCCTACCCCAATATTGTTCTTGGGAGAAGGCTAGGCAGATGATTAATTTCGAAAAATAAGGATTAAAAAGTTTGTGTTTTCTGCCAGGGTTGCAGATTTTGTTCGAAAGAGTCACCGCGGCTCTGGAACGCAAAGAGGAGGAACACGGATGGGTTTTAGTCATTAAGAGTCTGACACTCTCTCCCGCTCCACCCAGAGCGAAGAAGTCATTTTATGATTTCCCATCGTCAAAAAAGAAGAAAAAAAGGCCTAATTCTTTCTTACGGGAATTAACATAAAAACTCGTGCATAAGCCAAATTGTCAACAACTAAGCCAGGCTGTGTAAAATAAAACTGAAATAAGAATATAAGCAGACATTTTATCTTGTCAAACAGGCAAATATTCTGTGAACCTTTAAAATTAAAGCTGAAATGTGAGATAGCATTTAGTTTAAAAGTAAAATTATGTAAATAAAGTAGGAATCTTCACGTCTTGGTCTCGAAATTTTACCTCTTGTGAGTTAACTTACGTTGGCTTTCTCGTTTTACAAAATGGTTGAGACTAGCAAGCCGTTCTTATTTTTGTTGTACCTACATCAGAAATGGCATTTCCTTTGCAAAAAACCTACATTTTGAAAGCCTTTCCTTCTTCTCTGATGAAAGCAGGGGCAAGTGCAAATTTGCATTTACATTGGATGACAATTTTTTTTCAGCTATTTTGATTTGAAAACCAAACAATACAACCGATTTTGATGAAATTTCAATGGGACCAATCGAAAAGTATATCCTTTCATATAAAATTTTATGAATCGATTTGAAAAGTAATGCGGTTATGAGGTGCCTAACAAATATAAAAAAAATATAACCGAATTGAGAACCTCCTCCTTTTTTAGAAGTCGTTTAAAATTATTACTACTCGACAAAGAAAATTACGCAATGTTGTAATATAAAAATGAAGCATTCTATTTTGTGTGTTACGCATTTAGGCTACTGATCAACCTAATATATTTACAACCAACACGAACACCTTCAAAAATTGAACAGTCACTTTTTAAATCTAGCTCAAACGCTGCTTTAGGCTTGTGCCAGTGCTAAATATTCTTTTGAAAAAGGCGTCCCTCATTTGCAGCGAGCCATAAACCGTGGTTACGTGCGATGTTTCGTACTATGAGCTAAATAGGCTAGAATAAATGAAAAAGATTGCTTATAAAAGCCTTGTGTGTGTATATGTACTTGGGTGGTATATTCATGTACAAAATTGTTATGCGTTAATATGTTTGCTGTGTGATTATTTAATTACCATGAGATAATAATGTGTGGGTTAATTTTTTTTAATGTAGTTTTTAACAATCCAATAGTGTCCAAATTAAATAAAGGCACCTCGACGGCCACTGCGAAAGACAACATTGTCAAAACTTTCTGTAAAACATGCGTCTAACGCGCTTGGTTTGGATTATCACCGTATTCCTACAAACGGAGAGTTTTTTTTTTATTTTATGTCTGTTATACTGCCAAAACGAATAGAGAACCTCATCCTTTTTACTGACGTGAGTACCCAGGTAAACTTCATTAATATTATAACATTAATTAATAATACTTATATTATAATTATTGCGGCATGCGTTAAACTGAGCTTTAATCTGATATCGAATTAAATGGTACAATCAAATTGTAATATCTTTACAAACTTCAATACGAAATGTAAATACAATTGAAAGACTTCATTTAGACCGAATGAAACAAAAACTACATAGTTTATGAAAGTTTTCCATCAAAGTATAAAAGTTGATTAATAAAATTAATTTTAAGTTTTATATACGATGAAAAATATGACATCAAGTCAATTAAGTCACCATCATCGTTTTCATGAAACAGTTTTTTTTTAATTAAATGCTGTTAAAACAGAAGGGCTGATTACCCAATACCAAAATAGGTATAGTTTCTTACAAATGCATAACAAATGAAAATTTTACTAAGTAGGTACCTAATAAACATTGTTTCATGAATGATGCGAAAAGATTTTGTATTCGACTGTTCAAATTATAAATATCATCATCAGCATCTCTAAATTAATTACAATAGACTTTTTATTTCTGCTTCTATTCTTTTCAAACAAAGACATTCTTTTCATTACGTTTTTTGGAGTCTAGTCAGGTGAAAAATGAAATACTTAATAACATCCATTACAATGTTTTTTGTTGATTGTTTTTTTTCTGTTAGATACTCCTCCGATGTTATTTGCTGATTAATTTTGCAGCGTACTGTTCTTACTAGTGGCCGACAATGTGGATTTTAGCTTACAGAAGTATTCGAAAATCATGTGGTGAGATTACGCCACAACAAAAATGCTTACTTGGAGATCAAATGAAGTTAAGTTTACGATGACTGGAAAATCATGTTCGATTTGTTGACGCGAGAAATAGTTACCAAACTGATGCCATTCAAGCATTTAAGCAATCTGACTGAGTTGGTAGCGTGTATTTTAAGTTCAATCTCAGATGTAATGCCACCAACTGTAGCCTACTTGAAAAAAATTTTTTTTTGTCAGTTTTTTGTCGTTGTTTGTTTTTTATTTACTGTTTGATACAGAACATTCTTCTCAATATGACCTAGCACTTCTTAACCAATCTGTATGTTAGATTAAACACCATCATCTACTCTAATTGCAACTCCATAAAACGATCTTCTACACTTTCCACAAAATTGAAAATCTCGAATCACATTTCAAAACTAATTTATCATCACTTTCTCTCGACCATGTTACTGCATACTCCGCGCTTCAGTTTTTCAATTCTGAACGTACGAACGCGAACACTCCCATTTTTCTACCACCATCTGTGAATGAAAGGCACACTTGGATAACGTCAGCTGATAATTGCTTCCGCAAACGCCAGGGGGATCAAGTAGCTGAAGGGTTGTTCGATGGCGTTGCTTGGAATGCTTGGCACCGGTTTGTTTGGGGTGGTTTTTATTTTGAGTTTGCTAGATAGGAGAGTAAGGGTTGGGTGATAAGTGAAGTGTCATGTAATTTTCTGGTTACTGCAAGCTTTAGTATAACGTGTAACAGAATAAACGCAATAGCTCTTAAGGGGTCATTGTACAAATCATTATGAACAACTTTTACTATGGTACCAACACTGAATCGCGAAAACAAATCGACTGCTTCTTACATTCCTGTGTGTATAACTCGACAAAGTGTACTGAACAGCTGATTTTTTTTCGCAGTTTCGGTGTTGGTTCCTTAATAAAAGTTGTTCATAATGATAAATACAATGACCCCCTTAAGGCGCTTCCCTGACCAAATGACCTTGAGCATTCGTTCCCTTTGCCGCACCCCACCTCGTATCATAGAATTCACACAATTTTTGAATTATTTTAATAAAAAAAGAAAAGCGATGTTTTGAAATTAAATAAAACGTGAATAATTTATATTTATAATTATCTATCCATTAGTGTAATCCTCAAATGATTAGAACGTCGCCTTTAGCATCAGATGCATGTAATTAATTATTTTAGATTTTTTTTTTAAATAGATTTTAAATGTATTTATTACACATAAAAATAAATTAGAACGTGGAATGTGATGATAGGATATCGAACATCAATAATGTGCTTTAAGAAGTAGTTTATTTATCTTATCTAATGAGTTAATAGCTTCTGAATAACGAAGAAGACGCACTATCGCTAGGTTTTGGTCGGGGTAGCGCCTTAAGATGTATTGTGTTTATTCTGTTACACGTTGTATAGAGCCTAATCTGGCTAGCACACTGGTGCGACGAGTCATTGCGACAACTTGTTTTTTATTTAAATTTTACAGACCTTGCTACCTCGCAAAGCATGCTATGCCGTTGGTCCCAGCTGTCATCACTTGAACAGCGTTGACAGTTGTTAAAGGCCGTCCGAAGCTAGAATATCTGTCACCAGTTTTGATAAGGAGAACCTTGTACTGAGTTGCGGAGGTCAGTTGAGTAATATGGATGTTTCCTAAAAAAATCTAATGAGTCCGTCTAGTAGATTTCCAAAAAATATTGGACACTTATTTTTTTTTTTCACGTAAAAAAAAAATTAAAACGATAGGTACAGTGCTTTGAAAATTTGAGCGACGTCACAGACCACCAATTTTTACAGTACCTATCCAATATTTTTTGATAATCTAACTGACGGACTAAATAAAATCATATATTTTTTATATATTTTGTACTCAGGAAAGATCCCTATTACTCCATGTAATACTGGTACTTAGCTATATCTGTTTAGAGTTTAGACTAGCAGCTGACCCTAAAATACTTGGGAAAATGCTCGGCAGATTTTGTGCCAGTTGTATACTGTGTTCAAAATTGTAAGTAAAAGGATCGAAAATTAATGCCAAAGCCGGCACAAAAGACGATAAAAGAAAGAATCTTCGCTCAAGCGATAAACCAACAGAGTCTAGTATCAACAAATAATATATATTACCTCACGAAAAGAATATATTGACACAAAATAGAACAGAAGATCATTTCCAAGAGACATAGTTAGACAAGCTTCTCGTACAGCGAGGAGTGTTTAATGTTAGGTATACCTATCTATTTTTAATATAACAATAAACGATTAAATTTCGTTTGTTATAATCACGTACTTACTGCTATTACAACTTATATGATTAGACAACCAAGAGATGTCGTTTCATATAATTTTTAGTTTATATAAACTAATTACTTACATTAACTTAAATTAATTACGTACATAAACTTAAATTAACTACTTACATAAACTTAAACTAATTATTAATAGTTAAAAATATATTTTGTATAAGATTTATTTCGATCTGTCAACCTGACATGCCAAAAAGCAAGGGACCATAGACTTGAAACTCATGCAAGGAATTAGTTAATGTGTCCACTCCACTAATGTGTCAATCCACTTTAGACATTGGCAGAATAGTCGACATCATGCTTGCCATATTAAAATATAGAATAGAATATAATATTAACCGGTGCGGCCCCGACATGTGAAAATTCCCAAAAAAAAAAAATCTTATGTAATAGGTAAATAAACATTAAATTCGCGATTAATTCGCGACACACCGGTGTGTCGCCGGGGCCGGAGCGGTTCAATCGATTGAACATTCAGCTTAAAATTACGGTGGTGACGTGAAATTAGACGTAGCCCTGCTGCATGAAGCTCCTGTTTTTGTCTGCAGAGTTTAAAGGAACCTAGCATGAATGGGATCACGGGAGTTAAGTTCGCTCGCTTTGCTCGATCTCTTTAGCTCCTTTGGTGGGACCAAAGGAGCTAAAGAGATCGAGCAAAGCTAACCTATCCGTGTTGGAGTACCCTAAGTTCCCGACCTACCCTGCTCGCTCTTTTTTCAGCAGTTGGATCACAGTCATGTTAATTGTAAAAAATAATTACATCAAAAGAACGTTATACCAAATAATAATATCCTTAACGAACGATAAGGAAGTTGTTTATAGATGACATTTGTTGTTGTTAGATGAAACATATTTTTTTTTTTAAATAGAACTATATTGTACCAAATAAATACATAGCGTGAGCCAGCGCTGCGCACTCGCGACCGGCATTTGGTTAGGATCGCCGCACGTACGCGTCTGTGTACGCGTCTATGCACGAACTACGTCTACACAGGCGCACGTAGCGCCTGTTTTCTTCGTTGTATGAACCCGACCTTCTGTTCCAACCTATTTATTTTGTAATCTTGATCGGTTCTGAGTATTCTTGTTACTCTGAGGTACAATAACAATAATATCTTCAACTGTGAACACATGATACTCGATCTCAGCTAGGGATAAATCTTTACTATTTTTGGTACCTAGAGTAATTGGTTTTCGTTTCTATCTACTCGGAATGGAGTCCGCGCTTTTGCTTTCATACTATACTCCATCCGAGTAGATAGTTAACTAAAGGTAAACAAAAATACCACGTGACAGGGTTACCCGGCTAAACGTAATACCAGTCACTTCAGTTGCCATGCTACGTCACAGTTGTACTCTTCAATTTAGCAAAGTTAATAACGAATAATAACGTTGCTAAATTGAAGAGTACAACTGTATTATGACAACTGAATAGACTGGTATTACGTTTAGTCGGTTTACTAAGTCACGTGGTATTTTTTGTTTACCTTTAGTTAACTAACTAACTAACCTACTCGGATGGAGTATAGAGTGCTGGACCTTTCTGTGACTTGGGTTATTTTATGCCGGTTTTATCAGTTTGTTTTCGTATATTTTAATACATATCAGTTTCTTTTGGGTTTAGAAGATTTGGTAGGTATTGTTATAGAGATGAAAATTATTAGTCTTCGTCTGGGGTTTCACAAAAATTGTCGCATAATGGTCAACAAAACGATTTTCAAAATTCAAAATGTAATCATGTTGATTGACCATGAGACGTTTCAGTAGATCACGAAACATACCACTAACGAGTAAAAAAATCAGAGCCATATCCAAGTCCCATACAAAGCGATCAAAATCTCGGTTCTTTTATTTATCCTTTTTATAATAGTTTGTTCTTATAGCGGCAATGGAAATACACATTGTGTGAAAGTTTTTATTACCTACCGCTTCCTGAACCTACAGTTCCTAAGAAACCGCTTTCAGCCAGATGGACGGACGTACAGCTAAGGCATTGAAAACCCTTTGGGTACAGAACCCTAATAACAATATGGTAGCGGAGCAGTAGTAAACTTTTTTCTTTTTTGTTATTGAAAGGCACGCGCTTTACCACTGTCTCACCTGATGGTAAGCGATTATGTGGTCGAAGATGGAGCACGCTTGCCTAGAAGTAACCTATCCACTTCTCTTCTTCCACTTTTTTTTTATTATTTGCTTGTTTTAATTTTGCATTTTTCGTTGATGGTATAAAGTCGAGCCCTCCTATACTTTTAATTCCGCCGGTCAGCTGTACCTATTGTTTTAGCTGTTTTCAGCGGCCCTACCATGACGTGTTAAAACGTGAGTCGTTCGAGCGAGAAAGAGGGATGGAGCTATAGACCCTATATAGCTCCATCCCTCTTTCTCGCTCGAACGATGGTACGGCCCCAGGTATTTAAAAATAAATTCGGTTAGTGTCATGTGGTCGCCGTTGTCGAAATCGGCAAGGAGGACTATAATTATATATTTGCTTGTGAAGTCGTAGCTTGATAAAGCAGATGATGATCATTCGCTTGATACTAGATTTTCTAAATAAACAAATTTAGGGGCGATCTTAAATATGTGACTTCTCAACAGTATTCTAAAATGAATAATTAAGGTTTACTTCGATTAAGTCTAAATCCAACTAATACAATAACACTGAAGAGTTTGTTTGTTTGTTTGTTTGAACGCGCTTATCTCTGGAACTACCAGTCGGATTTGGAAAACTTTTTATTTAATGATACCTACCCATATTCATGAGGAAGACCATAGATGGATATTTGATTATACGGGAACGAGAAAAACGGGATATGCGCGTACGAAGTCGTGGGGAAAGCTAGTGTATATTTAAAAGCACGTGTAATTTTTGTATTAAAGTTTTTAAAATCTAATCTCGGCTTTTCAAATAATCAAACCAAGTTAAATGGTATTTAATCTGTAAATATATACTTTGTTAAGTAAATGTTAGCATTAGTCCTGACTAAAAAAGATTTATAAAGTCGTGGGTATTAATGTATAACATACTAATTTTCAAACAGAATTTTCAAAGCTTGAATAGCTTTCAGAGCTATTTCCATTTATTATATTATGACCAAATTATATTTAATTTAAAGTGAAAAACTTCAACTTTCTATACACCCCTCAGTTCCTTCCTATTCATCCCGTTTTACTGGAAGTAACTTAATCTTTGATACTTGATCTTTGCAGCCCTCGTCTAATGAGACGAGAGCTGCAATATCGCTAGTGTCAAAGATACCCGATAACCAATAACTAAAATCTTTGACTGGTACATCTACCAGTCAAAGATTTTAGCTATCGGGTCAAAGCCCGCCACACATTCCCAATCACTGCAACTCCTAAAAGCCAGAATCAACAGTGGCGACGAGTCCCGGAGAAACGATTCAGCTGTCTTGGATCCCGCAACGATATGAATCAGAAAATAACAGCGGAGGAGTATGCGAAAAAATATATCATTTCCACTACATTATCCAGTGTAGCTATCAGGTCTGGGGCCTAACCACCAACTCTTAAAGCAGTATTCATTTAATATTACTTCCAGTGGAAAAGAGACGGAGCTACACGTCTTGTATAGCTGCGTCTATCTCCCACTGGAAGTAATATTGAAGTAATACTGCTTTACGAGTTGGTGGTTTAGGCCCAGTACTGTCAGAGATTACCTTTTACAAACATATGGACAGACGCCTAACTCTCCCTCTTCAGAAAACCTTCATTGTCACATATAAAATTTATACTAAGATTTAAGGATAGATAAGGGTGAACGGGAAAAATAAAATTTGCCCCTCGGAGACCTTATTTGGATTTGTTGAAGGTAACTTTTCTGAGTTTGAGTGAGAAATATATCAGTTTAATGCTATTTTTCTATCAATAAAGATACTTTTTGTGTTTTTCCTCAATCAACAGATTTGGAGTGACGTTTTTCCTCGTATGACCACACTGCGCGGGTATAAATCCGGTTCTGGTTTTATCAATGAGATTTCTATTGTTTCATATAGGATGTATAGTAGCGAATCTATGCCTAATAAACTGCCGGCCTAATCAAGCTTAAAATGACCAAAAAAGATTGACATGTAAAAGTATTGTCTCCCGATATGTCAAACTTCAAAATCATAATAATAAAGGTATATTATTATGATTTTGAAGTTATAGTAATATTAGAGTTTTAAAACGCGCAAATCGGGTGTCACACTGGTGTGACGGCGGAGCTTGACCGGAATTACTTCCAATTAATTTACATGTCAATATCGGTAAAACTAAACTTATACAGTTCCAAACTTATAATAGCAAACATCACGGATTAAAAATAAGATATGCAAGTGACACTATAGAAGAGGTTAAAAGTGCTACTTTTTTAGGTATAACTTTAGATAAATTTTGCAACTGGAAAGAGCATTGTTCGGGGTTGGGGTGAGATTAAGATAAACTAAGATTAAAGATTATAAAGATAGGTATATTTCAGTAATACAAATGGGATAACAACTAGAAACTAATGAGGTGAATGAGATGAGATTGAGTCGCGCCCGATACGCTATCCGACAACGTACTGACTACTTTTTACTGGTAATACATAAAATATTCAAGGCATAGAGCGCGGTGTCGCAATTACGCTGACGTGTTAATTATTGTTCGGTGATTGACCCGAACATGCTCCCGAGGGAGGAAAAGATGAGGTTAGTAAGTAGTTATAGTTAAATGGGGAATGAAATTAAAACTAACAAGGTGAAAACAATGTTCAAATAATACTAAAATAGTTATGTAGGGTTAGTTATGTTAAAAGATGAGATAAAAACAACACTACATAATTAAACCGAGTCGCTACAATGCAGGTCAGGAAGAGAAAACACGCGAAATATCGGTGAAGAACCTCTATCTTCCTTTTTTTGTATGCACTCACTAGATAAAGCCAGTCGCTTATGATCACTTTTTACAGGTTTACTAATAGATTGCCTTTGTTCCCTAATATCACTACACTCAATCACAACACTTTCCGTAACGGTGCGCGGAGATGGCAACGCAGTCGCCGAAGAAGCAGTCGACCGCTCTGCTGTAGAAGTTGGATGATTTCCTTTACGTTGCCTTTGCCGCCAACGTATAAAACAGTAGGCTGCCACCAATAACAAGATCCCCACTATGATCAGGTATATAGCAGTATACTGATGGATGTCGTGGTATGAGATATTGGAGCTCAGAGGTTCACTCTGCTTCATGATCTCAAGACTTCTCTTAATAACTTCAAATTGCTTGAGGTTGTCTGAGTAATTAGGATTAAGCTCGTATGAGATTTCTGGCATAGTGATATTTATAATATGATTTATTGGTGATATTTCTGGCGAGAAAATCTTTGTCGTTGTGCCAATTTTACTAGACAATCTTTTGTTTGAATACACCATAAAATCTTCTGTTTTTACTAAACAGCCTTCCCCAACACGCAACAGACCAGCATCTGATAACCTAGCTGCGTTAACTTGATTTTCACACAGAAGTTTGACGTTACATTCATTGCAGCATAAATAATAATATTTGTTTTCTGATGTTAACTCTCTCCAGTCATTCTTGCACGCGGTAGTTTTAGTTTTGCAAGTTCTTGTGCCTGGGATCGTTTCACAAAGGCTATGATCATCTTTCATATGGTGAATAGGCCTTTTGATGTGACACAGAATAGTCACAGGGTTTTTTAATACGCATGACTGCAGATCCGCGTCTGTGATAGTCAAATACGAATCCTTTCTCATGTTGATGGCTGCCAATTCAGAGACAGTTTCGACCTTCATCATCATGTTACCTTTCACCATGCGTGGAACCGGGATAAGATGGAATACCTCGTAAATATCCCTTTCAATTAGGGGTATTTTTATTTCTATAATTAGGTATTTGCCAGAATATTTGGCTCTTACTTTGAGCAAGCTGTAAAGATCTTTAAGATTGAAGTTGTCGACGGGAACTACCAAGTCTCCAGATATTTGTGCTGATATTATGCTTAACTCTGATCTCAGTTGCTTAGGAGATATCAAATGAAAATCTAATTTTCCATTATAAATATCCGTTACAGTATCTAAAATCGAGTCCTGGATTCGTCGAAGGGTATACAGTAAGTTGTTGGCAGTAAAAGCCGAGGTTATGAAGTCTGTGATGATGGTTATGTTTTGCACTTGCTGAGAAAGATTTTTATAAGAATCTTGGAGATAATTAAGCTTTTGATTTATTATTTTGTGATGTTTGTTTATGGTATTCTCCATTCTTTTCATGAGATTAAATTCGGCTTCTACGACCGACGTTTGGTTTTTCCAGAGGTTGTATAAATGGTTTTCATTATGCTTTAAAAGGTCAATATCCTTCTCATATTTTTCTGCAAATCGTTGGTCCAACACTCCGAATAAGCTATTTGCAACGTAGCCTACTCCGTCTAGCAAGCCGCGTCGCCGACGTTTCTTATTAGTCATAAACGAGTCATTTATCATGATAATATTATCATAATGTTTTATTTCTTCGAACTCGTGCTCGAGTTGTAACATGACGCCGTCGCAAGGTGTTTGTGTTCTAATCGTAGAGCATAAGGTTTCAAGATATTTGATGTACTTTAATAGTGCCGCCGTTCCTTCTTGATAAGGATTTGTGTCATAATAGACTATTAAATGCCAATCATCCCTAATTAAATGCATATTAGATATTTTGTCGAAGTAGACACTATTGTTTGTCAGCCGGGTGTAGTTGTAGGATGCTTGAGCGGTATTTAAAAGTGACAGCAAAAATAATGTCAAAGATAAAACCATAGCTGAAAATGAGATAGGACGTTTTTTCTTCCCCGCTGGCAAATTTTTATCGACTTTTGGGGCATTGGGATCTTGATCATTTTTATTTGTTGGCAGTAAGGACAGTTTTACAACTGGGCGTTTTAAAAGCCCGTTTTTGGTTTTAAGTGTGACGACCCTTACGTGTCCGTCACTTCCAGGATGCAGTGCTACTACTCGACCTAGACTCCATTTACCTGGTGGAAGGTTGTCGTCCTTTATAATAACGATGTCATTAAGATTGAGATCTTTTTGATGCTGTCGCCATTTGGACCTCGTAGAAAGCTGCGAGAGGTAGTCAGTTTTCCATTTATTCCATATATCTTGATAGATTTTTTGTGTCAAGTGCCACCGTGTTCTGAGATCATGCTCTGTTTCGAAAATCGTTAAGTTGGGGCCACTTGCTAAAAAGTGAGCCGGGGTCAAAAAGTCTAGATCGTCAGGATCCTCTGTCAGAGGGCACAGTGGTCTGGAGTTCAAACAAGCCTCGAGTTGGGATAGTAAGGTAATATATTCCTCGTAGGTTAATTTTTGCTCTCCCACGACACGTTTCAGATGATGTTTTAAGCTTTTCACTGCAGCTTCCCAGAGTCCACCAGCAGATGGCCAGGATGGGGCGTTAAAGTGCCACTCAATATTCATTTCGGATGCTGTCGAGGTTACTTCTTGGTCAGACAAGATGTAGGAGATTTCGGCAAACTCTTGTTTTAAAATTTTGTTGGCTCCTATAAAGTTAGTTCCCTGATCACTGTAGATATGCCCAGGAACTCCTCTTCTAGCCGACATTCTTCGGAGCGCGGCAATAAATGCTGACGCTGTGAGATCTGAGACGAGTTCTAAATGTATGGCTTTATTTACCATACAAACAAAAACTGCGACATATCCTTTGCAGGTTTTAATGCCACGACCTTTGTTTGCCTTAATAAGGATGTGTCCGGTATAATCTATTCCAGTGTGGTAAAAAGGTCGGTTAGGAATCAATCGTGCTGGAGGTAGGTCACCCATGATTTGATGTTGTGGTATGGGATTATTTCTTTTACATTTGACACACATTCTTAATCGTTTCTTTGTGACTCTATTTCCTCCAAGAATCCAGTATTTGTGTCTTATAAATCCAGTAGTCATTTTTACTCCACCATGAAATACAAGTTCGTGGGATTCATCTATGATAAGATCAGCCAATTTCGATTGATTCGGGATTATGATGGGATGCTTCATTTCGGGATCAAGATTCGAATGTTTAAGTCTGCCACCGACACGGAGCATTTGATTAGAATCTAGTATGGGATTGAGATTCAGAATCTGGCTTTTCTTATTTAGTGGTTCATTATTTTTCAGCCGCGATATTTCTTCGTTGAAATATTCGTTTTGAACGTGCTTAATTAACATTTCTCTTGCCGTCTTTAAATTTTGCAGAGTAAGAAAACGTGACGTGCGTTCTTTCTTGTAAACAACAATGTCGATGAACTTGTTGATGTAAGCTAATACTCGAGTAACT
The DNA here is from genome assembly GCA_947386135.1 of Melanchra persicariae. NCBI lineage: Eukaryota > Metazoa > Arthropoda > Insecta > Lepidoptera > Noctuidae > Melanchra > Melanchra persicariae. The sequence goes on along the minus strand of OX376667.1, from coordinate 11,302,601 downwards.
TTCCGTAAAGTACTATACTTTGGTAATAGTTGATTAATTATTAAATTTTTGGGGTTAACAATTACCGTATTTACCTCCTTTGTTGTTGATTTGAGTTCTTCGCTAGTAACGCTTGTATAAATCGGCATCTTATGAGATTTTTTAGGCTTATATTGCGGTAACCAGTCGGGCCCTTGCCACCACAGTGAATGATTGGCTAATTGAGCAGCAGGTAAACCGCGGCTTGCGCAATCTGCGGGATTTTCTTTGGATTTTACGTAACTCCAGTTATCTTTCGAGATTATTTCAGTAATAACCCTCACTCGATTTGCAACAAAGGGTTTCCATTTCTCCGGTTCGCCACTTAACCAACCTAGAACAGCCGTTGAATCAATCCAACCATAAACATGCACCTTGTAGCTCGATAGGGATAAGATAATTTTTCGCATAAGTTTTGACAACAAGAGAGCGCCGCAAAGTTCCAAACGCGGGATCGATTGTGGTTTTTTCAGCGGTATTACTTTTGATTTTCCTGCAATAAGGGTCACGTGGGCTTCATTTTCTCGTTGTATTTTACAATATACGACGCAAGCATATGCTTTTGTGTTGGCGTCGCAAAAGCCATGGAGTTCGATGATATCTTTTTCCTGGGTTTGAATCCAACGTGGTATTTTAAATCGAGATATATGAGATAGATCGGCTTTAATAGTATTCCACTCTAACGCGATTTCTTGGGGGACAGGATGGTCCCAACCCAGGTCTGATTTCCATAATTCTTGGAACAAGATCTTAAGTTTTATAGTGACTGGTGCTAGCCAACCCAAAGGATCAAAAATTTTAGATATTTGAGATAAGAATTGTCTTTTTGTAAGGATGTCTTGAGAGTCAAATTCTATAGGGTGAAAGATAAATTGATCATTTTTTGGTTCCCACCGAAGACCTAAAGTTTTGGTGGACTCCGGTTGCTTAAAGTCAAAGTCTTCCTTTTGAAGTGCTTCAGAACTATCTATTATTTCCGGCAAGTTTGATCGCCATTTTCTGAGATTAAACCCTCCAGATTTGAGAAGGTTGATCATCTCTGTTTTAAGTTGTATAGCTGCTCTCGCTGAATGTTCACCATGCATGAGATCATCCATGTAAAACGAGTGTTCTAAGATGTCAGGAGCGCAACTTTCTGCATAGTTTGGCTTTTCATCGATGGCCAGTTGTTTTAGTGTCATCATGGCCAAAAAGGGTGCGGCTTTTGTGCCATAGGTAACGGTCGACAGCTGGTATTCTTTTAAAGGTTGAGATTGATGATTCCGCCAAATTATTTTCTGATATTTCTGATCATCATGATGTAGCCAAATTTTGCGAAACATTTTTTCTATGTCTGCTGTAAAAGCGTATCTAAATTGTCTCCATTTTAAGATAAGGCTCTGAAGGTCTTGTTGTAAATTGGGTCCTCGGCACATTAGATCATTGAGGCTGTTTCCACTCGAGGTTTTTGCCGAGGCATTAAAGACAACTCGCAATTTGGTAGTTGATGACTCAGATCGTTGAACGCAATGGTGCGATAAGTAGCAGTCCGGCTGTACGTGTGGCGCAACGGGTGTCATATGTCCGAGCTCTATGTATTCAGAAATAAACATTTTATAGTCACGTGCCAGTGCTGGCTGCTTACTTAATTTCCGCTCTATTTGGAAAAATTGAGCAATCGATTTTGTTTTTGAATCGCCTATGTTTTTCTCATAATTTTCTTTGAATGGTATTTTGACGACGTAGCTTCCGTCTTCCCGTCTAGAGGTCGAAGATTGGTAAAACTCGATGCATTTTTGATCTTCTTCTGTTATTCCTGGAGATTCAGGTATGTCCTCTATTTCCCAAAACCGCTGAATCTCTTCAATATTGTTTAGGACCACATTGCAATGGTACGTTTTGTAGTTGCCGCTTAAGATCCATCCCAACTGGGTTTGTTGGGCAATGGGCAACGTACCTTCTGATCGACAGATACCGTCCATAAGGATAGTGGAATAGATATCTGCCCCAAATAAGATATCAATGGGCCTGCTTTTGAAAAATTCGGGATCTGCTAGAGTTATTTGGTTAAGAGTAGGCCAGTCTGGCTTAGGTAAGGTATAGTTGGGTAAGTTATTTATAAGTTTATTCATAATATATACGTCCGTTTCAAAGATGAAATCGCTAACCAATGACGAACATTTGATGGTAGTCATGCCTTTACAGTTGTTTTCCTTGTTTCCTATTCCAGAGATATAACCGTTACATTTCCGTCGTGGTAGTCTTAGCAGCTGAGCTGCACTTTCCCTGATAATGGATGTCTGTGACCCTTGATCTAAAAGAACTCTCATTTTTTGGTAAGATCCGTCCGCTGCTTGTACGTTAATTATTGCAGTGGCAAGTAATATTTCTGAGGGTTCTTTAAGAAGCGATGCTACTGTGTTATTGTCTTGCTGTTGAGATGGCGATTTGGTAATTGTGGCTGCATTTGACCCAGATCTATGTGACGTAAAAGATTCATGCAAAATGGTATTGTGTTCTTTATTGCATTCTTTGCATCTTATTTCAGAAAGGCATTTTTTGCCTTCGTGGTAATGTAAACAATTAATACAAAGTTTCAAGTTAGCAATAGCATTTTTACGTTCATTAGGTTGCAATTCCAATAGTTTTTGACATGCGTGAATTCGATGATCATTGGAGTTGCAAATAGGACATTGCTTGCGATAGTTAATTTTGCTTTTGGACTTTGCCGATTGCGAAACTTGGTTTGTTGAGTAATTCGTTTTAGGATTGTTATAGTTTCGTTTATAATTGGAGTCCTTTGAAAATGATGGTTTATTATTGTTGTTGGATTGAGATGTAGATGATTTCTGCGTGGAATTTTCAAGCTTCTTACGTGAAGTTTCCAGCATCATAAACTTAGTTTCCAAGAAATTAAGGAAATCTTCCAAGACGGGTAACTCTCGCGGGGATTTTAAGGCTTGTAGATAATCCTCGTATGTATCTGAGTCCAATTTTTGGGACAGTATACATACCAGGAAAGGGTCCCAGGAAGACACATCGACTCCCAGATTCTTGATAGCATTCACGCTCTCGTACGTAGTGTCGTGAATGCGTTTAATATGATTTGATGATTGTTGCTGGTTTACAGGGATATTCATGAGATTGTTGAGATAAGAGGTGAAGATCAGTCGTTTATTGTTATAACGATGATTGAGGATATTCCAGCAAACAGGATAATTGTCGGAGCTTATTTGGAGATGTTGGATCAATCTTTCGGGCTCACCTTTGATCTTGCTCTTTAGAAACTGCATCTTTTGTGCATTCGACAAAGAGGGGTTGTTGTGCACTGCTTCAGTAAATAGATCTTTGAACGAAATCCACTTGTTGTAGTTTCCCTCAAAGGTGACTATTTCCATTTTTGGAGTAGATTTTTCAATATGCGCAACGGACCACATTTTCTTATTGATTTCTTTCTTGATTTTGTTATAATATTTCTCATAATGATTAAATTGCTCTTCGTACTCGAGGTTTGATCCGCCATACTCGTTATCTAACTCCCAATGAAGCGAGTCAATAGCCGCCCAACGAGATTGTATCGTCTTCAGAATGTCTTCAAACTCCCATTTTTCCGTGACGAGATCAAGGTCGATGTTGGATGATGTTCTCAAGAAAGCCTTAAAGTTGGTAGCTTGCTTTTTGAAGAGACTTTCGGCTTTACCCTCTCCAAGAGTAGGAGTTTCAGAAGCAGCGTGCGATACGAGGTTCGAGGTTTGAGATTCCGCGGTAGGTTGAAACGTAGGAGGTTTCAATTCAGGGGTTTGCGGTCTGTTTGCGAGAGGGTTATAGTTTTGAATAGTAGTTTTAATGTTGTTATATTTTTCCTTCATTTGATCGTATTGATTTGTACTGAAATATGTATGAGATTGATCACCAAACGATAACAAAGTCATATGATTATTATGGAACTCCGTAAAGTATTGTTCCAAGGTAGCTAATCGACGACGTAAGTAGTCTGAGGTCTTGCGCTCTGAACCATCCTTCTTAAAATTGGTGAAGAGCTTATCAACGGCTTCGATTAGTTGATGTTGGGTTGCTAAAATGTCATTCATCTCCGACATTTTAAAGATAAAAAGGAGACCTTACTTGTACTGAAGGCTTCTTTGGAGATCAAATGTCCTTGCGATGGCTGCAAGAACAAACCTGGAGTAGCAGCACGATGAGATGACGCGATGCTTTCGCCAGAACCAGGTTCAATCAGGATCAGCAGGATGATGAGATTTTTGGAAAGTAGGTAAATCCACTCAGTTCTGTTTACCAAGGTCTGGTAATAAGCTCCAAGCGAGACACTCACACAGTACAGTTAGTTTATGCACGCGTAACGGTCCCGCTCCGAAGGCTCGAAGGACCAATGTTCGGGGTTGGGGTGAGATTAAGATAAACTAAGATTAAAGATTATAAAGATAGGTATATTTCAGTAATACAAATGGGATAACAACTAGAAACTAATGAGGTGAATGAGATGAGATTGAGTCGCGCCCGATACGCTATCCGACAACGTACTGACTACTTTTTACTGGTAATACATAAAATATTCAAGGCATAGAGCGCGGTGTCGCAATTACGCTGACGTGTTAATTATTGTTCGGTGATTGACCCGAACAAGCATATTGAAAAATTATGCACTAAGCTGCAAAGATTTGTATGTTTATTAATGTTCGGGGTTGGGGTAAGATTAAGATAAACTAAGATTAAAGATTATAAAGATAGGTATATTTCAGTAATACAAATGGGATAACAACTAGAAACTAATGAGGTGAATGAGATGAGATTGAGTCGCTACAATGCAGGTCAGGAAGAGAAAACACGCGAAATATCGGTGAAGAACCTCTATCTTCCTTTTTTTTGTATGCACTCACTAGATAAAGCCAGTCGCTTATGATCACTTTTTACAGGTTTACTAATAGATTGCCTTTGTTCCCTAATATCACTACACTCAATCACAACACTTTCCGTAACGGTGCGCGGAGATGGCAACGCTGTCGCCGCAGAAGCAGTCGACCGCTCTGCTGTAGAAGTTGAATGATTTCCTTTATGTTGCCTTTGCCGCCAACGTATAAAACAGTAGGCTGCCACCAATAACAAGATCCCCACTATGATCAGGTATATAGCAGTATACTGATGGACGTCGTGGTATGAGATATTGGAGCTCAGGGGTTCACTCTGCTTCATGATCTCAAGACTTCTCTTAATAGCTTCAAATTGCTTGAGGTTGTCTGAGTTATTAGGATTAAGCTCGTATGAGATTTCTGGCATAGTGATATTTATAATATGATTTATTGGTGATATTTCTGGCGAGATAATCTTTGTCGTTGTGCCAATTTTACTAGACAATCTTTTGTTTGAATACACCATAAAATCTTCATTCATTCAATTTAAATCTTCATTATGGATTGAAAAATTATGCACTAAGCTGCAAAGATTTGTATTTGTTTTAGGTAGAATAACTCGTGTAGCTGGTATCAATGCAGCACTTTATGCTTATCATGGTTACGTAGCATCAATTCTACGCTACGGTATTATCATATGGGGCAATTCTGTGGATTTTATTAAGGCATTTCGAGCCCAAAAAAAGTGTATTCGATCAATAACCAAAGCCCAACCATTAGACAGCTGTGTCCCACTCTTTAAGAGTTTAAAAATATTGCCACTCCCATCTTTATATATATTCGAACTTTGTATCTTTGTACGTAAAACATAGGTTTATTTAAATTACGTAATGATGTTGTGGTAAGAAAAAGCAGAGATGTCCACCAATTATGTGTACCTCAACAACGAATTAAACTATTCTCCAATAATGTTTACTGTATGGCAATTCGTATTTATAATAAATTACCTAATGTTTTTAAAGATCTTAATTTCATGACTTTTAAAAAGAAATTATTTGACTTCCTATTATCTAAGTGTTATTATTCAACAGATGAGTTTTTAAATGAAAAGTTTGACTCTAAATTTAAATTGGACGACGAATTGCCCTTACATTCGTAATGATTGAATTTAATTTGATAACTGTGACATTGTATTGAATAATTCTTAACACTGTATTTGATTAATTTCTGACATTATATTTAGTATTCCTTTTTTTTTTTTTTTTTTTTTATTGGATGGGAAATCATCAAATGACCCCTCCCGCTCTGGGTGGAGCGGCAGGGAGTGTCAGACTTCTACTGACTAAAACCCACCCATGCTCCTCTTAGTGCCTTTACGTTCCAGGGCCACGGTAACTCTTTCGAACAAATCCGCAACCCTGGTAGGCTCTGGCCTTAACGGGCCCCGACCCATGCTGACGACTGCTGGCTTGGCGCGCGTAGAACACAGCGCGCCGTCAACCCGGGCCTGTTCTGATCGGACGGCGAGCTACCCATTGCTCGCCGTCCACAGGCATCAGTCACTGCGCCGTGCTCAGGAGCATCAGTTCCTGGGCGGCGCAGTGGCTGACGTTCAACAGGAGGGGGTGAAATGGGGCCATTACTGGCACTCCATTTCAGCCCCCTCCGGAGCCCGTTGTAGGGGCTCCACTGCGGCTGTTGCAGTAGCAGCAGCCGCAGTGGAACCGGCTTTGGCGGCGGAGGAAGCGGCGGCGGTGGCGGCGGTCGCGGCAGAGACGGCGGTGGCGGAGGGCTTTCTCCGATTTCCGGCTTTGGCGGGTGGGGCGCAGGCCCTACCCCCAGCCCAGTGGTCGGCCGGCTTGCCAGCTGCCGCACAGACTGCGCAGTGCGGCGCGGCGTCGCAGGAGCCGGCCCTGTGACCGGGCTGACCGCAGCGGAAACATAGACCGCTGCGGTCCACCTCCGAGGTGCATTGTGCTCCTACATGGTGGCCCACCTGGCACCGGAAGCACCTCAGAGGTCGGGGTTCCAGCAGTTTGACCTGCGCGGAAACCCAACCCACCAAAAACCTACGGCCCTCCGAGATGGTCTTGGCCGCCGACACGGGACAGCTCACCACAATGGTGCGCATGCCCGTGTTGTCAGGACGTAGGGTGCCCGCCTTCACCTCCTCTGCTGAGCACCCCCCCGTCCTAACGACGGCGGCCACCACCTCCGCCTCCGTGACGGAGTCGTCCAGGCCCAAGATGCGCATGTCGATGCGCTTGGTGGGCCTGGACACTCGGGCATCGTCCGCGCTTAGGGACGCCCTGAGCCTTTCGGCTAGAGCGTCCGCGGTTGGGCCGCTGGCTGCCCCGGGGATCTCCAGCATCCGGGCCCCAGTCATGGTGACCCGGAGCCGAAGGCCCCCCACGATGCCCAGCTCACCAAGGTTCACTGCCTCCTTCGCCTTGGTGAGCACGTCCGCGTACGTCACGCCCCTCTTCGCCGCGTCCGGCTGCAGCGTCAGAACTACAGCCGCGGTTTTCGGGGGGCGCAGCGCAGCCGCGACGCTTCGCGCCTTCTGCCGCCGCTTCCTCTCCCGCCTCTTGGCCTCCCTGGCTGCCTTTCCCGCCTTCTTCTTCTCCCCGGCCACTTGCCATTCGGCTTGAGCCGGGGGAGGAGCTGAAGGCGAGGAAGCCGGGGGGAGACGCTACTCAGACGGCGCAGGAGCCTTCGCCGTCCGCGCAGTAACCCCACCCCTCCTCTTCTTTCCCGGGGCCGGGTCCGGTTTCCCCGGCACCGGCTTCGCGGGTGCCGGCCCGGACCCTTTGTCCAGGCCGGACGACCCCGGTGTGGCAGCCGCGGCGGCCGCATAAGACGCCGCCTTTTTCTGGCCTGGGGGGGCCTTCCCACTCGCCGCACTCGCTAGCCGGGGGCGCAGGACGATGCCCTCCAGGACGGAGAACCGCGCCTGGAAGGCAGCCAACTCCTGCCGCACCAGGTCCAGCATCTGGCCCTCCTGCGGCACGGGCCGGCCGTCCTCCCTGCGCCCCCCTTGCGGCGCCCCCTGTGGGCCGGCTCCCCGGAGCCTGGCCAGGTCTGCGCGGAGCCCCTCGTTCTCCTTACGGAGACGCTCCGTGGCGGCAGCCAAGCGGGCGACCTCCGCCCGCAGCTCGGATATCTCGTCCGGCGGAGGCCCACCTTTGGTAGCCTCCGCTGCCGCCAGAATGGAGGCCATCGCCTCGCTTATGGCCTTGTTCTTAGAGGACAATTTCCTCTTCAAGGCCACATCGCGAAGCGCGGCCTCCACTACCTCCGCAAACCCGGCCCCCTCCGGACCCGCTCCTGTCCGGAGTCATACGGCTCACCGCCTGAGGACTCCGAACCAGGAGCCCTGCGACCGCCCTCTACGGGGGGTCGTCCGTCAGCGACGAGCTCCCCGGCTCGCTGACCAGCCACCTTGGAGGCGGGCAGTCTCCCCTTGCCTCCCTCTCGGCCCTTGCCCCGCCTGCTGGTGGGGATCTTGCGAGCCGAGGCAACCTCCTCGCTGCCGGACGACCCCCGGTCTTCCTCAGTTCTGGGCCGCTTGCGGAAGGACCTGGAGTCCTCCGCAGCAGCCCCCGCCCCCTCGGGTCCAGAGCTCGCCGAGCTAATAGTCACCAGGTCGTCGGAGTCCAACTCGGACTCCGACTCTGCACCCGGGTGACGCTCAAGCGAGCCCCTCCTCCAATATAGCGCGCCTTTTGCCGCGCTCCGCCCGACCGACACTCTGTCGGGCGAGCCAAAACTAAAACCGATCGGGTCCTCCTCGAATAGCTTGGATCGGGGGCCTCCTCGGCCCTTGTTGCCAATGGCAAGTGGTGGACAGGAAACTGCGTTGCCCCCCCCAGAATACGTGGGGCTTGACGCGCAATGCGTGGCGGATTCTCGTTCTGCTGTGCAGTCCGTACCGCCCTGGGGTAGTTTCTTTTCCTCAGTTCTGTCCATATTTTCCTTTTTGAGGGTGCGGTCCCTTTCTCCCCTCCTCTCTCCCTCTCTCTCACTGCTTGCTCGCTGCCCTCACAGTCACGTCTGATGATCAGACGCGTACCAGAGAGCAGCGAGCAAGCCAATGAGACGCACACCGTCCGAGGACCCGAACACTGCTCAAGTCTCCGAACGGTGTGCCCCTCTTGTGTCTCTCTTGGTCTGGTCTCTCACTTGGGACCTTCCGGCATGAGTGGCTCTACCGGCAAAGCCCCCAAGATCACTGAGACACGCAAGCCCCACCACGACGGCAACGTGGAGACACGGTTGGTGGGGTTTAGTATTCCTTGACATTATATCTAGATTGCCTTGACATTGTATTTAATAATTCCTGACATATTTAGTATACCGTTAAATTGTATTTAATAACTCTTGACATTCTTATTAGTATGCATTGACATTGTATGCAATAATCCCTCCAAATTGTATTTAATATCAGATAATGTTTACCTAGGTTTGCCAATTCATTTTGATTTCATTTAAATTTTTGAAAATATTTGTACGCTGGAAACAGCAGAATATTTTGGACGTAGAATTGTAGTAACACCTTGTAACAACAATATTCTAACAAATAAACTTATTATTATTATTATTTAATTATATCATTTATCATATACTGCTGCTATAATTAGGTGTACGGTACGGAACCCTTCGTTCGGAAACAAAGGGTTCCGTATCATAAATCTAAGATCATGTTGGTAAAAATAACGTTCCTTATTTAATCTCACTTTGCCTGTTTCCAGCTACTTAAAATACCTACTTGCACTTAGAAGTGGAGATTTACCAAAATTGTAGTTCCGCAGCACAGAATTCCTAATTAAAAGTTTGCCTTACAACATTATTCAGCTAGGTACCTACTGGGTAGACTTAACTAGTGATAGGTGAAAATGCCGACACGAAAAACATGTTTAGTCGATGCAAAATTCTCCAAAATATAACTTTTGTCGTGTACCTAATATAACACCACGCCTACATATTTATATTTCCAGAAGGGTTAGGCAAAGGTCTACCTACAGGATGTTCTAGAAAGGTGTGGTCATATTTAAGGGTGATGTTGGGTAGCTGATAGGTATACTAATGTTTAAGGAAAAATGCCAAAACATAAATAATAGTTTTTTTTTTAATTTATTGACACATTAATTTAAAATACCGACCAAGTGCGAGTCACTCGCGCACGAAGGGTTGCCTAGCAATATTTGTGAAAAAACCGGGAAAGTGCGAGTCAGACTCGCGCACGACGGGTAGCGTATTGCCAAACTGTATACTGACCCAGACACCCGTAGTCTGTACTGAACTACATTGTGTTCATTAAAATCACAAATAAATTGGAGCAAAGTGCATACGAGCTCAGAGCAATCTGGGAAGGTATGCATTTTGCTCGCAACAAATTGGAGCAAAGTACATACGAGCTCAGAGCAATCTGAGAATGTATGCATTTTACTCCAATTTGTTGCGAGCGATTTGTTGCGGGACTTGGGGCACCCCGACTTGGACAGGTTAGGTTAGAAGGGGATGGCGGGGTCAAGTGAGCGAGCGAAGCGAGCGAATAGACCCCGACATCACCTTCGTGGTTATTTTTTTTTAAACCACCCAGAAATATGGTTCCACACACAGGAAAGTATGGATGTCTGGACTTGTATGTATTTTGCTCTATTATTTTAAAGCAAAATGTATATTGATTCAGACACTCTCTGAATAGGTATACAGTTTGCTCTTCAACTACAAACGCAAACTGCGATCGAACTCAGAGCAACCCCGGTCTGGGTCAGTATACAGTTTGGCAATACGCCGACGGGTACCCAAGCATTATCAATAAAATACGGCAACAAAATCACGTTTGCTGTATGGGAGCCCCACTAAAATATTTATTTTATTCTGTTTTTAGTATTTCTTGTTATAGCGGCAACAGAAATACATCATCTGTGAAAATGTCAACTGTCTAGCTATCACGGTTCAGGAAATACAGCCTGGTGACAGACAGACAGACAGACAGACTGTGGAGTCTTAGTAATAGGTTCCCGTTTTTACCCTTTGGGTACGGAATCCTAAAAACAGAAATAATAACATAAAGCTTTCCTGAATCGACATCTATTGTGATACTTTTCGTAGTGGAAAACGATTCATTCTTTACTGCCCGGAAGAAAGGTCATTCATTCATCATTCATATTCATATCAGCCGAAAGACGTCCACTGCTGGACATAGGCCTCCCCCAAGTGTCGCCACAGCAACCGATCCTGTGCGTCTCGCAACCATCGGTTACCCGCGACCCTCACCAGGTCATCGGTCCACCTTGTGGGAGGCCTTCCAACGTGCGTCTTCCGGTACGCGGTCGCCACTCCAAAACTTTTCGGCCCCATCGACCATCTGTTCTGCGAGCAATGTGCCCTGCCCACTGCCACTTCAATTTGGCGATCCTTCGGGCTATGTCGGTAACCTTGGTTCTCTTGCGGATATCATCATTCCTGATTCGATCACGCAAGGAAACTCCGAGCATTGCCCTCTCCATTGCCCTTTGGGTGACTTTAAGCCTTCTGATGAGGCCCATTGTGAGCGACCACGTTTCGAGTCCATAGGTCATCACTGGCAACACGCACTGGTCATAGACTTTCGTCTTGAGACACTGTGGTATGTGAGACGAGAAGATACCGCGCAACTTCCCGAACGCCGCCCAGCCGAGTCGGATTCGACGGTTGACCTCCTTCTCGAAGTTAGCCCTACCTAGCTGGATCGTTTGTCCCAGGTAGACGTACTCATCAACAACTTCGAGTGCAGAGCCTCCAATCTTGATAGGAGTGGGTGCTACATGGGTATTTACCATGACCTTGGTTTTGTCCATGTTCATTTTAAGACCCACTCTGTCGGAAGCTCTACTGAGGTCATCGAGCATTGTACTGAGGTCCTCCGTGGTCTCAGCCATGACGACTATATCGTCGGCAAATCGAAGATGAGTGATGTACTCGCCATTGACATTAATGCCTAGCCTTTTCCAGTCCAAAACCTTGAAGACGTCCTCCATTGCGGCCGTGAACAGTTTCGGAGAAATTACGTCTCCCTGCCTCACACCCCGCTGCAGGAGGATAGGTTCTGATGTCTGATCCTGAAGTCGGACTGACATGGTGGCGTTTTCATAAAAACACTTCAGCACCTCGATGTACCGATAGTCGATCTGGCACCGTTGGAGAGACTGCAGCACAGCCCAGGTCTCGATCGAATCGAAGGCTTTCTCGTAGTCCCACAAACGCTAAGCAGAGGGGCAGATTATACTCTTCGGTCTTCTGTATAACCTGCCGCAGCGTGTGTATGTGGTCTACGGTGCTGAAGCCTTTTCGGAATCCGGCTTGTTCGGGAGGCTGGAAGTCGTCAAACCTGCGTGCGAGACGGTTTGTGATGACACTAGAAAACAGCTTGTAGACATGGCTCAGAAGTGAGATGGAAGAAAAGTCACTGTACTTTATTCCACATTTATCTTGCGCCTACCATGGCTCATCCTGTTAGCCTGAAGCTGTCCCTGTAAATAGTTGGGAAAAGGCTAGGCAGATTCATTAACTCTTGCTCACTCTCCAAACTGCAAGTTAAAATAATTTCCAAATTATTTGGAGAGCATCCTACAAAATCAGAGGGGCTGTGTATTTTCAAGTGGCTTTCCAATTAGGCTAGTGTCTCAAGTCACCTGTAAGGCGGAGACTGCGATATTGATTCGGCGCCATCGCGTTCGGCAGTTTGAAGCTTGAGGGCTTGTCAAATATGAATGTAGGTTAAGGAGTTTTAACTGCCTCCGTGGTCGAGTGGTTCAGGCGTTTGTCTTGTGACCCAGTGATCATGGGTTCGATTCAAAGTCAAAGTCAAAGCATTTATTTCAAATAAACCATTTACAGGTACTTTTGAATTGTCAGAGTCAGTCAGTCAAAAACATGAAGCTATTTACACGTTCCAAAGCGTAGATCTCTATGGAGAAGAACGTGCAAGAAACTCCATGGACACTCTTTTAAACCATTTTATGATTTACAATAATCCTGGTTACATTATCTTTGTTGCTTCTATATGTGAGAACAATGTAAAGGAAGAGAAAAAAAAAAGAATTCTAAGTATCAAATAAACTATTGAAATAAGCCAGCGACAGCTAAGAGATGACCAGTCTCCACTGATGGCGCCCGTTCACGAACATGACGCGTGCATCAGCACCATTCAGCTCAACCATTTTGAAGGGAACCGAATGATCCGATACACGCGCCACCATCAGGGAGACATTCGAGTGAGCATGACAAACCCTCAACTGCCCCTGCTCATTCATGTCAAACAAGGAAACCATCTATTAACATAAAAAGGCTCCATGGTCCTCACATTTACAGGATTCCAAAATAAAAAATGCTTCTACTTTATATAAAACTATAAATATCAATTGGTAAGAACAGAAAAGTAAAAGTGTATTCCAAACATTATAGAAATGTGGAATATTATTATTATTAAACGTAAAAAGTAAAATAAAAAAGGGTGAGCATCTCCTCCATGTATAAAATCCTAACTAGTGGAACCAAGCGGCTGAGGCTGTGGAGCAGGACCGGCATTTAGCCAAGCATTTTTATCAAGGATATAATCTTCCAGTTTATAATATGCCTGTCTACATAGTGTGCGTTTAATGCATGTTTTAAATTTTCTCTCATTCAGTCCGAGAATATCATATGGTATTTTATTATAAAATTTAACACAGTACCCCATAAAAGAAGTGTGTACTTTAGCCAATCTGAATCGGGGTTGATCTAATTTGTTCTTATTTCTAGTATTAAAATTATGCCTGTCACTAATCTTACTAAAAAGATGGAGATTTTTCCGAACATACATTATATTTTCGTATATGTATTGACAAGGTACCGTCATGATGTTAATATCTTTAAACAGTTCCCTTAGGGAATCGCGCCGACCCAGATTATATATGGCTCTGATGGCTCTTTTCTGCAGAATAAATATAGATTCCCATGGGAAGCATATTTTGTAAAGTTGTTTTCAGTTTAGCTAGAATCACCTGATTGTCTGATAACAAGATGATTCCGTGCTTCGGAAGGCACGTATAAACCGGTGGTCCCGGCCGCCAGATGGCGGTCGTCAAGTAAACCATGTCATAGAAACTCTGACACTAGAGTGTGGGGTCATTAGACCTTTCTGCCCACACGATAACAAGAAGAAGGTGATCAAAGTTTCTAAGATTAGAGAGACCATTTGAACTTGTCGTTGGTGTCGTTATTAAGATCAATGATACAAAAACCTATCCAGCTTTATTACATTAGGGTAATTAGAGATAAATATTTATAGATTTTGTAGCTAGATGCTAAAAAGGTGAATTTCCTTAAGGTGAAAGCGCAAGAGTAACCCGCGAAATCCAATTTTTCTTACGTTTCTTGCAATTTGTTGGCAGGTCAGTGTCAGGTTGTATGTTGTTCAATATACAATTCGCGGCCGTAGCAAGTACTTATTTAAGAACTGTAATCATTAAACGCATCAATACAACTCTTTCAGTTAGAATTGATGCCAAATGAAATTCGTGAAATACTATATTGATCTTAATGATTATAATTCTATAAATACATACTTGCTACGGCCGCAAATCATAAGTTGACCAAGATAACATCTGACACTGACCTGCAAAATGCAAAAAACGTAAAAAAAAAAAAATTTCGCGGGCTACCCTGGCGCTTCCAACATAAGCTTATGAATATACAAACAGGAATCTTTAAGTCAAGAGTGAGTAGGTTACTTCTAGGCAAGCGTGCTCGATCGTCGACCACATAATCGCTGATCCATAGTGGTCTAACGTGAGCCGTATCATCATCATCATCATATCAGCCGAAAGACGTCCACTGCTGGACATAGGCCTCCCCCAAGTGTCGCCACAACTACCGGTCCTGTGCGTCTCGCATCCATCGGTTACCCGCGACCCTCACCAGGTCATCGGTCCACCTTGTGGGAGGCCTTCCAACGCTGCGTCTTCCGGTACACGGTCGCCACTCCAAAACTTTTCGGCCCCATCGACCATCTGTTCTGCGAGCAATGTGCCCTGCCCACTGCCAATTCAATTTGGCGATCCTTCGGGCTATGTCGGTAACCTTGGTTCTCTTGCGGATATCATCATTCCTGATTCGATCACGCAAGGAAACTCCGAGCATTGCCCTCTCCATTGCCCTTTGGGTGACTTTAAGCCTTCTGATGAGGCCCATTGTGAGCGACCACGTTTCGAGTCCATAGGTCATCACTGGCAACACGCACTGGTCATAGACTTTCGTCTTGAGACACTGTGGTATGTGAGACGAGAAGATACCACGCAACTTCCCGAACGCCGCCCATCCGAGTCGGATTCGACGGTTGACTTCCTTCTCGAAGTTAGCCCTACCTAGCTGGATCGTTTTTCCCAGGTAGACGTACTCATCAACAACGTGAGCCGTATACTACTAAGAAAAAGAGGCTATCTGCCACCCATGTGACTGGTGAGGCTAAAGGATCCATATTCCAAGTCAGTTTGAAAGATATTCCACTCGACTCAGTCACTATGCATAGAAAAAAATACCAATTTGATTATTTAAGATGAAATCGTGTTGGAGGGCAGGGCCTAAACCACCAACTCTTAAAGCAGTATTACTTTAATATTACTTCCAGTGGGAAAGAGACGGAGCTATACGTCCTGTATCCGTCTCTTTCCCACTGGAAGTAATACTGCTTTAAGAGTTGGTGGTTAGCCCCGGTCTCGTAAAACAGGGGTAAGTACAGTTAACAAAGCCATTTCATATACACTATACAGGCAAACATTAATTTTTCCACTACACTACTAATATTTATTTGTAATGTGTGCATTGTGACTTTTTAAGCTTAAGACATACTTATGAGTGCGGTGTTCAAGAATTGTATACTCGGCACACTTACAATATTGTTTAAAAGTAGTTGCAAGATAGGTGCCTGCATACCAAATAGCTTTTTGATTGTACTAAAAAGAAGTCTTCTTCAAAATATTTAACAAATCCTCAGCCTTAAGCAAACCTCAATCTATGTAACCAAATAAGGGTAGGAGTAATTATTATCAACCCCTTCGACAGCGATTAAAACTCCCCCTATTAAATATAATGTAACAATCAAAGTTTTAACGTCACTGATATGTATACGGTACTTTATACTACCTTGCCCGTGTATCCTCTTCCTTATTTCCCTAAGGGCTATGTGGCTAAATTGCTTAAGGTGAGGTAAAATTGAAGACAAAGACTTTCGCTTTTATACAATGCACAATGTTTTTACATGGCAGGTGTGAGTGGAGCAAGCTGAGAGAGGAAACCCAAGAAAGAAGTACATAGCAGACCTTACTAATGGCGGGTTCTACATCAAGACTAGGTACCTAGTACTCGCAACCTACTTGCCTACTTGTGTTAGAATCGAAGTATGGATAGCACTATATGGGGCTCTAGACAAGTGACATTCTGACAGCGGTAGCGTGGCGAAGGCGATTGTCAATACGTCAAAAATGTATGGGATTGACAGATGCTATCGAAATGTCACGTGATCAAATTCCTACATTTTGGCATTTCGACAGTCGCATTCGCTAATCGAATGGCACATTGTCTAAGGGCCATGGTCATAAAAGTCATAATAGTCATCATCTGCTTAGCCTTTTCCCAACTATATTAGGGTCGGCTCCCAGTCAAACCGGATTCAGCTGAATACCAGTATTAGACGTGGAGCGGCTGCCTACCAGACCTCCACAACCCATTAACTGGGTAACACGGTACTTTTTGGCAAGACTGGTGTTAGATCTGCCGACAAACTGTACAGCAGTTTGGCAGAAGACATGTGTGAAGACTTTTATGTAATTTTTTCCTTGAACAAATAAATTTAAAAAAAAAAGATTTTCTGGCTTCTGACAATCCGTAACGACTGCCAAAGATCTCCAAATGACAGACGGGACCAACGGCTTAACGTGCTTTTCTAGGCACGGAGGAGTCTCAATATGTTAAGATAGTCACCCATTCACAGACCAACCAATAAAAGTCATAATAGTATTCTCCATAATTCGATTCGATTGCCTTATGTCTGTCTGTTTGTCACTTTCCTTGTTCTTTATTGCTTGGGAGTTTGTTGTTTCTGGGGAGTTAGTTGCGCCACTTCTTCTTTCCAGCTAAAACACTAAGAAGTGGTGACGGGCGGGGCGTTTTTGGGGGACTGTCTTTATGTAAATGTTAGACGTTCAAAAAGTGCTGGTACTCAGCCTAATTTGAATAAATTACTTTTGACGCACCCAGACACAAAAGCACGAAAAAAACTCCTGTTTTTTCAATAACCCGCCATGATAATTTCGTACTCCGGATCTGACAATACAACAACAACTGTATGTGGGTCGAATTTGAATAAAACATGGCCACACGAGCCTGGCTTTATGGGCATGTATCGGGAGCAAGGTTGTACGTCATTGCACGTAAATTTCTTATGTGTATACAGCCTTATGAAGGTGTGTACTGGCTTTAGGCATTCTCTTGTGTTTGGAAGATGTAGACCAATGTAGTGTTGCGTTTGTTAAGGATTACAAGTAGTATTTAAAGTATATTTAATAATATATACAATGTATACACATATGTATGGTACACATTCGTTTGAAACAAGTAAATGTCCGAGCATTATCTTTGGTAATCTTCCTTGTGAATGTTGAATTTTGATTGATTTCGTCTATAACCACAATGTATATGCTAAGAGTAACGTCTTTCTTCCCATTGAGGTAGGCAGAAACTACAAAATGCCACCTGGTACGGTCTTTACATATGCTATTTCCCTTGGTTCCTCCTCCTCAAGTCGTACTCCTCATTACTGAGCGTCTTGATCCAACCTTTTTATGGGTGGGAAATCATCAAATGACTCCTACCGCTCTGGGCGGAGCGCAAGGGAGTGTCAGACTCTTACTGACTAAAACCCATCCGTGCTCCTCCTAGTGCCTTTTGCTTTCCAGGGCTGCGGTAACTCTTTTGAACAGAATCCACAACCTTGGCAGATCCGCAACCCTGGCAGGTCTTGATTCACCCTTGGAAACATTTTTCCCTGACGATGTTTCGCCATCTCTGTCTATCCTTGACAAGTGAAGCGCAAGGGTGGATCAGGACCTTGAGTTATGAGGAGTACGACTTGAGGAGGAGGAACCTAGGGAAATAGCATAATAATATGTAAAACCGTAACGAGTGGCATTTTGTAGATTCTGCTTACCTACGAGTATTTCCCTTAGTTACGTTCATACAATACTGAAAAATCGGTGGAATCTCTGGCATCAGGCGAATAGCAATTCAATTGAAGCTAATTTCTCTTTGTGAGTTTTATAGAGAACTAACTTCTGCCACGCGCTTGACCACTATCTCACCTGATGGTAAGCGATGATGTGGTCGAAGATGGAGCCCGCTTGCCTAGAAGTAACCTATTCACTCTTGCCAGGTTGTAGCTATCAGGAAACACAGACTCTGGCAAGGAATTCCACTCCTTAGCTGTACACACAATGAATGTGTTCCCATAACGTTAAAAGATCTACAAATGACAGCCGAGTGACCCATCCACAGACCGACCTCGGCAAGTGTTGCTTAACCTGAAAGATCGACCTGTACGGCTGTTATTAGCCACGAGCTCCTTCGTCAAAAACACCTCTAATTTCCCTATATCCTTTAAAGATTGCGACTGAGCTGCGAATGTGAACTTCTGCATTTTGGTTTGTATTACAAGTTTTGACAAATGCCGTCTCTCTAACAATATACGATGAGGCACACTCCTCTGTATATTATTCAAAAATAGGCCGATGTATCAGCAAGTAATTGTCCCAATGAAGTTTTATTAATCAAATCAGAGAAATACAGTTCAAATGTGAAATCACCGTCACTCGATCGAATAATGTCTTATTTTGATAAACATCACTGCCGTATTGAGGTTTGAAATAAATACCTCTGGGAAGAACTCCTTTTGAACGCCACTGTCGCATATAGCCGACAAATTTTGTACTTTAAAAATGTCGTTTGCTTGTCGGCCGTAGCCAACGTTGTTGGGCACGTTTTCACTTGTCGGCTATATCCGACCGTGGCGTTCAAAAGGGACCGTGGCGTACAGAATTCATGATAATACCAACTATATACAGCAACACTGAAAGCCAGGTTTAAGTGGCGACGACCTTAATAAATGAATCAATAGGGATGGAAATGAATCATTTTTGAAATAAAATGTGTAGATGCACATTCCCTATTGTCTTTAGACCCCACAACATAAAGTAGTTACAGTAGAGGAACATGAAAAATCTTTCTACTTCCCTCATTATTGCTCGAGCACTGCTGGCACACCGGTGTGCCGCGAATTTATCACGAATTTAGTGTTTATTTACTATTACGTAATATTTATTTTTTTATTTGGGAATTTTCACATGTCAGGGCTGGAGCGGTACAAGATTTACAAATAGAGATAAAATATGTAGCTACCTATTTACCAAAATAGCAATATCTATGTAACTGCTACAACAAAGTTGGCCAGTATATTGTGTTCTTTATGACAATAGTATTCCCATACGGGGTGGACGGGGATAATTTGAGTGTCAAGCATTTGTTCTCGTTCGAAATGATAAATGGAATGTTTGTTTATTTTATTTATATTAACTTTCCTCCACGTGTATCTTTATTCTACCCTCTGGAGGCCTACCACAAACTCTAAAAACAATATTATTTTAATATTACTTTGTAATTTCTGTTGTTGCATTTTCAACTCTCGGCGCTGATCCGAGCGTTGAAAATCCAACAGAGCGGAACGCAAAGTAATATTAAAGTAATATTGTTTTAAGAGGTTGTGGTAGGCCCCCAGAAGCCAAAAAGCGGTAACTCAATGAAAGTGAGTTTCGAGAAAAACTAATTTTTTAAAACATGTTTTTAGGTACCTTTATGGCTTATGTTATGATTGAAACGAGCCACAAACAATGTTGAGGTTTTTACCTACACAACTCAGTTGCTAAGTTTCCTTGGGATTGAAATCTACTAACAAATTTTTATGATGCACAAGCAGACAGATTCATAAGCCTCAGTAGCTCAACTGTTAACAATAAGGGAGAGGGGTCCAAATGAATCCCTTGAAGGATCACTAATGTATCCCCGGTTCTATAGAGTCAATGCAATCTGAGATAAACGGTGGCCATCTTTATTTGTGAAGGTTTTTACTGCATTGTGCCGTTTCTAATGAAAAGAGATTTCTTACTGGGGCGTGAAAGCGATGGTACGTCTTTTTTGGGGGCTTCCCGAGTTTGGTTTCATTTGCCACATCGTATTTTTTTTTAATTATGGAAAATCATCAAATGACTCCTGCCGCTGTGGGTGGAGCGGAAGGCTCTTACTGACTAAAACCCATCCGTGTTCTTGGTGACTCTTTTCAACTAATTCCGCAACCCTGTATACCACATAACCTGTGTGTTACTTCTTGTAAATTCTCAGGCATAAGCAACAAGCTTGCTTCCACAACACTTCAAACATGGAATAATTAATGAACGTTGCAAGTCATTACTTGGTCTTGTCGCCATATAAGATGTAACGTTACTATACAGAGCCTTAGGCACATGTAACATTGAAACCGGGCATGTTAGGAGCAAGTTTCGTAGTCCGTACCTTCATGAAAGCATGAAAGATACAACTTACAAAAGTTAGATCAAAAGTGAAATCAATGTTAAAGTTGAATCTTTTATTTAACGGCGCTGTGATCAGCAAAAACTGAAAAATTGCTGGTTTTTTAACGTAATTTTAGCCAAATCTGTTTAGTTTCAAGCAGCAGAAAAAATATATGTTAATTTTAAACTATATTTCAAAGAGCACTGTTGTTTCCAAATCATGTTTAAAAATAAAATCCTCGATAGAAATTATCGTCAAAGTTACCTCTAACTTTGACCTTGCGGGTAAAATTAAACTTACCAAATAATGAATCGAAACTTGATGCAAATCATGGTAGATTTACTGTAACATACTTAACAATTTGTAAGTAGGTAATTGTGATGACCCCAAATTACCTGCACAAATCTATTTCGAAACAATATCAGTTCGATGTATAATTGCTATTAGAAATAGCGTAGGCGCAGAATGTCGGAAAAACTGTTAACAAAGTTTCACTAATTAATACGAGGTAATAAGTGTAAATTATACATTATTTAGGGTACTAAATAATGTATAATTTATACATTATTTACGTACTAAATAATGTAAATTAGCTTTTGCCCGCGGCTCCGCCCGCGTGGATTTCGGGTATCACGTAAAAAGTAGCCTAAGTCCTCCATATTCCAATTTTATGACGATCCATTCAGCCGTTTTAGCGTGACAGACAGACAGACAGAGTTACTTTTACATTTATAACATTAGTAGGGATTATAACTTTGAGCACGGGACATTGTTATCATAATTCTCCCTAGCTAATTACCTACGATCACGGTGGCAAATATCAACGTACCTAAATAAACCATCTATGCAGGAGTTATTACAGTGCACTAGTGTTTGCCAACACAGGTACATTGTCTATTTCTGTACCCTTATATTCAGATGGTATGGCAGTAGGACTGATAGAGGGATCAGGTCCAGGTACAATGTATTAAATCTACGTGCTTTCCGGGGTACGAAATTATCACCTTTAACTTCCAAAAGAATTTCTCAAACCAATTACTTTTTATGCCCGACCTGGCAATCGAATCCATTTGTCTGCTACACTTGCAACCACGAGACCCAACGGGCTACCCAGAGGCGGATCTGGGATTATCGTGAATTTGGGCGGCTTCACCCAATCACAAATAATTCACATACTTTTGAACTGGGAAATGGGAGCCCTTTATTTTATTCTGTTTTTTAGTATTTATTGTTATAGCGACAACAGAAGTACCTACATCATCTGTGAAAATTTCAACTGTCTAACTATCACGGTTCATGAGATACAGCCTGGTGACAGACGGACGGACGGACAGCGGAGTCTTAATGTAGGGTCCCGTTGACTGCTTGAAAAGCGACTTGATTGGAACATTTTAGTCGTTTTTAGCGGTCGAGTTTTTTGAGTCATTTTTTTTATTTCACACATTTTAGTGCGTTTTGAAAATTTATATACTTAGCCTATGTCACTACCACAATTCTGACGAATTCAACGACACCTCATAATGTCAAAATCCATCCAGCCGTTTGGGCTGTAGGGCGTACCAAAGAAATGAACGTACATACATACATACGCTCGAAGAACATTACCCTCCTTCTGACGCAGTCGGGTAAAGAAAACTAAGTAATATCATATTATCCACAACACTTCCAAAACACGATATAGCGTCAGCCGTCCATTCCCGCATGTAGGGTGACCACGTGAAAACCGGTACAAATACTCCGCCACTGATTGAACTGCGGTTTCAGCAAGTTGAGAACGTTTTGGGTGAACGTGTGGGCACCCTGTTTGTGTCGTTTGGTTGTTTGCAATTTTAAATTTGATGGATACGAGTACGTATATTATGTAACCTACTCGTATCCATCAACTTAAAAAATGAAATTAAACCTCTATTATGTACCGTATAATTATTATGTCTAGGTATAAGAACTTATATTATCATTAAGTCTGTGAAGTTTGGTTTTCGCTGCGGAGTACCCCAATTTGCTACTTCGCAGTGACTAGCGGAGTGTTCCGAGGCGCCATTAGGTTTGGTTCTACCTGTACCAATTTACGTTTTAATGGCTGTGATTTTTTACAGTCTACTTCCCTTTGTAGTTTAGATACCTATATAAGCAAAAAAAATATATAATAAAGTACTAGCTTTGCCCTCGGCTTCGCTTGCATTAAAGTACTGACCTATATGACAACTACACATAAGTACTTACTAAAAGAAACCATCAAATGCGGTTCAGTGATCCCAAGTTGACCTATATCATAGCTTCATAATATTCTTAGCTGTAGGTAATTATTTGTTTGTGTGCAATAAAGAACAAGAAATATACTTACCTACTTATGTACTTTCGCAAGGATTATTTGTTATACATCTAATTCAGTATTAAGTACCTACCTAAGACACTTATAAATCTACTTAGCTAAGTACCTATTAACCTGTTTATCCGTGTCAATATAAGTACCTAACTAAACTTACTATTTTCCTCAACAAAAGTTATTATTTTTATCAAATAAAATATGCAAACGTTTCAACAAAAAAACTTATAGATGTGCAAATCACTATCACAAACACAACACACGTAGGTAGTTTCGGCGTCATTCGTCGGGCGTCGACTTGCCGTCTCGCGAGCGAAACAAACGAATGCTATCTTTGTCTCGCACGAGTGCCGCGGCGCGCACTGCCCCGCGCGCGCGTTCCTCCCTACCTTCAGTACCCTCGCGACCGCTGCTCACGTTTGCCGCGTCGTGATTATTAGTTCAACCGTTCCCACGCTCCACAAAATGGCGTCCACTAGCAAACAAATTGAATACGGAGGTTTAAACTACGAGCAAGTTAAAATAAATTATTTAGATCTTATAAAAAATCATGCTGATCTGTTAAAAGGACCAAATATGTACTACAGACATGAAGTTGAAGAGAAAATCAAAATTATTACTTCGCAACCGAGCGTAGCACACAATTTTATTGTTGAAGAAATTAATGGAAGAAATAGGTTGTACATGAAAAAAAGAGCGAGGACATTTTTAGAAATTCTTTCTGTTGAAGATGCTTTTGACGTGTTACTGAAGATTCACATTGGTCGTCAACATTGCAACGCATCGGAAATCTACGAGACAGTCGCACAGACAAGTTCGGTGCCTATGATTTGTTCGCAATGGATAGTTCAATCTTGCAACCTGTGTAATCCATCCAAAGATACACCCAACCAGACGCCAAATGATACAGAAATTGTTGAAAAGAGATCAAATAAATCACACAGAGGCTTATGGCGACTGAATATCATCAAAGAAGATTCTCTTCCTTCAAGTGGTCGAGTCTGTTTTTTACTAATTTTAAAGGAGGATGCAACAAACTTTTTAGTTCTAAGACCTCTATTCGAGAGTGCTGAAGAACTAGCATTAGATTTGATGAAACTGTTCACCGAATTTGGTTACCCGGAGAAGGTATGTGTACCTAACATGATAGAATTTTATAAAATGGTTTTTCATTTGGTATACTTAATTAATCCTGTAATAAACATTACTGTGGAAGTAGTAACTGACAAAAATATAATATTTGAAAAAGACAAGAAAGAAGTTTTGCATGAGATTCAAAATTGGACAAAAATGATGGATGACTCGTATTGGGACCAGAGTTGCCATATCGTGCAATACAAACTAAATACAACTGAGAAGCCTTTTACAAGATTGTATAACCAAGAAGAATTTGTTGGCATTCCGTTTCATGAGTTCTTTAATTACCGGTTTAGGACGAAAATGACGTGGATTACGCCGCCTTTTTTGAAAAATAAGACTGTCCCCTGATATGCCGATAATAATCTGATGCCCGTTGAATAGGTTCCGAACGAGCTGATTTATTTTTAGATTCAAATCTTAAAATTATTATTTTTTCCTTTTGTAAGAATGCGTAATTTTGATAGTTTAAATGAATAGGTACTTACTTTATTATAATAAATATTCAATACTATTTCGTTTCTTAATTACTAGTTTTTAATTTGATTGGTTAAATAATAAATAAATACTTTTTGGTAATAATTTTGTTTTACTTATCTACACAACTAAAATCCATAATTTAGCAATATGTGTCATATTATTAAGAAAGACGTAATACAGTATAGAAACAATATCAAAATGTAGAATTAAAAAAGTTTTCAAAAAAAACCGTACTACAAAAAAGACCAAAAAGTTTACCAAATAAAACAGCTTTTCAAGCAGTCTGATGCAGTGGACTCCTTTTATTTTGGTTCAATTACAGTGCCACTAACTGCACCAAGCTGCTTGAATAGTGACTTTTTTTGGAACTTTCAATCGTTTTCCGGAGTCCAATAAAAAAAAAAAGTTTTTTTGTTTTTTGATTTAGTACTATTATAGTTTCTTACTGATAACAGCACATCGCCCACATGTTACATTCGATTATTTTTTGAGTCAAGTCGGAATGGCTTATGAAAATAAAAGGGTTATACTTACTTACTACGCACACTAAGTTCACGTACATTTACCTGTACCTCTACCATGAGTTTATGCAGCCAAAACTCGTTAGCGTCTCCGTAAATTATTTGTATGACATACTGTACAGCGCCCTTAGCGGTCAAAGAAAGAATTAAAATTCGTACCATGAGCACTATAGATTTCGATCGGTTAAAAACTTATCGTAATCTATTCGATGGTCACTGACGTTTTTCAGCTATCACCATACATAACGGCACCATGAGTCACTAATTTGACAAAAGCTATCGAACAATACGCTTACGATATTAGTTACGTAGCTCACTAGCATTTTGCCGTGTGAAACATAAGTTTACATTAAAATTATACACGTGTTTGAGTATAATAAAGTCAAAATAATGTCTGCAAGAGCTTATTTAGCGTGGAATATGTTAGTTGCCGCTGATTTTGAAGACCAACGACGTGAACAACGTTAATTTCAAGCCAAAATGAAATTTTATGTTGGATCTCAATTGGAAAATATATGTGAAAGATAGTTTATTAAACTTTACACACACTATAGAGAAGCGTTTGAGGATTTGTGCATTTATATTATTGAATAATGTTACGGATTTGACGTCAACACTGAATACGAGTTTCATTAGAACTAAAGGTAGTACCTAGTATGGTATGCAGCTATCTCAAAACAAAACCAATTATAATCTATTGTTGTAAACTTCTTTTAAACCACACACACACACAACCAACTGTAACACAACGCCAACAAACAAAACATGACATGTTATATGGAATAAAAATTTAAAAACCACTAAATACCATAAGTAGTCCACTAACCGTCAACTTTTTTATTTAGTCGGTTTATTTTGTGATATTGACTATCTTAACATTTTTAGCATAGCGATATAACTATATTTTGAGCTTAAGAGCCGTTCTCTCTTCTTATTAGTGAGAAAGAAAGAAACAAAACATAAGTAGTGAAGCATTATATCGAGTAGAATGAAGTTAGCTAGAGAACGCGATCTATCGAGCTTACCTTAGCGAATGCGTAAGACTCCGTAAATCTCATGGTGCAAGCATTATCGAAATCTGTTCGATCCACGTTAGTACGCTAGCGAGTTTAAAGCTAGCGAGTAATTGTTCGATGAAATCTCATGGTAGAGGCTCTGCACAACTATGGCTCGCCCGCACTCGTAAGGCTGCCATCAGACGGACTGCACCGCAGGAACTACACGTAGTCGATATATTTAACTGCATGCAGTTGCATGTTGTTGCTGCGGTGCAGTCCATCTGATGGCTTGGCAGCCTAGCGATTCTATGTACTCAAAATAGGATTCACTATCGACGCAACCAACGCGCGTTCTGTTCCTTGACTAACTGCACACTAAATGTATGCGGTTAGCAATGGACAGGATGCATCAACACTACACGACCGTAGCCGACCGCGTCATGTTGAAGCCACGACTTTATGCAGTTAATATCGACTCCACATGACTGCAGCCGACCGCGTGAAGTTGATATTACGACTTTACGAAGTCGAACGTACAACTGCATGCAGTTCAATATATCGACTACGTGCAGTTGCTGCTGTGCAGTCCGTCTGATGGCAGCCTTAGATAAAACAACTACTTGTACAAGTTCACCTAAGGTAAAGATGTCAAAAGTTCGAAATTTTGAAATTGAATAAGTACCTTCTATCTACTATTCGGCAGTGCTGGCCCACACATATAAGTGCTGGCCAGTCCTGTTCATTTGGTTTGTTTGATAATCGTAATCGCTGGCTACGTGGTCTAGAGCCAAGTGATATTCAATTTAAGAAGACAACTTATTAATTTCTCTGACTGTACCTATTCATAATGATTCTTGCTTTCCCTCCCATACACCTCAGACTATCTCTAATGACATTAGGGTTCCGTTAAATATTGATGGTCGAAACTTGTTCGTCCGCTAACTTTGTTAGTACACTGCACAGCTATTCCTTTCAACGAGGTTCCGTATTTACGTACTCCCAAAAGATTACACTGATTGAGTTTTCTTAGTTTAGTTTCGATAGGTTCCTGTATTGCTGAGTAATGAGTTTTTTATTCGGTTTTGTAGGATTAGGTATTGCTTATTAATTAGGGGTTTTGAAAGTAGCTAGTTATTTGCTTCATTTGTGGCGGTAATTCTGGCAATTACCTACATTGTGGCTAATACAGTTAACGGATCAAAATTTATAGAAATTAAGGCAAAAATGTCTTAATTTATAGAAATTAAGGCAACAATGTCTTACTTTCCATTACATTTTGTGACTGAGATACGAATGCGAATGTGCTTAAAAGTAAGTAGAATTGGTCCTCTGGTACACCTCCTGTTTTAGGGTTCCGTATCCAAAGGGTAAAACGGGACCCTATTACTAAGACTTCGCTGTTCGTCCGTCCATCCGTCCGTCCGTCTGTCACCAGGCTGTATCTCATGAAACGTGATAGTTAAACAGTTGAAATTTTCACAGATGATGTATTTCTGTTGCCGCTGTAACAACAAATACTACAAAACAGAATAAAATAAATATTTAAGGGGCTCCCATACAAACAACGTGATTTTTTTGCTCGATATTGATAACGGCAATAGGTAGACGCTTGAAATGTTCACAGAATATTCAGTAATATATTTACTTTAAAAATAAATAATTCAATTAAAATAAAAGAAATATTTAAAGGGGGCTCCCATACAAAAAATGAACCCTTCGTGCGTGAGTCCGACTCGCACTTGGCCGGTTTTGTTTTACTATTGATAGGCACGCGTTTGACCACTATCTCACCTGATGGTAAGCGATGATGTGGTCAAAGATGGAGCACGCTTGCCTAGAAGTACCTAACCTATTATCTCTTGACATCAGGTTGTAGCTATCAGGAAACACAGACCCTGGCAAGGAATTCCACTTCTTAGCTGTACGCACAATGAATGTGTTGTCAAAACGTTTTGTGCGTGTCGTATGGGATGTCTACCATGTGCCTACAGGCGGCACGTCGCCGTACGACTTGTGCTGTTGGTACTTTAATAAAATTGTTATATTGTCAAAAAAGTCGTGCTGATAAAAATATCAAATACATGACAAAAGGTGAGTTTGGATTCAGCCTTCGATCAAGTAATCAAAGGCTACATGAAACGACGGCCTGATGACTGCCTCAATTACTAATACTATATTTGTCTCTGTATCACCAACATGTTGACTGTTAGGTAAGGTTCGGTCAGAAACTGGACAAGATGCAATCAACCATAATACCAATCTTCTATGCCAACAGAATCAGCCTACGCTCATTATCGTCAACCTGGTTAATTTCTGCGTCTACCAGGTCAACTTCAAGCCTAATTAAACACTATTTGATATCGATGCCGACCGAATGCAAGCCGACCTCAAGGCAATTATCTATTGAGATATCGATAATCAATATTGTCAGGTGAATCTGATTAATTGTAACTTGCCACGTCTGTAATTATGGGAAGCTCTGTTAGGTCATGAAGCTGTAAATTGTATTATAGTACCTAAGTATCGCTGCAAACTAGAAGGCAAATAACATCATCTTAGCGACAGTCAATTTTGAAAATTTTGCCAAAATGTAGGGTTTTTGACAGTTTGTAACTGAGATGCAAACGATGTAAACACGAGAATAGCCTCTCTGACAAGCATACAAATTATAAAAATAAAACTAGAATTTCTTGACGAAAGTGTAACTAGTACTTCAATTGATAGTAAAGACAAATATGGATTTAGATTAACATTTAGCTGGTGACGGCTGTCTGCAATGCGAATGCGCTCCTGAAAAATACGAGAATTTTATTGCCCCTTTCATTGTCGATAGTCACTATTGGATTTTTTTTGGAGGCGGTGTTAAATATTCCAGGCATAAAATACACAACTAAGGCCAATGTCACATACATCTGCCACGTTGGTTAGGTAATTTCATTGTCGGATCGGACAGTGTTCTTGTATTTTTCTTTTGTTCCATCTGGAATTAAACAGTAGCCGTGACATTGTAAAAAGTCGGATTTGACAGCTGAGTAGCGGATAGAAATATCGTTTTACCACTAAGTTCGAAGGAGATTTATTTCATGTCTATTTCATACTTACTAAAGTCCGGTCGCGGAGCAGGAAGAAATTCGTGCAATGACCTCGCACGGACGGCGTTCATTGCATATGTGCGAGCGTGACGCATTATATTTACGTGGGAGTGGACAGGTAAAAAGAGGTCATTGTACGAAATTCTTTCTGCTACGCGACCGGACTTTAGTTAAGCAATGTTATATCTTGCTGTCAAATTCGATTTTTTTAAATGTATTTCAGCTACCCAACATCAACGACCACTCACTTCACTTCTTCCAGCAGTGGACGTCTAACGGCTGATATGATGATGATGATGATGATGATGACTTCTGGAACACCTGTACATTGATAAACTGGCGACTGGCTGTGTACAGCCAGTCGCCAGTTAAATGCGGCGGTTAAATGTGGTTAAATGCGTAAGACAGAGGTGTACCTCTGTCTTACGCATTTAACCACCTAGAAAGACATCTATGTCCCTGGAATACCAAATATCACCGTCCGATAAATCAGAGGTTTTCACCCCTGTAGTTCTTCTTGTTGTTCTTGTTTAGTAGGTATATGGTAGGCGCCAGATAAACTTGCAATAAATTGCCTTGACCTTTCCCTAATATCCCTTTGTAGAAACCCGAAAAATAAGTTATGAACCGTTTTTCATTACTAAAAAACGTAAAGGATCACAATAGAAGTCGATTCAGGACAGCTTTATGTCTTTATTTCTGTTTTTGAAATTAAGAAAGTCAAATTAATGTATGTGGATCAATGACCGTTATTGCACATTTATCTGGTATCTACCATAGTAGGTATACCTACCTGATACAAAAAAAAAGTCCAATCATAAGAAACAAATTGAAATTGCAGTTATTGTCCCCAGGAAACATTCACACATAAGCTAAGTGAACATACACGGTAGTACAAGACAACACAAAAAACTCAAGTTCCTCACTCCTGTACATCGTATAATATCTCCCTCGCCGCTTATAAAAATAAATAAAAAATCTTTTCTAGGAAAAATCCTACTATGTCTGAGCCTCAAATATATAAAACTAAAGGAGGCTAGATCTCGTTCATTTTTCACCCACAACAAAGTGTTCAGGAGTTATTGCCTACATCATAACTGGGGTGTTATTTTTCTTATACGCTTCTTGTGTAGAATTTCTAAGGCATATTTTTGCTAGCGAAGTTTTCTTGGTTCGTTTATTTCTGGTAGACTTCCTCGTGTAATTTAACAACGTCACAAATTAGGATAAGGCTCGGTAGGTACATTATGAAGATATACAAGAACAGCATATTACGCTATTTTTCTTAATTATAGTGTTTAGGCTTTGTATAGGTAGGTACAAGCTTAAAAAGCAAGGCCAAATAAATTAGTAGGTACTTAAAACATTATTTTGCTGATTGATAAAAATATCCCTTTATACTGGAAAACATTTACTAAACTCACCCACGATGACAAGAACCCTTTCAGACGACAACCTCGGTTTCCGGCTGTGGAAAAATTATAGTAATTATGTTTTTTTCGAGAAAATAACTCAAATTAAATATACACGAAACAAAACAAACGAATATATAGCATCAAAAAATTCGTCCTCAATACTGTCAGCCGGTAATTTGCACAAGAGACTGGCGGCATTGCCACGTTGAATGGCAATGCTTAGTCTCTGCCCAATGTAAAAGCCAGCTCTTGGGTCACGGGAAGTGTTTCAACCCCAAACGGATCGAAAATATAGTTACCATAAGGTACTATACTATATTTACGCCGCTTGAGGTTTTCCGCAGCCGCAGCGGCAGTGCTAGCACGACACAATGAACTAGGAAGATGGGATGGCGCAAGAGTATCGACACAGGCGTCCTATACTAAAGGCCTAGGAATCTTCCATGGAAACAAAGACATGCCGTCCGGTCTTTTGTTTTTTCTGTTTCCGAAAATGTTTTAGAAAAATATCTCCTCCTGACGACAAATTCCATACTTCATATTATGGTAACTCTTTATCCATACGAGTATAATCTTCAAACAGCTGTACCAATTTCGATTACTTTTTGTAAAGATATTGGACCATGGAGAAAGACATATCATGGCGGGTGAAACGGTTGGAAGAATCTAGTAATCTAAATAGATAGGCATTTGATGCGGAGGAAAATGTCGAAAATAATTTTTTGAATATGATTGTGGATAGCCATAAGATACTCCATAATCTGTATAACGTTCTGAAAACAGAGACAGGGGGGAAAACCAACGACACGAAGTACAACATTTGTGAAATGGGTAAAAAGGAAGTGACTATTATGGCCTGTTGATCTAGTGGTTAGTGACCCTGACTGCTAGGACGGAGGTCGTGAGTAGGGGTGTATTGGGGTACCTGGATCAAGAGATCCAGGCACCCCAATACACTATTCGAAATGAGTGTTCTATTCAGAATCATTTATTCAAAATTAGTGTTCTATTCAGAATCATCTATTCAAAATGAGTAATCTATTCAGAATCATCTATTCAGAATCCTTTATTCAAAATGAGTGTTCTATTCGGAATCATTTATTCAAAATGAGTGTTGCATTCAAATCAAAATGAAAACTCTAGCAAGATCATCAAGGTATGTTACCGAACTATTAATCGTTCAATTAATTGTTAAATTAGATGAATAGGTACCTACAATGCTTGCATTAGAATATTTATCTATCTACGATAGCTACGTTATCAAATAACTCTTGTTCCCAAATTCCATCTGTTTAAATAACTTACTAATATGCTTTAATGAATATACCTATATTAAGATCATGTATAATGCACACCAAATGGAGGTATGTTGTGTAAATAAAACAATAGATAATGTGGAACATAATTTATTAACAGATATTTACATTGTTTTGGTCTGTTTGCTGCGGAACACACTCCCCTGTAACCTAATATTTGACAGCTGTCATCTGGTATTTTATTCTTTGAACTGGAGTCGAACTGATACAGTGAAGATAACGGTTTAAAAGAAAATAATTTCATTTCCTGGCTGAATCTGGTAGCACAAAACATCTTCTAAAGCAGGTAGAACTGTGTCTGTGGTTTTTGATACATCACTAGATTTTGATGAGCTCGCATCATATTTTTCCTGATCAGTCTGTATGTCGTTCTCTCGAGCAAATGTATGAGTATGGCCCTCACTCTTGATTATAATATAATCAGGGTATTCAAACTCAGACTTCGCCGAATCTTGCATCTTGAGGTTAAATAAATCTTTTTTCTGGCTTGTATCACTTTCCTTGTGTTTCATTGAACTTATATTCTGTATTTTCGGGTCAGTCTGCATATCTTGAGTAAATATAATTTCACCGCTAGCATTCTTACAAATAATTTTACGAATGCCTTTGAAATCAGATTTTAATGAATTAGACATTGTGGTTAAAATTTATTTTTAATAAGATGGAAAAGATAAAGTAAAATTGAACCTTCACAATACAATTTTGCTGATGAAATGTCGTTCAAACCTAATTGCAAGCTATTTATAAGTTACTCGGGCTCTAATGCTAGTAACATTTAATTGTAAATTCTATATAATGTGCTGAGTATGCTGTTTCAGGCGAGCTGACGCCTCTATTTTATATTATACTAGCTGTTGCCCGCGACTTCGTTCGCGAGTATGTATTGTAAAATGATGTGGCTAGGTAAGGTCAATGTGTTCGTGTATCTAATACGAACAGTCAATATCTATCATTGGTTGCCTCTTTTTTATGTATGGAAAAACATCAAATGACTCCTTTCGTTCTGGGCGGAATGGAAGGGAGTGTCAGACTCTTACTGACTAAAACCCATCTGTGTTCCTTCTAATGCCCTTTGCGTTCCAAGGCCGCGGTGACTCTTTCGAACGAATTCCGCAACCCTGGCAGGCACTGACCCTAGTGGGCCTCATCTTTATGCTGACATCTTTTTGTGACGCGCGTGGAACACAACGCGCCGTTGAGTATCACCTCTTCTGTTCTAATAATTTTTGTAATGATAATGCTTTTTTCATTTCATCGCAACTATCCTAGAAGATGTCGTTAAAAATGTGGGTATAGATTGGGACCATTGCGGTATTAACGTTAATTTTCTGCCGAACTGTCTCACTTAAGATTTGCAGATGACTTTGTGGTTTTCACTGAGAACTTCGATGACCCCCAGAAAATACTTCAAAACTTTAAGATGCTTCTTTTAAGTTGGGTCTTGGGATGAATATGACCAAGACGAAGGTTATGGCAAACACCTTCAGCGATTCAAATCTAGAAATGAATTGTTGGAGATGATTAACCGATATGTTTATCTTGGCCATATCCTTTCCATTGGCAAAGAAAATCAATAAACGGAGGTATGGAGAGGAACACACCTTGGATGGGCCGCTTTTATCAAAATGGACGACATTCTGAAGCCTGCGAAAAATTCCGCAATGTCTGAATTCCCGCCTTTATAACCAGTGTGCTTTTCCCACCATGACTTACTTACTTACATGGACGCTCACGCAGGAGGCTGTGTACAGACTGATAGTTGCACAGAGAGCCATGTAGCGTTCCATGCTTGATAGAGGTACGTCGTCGAGATCCGAAGACGTACGAAGGTTTTCAACATCGGAAAACGAATTGTAGAACTAAAGTGGAGCTGGGCAGGACACTTGGCAAGGCGCGGTGATGATAGGTGGAGTAAGGCAGTGACTGAGTGGCGTCCGAGGACTGGAAGAAAAAGTATTGGTCGACCGGCGGCGAGATGGGCGGACGATATAGATGCCATCGTGGGTAGAACCTGGATGAGGCTGGCACAGGAACGTGGGGATTGGCACACGAAAAGAGAGGCCTATGCTCAGCAGTGAGCGAAGTTGGACTGTGGATAATGATGATGATACACGATGTTGATGAAACTTGCTAAGTTTGTTAACACGCGATAGAGCTACATAAAGTTGTCCATGGGAAAACCAACCAAAAGAGAAGTCAACCCCCGCAGAGGACACGGCGGAGCATACGGTAAAAGTCTGCCCTACTTGGGCGTAGCACCGCCGTGTCCTCGTCGAGGCGATCAGCGACAGCGACCTCTCGCTACCGGCTCTGGTTCACTTCATGGTCCAGAGCGCGGAGGCGTGGGAAGCCGTCACCTCCTTTCGCGAAACAGTAATGCTAGTAAAGGAAGGGGCGGGCCGCGTGAAGGAGAGGCAAACGTCATGCCTTAACCGCCGAAACAGAAGAAGAATTCCCGGGCGTCAGGAGTCGCAGGGCGATTCTCGGCCACCGTAGGCACGGGCCTGCGGACGGCGAGCGTTGGGTGGCTCGCGGCCCGAGAACAACCAGCGGTCCTACCATGCAAACCCTCTGAGCTGTGTAGAGGCTTGTAAAAGGTAGCTGAGACAGCCTGGATGCGAATGGCGGGAGACCGGCAGCGGCACCCTAATTATGTAACTAATCAAATCTCAATGTCATTCAGAATTAAATGTTATTCCAGATCCATTGTTTCATATGCCTAAAAAATAATTTTGGGCACTGAATGAATGTCCAAATGAAAGAGTATGCGGCCAATTACATTTATTTTGTATTACGCATAGGCTGAGGGTGTTGTGGCGTAGTTTGGGAGAATCCTATGTCTAAAATAGCAGTAGATAATCTGTTTTTCGAACTATAAGTTTCTATTAAACTAAACGTCTTATTTCTGACGCAAAATATTTAAACAATAAAGACCAAAGATTTAGTAGCTCAGACGTTGATAGCACAAAAAATCTATTAATCGCAATTCAAACTTGAATCTGTCGTTTTAGTCAAAAAATACCGTTATTTATATTTATTTTGCCTTTCCATTTACTGCGAATGTATGAATTTATTATTAACTGATTTACAGATGATCTTCCTTTGTGCATTTTGCCAATAGAAGGCAGATAGCAAACATTAAATGACTCTTTCAGCTCAGGGAGGAACGGCAAGGAGCGTCAGACTCTAACTAACTAAAACAAATGCCATATGGCTGGAAAGCGAGCTACTATCCTACTCGCTCTAGTGACGTTCACACAGTGCGATTTGCTGCACTGCTGCTACTCGGTAGACCCACTTGCACTGGCGCACGAGTCGGCCTACCGAGACTCGCTCTGTGTAAACCAGCCATTAGGTTTCCATGACGTGTTAAAGCGTGAGTCGTTCGAGCGAGAAGGAAGGATGGAGCTATACACCCTATATAGCGCCACTGGTCCGGGTCGACGAAGCGTTGTGTTCCATGCGCGCCTCCAAGAGATGGCCCTGCTAGGGTTGCGGAATTTGTTCGAAAGAGTCACCATGACCCTGAAACGCAAAGATCATAAGGAGAAACACAGATGGGTTTTAGTCACTGAGAGTCTGACCCTCCCTTCCAGTCTACCCAGAGCGGAAGAAGTCATTTTGATGATTTCCCATCCATAAAAAACTACCCCGCAACGGATAGAGTAGAGTTTAGACTCCGTTGTGCGTAGGTGTCCTGGCTAAGTTTGCCGGCCTAGCCAGGGTGATTGACAGGTTGAGTGGAGAGAATTAACCGTTCAAAAGAAAATTAAAATAACGGCAGTGGAGCAATCAGACCAAATCTTTTTGTTATGTTATTTTATTTTTAATTTTTATTTTATTTTATTTTATTTATCTTAGGAAAACTTACAGCTAAACAGATACAGTAAGTAATAGTTTAAACAAAATATGGCCAATTAAAAGTTTCCACATGCAGTAATATTCTATAAAACAGAAAATAGACACTAAATACACGAAACAAAAATAGAAAGATTACTATTTATGCTCGAAGAAGCTATCAGACAAAATTTTCTTCAATTTAGCAACACTAGTATTAAAAATTTCGATATCAGCTTCCCGGCAGATTGCGTTGTACATACGACACGCTCTCACCATGTACGTGTTCCGTCTGTACGTAGTGGCTGCCACTGGAGTGTGTTATGCATAAAATGCATAACGGTAAGTTTTGTATCAAAAGAATCACTGTTTATGACGTTTTAATAGTACCATTAGTAACTAAAAAATATATTTTGGTGTAATTCTCATGCTTTTGATAGTTAGTCCTTGTTTCGGTCAACAGATGGCATATTGGGTATCTGAATTATGTAGATAAAAAGTTGATTTCTTCTTGATTGCTACAATTCCTATCAGGTTTATGTGTAAAAATTATCTAAATAGTTTTGTAACTAACTAACATGTCATTTTGTGCATTCAATTATTTTGTGCATTCAATTACGAACAAAAAGCTTTTAAAATCAATATTGCTTACCTCTCACAACATACGGCGTGATAATATGTAGCCTAAAGTATTCCTTGGTTTGCAAAGAACATTTTTGCTGTATTTCAATTCAATCTATCCAGTAGTTTTGGCGTGAAGCCGTACCATACACACATACAAACAGACAAACAGACAAACAGACAAAAATTCTAAAAAGTCACTTTTTGTCATCATTTACGTTTTTCTAACAAAAGCCACTTATTTTTTCTCGAAAATTCTCAATGTACAGTTTTTCTTTCGTTACTGTTTTATTATATGTATAGATTCCTTATGATTTAACGAATATGGTTCGATTCCCACACAGGACAAATCTTTGTGCGAATGAGTACGTTTATTTGTTCTGTATCTGGGTGTGTAATTTATCTATAATATGTATGTATTTAGAAATATATCAGTTGTCTGGTTGCCATAGTACAGGCTCTGCCTAGTTTGGGATCAGATGGCGGTGTGTTGATTGTCCCAAGATATTATTATTATTATTATAAAACTACGCCTAGGTACCACAAATAAATAGGCATAAAAGCAAAACAATAATAACGATAAAAATAACACAGATGCGTAGAACAGGTCACACTATCCTACAAAAACAGATATTAAACAGAAAGCAGACACAATACAATGTAATCATTGTAAAACTGACCAATTAAGTTGAAAGTTGAAACAATTTCGTCCGAAATTTCCCAGCCACCGTGTACCGGTACGAATGCATCGTTACGTAAATTTAAATACGGAATGGGAATTGTTTCCCTAAATGTTGGAAAAATGCTAGGAGAGCACTTTGGGTTCAATAAAGGGTTCCGTATAAGTGAATTGCTGTTTTTCATCGGGCAGTAACCTTATGAAAAGAATCTGTTATTTTGTAGAAGAATCACAAACACGGTCAAGTTTTCATGTTAAAATGCTAAGTAGTTTACAAACAGTAAATGTTCTGCTAGTCTGCCTAATACCACCTAATACCTCTTAAGGGGTTATTGTACTCATCATTGTAAACAACGTTTACCATGGGCGAAAAAAAAATCAGTTGTTCAGTACATTTTGTCGAGCTATGAGCACAAAAATGTATGGAGCAGTCGATTTTTTTTTGCGATTTCAGTGTCTCATAGTTGCTCATCATGGTGAGTACAACGACCCCTTATGAGGTATTGGGTTTATTCTGTTACACGTTACAGAAGGCATTCTGTTATAAGTTTTTTTTATATATTAAGTAAAAAGTTTCCTTAATAACTATGACCCGATGAAGAGTAAATAAATAAGCTCGCAAGATGACTGTTAAGGTTTTATCGCGACATGATGCCGGAAGAGGAAAAGACTGAATTGGAATGTTGCCAATATTAAACATCAAAGTTGCCAGATTTTGCTCTAACGCGTTGTGCATTCGAAACACATTAATTTATATTCATATATTTTATTTTCTACTGTATAAATATTACTTAATTATGACCTAAGCATAACTGAGATTGTATGAGCATGTTATGAAAAGTGTTTCTTGATTTTACTATTTTTACTTGATGATATCCACAACGGAACCAAGGTTAACTGACATAGCCCGAAAGATCGCCTAAGAGAAGTGGCAGTGGGCAGGGCAAATGGTCGATGGGGCCGAAAAGTGCTGGAGTGGCGACCGCGTACTGGAAGACGCAGCGTTGGTAGCCGATGGATGCGAGACGCACAAGACCGGTTGTCGTGGAGACACTTTGGTGAGGCTTATGTTCAGCAGTGGACGTCTTTCGGCTGATATGCTGATGATGAATATTTTTAATTCAGATACTAATTTTACTTGGCATACATACCCAGCACAAGTATTTTGGTTTTTGTTTCTTGTATATAGTTGCGTATGTACTGCTGTTGGTGTACCTAATATTAAATAAATAAAAGTACTGGAGATCACATGACCAGATAAGTCTTTACCATTGACACCGGACCGTAAAGCATGGATGACATCCATATCCTGGATGCCCATCAACCTGAAGACGGCACGGTGGTCGAAACATCGAAGCGTGACATCTATTTGTGTGTCTGTGTGAACTAACTATGTAGGTAATGATCTAGTTTAAAAAAAAAACTGATTTAAATATTCTCTTCACATTTTCACGCTGAAATATTTACAAAATAGACCGTCTGGTAGTATTGGGACCGCGCTATGTAAATAAAATGAAAGACACGTATGACAAAACGATTTTCACATCATACTTTTAGTTAAGGCGAAAAACAGTAATGACCAGCAAACATACCGACGGATCCCTAAAAAGCGCACGTAAATGAATACCTGCCATGTTCCCTACAGTTCGGCAGAATAGAAATACCTATTGTTTCGCCCAGATTGTTTCGACTCCGACTTGAACTGAGTCGGTACAGACAGACGGATAGTTGGATTGTGTATTAGGTTTATTTCCAGCTAGACTGCAAAGTAGTATTCAATTTGTTTTGCCGAGTTCTGCTTTTGTTTGCTCGATAAAGTATCGAGTATTGGCATGGAATGTTGCTGTTGACATCGAACAAGTACAACAGCTTTGATGTGCCTGCAATGGTAGCAATGTATGATCGATGGCTTCTATGAAATTTGCACTTTTTTTAATTTTGTTAAAATTGACTGTAAAATTATTATTATTATTTTGAGACCTTGGAGTCCCGGATATTTGATAGGTGCGTAAGGGCTCAAAACCCAAGTTCGTGAGTTGGCTGGGAATTTAGAGGGGTACCAACCGACGATTATCCCATTATGCATTATTCAAGAACACCTAGCAACAGTAGATATTTTGGAGGATAAGGAGACAAACTTGACTGACAGTAAAAGTTAAAATTGTGATAACAATTTCATTAAAGTGCATTTTTCGATCAATTGTTAGCTTTAATAATAACAATTATTAATTTGATAATTGCCAAGCTAAAAATTTATAGAAAATGCACCTATATTTCGAAATTAATGTTTAACCATTGGTGAGTTACATAGTATAAAAAAACCGGCCAAGTGCGAGTCAAACTCGCGCGCGAAGTGTTCCGTACCATGATCTATAAAAATCACCAAAAAAATCACGTTTGATGTATGAGAGCCCCACTTAAATATTTATTTTATTCAGTTTTAATATTTGTTGTTATAGCGACAACAGAAATACATCATCTGTGAAAATTTCAACTGACTAGTTATCACGGTTCATGAGATACAGCGTGGTGACAGACAGACGGACAGCGGAGTATTAGTAATAGGGTCCCATTTTTACCCTTTGGGTACAGAACCACAAGGGCCAGAGCCTGCCAGGGTTGCGGAATATGTTCGAAAGAGTTACCGCGACCCTGGGAAGAAAGGCACTAGGAGGACTAAGGGTGGGTTTTAGTCAGTAAAAGTCTGACACTCCCTCGCGGGAGGGGTCATTTGATGATTTCCAATCCTCAAAAAAAAAAAAAAATACGGTAGCGGCTCTGGAGATTTATTTCTTTTGTGGTACAAGTTATGGGGTAAAGCGATTTGTTATAACTACTACCCGTATCTTCTAATTTTGTAAAACCGCTTATCGTCCAAGCAACACCGCTCAAGTGGATTTTGGTGGTTTTTAGAGTTCCGTGCCCAAAGGGGACAAACGGGAGCCACTATTACTAAGACTCCGCTGGCCGTCTGTCTGTCTGTCCGTCTGTTTGCCACCAGGCTGTATCTCATGAACCGTGATAGCTAGACAGTTGAAATTTTCACAGATGATGTACTTCTATTGCCGCTATAGCAACAAATACATATTAAAATAGAATAAAATGAATATTGAAGTGGGGCTCCTATACAACAAACGTGATTTTTTTGCCGTTATTTACGGTACGGTACGGTACGAGACCTTCGTGCGCGAGTCCGACTCGCACTTGGCAGTTTTTTTTTAATTTTTAATGTCACTGAATAGAACTCTTTGTCAAGGATCGAACTGACAGTATTTACACTTGGCGATCATACAAAACTAGGCCAAAATTCATAATAGCTGTCATATCGTCAGTTTTTTCGCTGTACTGTGAAGTTAGTCAAAATGACTTGAGCGGTGCTAAGGACGATGTGGCAATTTCATAAACTAGTGATTTCCCATTGCTGCGCTTCTATAAAAAGGAGCCTATTGCACTTAGTGATTGTTTACTTGTTTAGCTTTCTATTAGTAAAGGCTATTTGTAATTGGATAAGCACTACCAGAAATTAACTCCTACAAAAAAAACCGGACAAGTGCGAGTCTGACTCGCGCACAGAGAGTTCCGATCTAGTCTTGATTTTTTAAGTTTATAAGCTGTGAAAGCACTCTCATTACTCTGATTAAAATATAGCAAGTGAGATTGAAGGACAAACTTAACTTTGTTGTTGAAAAAATGTTCTTACTTACATCAATGTACGTCACGGACAATTCTTCAACCGAAAATATAGAGTTAAATACAAATTCCCAATTTTCAGACTTTTTCCTTTACTTGTACTGTAAGAACTATCTGCTTGCCAAATTTCATGATTCTAGCTCAACGGGAAGTTCCTTATAATTTTGACTCCCTGGCGAGCGTCAAAAAATACGCCATAACCTAGCATAAATTGCGTTGACTTAGAAGTTTGATTTTTTCATTTATCTAAGTCGTGGAAGACCTTAGTATTTGGTACCTATTAATTTTAGTTTGATTTTTCCTCGCAATCTTGAGAAAAGGGTCTTGAGAGACAGACAGACGGACAGAAACAAAGGTTTCCGTTTTTGCCAACTGATGTACGGAACCCTAAAAAATACCTCGTTATAGTCATTGGTTCAGATATATGTGAGACATGGGCAAATCTAGGTAATGCTCAGTTGCAAAAATCTCTAAAATAATTAATTATGCAGATACTTTGGTAATACGACCATTAATGGGTGCGAGCCAGTTGCAACAGCATGACTGCTGACAGGCTTGACGGTTGTGTCGTAAAAAAAAAATAGTAGTCCGCCGGTGTCGGGACTGGGGTCCAAGCTACCGGTGGTTAGGGCTCCAGAGAAAGGAACCCCATTATTATTATTAATTGTATTTTCCTGACAAAATCTTTCCTCTTATAACTTACACCAAAACATAAGTGCCCTTATATCCTAACTTCGTGACCTATAAGGTCGAGCAAGTAATGTCAACGGCATGACAATTATGTTAATAGTAGTCAACTAATATTATTTTTGATAACGGTAGAAGAAGTCAATTGTTTGCAAATACAACAAATAAAACATGTGATAAAGGCAAGATAACGGTGATGATATTTGATAACCTCATTAATTGAATCACTTTCTGCCTGCGGTTTTGCCCGCATAATGGAAGAAAGAAAAAAAAAAAAAAAACATGGCTCAGAAGGCTGCCGAGCTTAAATGGGACTGGGCTGGACATGTCTACCACATGCCTATTGAGCGGTGAACCCACAAAACTGGTGCCCTGAAAACGCGAGACGGGGCCGCGGCAGACCACGAAGGAGATGGTGGGACGACTTGGATGTCTTCCTTTGGAATTGGCAAGAAGAGACACACAACCAGGATCGGTACCCTTCTTCCACCGGAATACCAGACGCACTGCTGGATACCATCCGCACTTGGTCGATATCCCGACTAGTCGTACTCAGCGCTTCTCCTCTACATTTATTATGCGCACAGCCAAAGCGTGGAACTCTCTGCCAGCGTCTGTGTTCCCTACCACATAATAACCCGTCTGCCTCCAAAGCAAGAGTGAACAGGCATCTTCTGGGCACGCTCGCTTCATCATAGACCTCATCTATCGCTCTCCATCAGGCGTGATCGAGGTCAAGAGCAGGCCCATTACTTAATAATAAAAAAAAAAAACGCTGGAAGGAGGCCTTTGCCCAGGAGTGAGACAGTTTGGGCTATATGTAATTATAATAATTGTCTAAAATTGTTTCAAGAGAATATACTCAAGGAATAATAATAATAATAATAATATCTTGGGACAACCAACACACCGCCATCTGATCCCAAACTAGGCAGAGCCTGTACTATGGCAACCAGACAACTGATAAACATACTTATATATTTCTAAATACATACATATTATAGATATTACACTCCCAGATACAGAACAAATAATCATACTCATCGCACAAAGATTTGTCCTGTGTGGGAATCGAACCCACGACCTCCATCCTAGCAGTCAGGGTCACTAACCACTAGACCAACAGGCCACCATGAAATGAAAATATTATGTCTTTTTCTAGAATATTGTCAACTCTTGTGCCAAGTTTTTTCAAAATACATACAGCATTAAGACGTGAAGAGGTTACAAACATACATTATGTACAGACAGACAATTTTACTTTGGTATTTATAATATTAGCATAATATACATATAGTTGATAATTTTGGATACATGATCCATCTACAAAAACTTACCCAAATACTAACAAACTATACTAACAAAATGTAAAAGCTAAGTAGACATTACTAATCACTGTAAAAACATCAATCCAACAAAACCAGACCCAATAATTATCGTGATCACCAACAAAATCCAAAGATGAATAAATAAGCCGGTGATAAAATGAATTATTCAAAGGTACCTATTTATACAGGTGTTCCCCAGTGTCGTCCTTCGAGCCTATCTACTGATTACAGTGTTCATCAGTGGTGTCTCCATAGGGGATAGCCGTTGCCCATTTTTTTTTTTTCGAATTTTCGGTTTATTGTAGATTAAAAATAGCTATACTTACTAAAAGTTTAGCGGCTTAGATTAAAGTTGTTATAGGAATGTGAATAGGGTATTGTACTGAAAAAATTTAATTAGTTTGTCAGATCTATTTCCAAAAAATATTAAAGACGTTTTTTTCTTTTTTCACGTAAGTACCTAATCAAAAAATTTAGCAGTGTGTTGAAAACACGTGTGGCATCACGTTGGTGGTAAAAATTGGACCATCACAGTGACTTCACGCGTGTTTGCAACGCACTGTCTTTATTTTTTGTTTATGTGAAAAAACCTTTTTTTTTCGTTAAAAGTTTTTTTTTTTCACTTTTTAGTG
Source organism: Melanchra persicariae (assembly GCA_947386135.1). Taxonomy (NCBI): domain Eukaryota; kingdom Metazoa; phylum Arthropoda; class Insecta; order Lepidoptera; family Noctuidae; genus Melanchra; species Melanchra persicariae. The sequence goes on along the minus strand of OX376667.1, from coordinate 11,259,335 downwards.
GTATTCTCACTCTACACCCAACAACACCACTGGAAAGTCACAGGAAAACAAAAATACGAAATTTCGTATGTATGATTTTTCCATATATTTTTTCCAGCTATTTGGATTTAAAAACCAAACCACTAAACCGATTTTGATAACATTTTCATGGGACCATTTGGGAAATATACCCTTTCCAACAAAAAAAGATTTTTTCAAATCGGTTGGCAAGCGACGGAGTTATGCGCGAAGAAAAAATACGTGTTCAATATCTACCTGAATGTCTATCTGACGGACTAACTTCAGTAAAATACCCTAATATTGAGTCATTGAGGTAGTACGAAAAAATGTGAGGAAATTATCTGACACGCCAATATTACCTACTACAGTTAAACTATATCATCTAAAACCCTCAGACAGTTACATCAAGATATTGGGCCGTTTTGGCTTGTCTTGACCGTCTTGTGATCTTTGTCCGACGATCTTTGAGGGTCCGTCAGTTTTGCATTTAAAAGTATGTCAGTTACGTTACAATCCAAAAAAACTGTATAGGGTATGCAATTTCAGCTCAATCTGTTGGGTAGAACTGATTTAAAGTTCAGTTATGTTGTAAGCGGATTATACATAGTAAAAAGGCAAGTTTGATAAAAGCTTTTAAAAGGTCGACCTCGAAGGCTTTTTTATTTGTTTGGGAAAATCCACATAGGTCTCTGCGAAGAATCGTGTGTCAAACTCCTGCTTACTCTCCACGCTATCTTGACGCTTCATGAATCGGAAGCCTGTGAGGTAGGCTAATAGGTACCTACATACGCGCGTGCCCCAAGTTTCAGCAGTCCGATGTGATTGTAAAACTGTATTTTTCCTTCAGGATATTTGTACAAAACGGAGGGGTAGTGTATTATAGCTGAACAATCTGACAAATACCTAAGAAATGGGAGGAATTATGAAGGGGAATAAAAAGTATAAACTACAATCCAAGTTTTATGTGTGATTCGTTCAGAAATGTTAAAAGCGTGACATTTGCGAGCTGTAATAACTTTACATCTTTGAAACAGCGATCAAATGCTAGGTACTACTTTTACTGTCGAAGGCGACATACCTTTAGTGTTTTAAAAAAGGAATCCGCGTTCTGTCTGTTTGTTACCTCTTTACGTATTAAGGTTGCACTAGTCGATATTTTGTCCATACAAATTTTGGGCGGATATTACTCCACTGTTTGACATTATACATTCAAAGTTAAACATGATGTCGTTTTATCTCATTATTTATTTTGTCTGCACGGAAATAGAATAGTAAAATAAAAGTCGTTAAAAAGTTACAAGCCAACAAAGATTCGTTTTTCTTGTTAATTTTAACATAACTTCGGGCGTAAATAAGTAGTAAAAGAAGTGTAAAATCTCAAAAAAGAGTAAAAGAGTTCTATAAACTTTATTTGTAATTAATTTATTCAGTTTTTTTCATAAAACTCAACTTTCCAACAGACTTCCGTGCGTCGTCTAACGTTGTTTCCGTTCGGAATTGTGCGTGTAGACTAGCGTCTAACTGATCATCACTGATCCTGTCTCTGTCAGGCACGATGCCTTTTGTGAGACAGCGAGCTTTTTGGCCACGCCTACCAGTGAGTTCGAGCCTGCGACTAGTTCAACCTTAAGAGCGTTAACGCCCTACGGCAATTCAAACAAACTTTCACATCCTTGTTTTTTTTAATGCATGAACCGATTTTAATGAAACTTGGTATGCATAAATGCATACGCTAGATATTCAGGTCTAAATAGTTAGCAAAGAAGATTTTCGAAAGAAGATTTCAGGGGAAAGATAGAGTGATTTTACACTTTCTGTAGAAAACTTAAAATCGCTATATCTCTCCGTTTAAACTGTTTTACAAAAATGTTCTCATACATGGAAACAGAGTTAGAGTAACTCTGTTTGTAACCTCTTCAAGTCTTAACGGCTGCACAGATTTGGATGAAACTTGATAGCCAAATAGACTACTCGTATATCCTGGAATTTAAGAGGAAATTAGGATACTTTTCATCCCGGGAGTAACCGCTGGTAGAGCCTAGTTGACAATAAAAAAGAAGAAAACCTACAGAGCAAGTTTAGAACCATTTTCTTGAAACGCATTGTCGCACCGGCTGTCGTAATGTCCCTTCGCACCTGCCCGCGGTTGCTATGAAAAAAAACAAATGGACTTGAAAAGGTACCTTAATCAAAATAACAAAAAATCAAGACTTCGCTTCTCTTATGCGGGCCATAGACGTTTAAGTTACTTCTAGACAAGCGTGCTCCATTTTCGACCACAAAATTGGCATGGTATGAAGAAATATATTTCGTATTTCTATTTGATCAAATTACTTGAACGTCATAATTATTTTATCAGTTCAAATTCTAAACAACCGTCGCTGATTAGTTGATTCTCGGTCAAACGACCAAAATATTTGGGAGCCGTCCAAAATTGTTAAGAGTAAATGAAAGGGAAACAAAATGGAGCCCTAATTATCGTGAATGAGCAATCAGTGTTTAATAAATATAATGAAAAATGTTGAAGAAGATATCTACTATAAAGCGTTTGATTGTTTATTTTGTTTTAATTTAAACAAGCTTTTTTCATGGATATGGCTTTAAAGCATTGTGAAGTTTTCTGTCAGTCAAAGGTTTAATTAAAAACACCAAAGACATACTATATAGTGGTAGTATTAGACACGAGTAGGTAACCAATAAAAATGGCTTGTTTTCATAACTGTTCCAAACTAACAACGAGTAAGTTTAAACAAATATTCAGCTTTATGTAAATATGGCGCTCGTGGCTAAATAATAACAGCCACACGAGTCAATCTTCAAGGTTAAGCAACGCTTGCCGAGGTCGGTCTATAGATGGGTCACCATCTTAACATACCGAAACACTCCTCCATGCCTCAGAAAGCACGTTAAGCCGTTGGTCTCGGCTGTCATTTGTAGATCATTAGCAGTCGTTACAGACTGTCAGAAGCCAGTCAATGTGACTGCTTGCCAAGAACTGTACCGTGTTACTCAGTTAATGAGTTTTGGAGGTCTGATAGGCTGCCATTCCACGTAAAGTACTGGTATTCAGCTGAATCCGGTTTGATTTGAGCCGACCCCATTTTGGGAAAAGGCTAAGCAGATGATGATGTTAATATAATAATTAATTATTTTGGACTCTTATCATTAATGTACCTACTTGTACTTAGACCACCCATTTACTCATTTTGCGTTTTATTGGCAAGGGCGTAAATGAGGGTTCCTATATTCCGTAGTCAATTCTAAGCTTCCTTGGTCCACTTGGAAGTCCCTGAACCGTCTCAGAATGCAAATAGGAAGGTGTAATTTCAACCTCGCTAAGTGGGGCTACCCTGATACATCAACTGCAGGCTGTGGATGTGGAGCCGAGTCACAAACCATGCTCCACCATCTTGCACCCTGTGCCCCAAAACATGCAGCCTAAGTGACTTGTGCTGCTACCAACGATGCTGTGGAAGTGGCAACGTTTCGGGCCACCCAAATCTAACCAACTGTCATGCCAGCGACAACAAGAAGAAGAATTAAAGGCAAAATAAACAGACCTTGTCTAACATTCACATTAGGTATAAACATCTATTAAACCGAACACTAGCGTAAAAATACCGAAAACATCTAAACTCCACATTATTTTCCGTCAGATTTAACGAATAAACATTAAACATTTTCTGAACACAGACGTTTTACCGCTCTTTCGTAAAAAGACTCCATGCAAATAGAGATGTACCTACCTCGCAATTACCGGTTTTTTTATTTTTTTACGGGACTCAAAGCGGACTCTAGCGTGACATCGCTCTTGACCTATAAAGGAAGCATTTTCTCTTTTCCCCAAACGTTTATGTTCAATGTGAAATCGTAGAAAATGCTTTTAAGTTTTTTTTGACGTTTCAGAGAAATACTGCTTTGTTTATTTAAGATAGCTTGGGGCATTGTGCGGAGATGATGGGCACGAATTTTAAATGTTTTATTTCTTTATTTATGTAGTCTTACCTTTGAAGTTAGGTAACAGCCGCAGGGTTACCAAGATCGGTTCATCACATCATGGGTCATTATTTCAAACCACTCCGTAACTCGGAAAACAAAGAAAATAAAATGGCTAAGAATTTACTGAGGGGTTACCCAGTAATTGCTGCAGATTTAGATAGGCAGTCGTCATGGTACAGATACAGAAAAAGCTAGGCAGATGATGGTCTAATAAGTACATGAGCTTATTAAAAGATCTATTCTTTATCTCTCAAATTAAATTATGATTATAATGATATAAAAGCGGCCAAGTACGAGTCGGACTCGCCCATGAAGGGTTCCGTAGTAGCAAGTAAAAGGTAAATTGCGGTGTACGATTTATGACGTATTAAATAAAACTACTTACTAGATCTCGTTCAAACCAATTTTCGGTGGAAGATTACATGGGTTATGTACATCATATATCTTTTTTAGTTTTACCATTCTCTTATTTTAGAAGTTACGGGGGGGGACACACACAGCTCCTCGTATTTCGACGGTTAATCCACGACTGAGCTCGCAGGCCTGGCACGACAACCAAGATGGCGTTTCCCCCACCATTATGCCTACGTTCCAATGAACGGACAGTGATTGATTAGTCGTGCCATCCACGAACACAGTCGGTACTACATTAGTCAATACAGTACTTTAAATATTAAAATCAGATTTTGATTTGACACTATAAATTAAAATAAACAGTTAAGTATTTACGATTGATAACACTATTCAGTTTAGAAAAAAATGAAATTAAAAACCTCAATATCATTTTTAAGACCTATCCATTGATACCCCACACGTATGGGTTTGATGAAACAAAAATTTTTGAGTTTCAGTTCTAAGTAAGTATGGGGAACCCCCAAAATTTATTGCTTTTTTTATTTTGTGGAAAAATCTTAATACGGTTCACAGAATACATCAATTTACCAAGTTTCAACAGTATAGTTCTTATAGTTTCGGAAAAAAGTGGCTGTGACATACGTACGGACAGACAGACAGACATGACGAATCTATAAGGGTTCCGTTTTTAGCCATTTGGCTACAGAACCCTAAAAAGGATTTAATTGAGGCAAGTGTTTGGGTCAGCCGTCGATCAACGAATGCTTTCATTTTACCTCGCTTTCAAACGTCAAAAATGTCATACAAAGTGTTGTCATAATAAACTCTGATTCGATACAATTCAATAATCGATTTAATAATTTAACTAAGTATAATAAAAACTACTATTTTAATATATACTAAATGTAGGTAGTACAAATATTTATATTGTGTTCATGGTTGCAGACTAGATAGAGGAGTTTATAAATATATCCATATCTTGCATAATTAACTTTACACTAGGTATAATGAATAACGGATATCTTTGCACAAAACATTACATCCATGCCCATAAGCTATCAACAAACCAAGTTATCAATCTACAAAATATTCACGATTGCGAGTAACCATAAAATCAGATTACAACTTACGAGACCAAGGCCAAGTCCGTGAACCGTGGCCTTCCCATCTTAAGGCCTCGGCCAGGGTAAGGAGCTAGAGCGATTGCTAAGGTGGAGCGGAGTTTTAAACATTATAAAACTGCTGTTTTCGTCTTTATCGCAGTGAAACCGACTTCCGAAATTAAAGTTATTTTGTACTTTGTAGTGTTTTTTATGGAAGTCGGTTTTTTATGTGAAAAAGTTTTTATTTTTCACTTTTTAGTGGTACTCCACACCTAACAACACCTCTGGAAAGTCACAGGAAAGTAAAAATACGCAGTGTCGTAAACACGGATGATTTTTCCACATATTTTTTCCAGCTATTTGGATTTAAAAACCAAACCGCTTAACCGATTTTGATAAAATTTCAATGGGACCAATTAAGAAGTATATCTTTTCGCATGAAACACGATTTTTTCAAATCGGTTCATAAATGACGGAGATACGAGGTAACGAACAAAAAAAAATACAATCGAGTTGATAGTCTCCGTCTTTTTTGGAAGTCGGTTAAAAATCGGGCAAGAGTACAATAATATGACTCACTAAAATGCAGATAAAAGTACTGTTGGTTGCATCAAATCTGTGTTTAAACTAAAATAAATTTCACCAACTGCATCACAGTACTTGAAAAGTGACTTGTTTGAATCTTTTTGGTCGCTGTTTGCAGTCTGGTTTAAATACCTACAAGTATTTTTTTTTGTTTTACCTTAAGGAAACACTTCTAGCCTCTGCTCTGTGGCCACAAAACCGCGCCCGCTATCGCGTCCGCACTCACCCTAGTGACTATGCGTTCGCTCTGGACCAAACCTAAAAAGGCATTTTTTGCCGATGTCAGTGAAGTGAGTGAGTGATTGGGGGGCCTGATCTAGTTAAAGCTTTTATCTGTATTAAGTTATCGAACTTACAACTTCACAGACTTGCGTATCTTGTGTCTGGAATTTGTAACTCGAACTGAACTACGAAGGTTTTCTGTGCGATACTAGCACTTGGTATATTATGTGCGTTTAAAAATAGTCCTTTGATAAAATAATGTTTTTCAATGGAAAGCTATAAAGTTCAAAATTGGTTGTTTCTTCATTTTGACACCGACTTCCGAAATTAAAGTTATTTTGTACTTTGTATTTTTTTTTATTCGGAAGTTGGTTGTATTTTTTTATAAAAAAATTGTTTATTTTACACTTTTTAATAGGTAGTTTTTCGTAATTCGTAAACACCACTGGAAATTCACAGGCAAGCAAAATACGCAATCCCGTTTAATTGGATGACATAATTTTTCAGCTATTTTGATCTAAAAACCAAACTACTCAACCAATTTTGATGAAATTTCTTTGGGACCAATCGGAAAGTATATTCTTTCATCCAAAAGGTGTTTTTTTTTAATTGGTTCTTATATGACGGAGCAATTGAGGTAACAAACATAAAAATAAATACAACCGAATTGAGAAAATTCTCCTTTTTAGAAGTCGGTTAAGGCGAGCCTGACTTGAGCGCGTAGGCATCTAACGCTTACCCCAGGCCCCGCAAGGTGTAGCAATACGTAATAAGTTACGATGCGCGGGAGACGCGCGCACCAAGCGCACCGCTCGCTCATGAGTTCACGGACTCGGGTAGGTACTAAGTTCCGTCACAGGATAAAGTAATGCAGTAGATCAACTTGAATTGATTAGTATGAGTTTATTTTGTTTTATTTTTCTATTAAGTATTTTTTAAGGTTATAGATGGATTAAGTACGTATTGTACAAACTTGAATCCAATTACTAATCATTAAAAATCAGTAATAATACTTATTTATTTTAGAGTATATGGTGGATTTAAAATCTGACTGACACGAAAATTATGAATACGAGTACGATACAAAAATACGCGTCGCGCGCTATTTGGCTTTGGTGCGATACCTTCGTAAAAATCAAGTAGTAGGTACTTAGGCACACTTACTTTAGGAAAATTATGTTACAATTCTTGAATATTATAATTCAAGAAAGCTTAGAAGTATAAATGGTTTGGAATTTGCCTAGATGCTATTTAAAAAAAAACAAAAACGTTTTTATATTTTTTAATCAAATAGTTAACATAATAAAAGTTACAAATGCAACTGGCTAAAATTCGTTGAACTGTAGCTGTCTCGGTTTGCATGGACCTAGCTGAGTAGATTGACACGGAATATGGTCCTTGGATTTGCTTGGACCTGGCTGCACAGGCTTATCATTAACATTTTCTTTGTTTTCTTTCAATATTATGTCTCGTATTGGCATACCGCGATTTTGGCGCGGATCCACAATCTCTGGCAATATACATTTCAAATAAAAATCTACAATTTTTTTCTCCATATGCACCCGCCAAAATTCGTCATCTCTTGAAATATTTTCTACTACTAGTTTTCACCGAACCATATTCCAAAAATGCATTGGTTCCTTTCTGTTACATGAAGTTGACCCTGCACTTGGTAATACCAATTACTTTTTTTGTTTATAACCCTGGTATGTTTTATTCTATCGAATTTAAATATATGTATTTTACTTTCTTCAATAGCAGCATTTCCCTTTTCTAAATGCCGTTATTGGACATTTAATTTCAACAATGGTGTCGTTCCCAACTATACCGTCGGGGGTAACCCCAATAAATGAGTATTATTTTGGAGACAAGTCACGCCCTTCCGCATGCTCTATTGACCTGTAACGCAAATTTTGATTTTGATTTGTTGGTAATTAACAAGTAAAATTTTAAAAACTTACAAAATATCCCTGTTCAATAAAGATAACGGAGCTACAGTGCCAAAGACAGATACACAGGCACACAGACGCACGTACACAGAAACATAGATAGCAAACCGTTATAAATAAATAGGATAGAATTGTAATATGGTATGTGTTTAATTTCTTTATGTATTTTATGGTGTTACAATAATGATAATGAGATACTACTTTATTCAAATCTATACTAAATAATATTATAAAGTGGAAGTGCGCTAAGTGCGCTGTGGTAATAGCTAATTATACGTAAGTACCATGTACAACAAAGATATTGTTTAGCATTCGATCTAAAAAAAAGTCCGCGACGTTACACCTATATCTATCTCTTATAAATATGCCACACTAAGGCATTTTATGTCAAATAATTTATTTAAAAATTAAAGGTGGTTTTTCAGCATTAATATTAGGCAGGCATATTAATCCTTACTAGCGAAAGTTACTTCATCATCAAGATAATTTTATGAAGATAAACTTTGTCTTTTACAGCATGTTATTTGAACTCACCGTTTAGGAGATAATGTAAAATTAAAATAATTCAACAATATTATTAAATCGAACGGGCGGTGCGCGAGACGCGGCCACCAAACGAGAACGCGTCGAGCCTGCGTGACTGCGTGCGACGCGGTGCAAGAAATTCTTTTTTGTATTATGATTATGAATTTATGATAGTTACATTCATGGGGAAGGCTGTACGGCTATACGGGAACGGGAATTCCTACGGGAATGAAGAGTTCCGTTACCTGTCTCCGAAGTTCTTCATCAGATCTTCACCAAATTGAAATGGGATCAGTCCGGGAAGATACACTTCCAAAAAAAATAGAATCATCAAAATCGATTGTCAATTGGCGAAAATATCGCTGAGCAAACATACAACAAAAAAAAAACAGTCGATTTGAGAACCTCTTCTTTTTTGGAAGTCGGTTAATAATATACAATACAATAGTCAATTAAAAACAGTTTAGTGTATGTAATTTATAATTTCTATACATTTTTCCTCTTGCCAATAAACACCGATAAAGTAACGCATTGGATTGGAAAAACTATCCAAACTGACCACATAGTTTTTTGTATGTCTTGTCATAACTTGATACATTGTTAGTAATTAGTAAGAGGATGGACTCTAGTGTACAGCGCATAAATGAGCTGGTCCGGTAGCCTAAACGTTACCAAAAGTATGTTATTATAATATTTTCATAGGAAATGGTCATACTGTAACACTTTTACACTATGGCACGCGACTCACGAGTGCGCTGCGCGTATTGTTTGGCATAGACGAGACCTACACAAACGTTGCGGACACCATAAATATTATTATTTGTTGTGTTGTGGTGGCTGTGAGTAGGTACCCACACCTAGCGTATAACTACACTTATATTTCTTCTCTACATGAACACCACAACATTATTGCACCGATATTCAACTCTCATGTAGGAAATACGAGCTATTATTTTTGCATTTGTTTAGGAGTAAGATAAGTGAAAACGGACATTTCTAATAAATAACAAATATTATAAGACTTATACAAACTCTCCGAAACCATCAAGACTAACGTAGCGGGGTGAACTACCTATTTGACATTTGAAAACAGTAAATCATTGTATCATGTGCGCGCGAGGTGGCTTTATGCACTCTGAAATAGGGTTCAAATTCAATTGTTTTACATACTCGAAATCACGTCTCGTTGGTAAATCTATTCCGCGCGAAAACTAAACCACTAAAGCGCACGTCTTTATGCGTACTGAAATAAGGTTTAAATTAAACTGTTTACACACATGTTTGCGGTGTGGAAATTTATCTGTTTCGTGTCGGTACTTACCTAGTTAGTAAAGTAAATTATGTATATACCTATATACCTTTTTGTTTATTCAGCCAAAGTTTATAAAAAAAAGTAGTCACCGCTGCAACGAAGAGCCGTGACAACTTTTTTTTCCCCCATTTTTTTACAAAATTATAGCTACATCTAATAAAAACTAACTATATTACAACTGTTTGAACACTAAATTGTATACAAGTATTATTATTTAACCACTCGACACGTGAAAATTCCAAAATAAAAAATAAATCTTACGTAAATAAACATAAACATTAAATTCGCGGCACACTGGTGTGCCGGCAGTGCTAGAGCGGTAATCAATTTAGGCTTAGCCAGTAACAGAACTTAGCGGGGGTGGCGGGATCGCAAAAATTTGGCACACGTCCGACCTCCAACACGTTCCGCTCGGGACTAAATGACACGGGGCGCGCTCATGAAACGACAAAATCACTTGATTTCGGAATTAGTGGGATACGTATTTTCATATTTCACATTATGACGGCCGATTTATATCACATTTTTTACGACCTTTATTGTGGTATAAGTTTTATTACTCAAAACCTTATATAACTCAAATGAAATGATAATTACATCTTGATTTTGACTTGTCTTTGCGATTTAATTGGATGCAGTAAAGTGCAAGTAATCGTGTATCGCACGGCCGAAATCGCAAGATCGAAGTGTGAAATATGTAATATATTTTTTTCAAAATTAAAAATCCTTGTTGTTTACGAATAAAACACAATTTTACACAATGCAAAACAACGTTTTTCCGGAAAACCTGGCCTTAAAAAACGAAAGAGGTCTCATGGGATTCGTCTTAAGTGCTGATGTTACAAAGGTAAACAAGATGGCCCCCATGACGTCAGGGAAGTCAAATTTTTTGCAGTCTACTGTTTACCGCAAAAGTAAAATGTTTTTGAAGTATTATAAGTATACGAGTATTTGCTTGACCTATTTATGTGGGATATCAAAAGAATATGCTGCATTTGGTTTAATTTACTTCAAACCATATGCGGCACAAGTACAGAGAAAGCGTAAACCACTTTGTGTTTTATTCAAAACAGCAAAGAAAATGCGGAAATGTTAAAAAAAGGCTTATCACGTTAGTTCACGGTCTCACTCACCACCATAGCGTGTTACTAATTAACATGTCACTTTAACATAACATTAATAATTCGTACGTGTGAACCAGTTTATTTTGACACACAGTGGAAAATAAAGAAGGTGAATTCAAAATCTAAATTTGATTTATGTTGAAAATTATGCTCAATTTATTTTTATTTTGTTTGATGAGTGTCAGACTCTAACTGCCTAAAACCCATCCGTGCTCCTCCTAGTGCCTTATGCTTTCAAGGGTCAATCTAGGAAATTGCATCATTTGCACCTGCTTGTCTTTACACAATAAAACTAAGGTGGAATTTAAGGATCATCCCCACAGTTATACCCTAGATTGCCCCTGCGGCAGGAATGTTCGAATTTATGTGGCAGCGGGCAGGGGCAGTGGGCAGGGCACATTGCTCACAGAACAGACGGTCTATGGGGCCGAAAAGTGCTGGAGTATATTCGCGTACAGCGTTGGAAGGCTTCCTACAAGGTGGACCGATGACTTGGTGAGGGTCGCTGGTAGCCGATGGATGCGAGACGCACAATACTGGTTGTTGTGGCGACACTTGGGGGAGGCCGATGTCCAGTAGTGGACTTCTTTCAGCTGAAATGATGATGATGATAAAATCCAAAAAAGGTTTTCCCGAAAGGTTTTTTAAGGAACCTTATTTCTAAAATAAAAGTAGCCTTAAAGTTCCTTTTAACAACAGCTGTCTGTCATTGAAAGTCCCGTCAAAGCCGGAACAAACAGACAGTTTTTTAATGTTTTTTTGTTTATGACAAAAACACAATTAATAAAAAAATCTGTCTGTTTATCGATCCCGGGTAATCTCATATTGAGTCGTATCTTATTATAAATGCATTTAGCAAATAACTATAGGTTTAGATACTACAAACATACAGTTCAATTTTATGTACTTATTTGGATAAATGTATTTAAGTAGCGCCCCTATAACAGACCAAGTTACACTAGCCACCAACACGTAAGCTAATTGTGTCGACAAAAGTAATTATTGTAACACGTAATAATTAACCCGTGATTTATTTAAATTCACGTCATTTATGGTATCAAATCGTTATAACAATGTAATTGCCACTGTTATTGTGTATCTTAGGAGCTAGTCGTTAAATAATAACAGCCACAAGGTTAAGCAACACTTGCCGAGGTTGGTCCGTGGATGGGTGACCATCTTAACAGACCAAGACTCCTCCGTGCTTCGGAAAGCACGTTAAGCCGTTGGTCCCTGCTATCATTTGTAGAACTTAGACAGTCGTTACAGATTATCAGAAGCCGGAAAATCTGACACCAGTCTTGCCAAGAAGTACCGTGTTATCCAGTTTCTGAGTTGTGGAGGTCAACAGAATCCGTGTTGACTGGAAACCGACTCCAATATAATTATGTAGTTGAGAAAAGGCTAGAAAGATGATAAATGTACGTGCCTTTGTTTCATCTGCTACAATTAATGAAATGTTGAGGCTTTCAAACGAAACTTTACACACAATTCGTTTAAGTATATTAATTTCTTTTGATTACTCTTAATGAGTTTGCCATTTTGTTTTTAAGAGGATTGCGGTACAAAGGAGATGTTAATAGGTCTATTCAATATTTTAAATAGCTTTGTATACAGGGTGTAAGGGACAGCCCTCCGCAGGCTGATATTCAGCTCCTTATTTTGAATCATATTCCACTGGAATTTTTCTCAGTATAATTTTGTTTACCGTTTTTTCAGTTACTTTTCCTTCCTTTCAATGAACACAACATTGATTACATTCTTTGTACGCAGCTCTCTGTTTTTATAAATAATACAGTTAAAATAAAAAAAACCAGCAATGGATGTTGAAATACTCGTAACGATCGACGCATGAGATCAGCTGTTCGGAAGGGCCCCGTATCGGAGACGACGGCTGAAAGCTAGTTGCGCTTGACGATCGCTATGCGATTGCCACGGTCACGATACATTGCGTATAAGGATTTAAAAGAAATCAGTTTTACTGGACTCCCATAACGATCCTGAAACAATTTCATGTACCAGTCTTCTTAGTATGGTATAGGTACTGAACTCACCCCATCAGTCTGCAGAAGGCTGTCCCTTACACCCTGTATTTAAATAATTAAAATTAAAATCTTACTTAAATACACTATACAAATATTTGTACAGCACACAATACATAAATATACAAATAAAAAATATTCATTTGATAAGACCAAAATACGCGATCACTTCTTTTCTGAAAATTTATCTGACGGACGAAATTAAATTAAGACTGAGAATTCTCTATTTCTTAGTACTAGACTAGACTAAATTCGGGTTTGTAGCAATAAACTCGGTACAGGTACAGTTAGGGTATTAATTGTACCACTTTTGACAACAATTCCCAGTAAATTGAAACTTCACTGAAACTAGAAGCAATTATTTCAATTAAACCATTTACAGCCTTTCAATTAAACTTATGAAATTGTCAAGAGTTCGGTCAGATAGTCACTAAGGTTGAATTTCGTGTGTCTTATATACCCATCATAGACATCTAGAACTTGTTCTAAAAGAAATTTTAATGACATTCCATCAGCAAGAACGATGAATGACAAAATAAGAAGGGTCAAAATGAACGATTCTCTTGTCCTTTTTTTATTATTGATAGGCACGCGCTTGACCACTATCTCACCTTATGGTAAGCGACGATGTGGTCGAAGATGGAGCACGCTTGCCTAGAAGTACCTTTTACAACATGCAAGGGACATTGAACCTTAAGGTGAGAAGTAATTGATTTTCCTGACTGTACAATGTAACTGAAATTATTGGTTATATACCTACACGTGTCACAGCCAACTGGCTGAATCACTCGTTTAATTAGCTGCCTAGCCCTTTCATCCTGGCATTTTTTTTTGTTATTTTTTTTATTGAATAGCTAGGCAAATGACTTGGTTCAATATCGTTTAATGACTTGCCTAGCCAAGTAACAAAACATAGGGCATAGGGAGCTTAGGGCACCCCGACACGGATAGGATAAGTTCCTCTAAACCTTGCAGACAGAAATAGGAGCCCGCGCAACGGGGATCCGTCGTCGAGTTTGAAGTGTTGAAATTGATTGTTATTTGAATTTTGAGGTTACCCTATTCTATGAACGGCTTAAGCATCCAGTTAGCCCATTCATTAAATGTTGTAAGTATTAGTCGCGCTGGCTAGACGTAATTTAGGCCACTGAATGAACGGCGCCGTTCAATGAGAAGGCTCGGCAGCTAATTAAAAGGCTGATTGAGCCAGTTGGCTGCGACATATATATAGAAGAACTATAATAGACCCTGCTCATACTTTTTGGGAATACAGTCGTGACGTGACGTTGTTCCAACCGACTTCCGACAGCTAGGTCATTATTGCAGAATTTCGCTAACTTTTCTAGACAACTCTCCATACATGATGTTATCATTCAATTTGCTCCTCAAAGATAAGTTTCTCTTGATATTCCTGAACTAGTTTTCAAACTATGAGCTAGAAGATATAAGTAGAGCCTTGTTCAGGGTGATGAGCTTCAGCGGATGATAAGGCGGGTGCGGGGTGGCATAAGCATTGACATCATTTTTTTTATAATTACAATTTCTAAATTTAGAATTTGAAGTTGAGTCTTTGTCAAACTACTTTAGCCTGAAATCTTATATTTTAGCATTAAAATATAAGATTTGACACGTTTTGAACTTGAAATATTTATCAGCGGGCCAATTCTACTATTTTTCGCAACGTTCGCATAGCAGTCGCAATCTGTCAAATGGAGGTTTTTTGACAGTTTGCAACTAAGATGCGAATGCGGACGTTGTTTAAAATTAGTAGAATTGACTCCCAGAAAACAACCATAGATCAAGTTCGGTGTCTTTCAGTAGTGTTAGAAATCTGTGACCAGGGGGTCTACTCTCTGAGCCCGCAGTTCATAGTGTCGAGCGTTTCTCCTCCGTATCGCCAACGGACTTATAGTACGATTAAGAATGAATGAAAACACGATTTGACAGTTGTTTTTAGTTCGGGTTCGGGACTAATCGTAAGTCCGTGGGTGAAACGGAGTAGAAAACGCCTGACACTATGGCCGAACGGACTGCAGGCTTAGAGAATAGACCCCAGGTAAATAGAACCGTCTCAGCATCAACCATCGAAATCGTCGATCTTGTAACTTTAGCCACGGATCGGTGTGAATCAGTGTTTAGAAAATTGTCTAATGTTTGCAATATTTTTTTCCCGACGCTGATGTTACGCTGGCTCATTCTGACCCACAAAAATCTGTTTAAATACTTAGCCCACAAGCCACTCCGGATTCATTGTGACCACATAATCGCGCCCGCTACCGTCCCCGATATCGCTCTAGTAAACGCGCGCTCAAGTTCGGTGTATAAGACGGTACCTACTGAGAAGCTATTGTTTTACCTTCTTCTTAGTGATGTGAGTAGTCAGAAAGTTTTGGCGTTTGTTGATATATTCCGGTTAGTTCCTATTTCTTGCTGCCTGCAGCGTGTTATTATTTTTAACCGACTTCAAAAAAAGGAGAAGGTTCTCAATTCGACTGTATGTTATTTTTGGGTATGATTTAAGCTATCGCCAATTTTATTCCTTTTGAATTTCTTTAATAATAGGGTTTGTCCTCAAAATAGTGGATCTGTCACCAAAATGTAGTTGCCAAATAATTGTAAAAAGCAATTCCATAATAAATCACATGTAATCCTCGGGATATATTATCAAGTATCAAATAAATAGGTTGGGATTTATTATAAAACGGGAAGTAAACCATATTACTGGGTGGATTAAAAAAAATAACCACGAAGGTGATGGCGGGGTCTGTTCGCTCGCTTCGCTCGCTCACTTGACCCCGCCATCCCCTTCTAACCTAACCTGTCCGAGTCGGGGTGCCCTAAGCTCCCTGTGCCCTATGTTCGAATATTTGGTGACAGATATACCTTTCTGAGTACGAAGTTAAAGGAATAAACCTATTATTTTGAGAACAAAGTTTATCCAAGGAATGAACTACGATTTTATTGATAATCCATATCTTATTTTACATACATATTGGCATTAATTTGGTAATTCATACCTGGCGACACTTTTTATATATCTGAGAACGAAAATACTTCGTGGCGATAGATCTATTTATTAGGTGATGCAACTTGATGACAAATTTTGGTGACAAGAAATATAGTCCCCGTTTTTTTTTGTGTTTGTTACCTCATATCTCCGTCATTTATGAACCGATTTGAAAAAAATCTTGTTTTATGTGAAAGGATATATACTTCTCGATTGGTACCATTGACATTTTATCATAATCAGTTCAGTATTTTGTTTTTTAAATCCAAATAGCTGGAAAAAATATGTGGATAAATCATCCGTGTATACGAAATTGCGTATTTTTTGCTTTCCTGTGACTTTCCAGTGATATTCTTAGGTGTAGGGTGTCCACTAAAAAGTGAAAAATAAAAAAAACTTTTTCACAAAAAAAAACCGACTTCCAAAAAAACACTACAAACTACAAAATAATGTCAAATAACGCACCTATATATCCTAGCACCTAATTGCATGTTTCTTCTTTTAATTCAAAATTATTTTATTCTCAGTTAGATAACGCGTTCCGTATATGACAAAGGTTAGCACTCTGGAAAAACATATATCAAAAACATTAAATTCAAATATACCATCTACAGGCACTTTTGAATAGTGAAGTGGTAAAGGTTGGTCAGTCAAAAAAAAGCTACTTCTATCACGCTAGCGACAAGAGCAGCAAGTATTTCCTAAAAAGTTAAATTAGGAGATGAAAGTTCGTGATGAGTATCATCATCATCATCATCATCATCATATCAGCCGAAAGACGTCCACTGCTGGACATAGGCCTCCCCCAAGCGTCGCCACAACAACTGGTCCTGTGCGTCTCGCATCCATCGGTTACCCGCGACCCTCACCAGGTCATCGGTCCACCTTGTGGGAGGCCTTCCAACACTGCGTCTTCCGGTACGCGGTCGCCACTCCAAAACTTTTCGGCCCCATCGACCATCTGTTCTGCGAGCAATGTGCCCTGCCCACTGCCACTTCAATTTGGCGATCCTTCGGGCTATGTCGGTAACCGTGATGAGTATATGCATATGGAAATCCCAGATAGCGAACGGCTTGTTAAATTATAAAACTGAACATTGAGAAAAAAACATAACACCGAAAATGTATTACTACTATCAGAACACGAAATAATAAATTTAAATATAAGTAGAGCATACCGCCCAGAAAAATCCAATATCTTACAGATTCATTACATCTGCGCTGTTCCGGATTCCTTTATTTCTTTAAGTGTTTTCAATTTCGTATATTTTCGTTATTGGTACATATATCTTTGTTTGTTTCTATATGTATTGGGACATTTAAAGTTGCGTAATAATACATTATGAGCATTATCTATTTGTTTTGAACTACTGAATTTGTAATTTCATCCAATCTTGTAGGTACATACGAACTTACGTTCTGATTGAACATTTAAATCAAGAGTTGACAGCTACTTCGCTTACCATAAAAAAAAATTTGCTAGTGAAAAAATTATCATGTGCTTATGTTACAGCTAGAACATTTAAGTTGTAATTTAGTGAATCCGGAACGTTTTTACCCGACTGCGTCAGGAGGGTAATGTTTTTCGAGCGTATGTATGTAAGCATGCATGTATGTATATATCGATGGTTGTATGTATGTCAATTTCTTTGGCACGCCCTACAACGGCTGGCGAAGTCTTTTTTTTCACTTCATTTACTTTAATAGGTCCACTAATAGTGACCAATAAAATTTGAAACGTGCAAACAATCTCTTCAAGCTGAACTAAAAACCATCCATTTTTACGGACTTCTAAAAACAGAACCCATCATATATGATGTCAATCATCGTCGTGAATACATGACAGTCAATTAATGGATGTATGCAGTTTCGCGAACATTCCGAACGACGTTATACGATGACACTGTCTATAGCTCGTGTCACCAGCATTTGATTTACGATTTTTATTATAAACTAAATCATTAGGGGACAATGATAATGTTAACATATCGAGACTCCTCCGTGCCTCGGAAAGCACGTTAAGCCGTTGGTCCCGGCTGTCATTTGTAGATCTTTAGCAGTCGTTACGGATTGTCAGAAGCCAGAAAATCTGACACCAGCCTTGCCAAGAAGTACCGTGTTACCCAGTTAATAGGTTGTTGAGGTGGAGCGTGGTGGACGTGGAGCGGCTGCCTACCAGAGGCAGCCGCTCCACGTAAAATACTAGTATTCAGCTGAATCCGGTTTGACTGGGAGCCGACTCCAATATAGTTGGGAAAAGGCTAGGCATATGATGATTAGGGGAGAATGAATCTACACAGAATAGTGAAGGTTCATTCTTAAAAATTCTCGTTTAAAGATTTGGTTTGGAAGTTCTATTGCTTCTGAGTCATCATCAACTTGGTCGGCATAGCATGTCTTCTTTGATATATCTCTCTCTCTTTTTGCCGTCTTCTCAAGAGTCATCTACTTTCTAGCCATTATCATATTTATTTTCTTATTGAGGAATTGGCTAGCTCTTGACCACGATCACGCTTGGGGGAAAGCAGTGGATGATGTCTATGATGGAGCGAGCGTGCCTTGAGGCACTGGTACTCCACGCGTCGACGCATCACAGCAGGCTGTTTGACGCCCGACTCCAGTGGGAGGGTGGTCGCGAACCAGGCGGGAGCCCTACCGCACCGCAAGGGAAGGATTGGTCAGTCTTATAATGTGTTAGGTGATGCGCCAAATTGCGCTACACGAGAAGGCTCCTTCATGCATCCCACGATGGATGATCCCATGATGTTGGTTTATCAATACTGTCTCAAGGGCGTATTACGGTAGTACTTATTTCGGTAGTACGTTTCTGTGAGAAATAACTTTTACGTACAAAGGCACTAGTCTAGTCATTAATTTACAAGATTTTGTGTTTCGACCATTACCTACATTTAATGTATGATCGACCATCATCTGCCTAGCCTTTTCCCAACTACATTGGGGCTGGTTTCCAGTGAACCCAGATTCAACTGAATACCAGTATTTTACGTGGAGCGACTGCCTATATGAACTCCACAACTCAGTAACTGGGTAACACGGTATTTCTTAGCAAGACTAGTGTCAGATTTTTTTATTTCTGACCATCCATAACGACTGCTATAGATTATTAACATTAAAAGTACTAACTTTTGTAAACAGGTTACTAGTTGCCTATATATTTTCAAAGAAAAAACAAATCTCTATAGCATTCAAGTCACTCACTTTTAATATAACCGCATGAACAGCATCCTCAGCGAATGTACTCGTAACAGTCGCAAACGCGAAATAAATAACGTTTGGGAATCAAACGGGAACGCGGCGCATCTCGGCGACGTCAATAACTGTTTTGATTGTTACCAGTATGGTACGCAGAACTGAATATTTTATAAAGTGATTGAAAATCTATTTTAGTTTCAAAACTTTCGTTGTTGATTTTTTGTTTATGCTCGTGATAGTTTTATAATTGCAGTTAGGTTCTGTAGAGACAAGTGAGCGCACATATATAGGCAGGTACGTACTATTGCTGTATTTATTTTATTTCGGGATTACAAGCGAGATTAACAAAAAAAAACATCAGCTAAATACTAACTTGGTTCATGCATTACCACTTGATGCATACTCAAACAGTTGCTAAAGCTTACACATTGTCTACATACACTGAATACATTCTGTTATATATGTTCCTACCCACCTAGTTATAAGTAGACGTGTCTGCAACACTCATTAAGCGTAACGTCGACTACACCAGTGTGAATCAGTCCGTCTTTGCATTGACACCTCTGTTGGCTTCCTATACAACACATTCTAATTAGTTAAACAAAATATATAAGTAAATGTAAACAATTGACATGCTATTTTTTAAAATATACCAATATAATATAGCTACATATATGTACATGGGTTCGAGGTGCAAATGCTAACCCAATAACGCTGAACAAATTGAATGTCGCATCAAGACACCTAAGCTCACCAGTCGCCCTTTGCTATCGCCTCGTTGCCTCCTAGTGTGCCGGAGCAGTAACGTTTTAAATAATACTTTAGATAATATTTTATTGGATTTGAGAAATAGCTAGGCTATAGAATTGGAGTAAACTGAAAAACACTAAAACAAAACATATTTTTGAGGTCAATACAAAAGTGAGAAAGGCGTGGGCGGCCATTGACAAACTTTGCTTAAGAACCTTTACGATCAATAAGAACTTATAAAAGACCAAGAAGTTTGGGAAGTCTTGAGACCTAACAAAAAAGTTGTTAACTGTATTCAGGAAATCCAACAAAAAGTATAAGTACCCTCACACGAGTATACTTAGATTTCTTTTGACTTCCTAATTTTGTATCTCGATGAAGACAAAGACATTGAAAGCGACAAAACTAATAAAGTAGAGGATTACTCCGCTAGACAATTCTAATCGTGTAACTTACTTCCACCCGACAGTCGTAGGACTGAAACGTTCACAGCTGGCTCAAGTACCTGAAACAGAGAGAGCATCGGACCACGATACGCAGTCAGGTTACTTTTCCCCTCTAGAAGAAGGTAGAAAGCAATATTGTTTATTCTACACCGACGAAATGCACATTATATATTTTAAATGGCAAAATGATTGTGAAGGATTCTGTAAAATTCTCACCGTAAACATAAATGAAGTGAGCTAGAAGTTCCGTATGGTGTCGGACGTAAAAGAATAGCACCATCCCATCACCCGTGGGTGTCATAAGAACCGACTAAGGGACTCACTAGAGAATGGGCAGCAGAATTCTCTGTAGGTACATTGCTACACCTACACTGCGATCGCCAACTAGCCTGGCTAGCGTGGCGATTATGGCAAACCCCCCCATATGGGAGAGGCTTATGTCCAAAACTGGACGTCTATCGGCTGATATGATGAGCTGGAAGTGCTAGCATACGCAGTCAACCGATCTGTTGCGAAGATGTAACAGCCGGTCCATTCTATTAACGTCTCACCATGTAAACTTAGTTGGATTGAGCATAATAATATCGCTCACCTAGTAATATATCGGCACATCTACAAAAAATGTGAAATTGAGTTTTTACCGTATAAGTGTTCAAAAGTGCATAATTTACACAATGGAAAAACGGCACAACGCTAGTTTCCGTATTCATCGAGAGAGGGCGTAAGTGTCATTGTACTATTATTATTGTTTCCCCCCGCAACTGCGTATAACAACGGCTCATTGGTCAGTTGTCGCTACCAAAACTGCGTTGACGTAAGTGACAATTGTGACATTTCCTAAATAAAGTTAATAAGTGTAATAATGGCACATTTGACAAATGTGACATCGCTAATTATACTTTTGTAAGCTTCCGGGTGCATAAATGACATTTTTGGAAGTTGTTTAATGTGACAACGGCACAATTGCATGACTCTTTCACTACGTTGATCTTTATTAAATATAACTGAATACCTGAAGTGGAAATTTCCATCCTTGAATATAAATTGACGTCTATACTAAATACGACGTTGACGTATGTACGTAATCAAACCCATAAAATCAGTAAAAAAATGTAAAATAAACCCATAAATCCATTTTTACAATTTATAAAATCTTTGATCCTCGTTTCTGTAAAATGTGAAAAACGTAGATGTGCCAATATATTACTAGGTGAGCGATATAGTAAACTAACATTCCATGTTTTTTTGTATGAATGGGTCAATTCACCGGTCCTTTCATGTTCACTCCACCCGAAATCATCAAATGACTCTTTCGGCTCTGGGTGGAGCGGAAGGGAGTGTCAGACTCTTACTGACCAAAACCCATCCGTGTTCCTCCAAATGCCCTTTTCCTTCCAGGGCCGCGGTAATTCTTTAGACCAATTCTGCAACATGTTTCAATCCCTAACAATATGACTTGTTTTTGCTATCACTACAATCATCAGTGTCTTGCATTTACAACCACTTCTACAATCAAAATTTCCATAAAGTTGCACTTCCTTCAGACGGAGGAGAACACGGATTGAACTTGCTCGTTCATCCATGAATAAAATAATATTTGTAAATTTTTAATTTTAGCCGTCTATCGATTGAATGCGTTAACTGATTCATCGACTAGTTTTTTGTTATCAGCAACCGTTTCTTTTATCTAACTTTATCTGAAGTCATGCATGATGTCCTGGATGTGTCTAAATAATACGCTAAAAATATGGTCAGTAAAACCTTGAAGTTCCTTTCCTTACTAATATTATAAACGCGAAAGTTTGTATGTATGGATGTATGGAGGTTTGTTAGGTACTCTTTCACGCAAAAACTGCCGAATGTATCTTGATGAAATTTGCCACAGAGGTAGATTATAGTCTGGAATAACATATAGGATACTTTTTATCTCGGGAATTATCTTTGGGATAATTTTCGACATTCACGCGGGCAGCAGCTAGTTGTCCTTAAAATAGATGCCCAATATGTTTCAATAGTACACGTTAACATGTCGATAATCTTGAAACCTAAAACAACATCCTCATAATGAGTACCTAGTACCGACACATAACTTCTATTCAATGTTCATTATGTAGGTGCTATATTATAATTAATTACTAAGTTCCACACGCCAAATTAATTAATACAACAGCCTAGAACACATCCTTGAAAATCTCCCACGCATGCGGCAGTGGTCCAATAATCTCATGTGATACTAACTTAGTCTGTCACTTTGAGCAAATATTGGCTCCAGTGGTAGGTAAACAATGGTGTAATCCCAGAGGAAATAAGGGGGATTTGATGTAACACGGGTCAGGACAGGTGATTGGTTTCCATAAATTGGATGTAAAAATCGATCAAATATAAATTTTGGTCACTTATTGGTTGATTCTGTGGAATAGTAATCTCTTGCGTAAAGTGCTGCGTTATAATTTAGCAATTAATGGTCAAAACATACCTATAATTATATGAAAGTTACTAGATTTTTATCAAAAAGTTTGAAGCTAGCTTATCCTCGACTTTCTGATTCCACTATTAGTGGACCTTCTTACACGGTTTCCCTTCAAAACTAACTTTTACCTGGTTAGTATTCAATGCCAGCTTCCTTTGAACATCTATTATGTAGATATTATATTAAGTTACTTTATGAGTAATCTATATTATCTACCCACATTAGCAAAACGTTTGAATAAAAAGCTTCCAAAAATCGTTTTTAATTTAGAAACACGAATAAAGGCTATTCAAAACATTTTTGGCGCATTCATTAATGGGCCACGTCTACACTGCAGATAAAAAAGAGCATTAACAGTAAGAATCTCAACACTCTTCTTGCACCCAGATATTTATGGCTCGAGGTTTTACCTGAACATATGGGGAGGAGGATTAAAAAGTGGACGGAGTTCACTTTTTACATTGCTCTGAACATTTGCGGCGATATTCTCCGAACTGGCATCAGGGACATCTGTGACCATTAATTTATAGGGACAGTTGAGAAGATAATTATATACATTTAAAAAAAATCTTATTCAAATTACGAACCAGTCATGGGCTGGCTGGAAAGATAGTTAAGACTTTTGATTGTCCTTTTTGGTCATGATGTTGAAACCAAATTTAATGGTGGAATTCTCAGAAACTAGCAATAAAAGCACTGTTGATAAGTTTTAGTCTTCAATGGATTTATGGTGGGGCGGGTTCCTGTCTAAACATTAAATGCAGTAAATACATTGCATGACACTTAACAGTGAACAGAATCTTTAATGAAAATTCGAAATATTTCTCAATACTATTTGTAATATTCTCAACCTCAAATTTCATTAACAGGGAGACTTCATATCATGGTAGTGTTAATATAGTATCAGAACTGTCAAAAGGTATAAAAAGGAAAAAATCGCCACAGCATTGATAAATCATGAAATCGTCAAAAGCATAAATTCAAAAACAGACGTTGCACATTTGATGAAAATACAATTTATTTCTTGAAGAAGAGCACAACTTTTATCAACAGTTGCAACTAAAAAGGCTATAAATGTTCTAGAAACAAACTAAACAAGACTTTTAAGAAATTCTCTGTCAATATTCAAAATTAAATAACTTTTGTTGCTCACTGCACTTCTGCGGAAGTTTCAACGTCTGTAAGACTACAGTTCATTATATTCTCTATCCTTAAACCACAGGGTCTATTTTTGTTTGCAGCAAGCTCTTTTTGATGTCCTAGCCACTAGCGTGGACGATCGAAAATGAAACGGTCGACAACATTAGCTCGGATGTGCTGTTTGACGTTTTCTCTTATTTATACATTCTAGTCCTTGCAATTTCTAAACTTCACTCTATGTGACTCTTATACCACTATTTTATGGTTCAAATTGGAACGATTTATGAGATGTGACAACTTAACTATAGGTACTCGCATTATTTATTTAAAGATGTATTTTATTATATGAACTTCCATCAAAATTGAAAATGAAATACGCCATTTGCTTTTATGACAACAATTAACTTGAAACGGAATTCGAGGTTGGTGCATTTTCTTTGTGAGTCTTTTATTCATTTTCTGTATATAATTTTCGAAGCTAAACCGTTAGTGCTAACATTTATTTATTTCCCTTTCAATTTTTCGTAAAACGATTAAATGCTGAAAGATATGGCTTTCCATATTGGCAGTATTAAATCATCATCCTCCTAGGCTTCTTGGAATGGGGTTGGAATCTGCTTCTAGGCTAATAATTTACAGCTGAATAACAGTGTTTTGTGAGAAGCGACTGCTTATTTGACCCACATAATTTTGTTACTGGGTACAACGACACTATTGATAAAACTGTTAGACTGATCTTTGGGATTCTGTCTACCTCAGGTGAGTGTCAAAGAGCTAAGAATGTCAGCCACAAACATCACCATCGTATTAGTAACAGTGAAAACACTGTTTAACAAATAACTCGAAATACTTCAACAAACTGAATAATGAAGACCAGAAAACGACTAATAGATAGGTAGGTTAACATTGGCACGATCCCAAACAGATAACAGGGAGAGGATATCCTATATTGATGCTATAAAAGTAAGATGGATACTCAAAATTACGGATGTGTAACAAAATTTATAAGCCTATAATGTGCAGAAGGAAAACAAATTTATTGTTACAAAATAATAAGTAAGGAATCTGAATAGTTTGTTAATTCCAAGGCTCAAGAATGTTAAACAAAGCTGTAAAGTTCACTGTTCTGTATCTCATTATTAAGATATTTTAATATTAATAAACTTTCCGAACCCCTTTTTTTTTTTTTTTTTTTTTTTATTGGATGGGAAATCATCAAATGACCCCTCCCGCTCTGGGTGGAGCGGCAGGGAGTGTCAGACTTCTACTGACTAAAACCCACCCATGCTCCTCTCAGTGCCTTTACGTTCCAGGGCCACGGTAACTCTTTCGAACAAATCCGCAACCCTGGTAGGCTCTGGCCTTAACGGGCCCCGACCCATGCTGACGACTGCTGGCTTGGCGCGCGTAGAACACAGCGCGCCGTCAACCCGGGCCTGCTCTGATCGGACGGCGAGCTACCCATTGCTCGCCGTCCACAGGCATCAGTCACTGCGCCATGCTCAGGAGCATCAGTTCCTGGGCGGCGCAGTGGCTGACGTTCAACAGGAGGGGGTGAAATGGGGCCATTACTGGCACTCCATTTCAGCCCCCTCCGGAGCCCGTTGTAGGGGCTCTACTGCGGCTGTTGCAGTAGCAGCAGCCGCAGTGGAACCGGCTTTGGCGGCGGAGGAAGCGGCGGCGGTGGCGGCGGTCGCGGCAGAGACGGCGGTGGCGGAGGGCTTTCTCCGGTTTCCGGCTTTGGTGGGTGGGGCGCAGGCCCTACCCCCAGCCCAGTGGTCGGCCGGCTTGCCAGCTGCCGCACAGACTGCGCAGTGCGGCGCGGCGTCGCAGGAGCCGGCCCTGTGACCGGGCTGACCGCAGCGGAAACATAGACCGCTGCGGTCCACCTCCGAGGTGCATTGAGCTCCTACATGGTGGCCCACCTGGCACCGGAAGCACCTCAGAGGTCGGGGTTCCAGCAGTTTGACCTGCGCGGAAACCCAACCCACCAAAAACCTACGGCCCTCCGAGATGGTCTTGGCCGCCGACACGGGACAGCTCACCACAATGGTGCGCATGCCCGTGTTGTCAGGACGTAGGGTGCCCGCCTTCACCTCCTCTGCTGAGCACCCCCCCGTCCTAACGACGGCGGCCACCACCTCCGCCTCCGTGACGGAGTCGTCCAGGCCCAAGATGCGCATGTCGATGCGCTTGGTGGGCCTGGACACTCGGGCATCGTCCGCGCTTAGGGACGCCCTGAGCCTTTCGGCTAGAGCGTCCGCGGTTGGGCCGCTGGCTGCCCCGGGGATCTCCAGCATCCGGGCCCCAGTCATGGTGACCCGGAGCCGAAGGCCCCCCACGATGCCCAGCTCACCAAGGTTCACTGCCTCCTTCGCCTTGGTGAGCACGTCCGCGTACGTCACGCCCCTCTTCGCCGCGTCCGGCTGCAGCGTCAGAACTACAGCCGCGGTTTTCGGGGGGCGCAGCGCAGCCGCGACGCTTCGCGCCTTCTGCCGCCGCTTCCTCTCCCGCCTCTTGGCCGCCCTGGCTGCCTTTTTCGCCTTCCTCTTCTCCCCGGCCACTTGCCATTCGGCTTGAGCCGGGGGAGGAGCTGAGGGCGAGGAAGCTGGGGGGAGCTGCTGCTCAGACGGCGCAGGAGCCTTCGCCGTCCGCGCAGCAACCCCACCCCTCCTCTTCCTTCCCGGGGCCGGGTCCGGTATTCCCGGCACCGGCTTCGCGGGTGCCGGCCCGGACCCTTTGCCCTGGCCGGATGACCCCGGTGTGGCAGCCACGGCGGCCGCATACGACGCCTTTTTCTGGCCTGGGGGGGCCTTCCCACTCGCCGCTAACGGGGGGCGCAGGACGATGCCCTCCAGGACGGAGAACCGCGCCTGGAAGGCTGCCATCTCCTGCCGCACGAGGTCCAGCACCTGGCTCTCCTGCGGCACGGGCTGGCCGTCCTTCTTGCGCCCCCCTTGCGGCGCCCCCTGTGGGCCGGCTCCCCGGAGCCTGGCCAGGTCTGCGCGGAGCCCCTCGTTCTCCTTTCGGAGACGCTCCGTGGCGGCAGCCAAGCGGGCGACCTCCGCCCGCAGCTCGGACATCTCGTCCGGCGGAGGCCCACCCCTGGTAACCTCCGCTGCCGCCAGAATGGAGGCCATCGCCTCGCTTATGGCCTTGTTCTTAGAGGAAAGTTTCCTCTTCAAGGCCACATCGCGAAGCGCGGCCTCCACCACCTCCGCAAACCCGGCCCTCCGGTCATCCGGCTCGCCGCCGGAGGACTCCAAGTCTTGAGCCCCACGAACGCCATCTTCGGGGGGTCGTCCAGCATCCTTGGAGGCAAGGACTCTGCCCTTGCCTCCCTCTCGGCCCTTACCCCGCCTGCTGGTGGGGATCTTCCGGGCCGAGGCAACCTCCTCGCTGCCGGACGACCCCCGGTCCTCCTCTGATCTGGGCCGCTTGCGGAAGGACCTGGAGTCCTCCGCAGCAGCCCTCGCCTCCTCGGGTACAGGGCTCGCCCAGCTAATGGTCGCCAGGTCGTCGGAGTCCAACTCGGACTCCGACTCTACACCCGCGCGACGCTCAAGCGAGCCCTCCTCCCAGCGCAGCGCGCCTTCGCCCGCGCTCTGCCCGGCCGACTCTTCGTCGGGCGAGCTAAAATTAAACCCGATTAATTTTTCGAAGTCGAATCGGGGGCCTCCTCGGCCACTGTTGCCCTTGGCAAGCGGAGTGCGGACAGCCCTGTTGCCCCCCCCAGAATACGAGGGGCTTGACGCACTAGGCGTGGCGGATTCCCGGACTGCTGTGCAGTCCGAACCGCCCTGGGGTAATTTCTCTTTTCCAGGCCTGTCCATTGTTTCCTTTTTGAGGGTGCGGTCCCTATCTCCCCTCCTCTCCCCCTCTTTCTCACTGCTTGCTCGCTGCCCTCACAGTCACGTCTGATGATCAGACGCGTACCAGAGAGCAGCGAGCAAGCCAATGAGACGCACACCGTCCGAGGACCCGAACACTGCTCAAGTCTCCGAACGGTGTGCCCCTCTTGTGTCTCTCTTGGTCTGGTCTCTCACTTGGGACCTTCCGGCATGAGTGGCTCTACCGGCAAAGCCCCCAAGATCACTGAGACACGCAAGCCCCACCACGACGGCAACGTGGAGACACGGTTGGTGGGGTTCCGAACCCCTGAGCATACTTTGGTCAATAAAAAACAGAAACACTTCTATGTTTACGTTCATCGGGTTCAAAATTTTGTAAACAGCTGATAAAATACTAGATATATTTGGACGATATATTTCTTTTTCACTACGAGCGGTCAATCCATCTCTGTCAGTAATGGTCTTTATATTTCAAGTTCCGTTGATTTAGTTTCAATGTGATGTATGTACTATTATTTTTATTTATAGAAGGAAATGTTGTGAAATAAATATCTTCTTCACTATTTATTTACTTTTTAGACTTATCAGTTACAGTGGTAATCTGCTTATTATGAACAAATGTATTTACATTGTTTCCTACTTTCACGAAACGCTTATTCTATTTATACCAGGGACTTATAAGAATAATGTGAAAACGAAGACAAAATAACAATTTTGTCTCGTCTTCCTATGCTAAGTGTTACAACATCGTTCAAGGCACTGTATTTCACAGATAAGTATGGAACTCTAGCCGGTTGTAATACTGTTCACCGCATGTACTAAATCAAGTATCTAATTGGAAACCCCATGTGTTATAAACTAGATCGTTTAATGTCAACATGTTTCAAACACAATAAATAAAAATACAAAACTTAACTTGCCCTACAAAATTCGAGCACAAAGACGAAGAAAATAAAGCTGAATTTACTTTGCCGCTGAAATTCAAAACGATTCATTGACTCCCTGTGTTAGCAAACGAATTTATGACTTGAAAAATCGTTTGGCACTTAAGCTATTTAAAGTATTATTTGAAGCCATTAGCGGTGAATGTTTATGGCTACTTTTTGGGCGTTTTACAAACATAAAAGTGTTTTTTGATGTCCCTCGCTTTGATGTTCTGTTATTTATTAATTTATTTAGGTACGTTTGAGTGTATCATATTCATTTCACTGTGTGTTCTTGGTATGTTAACTACTGTTATGAATATTTTCTGCATTTGTCATCGATGTTCCTGTGTCGTTAAGGAATGTTTACATGCATCATATATTTCTGATTCAGCATTCCTCTTTCAGTCTGAGAAATGAAAGCAAATATTGTCTCTTTTGATTTAGGAACTGTGTTTGAGTCTAGGAAATGGTTATTAATTTCTTCATCATCAAATAGCTCTGAGAATCTATTTTCAACAGGATGTACGTAGGTACTGTCACCGTGAGAACATGGAGTTCGGTGTGACTCTTCAGGTTCGAATAGAATAGGTACCTTCTTATTGCCGTCGGGCATGAACAGACCCCTTTATAAATCCTTCTCACAAAAACAATAGTTTTCTTAATAAATCGGATTTGAATTCTTCTTCTTCTTCTTAATAAAAGATTATGTTCTATATTTTTGTGCGCCCTTCAAAATGTCTATCTTCTAATTTATCTGCCAATGACATGCAACCACGCAGGTTTTACCGTCAAAGCACTTTTATATTGCTATAGAACTGTGGGACTCTTCAGACACTTGTGGTATAAGTTGTTTTATCTCACGAGTGCGGGCGAGCCATAGTTGTGTAGGTAAATGTACGTGCACATTGTCTTAGTGTGCGTGAGCTTGTGTCAGTCGCTCTCAAGGTTACGCACACTAAGACAATGTGCACGTACATTTACCTACACAACTATGGCTCGCCCGCACTCGTGAGATAAAACAACTATACCATTTGTTTTGCAGCACTCTCTGGAAAAATGGAAGGCACAGAGACGCTCGTAATAAATGCGGTACACTACATGTTACATAAGAGTGAACCGCAGTGTAATGATGTATGTACAATATATTGTGTGGTGACATAGTGTAAACCACACTTTACAAGGATGCAGCAATGTTTCTATTTTTATCTTCTGACACTTTTTGTTTTTTTTATTTTTGTACTTTACTTTCTCGCTTACTTTTACAATGATGAATGAGTGGATAAAACCGTATATGATAAAAGTGTATTTTTGCCAATTGTAATAGAATTGTTTTTTATATAAATTTCACATGGATATTTTAAAGCATAGAATATAAACCACAAAGCTTAAGAAATGTCAAAATTCACGCGTTCAAGTCCATAGTTTTAGATTTTTGACAATCGTTACCGCTGATAGAGTATTCATTTGCTAACAGGTTCTGGGAATAAGGTTAATTCTTATTCTTCTCTATAACAGACGTGGAGATTCATATTTCTGGTCAATCACATCGCCAATAAATAATAAAAAAAAGAAATTCACTTTTTTCATTATTGTTGACTCTGTAGTGTTCAATAAAGAACAACACATCCATTAAAATAACAACAAAATCAGCCAAATAACAATCCAATTGATACAACCGTGCCCAAAATCAGATAATATGAGAAGCAATAACGCCGTCACGTGCCCCCATGGCCCATACATGCTAACACAACAGGAACCAAGTAGCGACGTGTGGATGTCCATAAATCATAATTAATCGAAACTTCACGCTCTGCGGACGCTTACATGATGATTGATTAGTTCTCGAGTCCCTTGACGTATTTACTGCTACAATTTTTAGGGTGTTAATGGATGAAGAATTGGTGATACAGTGGCTGAGAGAATTTTTTGTGATCCAACTTGGAATCCAGGTTGAACCGGATAAGGTGTGTAGAAACAGATTTAAAAAAATACTTGTATCATTGAATATGGCGCTTGCTAGTGGGGCGTAGGTATAATGTAATTCAATACAGTAGATATTGTATTTTTCCCTTTAGCCATAAAGCTACCGGGAAAATTATAAACTTAGAAATTAGTGTTGGTACTTTTGATGCCACCAACAGCATCAGACTGATTGAAACTTTCAAACTTTTTTACAGTCTGGTTTTTTTACGCTACAGGGCGTGCCAAAACTATAGACATTAATAAATGAATACGTATAAACATACACACTCCCGAAAATATTACCCGTCTTCTGGGGCAATAGGGTAAAAAGTGAACTGCCTAGCAGTCAGTGATGTACAAGTTATAGATGATGATGATTTAAAATTAATCTTGATGCTTAAATTTTACTTGATTCAGAAATCAAGAGACCCGCAGAACCAGGCATGGCTTGGAGGAATACCAAACTGTGGTAATGAGCAGGGCGAATCGCTCCTAGATTGGTTGGCCGATGGAACTGAAAGATTTTGAAGTAGCCAGCGCGTGCCTCAAGATGCAGCGTTGGAAAGCCGGCCTGTTGAAGTCCTCAAAAGTCCGCTGAAGTACAAAACCGATCGATGTGGTGACCAGTGGCAGAGGTCATTCAGCAGTTGATGTCGACTGAAATAACGAGAATTCCTAGATTTTACTATGATGAGCTCCTCAAAGTTGAGATGTTTTTGTTAACAAAGAAAAATGAGGAACAAAAGACTTCACATTCCGTAAAAACTTATCTAAAACAGCCCGTAACATGAAACTACATTTTATGAACATTTTATGTTTTAAATGTTTACATAAAACTGAGAATACCAGGTCTGAAGGCTCTATTGAGAATAAATGGGGTATAACAGAAAAGAAATGGTTGGGAAGCGGTCACAAAAAGGTAGCAAAAAGCATAAAAAGTACCTCTAGATGTTTACGTAAATGCTATTTCATAGGAATGAAGAGGAACAAATATTTTTTGTATAGCGGTTCCCAGGGGGCCTACCACAACCTCTTAAAACAATATTATTTTAATATTACTTTGTAATTTCTGTTGTTGCATTTTCAACTCTCGGATCAGCGCCGAGAGTTGAAAATGCAACAACAGAAATTACAAAGTAATATTAAAATAATATTGTTTTAAGAGGTTGTGGTAGGCCCCCAGAATCAGCTTTTTTCGTATTTTCTTTGATGATAGTAATACTTGAAAAGGAGCTTTGGCTAACAATTGCGATACTTTTCTAAATGGAGAAGGAAACTCTTTGAATTAAGTCTGTGAAATTATGACCTTTAAGTAAGGCCAAACTGTCATGGTTCTCTTTAATTAGTAGGGCTTCTGGATGATCGATGAGATTGGCTCTTTATAAATGTTTTTTTTTAAAGATATCATCAATGGGACTTGAAAAACTGACAAAGACTATTAGTTCATTATGTTTCATGATGTCTTTCTGTCATATTTGTTCGAGCTCTGACCGTCGAATAACTGTCACCAATATTTTTCTCAGTCGTTTTGATAGCATTTATGTGTTCTGAACGTTTTACTTGAACATTTAACATGCATGACTGTCACCAACTACTTCAAGATATCCATATATCTATATCTTTCTAATAATACCTTTATTCAGCGTTCATTAGTGACAGGATACAATACACAACACAAACATACTTAAAATACCTATACGAAACACAAGAAGCTCTATTAAGACTACGTCTCGACATGGAGATCAGTTCTTAAGACCAAGTCTAGGACACAACTGCTAGGATTACCCGTTATTAAGTCCAGCTTATTGTTTGATACCCGGCTTAACGTTCCAGGCTAGTCCCTTAGCGACACAGAGCACTGAGATGCCAGACGAGGCGATTCCTACTAGAGACAAAATTGTCAACATATTCTATACAGAAAACAAGCGTGTCAATGAGCGTCAGCACTTTACTCATAGAATTGATGACCTGTACCAGTTCTGAATATGGCTAGGACTGCCGAAACTTTCCGTAAAAACTAAGTGTGTTAGTAAGTGGCATTTACACATAGAATTTGACGAACCGTTACTATTCTGACTATGGCTATGACAGCTAAAAGTTTTCATACAAGCCACACTTGTCAGTAAATGCCATCTTATTTTACCAATAGAATTTGACGACCCGTGACAATTCTGTCTATGGCTATGACAGCTAAAACTTTTCATACAAACCAAGCGTGTCAGTAAATGCCATCTTATTTTACCAATACAATTCGACGACCCGTGACAATTCTGTCTATGGCTATGACAGCTAAAACTTTTCATACAATCCAAGCATGTCAGTAAATGCCATCTTATTTTACCAATAGAATTTGACGACCCGTGACAATTCTGTCTATGGCTATGACAGCCAAGAATTACTTATTTTTCTATCATGTTTGTTATTTTGTGTGTCTTTTCTGGCAAAATAAACGGTTTTTTTCCATCTTTCTTTGACTCAGCGACATTGCGCTGGGACAAATATTGTAGTATTGGGTCAGTGGGGGCGGAGTTTGCGTTCCTTGTCGCTACCGGTGCGGTGTTCCAAGCTCTGTAGTAGTTGACGTCAAATCGCGTTGAGTAAGTCGGTTGTGTAAACCCCACTTAACAGAGAGTTTAGCATTGTTTTAATGTATGATTTCATAATTTGGGCTCCGTTGAAATTGTCTGGTCAAAGGAGAATTGAATCGTTTCCGAAATACAAGGAATCCAAGTAACGATTTCTATAAAAGCCCGACAATGTAACAGAATATGCTTGCATGTACGTTCTATGGTATGTCTTTAAGATTCATAATCAA
Source organism: Melanchra persicariae (assembly GCA_947386135.1). Lineage (NCBI taxonomy): Eukaryota > Metazoa > Arthropoda > Insecta > Lepidoptera > Noctuidae > Melanchra > Melanchra persicariae. The sequence continues at coordinate 11,225,540 of OX376667.1, read as the reverse complement.
AACAATTAGAGTTTGATGTCTTACAGGTACTTTTACTATGGGACCAACACCGAAATCGCAAAAAAAAAATCAGCTGTTTAGAACATTTTGTCGTGTGGCGTGCACAAAAATGTATGGGGCAGGACATTTTTTTTTCGCGATTTCAGTGTTGGTCTCGTAGTGAAAGTTGTTCATAATGATGAGTACCATGGCCTTCTTAAGAGGTGTTGCGTTTATTCTGTTACACGATGCATAAATATTTTTTGTCTCGGGAGTAATTTATTCCCTCGGGATGATTGCCTACATCCACGCGGTTGAAGTGGTTGTCAGAAGCTAGTTATTATATATTTCAAAGGCTTCATCATAAGCCAGCTAACAATACCGTCCTAATCTGTATCCTACATCACAAACATCAGATTGGAACAGTTGCTAAGTCACGTCATAATCACCTCTTAATGAATTCCTGAAATCTATGTCTCCCTTGAGATTAAAGCTGTATTAATATTGTCATTTCTAACTGAGAGAACAGCTGCAGTATTCTCACGAAATTGTATTTTATCATGGTACAGAATAGAGTTCTTATTACGATGAGAGCATTGTGGAAGGTTTAATGAAGACTTCAGATAAATTATGGAATATCATGGCTTGGGTAATCAATTGCTGAGTAGGTAAGGTAATCTTTTTTAATTGGGGTAAAAATAATTTACCACTGGCAAAAAATATTGCAAAGACGTACATTGATACCATTTTGCAACGGCATCAGGCAACCAGCGAGGAGAAGTTATCTAGCATAGAACAAAAATAGTTAAAACAAACCACAGAATAAGCAAGCTGCAGTCACAATGGGCCGGCCATATTAGGCGAAGAACGCTTAAAGCGCACTGGGGTAAACGATTTCTTGAGTTGAGACTGCGAATCGGCAAACATAATAGGTGGGACGCTCTAACACAAGGTAGAGCGTTGAATAGAAATATTAACAAATTAGTGAGACTTAAATCTTCTTCTCACAGAGAAAGTTGTACTTAATAATGAGTAGGTACAATTACCCTTTTGCAGGTTTAATCGGTCACACCCTCCATTTTCAAGCCCTGGCTGGGGGCCTTATATTCATTTGAGGTCACCAAAGATTAGTCTGGTTAAGCAGCTAATAGCCCTTTTTTATGGATGGGAAATCATCAAATGACTCCTGCCGCTCTGGGTGGAGCGGGAGGGAGTGTCAGATTCTTACTGACTAAAACCCATCCGTGCTCCTCGTAGTGCCCTTTGCTTTCCAGGGCCGAGGTAACTCTTTTGACCAAAATCCGCAACCCTGGCAGGCTCTGGCCCTAACGGGTCCCGTCTACTGTAGTTGGCCTAGCGTGTTAACCTGCAAGCAGCCATTCCTAAAAAAAAAACTTTTTTATGATAGTACACTCGGAAAAAAAAATGTTTACAAGCTCCACTTTTTTCAACTATCCATTAGCATCGATTTGCATGCAGCTTGAACAACAAAATTACCATGCACAAAGCTCGATGTTGATAAACTTTGACATGCATTCATTGACTGCTAATTACTTTAGCGTCCTTGAGCTGGCTCCTAGGCACTAGGGCCCCGTTCATGACCTCTGGCGACGCGACTAATGACTCCATTGGCGTCTTTTCTAAGAGTGGCCTAACGCAGTTCTTACTTAGGAGGTTGTCGCTTGCTTAACCAAACTTGCCTGCAGTCAGGGCGTCACTGGGGAAGGGCAGCTAAAGACGGGCTGAATCGAACTGGCACCATTTGCATCAAGCTACAAATGCCGTGCTACGACTCAAATTAAATTAGCCTTAGCTTGAAAGCACCACTGCTAAACTTTAGACTTTGGTTCGTTTCCTGGGTCGGGCATAGTGTTATTGTGAAACTCCTTAGTAACTACCCGGAGTCTTGGTTTGTGCCCAGTTGTTGGAAACAGGCTCGCCCTTATGATGTGTAACGTACACATAACTGGGCAAATGTTAGTGCACTATATCAACCATCACTCGTCACATGTTTTCGTCACGCCAGTATTACGCACTATACGGCCAAAACTGTCATATCGTCGCATTGAATTGTGGCACGCTCACGCACGTACCATACACCACACTTTTTCTGTTACCCGTTTTTTTCGAGTCGCTGTCGCATGTCGCTTCTCGCTTGAGCGTGCAGGTTGTGGTTAATGGGGAAAGGCTAACTAGCGCCGATACAGATTTTAGTCATGTTACTTACTGTGGTTGACCTGGCGGTACTGTTAGCACAACGATGCTTTTCGCGCCATTGAACTAGTAGTTTTTTGTTGGTGGATGTGTTTATTTATGAGCAATGGCATGTATGAAACTCATCATCATCATTTCCGCCGAAAGACGTCCTAGATATTATAGGCCTCCCCCAAGTGTCGCCACAATAACCAGTCCCGTGCGTCTCGCCTCGCATCCATCGGCTACCAGCGACCCTCACCAGGTTATCGGTCCACCTTGTAGGAGGCCTTTCAATGCTGCGTCTTCCACGCAGACGTTTACTGCTGCACAAAGGCCTCTCCCAAGTGGCACCACATAGGCCGGTCTTGTATGTCTCGCATCCAACGAATTCTCGCGGGTCATCCGTCTGCCCTGTGGGAGACCTTCAGACCTTGCGTCTGCTGGCTCATGCAACTATATATTTTTTGATTCTAACTAACCTTAGAATGACAAATCTATTGTGCTGATAATACTTATTTCATATTTCAATCAGTCTTATTTTAGATCGAAAATTATTAACCTTGGACACTCATGTAAAAAGGCAAGAATTCCGAAGGGAAAACATTAAGTTATATACGAGTAAAGTCATCGACGAATTCACAAAATTCTCATAAAACTGCTAGCATTTCTACAAAACGCACTAAAAACATCACTTACAAAAAACACACCTAAGTTCCACAATTTTCAGAAAACATAAGACTATGCAATTGAAAGCATTAGCTCTGCAATGACCAGCCATCAACTTAATGCTTCGGGCCATTTGTTTTACGACTGCATTACTCAATATTACTAATGAGGTCGATTTGAATCACGCGACAGATCCCTGTCGCGTGATCTCTAATGGTTCTTGTGTATACAGAACCTAGTGTAGCGTCCGTTGCTTGTAAATAAGCTCGTTGTGTCGTGTGTTGCTGCGTTTATATTAAAAGAGTTTTTAAAAAGCTGAACAATCTTAAAGAAATCCTGTAATTTTTCACAGCCTATTGTAATTTCAGAGTTTGTTTCGGTATTTCTTCGTGGAGTAGTCGGATAAGAAAGAAAGAAAGAAAGAAAGAAAATACATTTATTGGCCACAGTAAGAGGCACACAACAAAAACAGCGAAAAAAACAAAATAGAAGAAAAAAACAAATAAAAATAAAACAGTGGTTTTGAGAACAGAAGTCAAACATTAAGTGTGCGCCTCACGGCTGCGCCAAATAGGTCCAGTTCAGCATAAAATGCCAGGCAACTAGTGCCTGACGCTGGTTTTCAACTGAACCTGAGGTGTCACGGATGTAAAACAGTTTTAGTGTCTTGAGATAGTGTTGTATACTTAAATAAAAATTAAAAACTTTAAAAAAGTGTCATTGTAGAGTGTGATAATAAATAATGTGTAGGTACCTATAATTTCTAAAAAGCGTGACGAAAAAAAAAAAAAACAATAAATAATAAAGAAAGTGTATAATTTATGCAAATCAACCTGTGCAAGCCGAATGGGTGAGCAATTCCTATCAACTGTACAACTGCAGTACACTCTAAGTTGTCATATAATTGAGACATTTAGTGCTATCATATCCAGTTTCCGTTGTGTGTCAACCAGGTACTGCCGTAAGCGTCTTCTGAATGTACCTATCGTGTTGATTGCTCTAATAGGAGGTGGTAGGTTATTCCACACCTTGGAAGCTGTGTAACGAAAGCTGCCTCTAAAAGCAGCTGTACAGTGAGGCTGAGTTGAAAGCTGGCTGAATAGAGTGTTCTATCCGACTACTCCACGAAGAAATACCGAAATATATGTATGTGAAAAATATATATATACACAGAAAAAAGTATACCAAACAAAGTTGATGATATTATATATATAAGTATGTAATATCATCAACTTTGTTTGGTATACTTTTTTCTGTGTGACGTATAAGATTCCCATCGGCAAGAAGAACTTCCTAACAAAACTTCATACTTTATTTAGCCCCTTAAGGAATGCATTTTAAATATATCTTACTTAGTTCTCACTTTTGTAAGATATGGGAAAAAGAACTTTTTTTCTTTAAGTCTTGAGAAAAATTTAATTTTTTCACACCCAGTGCTAATAAGTCCCCTCTTTGAGGAGTGGCTAGAGAGGCGCCTTACCTTCCGCGTTACGCAGATACTCACTGGACATGGTTGTTTCGGAAGCTACCTGTTTTGGATACGGCGGAGGACACGTCCGTGTATTATCACTGCGAGGATCGCCCGGAGAACACGATTGAGCATACGGTGAGCGTCCAAGCAGGGCTGACCAGCCCTGCTTGGGCGGTGTAGCAACCTCTCGTTTCCGGCTTCAGTTCACTCCATGGTCCGGAGCAAGGAGGCATGGGAAGCAGTTACCTCCTTCTGCGAAACAATAATGCTAGTGAAGGAGGAGGCAGCCCACGTGAGGGAGAAGCAAACTTCACACACCCGCCGCCGCAACAGAAGGAGACGCCCCGGGCGTTGGGAGTCGCTAAGCGATTTCCGGCCACCGTAGGCGCGGGTCTGCGGACGGCGAGCGTTAGGTGGCTCGTCGTTCGATAAGAACCTGGGGCCTAACCACCAACTCGTAAAGCAGTATTACTATAATATTACTTCCAGTGGAAAAGAGACGGAGCTATACGTTCTGTATAGCTCCGTCTCTTTCCCACTGGAAGTATTATTGAAATAATACTGCTTTAAGAGTTGGTGGTTAGGCCCCAGGCCCCGGACGTAGGCGCGTTGTGTTCCACGCGCGCCTCAAAGAGATGTTAACATAGTAGTCGGGGCGGAACGCAAGAGGTATTTGAAAATCGGATGGGTTTTAGTCAGTAGAAGTCCTCATACTCCTTTCCGCTCCACCCAGAGTCATCATCATCATATCAGCCGAAAGACGTCCACTGCTGGACATAGGCCTCTCCCAAGTGTTGCCACAGCAACCGGTCCTGTGCCTCTCGCATTCATCGGTTACCCGCGACCCTCACCAGGTCATCGGTCCACCTTGTGGGAGGCCTTCCACCCAGAGTGGATGGAGTCATTTTATGACTTCCCATCCACTAGGAAAGGACCCTCCAATAATAATTCATAATGTAGCCAAAGTGAAAATAAATAGATACAAACGAGATGTATCACTATTATTTTTTAACGTATAAATCTGAACATAATCCTCTCCAAAATCGCGTTCCAAAATCAAAAACCAAAACAACAGATGATTAAAACCAACCAAAAAGAAATCAAACTCTGATAACCACCAGCCCAACGTGTGGTGTCAAGCGAAAATTTGAAAAACATTCATGCAGGAGAGGGTCTGTCCGATACGATCGTAGCATAATACTCCCATTGGTCGAGATTGTATCGTGTCGCGAGATTCATAATTTATGAACCGACAATACCTTGGGGTATGTGATATGGTACTACGGAATTAGGGTGCCTGGATGTGGCAGGGTAAGATTTTGTTTTGAATTTTTTTTCAGGAATGAAAGTAATTAAAAAGGAATGAAAGAAACAGCCGCACGGACCAATTTTCATGGTTAAGCAACGCTTGCCGAGATTGGTTTGTGGATGGGTGACCATATTAACATATCAAAACTCCTCCGTGCCTCGGAAAGCACGTTAAGCCGTTGGTCCCGGCTGTCATTTGTAGATCTTTGGCAGTCGTTACGGATTGTCAGAAGCCAGAAAATCTGACACCAATCTTGCCAAGAAGTACCGTGTTACCCAGTTTTAATGGGTTGTGGAGGTTTGGTAGGCAGCCGCTCCACGTAAAATACTGGTATTCAGCTGGATCCGGTTTGACTGGGAGCCGACCCCAATATAGATGTTAAAAGGCTAGGCAGATGATGAAAGTAATTTTTTGTTCACGGTTGGCGCAGTGGTGAGCGATTGACTGCTGCACTGCATGTCAGGGGTTCGATCGATAGTTATTGCGGGTCTGTCCATTTGTGTATGTGAGTTTACATGTTTGTAAACGCACCCACGATACAAAAGAAATTCCTAGTGTGAGGCAACGTGTATTTTTTTTTAAATAGACCAATCAAAGCAATATTGGTGGCTGCTTTATTTAAGAAAGGAAGGAATCTATACAATTTATGGTAGAAGCTGTAATGATTTTGATGTTTTTAAACATTTCTAATGTTAGGGACACTAGAAATGTTTAAAAACATCAAAATCATGTTAATATATTTTCTATAATAGTCGCTAATCTAAACTTAACGTGCACACAACGGTGTAATTAAATAGGGATCAGAATAACTATCTGTACTTGTAAGTGTTAAAAATGTACAAAAATCATGTTTTGTGAGATAAAACGGTTACGCACTGCATTCGATCCGAATCCTTGAAAATACGATTCGAAGTTGCCATAGAACAATTTGTATGGTAGTTTGGTAGTTTACGCACTAGATCCGACTTCCGTCATCCGTGAGTCTCCAATTCGGAAGAAATATTGACGAAGTAGTCGAAGTATGAACACTTTCGCATTAGGTACTTCTAATTCAAATCGGACTCGGAATCTTCGTACATACAATCGATCGATCGTCGATCGATGCCATTGATTGACATCTATCGACGTTTATCGATTGTGTGGCTGATATAAGAAAGTAGTGAAAACTACCGATCGACTTTGACTAATTTATTCTTTATCGATTGGTGTAATAGAAACTTTTTATCGACATCGACTAGTAGCGCGGTATCAGAGTTTGAACATGTATCCATTCTACCATCGATCGATAGCATCGATCGATGATCGATTGATTGGCGTGGTACCACCCTTAGATACCAAAGACGGCCCATGAATAGTTTTGATCTAGATACATATCTTCACGAATTCGGATGCAGTGCGTAAACAATGTCCGAGTTCGGTCTAAGTTTTTTATTTACGTATTTTCACGGATTCACCGCTCGAGCACTGCCGGTATATCGGTGTGCCGCGAATTTAATGTTTATTTACTATTACGTAAGATTAATTTTTATTTGGGAATTTTCACATGTTATGGTTGGAGCGGTTCAGATCGGATGCAGTGCGTAACCGCTCTTAGCCTATAACCCAATGACAATTTGCTAATGTTTCTGCGAACGTTGCTTGAAAATTTGTAAAATTGGCACTCAGGTTACAAACGCCAACTACAAAATATAAACCTGCCAGCAGACAAAACAAGCCTCAATTAAAATATCCAATTCCCTAAACAGAACGTTAAGCATTACATAATATTATTCGAGTTCATTTTAATAAATAGGTAATAGGATTTCTGCGAAAACATTTAGGTACTCGTTTAAGTATAGATCTATCTATCTATCTATTTGGTATGGTTTCCGCACTTAGTCCTGCTGTGGACCATTGTGCGTGACGGGATAGATATATATATCTATTGGGTATGGTTTCCGAACTTAGTCCTGCTGCGGCCGTCATTCTAACCAGCCAACCTTCCTCTAAAAGCAGATCAGTCCTCTCAGTGTGTTCAGGGTATCTGTGAGTGAATTACCGCCTGTGCACTCAAGGAGCACGTTTCCTCTTCCTCCATGCATGATCTGCATAGAGGACTGTCCGTTTTACCTATCGTGTGGAAATGTTTGTTCAGGGAGCAGTGTCCGGTGGTCCCGCCACCATTCATAGGCTGCCTCTATCCAGTCGCAGAAGGCGCCTGGTAAGTTTCCTGTTTAGGGATAGCACAGCCTCCTTGGACTGCCTACAGCCTGGTGCCAAAGCCCACCAGCATTCTGCTTGTGTGTAGGTATGTTCTTGTAGCCACGTGCGCAGCTGGGAGAAAGGGAGTGGTACTATGGGTTCGGGTCCAACAACCATCGCACCAGATCCCCTTCTGGCCAGTAAGTAAGTAACTATTTATTTCTCAGTATCTGCGATCTTACATTAAACACTGTTTCACATATACTACCATTGCTGGTGTAGAAATATTAAATATAAACTAGATGCTGCATGCAGTCAAGGTACATTATAAGAATATTATATTATAAAGTTATGAAATTTGGTATGTAATAAATTCATATTCCAGTTCATCGGCCGCGTCATTTCCTAGTGATCCGCTGTTTCTTTTTATCCACTGCAGCGACACAGTGTTGCGGTTGGTCACCGTGACGCGTTGCCGCGATTAAGTATAAATTTTTCAAATTATAATTTACTAACCAAAATTCGTTTATGCGTTGGAAGACCTCCCAGGAAGTAAACCAAAGATCAGGTCTTTCCAAGGCAAGGAATTCACTGGATGCGAGACGCACAAGACCGGTCGATGTGGCGACTCTTGGCGTATGCTTATGTCCAACAGTGGACGTTTTTAAGATGGTCATTCGTTCACGGACCGACCGCGACAAGTCGACAAGTGTCGCTTAACCTTGAAGATTGACCAGTAATTTTAGAAGGTGAATCATCAAATGAATTCTTCCGCTATGGAAAAAGGAGTGTTAGACTCTTACTGACTAAAACCCATCTGTGTTCCTCCATACCCTTTTCGTTCCAGGGCCGCGGTGACTCCCTCGAACAAATTCCGTACCCTGGCAGGCGAGATGACCCGTACTGCTATTATTATTTAGCTTCGAATTTCGAGCTCTGAATGATTGCCGATGAGTCAAAAGTCACCATGATGTACCTATTATTTATATGCTCTTTACACGTTTAATTAAACAATAAACAACACATTACGCCTTTACATTCGCAATTCGATGATCATCCACTCACAATATTGGGGAGTTTTCAATGACAATAATGTCCAATGACGAATGACCGTAATTAAATTTTAATAATTACATTATGGTTGAACACAACCGACGAGCTACTGTTGAGTATGGTTCTGAATTGACCGATAAAGAATAATATTGTTCAAAAAGCTTTGTGATTGTGACCGATATGATACTCATCGGCAAAAAAAAAGTCTTTTTGAATGTGCAAAATGCCATGCTTCTACGATCAACGCCGGCGGTTTTTAATAGCCTGGGCCCTATTTAATATAACTGTCAATGCAACAGATTTGTCAGAAAATTACATAATTGTCACTGTTTCGCGACAAGTGTTCTTTATTATAGCGGAGATTGTATAATATAAAGTTATAAAACTGTAGAATTGTCAGATTGTCGCTTGTCACCTGTTACCAGTCGGTTTTATGAAATAGGTCCCTGAGCGGTGTCTGTCAGTGAGTTAATGAATTTTAGATTTTTTACAAGTAAAAGATTATTTCTCGGTTATCATCATCATCATCATATCAGCCGAAAGACGTCCACTGCTGGACATAGGCCTCCCCCAAATGGAGGGGGGTTTGCCATAAACGCCACGCTTGGCAGGCGGGTTGGCGATCGCATTTGCCGATTATATGACTGTTGTAGTGCGAAATGGAGTGTAGACCCTTCCGCTTTGCAAAATTGGCTGGTCTAGAAGAAGAAAGATTTACTGTTGTTGAGTACCGAAACGTTATTTTTACTGGCTTTCACCCGCGGTTTCGCTCGTGTTCAAGTTTTATTTTCGTAAAGTGAATAACAGCAAAAGCAAAAGCCTAAAACCGTGTCCATCCATCTCCGTCAAAATTCATAAAAATCGGTTCTGCAATTTATGCGTGATAGCGTAAAAACTAAATCATTTACGCATTTAATATTAATAACACTTTAAATTATTTTTTAGCCGTTGGATCCGAAAATATTGCCAAAGCGTTCAACTACCTCACCTTCTATTACCTTTCAACATGAACACCATGTGAACAACATTTTTCACGAAACATATTGTGTATAAAGCGATGCGTGCGTGATTAGATTAAATTTATGAATCCTGCAATCCGTTTGAGCATTTATAAATGTACATTATACTATGAAAGCGTACGGTTGTGATTGATTGCAGGCGGAGCATTATTTATGAAAAGATATATTTTAGAAGCAAAGAAAAACAATGAAGTTTATCTTTTGTTCTCAGATATTTTGGGGAGTGAATTTTAAATTGATTGTGATATTACTATGGTATTTTGAATAACGTTGGTTTAGTAACTATTTTCTATCGTGGTTGTGATTTTCGACTTTTAAAAGAGACTTGTAAAAGTGAAATTCTCAGTATAAATAGTCAAATAACTCAGAAAAATAAATATAACGTCAAACTGCCATTTTCTTATACCTCAGTTAAGTTTGGAGACTGAAAAATCGGCCATAATTGAAATAAATAATGTGTCTTTCACTTCAAAATAATCAAATGAATAAGCAACGGCCTAGGTTAATAGTTTAATAGTGAACTTCACCTAAGTCAAAGTTTACAAAAAATAAACTAACAGCAAAGTCAAAAAAGGAAGTTCCCTGAACTGTAAATTTAAAAAGTTTATTTGCAAAGAAACGTGTGTTTGTAGGCTTCCACGAGCAGAAAAGTTTATGAAAAACAATTCCAGGAAGACGTTGAACGCATACACGTGTTTTAAATACAAGGCAACCCTTACCAAATTACTGAATGGATGATGAAATTTGGCACAGAGGAGGTAGATTATAGTCTGAAATAACACATAGGATACTTATTTTTATCGCGGGAGTATGTTTCCTTGGGATAATTTTCGACATTCACGCGGACGTAGCCGTAGGCGGCAGCTAGTATGTATTAAAGTGAGCTCAGTTTTACTCAGATCGACTCGCCTTCTCTGTTTGATAATAGGCTTCTTCATTTGATATCATCTGTCTAGCCTTCTCCCAACTATATTGGGTTTGGCTCCCTATCAACCTCAGCATGCATTTTTTTTATTTTTATTAATTACATATTTATTTATTTAACATAATTGTATATTATTATTTGCTCAATTAAATCTATACTAATATTATAAAGAGGTAAAATTTGTAAGTTTGTATGTAGGGGGTAATCTCTGGAACTAATGATCCAATTCTAAAATTTTTTTCACTGGTAGAAAGCTACATTATTCCTGAGGCTATAAATTATTTTTATAACATGTACATTAACCGAGCTATCACAACTTTAGTCTAGCAAGTCGGAAAGAAATACCTCAATAAAATAGAATTATTTGCATGCATGTAGGTGTAGGGTAGGTGTAGGGTAGGTGTAGGGTAGGTGTAGGGTAGGTGTAGGGTAGGTGTAGGGTAGGTGTAGGGTAGGTGTAGGGTAGGTGTAGGGTAGGTGTAGGGTAGGTGTAGGGTAGGTGTAGGGTAGGTGTAGGGTAGGTGTAGGGTAGGTGTAGGGTAGGTGTAGGGTAGGTGTAGGGTAGGTGTAGGGTAGGTGTAGGGTAGGTGTAGGGTAGGTGTAGGGTAGGTGTAGAGTAGGTGTAGGGTAGGTGTAGGGTAGGTGTAGAGTAGGTGTAGGGTAGGTGTAGGGTAGGTGTAGGGTAGGTGTAGGGTAGGTGTAGGGTAGGTGTAGGGTAGGTGTAGGGTAGGTGTAGGGTAGGTGTAGGGTAGGTGTAGGGTAGGTGTAGGGTAGGTGTAGGGTAGGTGTAGGGTAGGTGTAGGGTAGGTGTAGGGTAGGTGTAGGGTAGGTGTAGGGTAGGTGTAGGGTAGGTGTAGGGTAGGTGTAGGGTAGGTGTAGGGTAGGTGTAGGGTAGGTGTAGGGTAGGTGTAGGGTAGGTGTAGGGTAGGTGTAGGGTAGGTGTAGGGTAGGTGTAGGGTAGGTGTAGGGTAGGTGTAGGGTAGGTGTAGGGTAGGTGTAGGGTAGGTGTAGGGTAGGTGTAGGGTAGGTGTAGGGTAGGTGTAGGGTAGGTGTAGGGTAGGTGTAGGGTAGGTGTAGGGTAGGTGTAGGGTAGGTGTAGGGTAGGTGTAGGGTAGGTGTAGGGTAGGTGTAGGGTAGGTGTAGGGTAGGTGTAGGGTAGGTGTAGGGTAGGTGTAGGGTAGGTGTAGGGTAGGTGTAGGGTAGGTGTAGGGTAGGTGTAGGGTAGGTGTAGGGTAGGTGTAGGGTAGGTGTAGGGTAGGTGTAGGGTAGGTGTAGGGTAGGTGTAGGGTAGGTGTAGGGTAGGTGTAGGGTAGGTGTAGGGTAGGTGTAGGGTAGGTGTAGGGTAGGTGTAGGGTAGGTGTAGGGTAGGTGTAGGGTAGGTGTAGGGTAGGTGTAGGGTAGGTGTAGGGTAGGTGTAGGGTAGGTGTAGGGTAGGTGTAGGGTAGGTGTAGGGTAGGTGTAGGGTAGGTGTAGGGTAGGTGTAGGGTAGGTGTAGGGTAGGTGTAGGGTAGGTGTAGGGTAGGTGTAGGGTAGGTGTAGGGTAGGTGTAGGGTAGGTGTAGGGTAGGTAGCCAGTTGACGGGAGCGAAGCCGCGGGGGACAGCTGGTACTTAATAACTCTAGTAAACACTTTTGAAATAATATTAAAATATCAGCGGTTAAAGTTATAAAGCTTCACAATTAGAAAAAGGAGTCCGATACCAACTCTGACGTCAAAGTCTGTAACGCATAAACAGCTGCCATAGAAAACAGCGTTTTTGCGTTAGGGAGCGATAATATATTATTTTGTAACAGTTATATCTCATTAGTTTTTTCATCAATTTTGATTTTATTTTCACTGTTAGTATTATAAATATTTTGAGATAAACTGAGTAGATAACGAATATTTTTTTAATACACATTCCCTGTTCTTATAACACTACTTTCAGAACTAGCGTTTATTCCTCTACAAGTTCTACGCTTAACCCTCTAACTGCCTTGTTACCGCTAACCACGGTTAAACTCGAGGAAATCGATTTACAGCAGGTTGCAAGATTGAAGACTGATTAGAGAGACGGCGCCTTTATTGCGAACAAGTCGATTGCTGGCAGGAAAGCTTGTAAGTTTATTGGCTTGGACACAGTTATAAGTTTTCTTGTAAGAACTCAGTTTAAAGTTGGTCTTGGTTTTTGAAGTGAAACTTCTTTAGCGGCGGCGTTGTGCACTTTTTGGGATGGGTAAAAAATGTTAAACTCGCGTCAGGACGTGACCTGATCGAAAACTCGTAAGATGGATAATGTAATATGTAGGTACCTAATATAAATTGTCATGTTTGTGTACGATAGCGCAATAAATGAATATTGTATTTAACCACATAAATAATAGTACTACTGATAAATAAAACAATTCGTGCGGAATTATCCCCTAACCATTCCAAAATATTCTAAAATGCACAACATTAATGTTCATGTTTTCAGTTCTGCCGGCACTCACGGAGTGCAACCCGTTGATTTTTTTTCTGATCGTTAGGGTTCCAAATAAGGAACAGTCGACTAAGGAACCCTTTTCAATGATTTTGCCATGATTACCTGACTGTGTGTCCATCTTTTATAAAATCGACAATTTTGAAACAACCGTTGTAGAGTACAAATCAATTATTGCGAACAAGTGGATTGTTGGCGCGAGATTTAGAAAGATTATTGTCTGGGATACTGTTATATTTAGTGAGACCTCGGTTTGCAGTTGATCGTGGTTTTATTTTCATCATCAGGGTTTCGAATAAGGTCGGTGATGGAGACAGTCGAATAGAATGCTTTTCAATCATTTTCTCATGACTGTGTGACTGCCTGTTTGTCATGTTCCATCAAAGTCAAAGTCAAAGTCAAAGTCAAAGCATTTATTTCAATTAAACCATTTACAGGCACTTTTGAATTGTCAAGGTCGGTCAGTCAAAGAGGTGAAGCTATTTGCACGTTCCAAAGCGTAGATCTCTATGGAGAAGAACGTACAAGAAACTCCATGGACACTCTTTTAAATCAATTAATTATTACAAAGTTGTGGTTACATTGTTCTTGTTGAAATTATTCATAGACATGTGAGAACGATGTAAAAAGACGTGCACGACAAAAGCCAAAAAGGAACAATTCAAAATACTAACAAATCAAAACAAACCGTGGCAGTTGAGAGATGACCAGTCCTAGCTGACGGAGCCAAATGATGAATGAAACACAAACTGCACCATCAGAGAGACTTGAGTGAGCCTGACACTCCCAACCGCCAGGGCACATTAAAGTCTTACCCAAAAATTATAGTTTGACTTGAAGGTACACAGTACTCACACATGTGCCGTTAATGCATGAAATTATACAATGCAAAATTAGTTCGAGTCTATACAATGAAAAATCCATGTTCTTTCAATATTCAGCGGGTCTCACAACTGCTAAAAATAAAAATAAAAAATAATTAAATAACTAATTTGTGCGCCCTAGTGGCTGTGGAGCAGGACCAGCATTGAGCCAAGCATTTTTATCATCAATGTAATCCCCCAACTTATAATATGCTTGCCTGCATAGTGTGCGCTTAACACAAGATTTAAATTTTGTTTCATTTAATTCTAATATCTGGGGAGGTATTTTATTGTAACATTTTAAACAGTACCCCATGAAAGATGTGGCTACTTTAGCAAGTCTGAAGCCTGGTTGAACTAATTGATTCCTATTTCTAGTGACATAGTTATGCCTGTCGCCTCGTTTATTAAAAAGATGAACATTATTTCTAACGTACATAATGTTTTCATAGATGTATTGACAAGGTACCGTCATGATGTTAATATTCTTGAACAGTTGCCTTAGAGAATCGCGCCGGCGGAGATTGTATATGGCCCTTATGGCTCTTTTTTGCAGAATAAAAATTGACTCGATATCTGCAGCCCGTCCCCATAGTAAGATACCGTAAGACATTATACTATGAAAGTAACTAAAATAGACTAGTCTCGCGGTATCAACATCCGTAAGTTGGCGGATTTTCCTAACAGCATACGCTGCAGAGCTTAGCCGTCCTGCAAGAGATGCTAAATGAGGACCCCATTGTAGCCTTGCGTCAAGCGTAATCCCCAGGAAGACCGTTCTATCGACGAATTCCAGTTTTTCCCTGTTCAATACTATGTCACAATCACTACTTTTGACATTTGCTAAGGCAAATCTTATGCACTTCGTTTTTTTCCCATTTAAAACCAAATTATTAGCAGTAAACCAATTATGGACCTGCATAAGGGCGTTATTTACGTCGTCGAGATTATTACTGCGTCTATTTATTTTAAAAATCAAAGAAGTATCGTCGGCAAACAAGACCATGTTTAGTTTGTTTAGCAATAAATGGGGTAGATCATTAATATAAACTAAAAATAAGAAAGGACCCAAAATTGAGCCCTGGGGCACGCCCATTCTTACGTTTAATCCCGAGGAATTAACACCGTTTATTTGAACCAATTGCTATCTATCGCTTAAATAAGATTTGACTAATTTTAACGCTATTTTGCCTAGTCCGTAATGCTCGAGCTTCAGCAGCAATGTTTCGTGATTAACGCAATCAAACGCTTTAGAAAGGTCGCAGAAGATGCCTATGGCATCCTGCGCCTCCTCCCACGCATTGAAGATATGTTTTAGTAAAGTTACACCAGCGTCAGTTGTACAACGTCCTTTGGTGAAACCATACTGTTTATCATGCAAGATGTTATTCGTGTTAAAATGATTAAGCATCTGATTAAGCATAACCTTCTCAAATACCTTGCTGAATACTGGCAACACGGATACTGGTCTATAATTATTCGTGTCTTTACTGTCCCCGGATTTGAAAAGTGGTATCACTTTACTAAATTTCATTAAGTCTGGAAAGACTCCTTGATCCACACACAAATTAAATATTAGAGCTAAGTACGGCGCTATAGTCTCAATAATTGAGGTACAAACTTTGATAGACAACCCCCATAGATCCTCGGTCAATTTAATCTTGATTTCTTTGAAAGCTTTTATTACAGTTATGGGGTTTATATGCTTAAAATTAAATTCCGTCGGGCAGGCTGAAACATTCACCTGTGACAAATCAAAAGCCAGCGAAGGCGAGGAATTTAAGGCTTCAGTAGTTCTAATTGGAATACTGGTAAAAAAATTAACAAATTCTTGAGCAACTTTTTGATTATCGCTAATAAGACCATAAGAAGTCTCCAATGTGTAATCAGTATTAGGTCTTTTAGTCCTGTTTGTCATCTGTAAATGTACCTTCTCTTCTTAAATCGACAATTGTTTGATTTATCTGAACCATGTGTATTCAATTGGACTGTCGCGAACAAATCGATTGCTGGTGAGATAACTTGTGTAAGCTTATTGTCTTGGGCACTGTTATAAGTTTTCTTGTGGTAAGTCGGTTTAAAGTTTGTCCTAGTTTTATTCTGATTATTAAAGTTCGAAACAGTCATGGAAATTGTTGTTACTTTACTTACATCCTTTACTTACTTTTATATAGTAGCTACTTTTTTGCAAAACAATGCAGCAATTAATTTAAAAAAAAACCGATCAAGTGCGAGTCGGACTCGCGCACGAAGGGTTCCGTACCATTATCTTTTAAAAACGGCAAAAAAAAACAAGTTTGTTTTATGGTAGCCCGCCGTAGAGGTTGACAATTTGTTTTATTTTATTTTAATTATTTATTTTTAAAGTGAATATATAACTAAAAATTCTTCGTTCTTTTTTTTTTTTTACGTTGTCAAAAACGAGCAAAAACGTTTGTTTTATGAGAGCCCCCTTAAATATTTATTTTATTCTGTTTTTATTTGTTGTTATAGCGGCAACAGAAATACATCATCTGTGAAAATTGCAACTGTCTAACTATTACGGTTCATGAGATACACCCTGGTGACAGATGGACGGACGGACGGACGGACAGCGGAGTCTTAGTAATAGGGTCCCGTTTTACCCTTTGGGTACGGAACCCTAAAAAGCATATGGCTAGAGATGGTTGAAAATATTTAACCTTCGAATTGTCTAGCTTATTCTATGTGATGCGCACTTCAAGCCCCGTAAGGGTGGTTAAAAGAAATATTTACGGTCGTTTTAGTACCCTTCAGATACTCGATGGCACCCTTCAATGCATGTGCAAATAATAGTTTTAAGAATTTATATCTTGGAGTTTTCATCATATATTGCAAATTATGTGAAAAACTTTACTGTTTGAAGAAATTGCATATAAACTGTTCTAAAAACAATAATTTTTATACATAGTATTTAAATGTAAATAATGACGTTCAAAAGTGTCGTTTAATGGCCTAATTGAAATAAACGTTTTGACTTTTGACGTTGACTAATATTTATTATATATGTTTGTTTATGACGCTTTCGCGCCAAAATTTGCTGAACCGATTTTGATGCATTTTAGAAAGACAAGAAACGCTAAATACTACTTTTTTGCAAAAATAAAACGTAAACACGAGTGAAGCCACGGCAAAATTTTACTTAATCCGATGAAAAAATCACAAATTAAAAATGAAAAATAAAAAAACCATGTTAGAGCTTACCTACTTACCTATTTAGGTATTAAAACCAAAAATACATCGCTCACAAACAAACAGCTATTATTACCTTGGATTACTTCGGCTATCATCGTGAACCATCGGCAAAGCTTCTCAATGTGCACACGGCAGCTGAACATAATTTATGACCGAACTATCTTTGGTCACAGTTTTGTCGTCACACTTTTGGCACGTGCCACATTTTGTCATAACGCGTTTGAGGGTTCGTCCCATTGTTTGTTGAGCGAGAGAAGTGGCGGTTTCGATTATTAACTGTGTGGTTGGTTTGGGGTAACGACAATGTATTTTTTGTGAGAGCTTGTTAAATGGTAGGCTTGTTTGGGACGTAAATGGGGAAAAAAGCAGTAGGTACATTTGTGTACTTACTGTTTTTTTTTTGTTAACTTATATTGTCCCACTATTAGGCAAAGGTCTCCCCCATAACCTTCCACTCTTTCTGGTATGTTGCTCTTTCCGAACAATCAGTCATGAACGCCTCCAAGTCGTCACGCCAGCACTTAATAAATTAAAAATTACTCATTTCTGCCCGTGGCTTCGCCAGTGTGAAATTCGATAAATATCCCAAGGGAATGCCCCCTTGGGATATATTTTTATATCAAATTTCCCGTGATTAAAAGTATCCTATGTCTCAAACCAGATTACGGTAAAGCCGTTATACTCGAAGAAGTAATAAATAGACATACAGACAGAGATACAGAGGTACTTTCACATTTCTAATAATTATATTCTATTAGTATGAGCTCGTGGAGCTCGTGGCGACATAATAACAGCTGCTCGAATCGGGTCGATCTTCAAGGCTAAGCAACACTTGCCGGGGTTGGTCTGTGGATTGGTGACTATCTTTGCATACTGATTTCCGCCATGGTTTGGAAAGCACGTTAAGCCGTTTGTCTCGGCAGTCATTTGTAGATCTTTGGCAGTCGTTACGGATTGTCAGAAACCAGAAAATTTTAAACCAGTCTCACCAGTCAGAAGTACCGCGTTACCCAGTTATATTTATTTATTTATTAATCACTTTATTGTACACCAAAAGTAAAACAAAAAGGGAACTTTAGGCTAAAACACATACAATGGGCGGCCTTATCGCATTACGCGATCTCTTCCAGACAACCTGGGATGGACATTAATTTGTCTGGAGTTAATGGGTTGTGGAGGTCTGTTAGGCAGCCACTCTACGTAAAATACTGGTATTCAGCTTTATCCAGTTTGACTGGAAGACAACCCCAATATATATGAGAAAAGGCTAGGCAGATGATGATTCTATTAGTATACATGAGTGAAGCAATCTTTATATTTTATTGAAAAGAAAGTTCTGAGTATGAATATGGATGGTTGTAGGAGTAAAAGAAGATTAAAGAAGGGGTTATTTAAAAATTAAACGTTTAGAATATTTGCTACTGAGGCGACGAGACGAGTAGAAAATAGATCTACCTGTGGAAAGAAGAGGAAGATAAATGCTGCGCAGAACCAAAATAAATTGGGATAATGGCAAGAGAAAAATGATTAATTAAACTTGATCTTACGTTTTAGGGATTATGCAACTTCACAGTCGCATACACACACAAACATACACACACACACACACAGGCACGGACGTCTATTTCTAAATGTTTACGATCTAGTTAAGAAATATGTACTTACTCCTCAACTGAAGCATTTAATGTCACAATATTGGCACAATATATACTGTGATATTGGAATTAATTTCATTAGAGAATGCTGGCACCTACCCATAACACAAGTTAAATCTTTTACCACCTGCCCTACACCTACCCTACACCTACCCTACACCTACCCTACACCCACCCTACACCTACCCTACACCTACCCTACACCTACCCTACACCTACCCTACACCTACCCTACACCTACCCTACACCTATCCTACACCTACCCTACACCTACCCTACACCTACCCTACACCTACCCTACACCTACCCTACACCTACCCTACACCTACCCTACACCTACCCTACACCTACCCTACACCTACCCTACACCTACCCTACACCTACCCTACACCTACCCTACACCTACCCTACACCTACCCTACACCTACCCTAAGGATTCTTAAATTTTCTAATTTTCCGCGCAATTTTTTTTTTTTTTTTTTTTTTTTCATAAGAACCTTCTCCTGACAATAACAAACACAACAAAAAAAGAATTAGTGAAATCGGTCCAGCCATTCACGCGTGATGCCGTGACCAAGGAAAACGGGTTTCATTTTTATATAATTAAATAGATTTACAGACCACACCATGAGCCACATGTTGGAGTGCCCCAAATGCCCATTCACCTGTACCATTGCCACCAATAATAAATGCCACCTAGGTACCTACTGGGCCCAAACAATAAAAGAACAAGAAGACAAACCAGATTTTAAAACTAGTAGTAGTATAATATTTCTGAAAAAGACTCTTAAAGTCTTCTCTTTTCAACCATCAAGTTTCAAACCGATCCATTTAAAAATGCAATTATGAAACTCCGAGATTCCGCTCAAGCAATTTCCCTAAAACAACATTCCCACTATTTCCAGAGCACAATCACTGAATCACTATTTATCTATCATTTAAATACCTATTCACATGACTCGCTATCTATCTAAACATACATTCAATCTCTTACAATGTATTAAAAGCGGAACATTACGTGGGTACACGGTTAAACAAAGATGCTAACACAACTGTGCACTCCTAACAATGACGATTTGCAGCGGGTTGCAGCGATTCAAGCTGGATTTACATAAGACCTGGGGACAACAACGCTTCCAATACGGTGAAAAGCGCTGATATTTAGCGCGAAAGGGCTTTGTGATTGTTTTTTAGGTGGCTGTAAGTAATTAAAATACGGAGATCTTTGCTGGGCGATTTTATAGACAACATTCAAACCTGAAGGCCAATTCAACTATATTTTTGTTTTCTTTTTTTTTTTAAATAATGTATGAAAATTGAGCTTTTTTTGACAGATTGCGTTTGAGACGCGAATGTGAACGTTGCTTATAAAATAGTAGAATTATTTGTTATCAGATGTTTGCTTTGATTTTTTTAAGTTACTTTAAAAATAATCTTAACTTTTTTCTGGTAACTTGCTTACTACAGAAGACGTCAGAACGAATGTAATTATTTGTCTAAGTTAATAATAGAAAAGATGAGAATAGTCTTTTAATGTACACCATATACACAACTAACAGAAAATATAGATTTAAAAAAACATTAGGTACTTACGTAGCTAGTGTGACACAATTCAATTCAACTAATTAAAAATCTAGCTTCGTTCCCGTGGTCCATCCCGCTGATGCTGTGTGATTAAAAGTAGATGAAGGTTCTCAGCGATAGTGAAGGTTTCTATCGGAACAGTATCTTCTAGAAATTGCTATTATATTATGCAAACAATTTTAAGAATTTTTTGAGACCCAGTTAATTCTTTTGCTGCCCTTTTTATGAAGGCTTTTACAAAGAGGAAATATTTATTTGTCTGTTTGTTACTATTTGGCTCAAAAACTACTTAACCAATTACTAATTTATTTCTTTAAACTCCATAATTTTTACCAACTACAATTCCCATACTTGAATTAACACCCAAATTCCCACAGTCCATTATGCAAAGCCAGCATAACAATGCTCAGCGGAACTAATCCGGCGACACTGTAACTACTGTTCTTTTGTGTCTGTGACCACTGACAGTTGCTCACGTATTGTATGCAGTATGCACAAATGGTCCAATATTAAAGCTTTGCTGTCCAATAATTCGATTAACTAATTGTTGGTACGTGTTCGCACATTTTCGAATGTTTTGGTGTGTTGTCGATTTAGATTTTAGAATGGATTTTTTATTCTGGAGTGTACAGTGTTGTTGTTATAGTATTTATATTTAATTCAATTTGGTTCCTTTACAAGAATTAGGTAATGATTTATATAAACAGTAGCTTTTGACTGCGGCTCTCCGACCGCGTGGATTTCGAATATCGCGTAGCTTATATTTTTTTCCATAATTCAGGCAGTATATCTGCCAAATTTCATGATGATCCGTTCAGCCGTATTTAGCGTGATACGTAACCAACTCATTTTCACAAGACTGGTGTATAAGTTTTGCTAAGGAGTAACGTATTAACCAGTTACTGGGTTGTGGACGCCAAATAGGCAGTCGCTCTATGTTAAATACTAGCTGCGTTCTCTGGGTAGACTGGAAACCAAACCAGACATAGTTGGGAAAAGGCTAGGCATATATCTAGATTTAGCGTAACTCTACTGATTCGACCTTCGGATTGTGCTGTTAGCTTATTTCCTTCATAGGCTCAGGCTTAAAAAAAGGTGATTTTTATATTTAGCCAAGACTGCGCCATTGCTGGGAATAGGCCTTTCAAAGTAACTTCCAGGATTTTTTTCTTCATTTTCTTCCGCAAAGTAAAAGATATGTGTATTATAAATGTATGGTCCTAAGATTTAATCAAACCTATCAATACTTCAAATTTAAAAATAAGGCAAAAATCTTCATACCCAACGCCTACTAAATCATGACTGTTTACTAACATAATTTAATTACTACCCCCACGTCGCAATTGTCCGTGAAACAAGATAAACAAACACATTCATTAGAGATGTATTCAACTAATCCGAACGAGTAAAGTTGTCATGTTGTGTCACTTCACCATAGAATAGTTGAGTACAGAAGTTCGAATCCGTTCTTGTACAACGATGGTATGCACCACCGGTACATGGTGGACATCCCACCCATACGCACAAAAAGTTATGAATTTTTTTCATTGTGCGTAGGTACAGCTAGGGAGTAGAATTCCCTGCCGGAGTCTGTGCTTCCTGATAGCTGCAACCTGGTTGTCGTGAAGTCAAGAGAGAACAGATTATACTAGGCTTCTGTGTGCAAGCTTTTGTTTTCGCTCATTGTATGAACCAGGGCTTCAAGTCTGCTATTACAATAGTGTCAGAATGGTCTATCATTGATTTTATAATTGTTGATTTTGACAAGTTTTTTAATCTATTAATATAAAAGCGTCATTATGACTTTCCAATGGTCAACCACTGACACTCCATTGAAAGAAATGGCATAAAATGGTAATCTCGTACAAAATGACAAATGAATGACAGACGTATGCGGTAATCTGTTAAAATTTTGACTGTCACTTCGATCAGTATACCTACAGTTTTCGTCAAATAACTTTGCCCTTCTGAAGTTAGCCATTTGCAAAAATCGCGCAGGTGCAGTCGCGTACACGGGAGCAAGCGGGACGCAAGCATGCATCGAACGTAAACGTAAGACTGAGAGATAAAATCGCGCCCCGCCCCCATGTCTCTTACGCATGCGCAGTTGCAGTGTGTTCGTAATTTTGACTACTACGCAGCTACTCGACACAACTTCAGAGGGGCAAAGCTATTTGACGAGAACTGTACCATTAGAACGTTATTGTGCAGCATTGCTTTTCAAAGACATTGAATATTTAGAACCACGATTCTATTACGAGACCATTGACCGACCAATGATCGACCATTATGAATTTAGCAGATTACGAACTTATAGCAAAATGACAATGGGATCGTGTTGGAATGACGAATTTATAAAAATTGCAGACTTGGGGCCCTGATCTTCTGAACCTAGTTTTTCTGCCACTTCACTCACTACGTCGCCGCGAACTGCGTTGATAGAAAGTTTGGCTTTATGTGAAGATGTGTCATTCGGAAAATTGATGGTACAGTTCTCGTCAAATAGCTTTGCCCCTCTGAAGTTGTGTCGAGTGGCTGCGTAGTAGTCAAAATCACGAACACACTGAAACTGTGCATGCGTAAGAGACATGGGGGCGGGGCGCGATTTTATGTCTCAGTCGCTCGTTTACGTTCGATGCATTCTTGCGTCCCGCTTGCTCCCGTGTACGTGACTGCACCTGCGCGATCTTTGCAAATGGCTAACTTCAGAGGGGCAAAGTTATTTGACGAGAACTGTAAAAGGTCTTAGTTTGACTTTTTCTTTATTCCAATCCAGTTATGTAACGTGCTATCTGAATATAACTTCGGTTTAGCTGTTCGTTTTCTTTATTAATAATTATGTTGATTTCTTTGTAATTGAACTATCAGTAGACCTTTAACTCTTTCTAATTTTGATCATTTGTGAGTTCTCATCGTTTTGATTTGGCGTTTTAGCTTTTTTATCCGCACTTTACACTTCACGTTTCATTGCAGCTGTGAGTGTTATTCCAATTTTATTATCACCCTCTAAATCTTTACATTAATTGGTGCAAAACACAACCTCGTACATGAAATGAAATGCACACACAAATTAGATTTCCCGATACGCCAGTTGTATCCAATTCCCCACAAAATACCTTCTATCATTTGCATAACTTAAGGTTGATTTAAAATTAAAATAAGCTATTCCCCTCGCCTTTTGCAACAATAAGGGTCTTACATGTACATCTACAAGTGTATTAATGTAGATTCGACCCTAAATATTCGTATTATAGAGATGGTAATACACAAAGAGATATTTGTGGCACTGTTGATCTAAATCAAGACTCTAATAGCAACGGAATAAAGAAGCAAATTAAACGGAAGGTACGTTGTGAGGTGTTAAGAATAAATAGGGACAGTTTTATAATTTATCAAGGATTAATTTTATAGCTTGTCATGTTGGAATCATAAAGGCATAAAATGGACCCTGAAACTGTATAATCCTCGTGACGTGCACTTTTTGAATATATATTAGTTTTTTTTTGTATAATATTAACATACTGACAAAAATAATATGTAACGTTTGTGATTTATAACCAGTTTTAGTCGAATTTCCATTTTCAATCTTAGTGGTTTATGTGTGTGTCTTAGCTTTGGTATCGGTATTTCGTTAATTTAAATGCTTTTTATGCTAGTCTAAGTATGAATGAAAAAAAAACGTCTTCCACTTACCTTTTTGAAAGACGTTTTCTTCATTCATAGGTACTTCTTTATGGCCTCATCACAGTAGTGGGGAGATTTAGCCATAATAATATCATCTTTCACACATCCATCGGTCACATTGATTTTCTAATGATAAGTGGATATTACCTTAGCAGCTTACCTAATAGCAGCGGTTTCTCATACAATACTACGGTTAAACTCGTATTCTCGTAACGTTCAGTGCAGGGGGACTCCAGGGCTGCGGAATTGGTTCAAAACAGTCACCGCGGCCCAAGAATGCAAAGGGCAATAGGAGGAATACGGATGGGTTTTAGTCAGTAAGAGTCTGACACTCCCTTCCGCTCAGCCCAGAGCCAGATCCAGCAAAGTTAATCTAATCGTGTTACTAAAAGTAATTGGCGGTCCGCCAGATACCTACTAAAATAAGATTTTATTTTTTTCAGAATTTTTCAACACTGTCTTTCCATGTTATTTCCATGGTTTCAGAAGACTAGTACGAGTAAGTGCGGTCTGTGATCTCACAACACATTGATAATAAATTGAGAGAATTTCATATCGTTTGGAAGTTTGCAAAACTATTAACGTACTCCATTCAATACGAAAATAAACAATTAATACAAAATGATGACTAATAATTTCCATCAAAATAATAAATTAATGAAAGCACTAATAATTTGTGGTCTATCATACGTCAAAATCATAATTTAACCATCATAAATTGATACCCGGCCCTTTTGTGTTGCAGCCGTAATCCATTGGAATGAAATTCCGGTTTTAAATGGCTGGATCAATTTATAATGGCCATGTCGCAATACGTTAGATTATTGTCACCCTTGTATTCTGAATCAATTCTGTTACGGACAGTGGGGTATTAAATTTGTAGGATGACCACAAAGCTATTGTCCAAATGAATGCCCCTGTAGGATTAATTACGGATAGTGAATTTGTAGGCAGATAGGGATTTGGAAGAGTAGCTTTTATTATGCTCTAACTGGAGTATACTAATGGTTTTTTTTTTTTGAATAATGGACAGTAATTGTTGACTGGATACAATTTGGTCGGGATGTATTAAATGACAATAATTTTGCCTCTTTCAAACATACAAAAAATATTATAATGTATAGTGTTCTTTTAACGTCATGCTCAAAATAATGATGGTCTTTTCATTTGAAAAAATGAAAATCAACACGTTGAATTTGTCCGTAAAGGATCCGTCAAAAATGTTTTGAGCTAACAAAATTATACCGCAATACCCAAACCAAACTTCACTTCTTTTCAAATAATAGTTGAAGACACTAAATTTTCATATTAAAGATTACCAGCATAAAATTGAACACCCAGCAAAGTTCTTTGGCAAAATAACACCAGCCCTAGATTACATCTATACCAAATTTTATTATATTTCACGGGAAATTACGCATAACTTATTTGACAGTTGTGTTGGAAAGCGTCCTGTATTTGACATTGATTCATGGCCAGCCTAGTCGGTATAGAAATGAGGGTGGATGTATTAAATCGTACGAGATTCATTCCCCTGCAATGTACTGGAACAAAATAGTGCATTGTTCTCACAGGATTTAAATGTGTAATTCATTTCAAAATTTTAACATTAACGCTTTGAGCAGATTTCATTGTTTGAGCAAAATTTAATTAAATAGTCTTTCTGCTAAGATTGTCTTAATTGCAAAATTGAGTGTAAAGAGGATAGTGGACTTTGCTTTGTTTTTCGTATAGGTAGTGCAGTAATATTGTTTCTGTTTCCTTGTTGGAACAGGGAAGCTCGATGTTTGTATTGTTTCTGGCAAAGTTGCTTCAATATACTGAACTAAAGCGAGATTTCTCGCAACTGGTGCACTGTTGGATTTATTTTTAAGATTGAAAATAGGATGTTTATCTAGATTGACTTCGATAAGAGCATCTGTAGTTGTATCCTGCACGGCAAGTGTGAAAATACAATCCCAATAATTTAAGTCAGCGTTAAAATTACCTTCGTCGACATTCGGTCGAACATTTTGCAGAATTGCGAAATTATTAGCATGAATATCTGTAAATGAACGAAACCCGTTAACATATTTAACGACTAACAAACATTTTACTGCTATAACTTGTCATAAAAAATACAATTAATATTTTAACCAATCAGTGTTAGCGCTATTTACTTTTCGCCCATTCGAGTATTAACTGAATGCGATTTTAGTAACATGAAACCAATTTATTTTACAAATCGGATCGGAATTCACATTAAATTAAATTAAGGGTTATTTGGTGTAAAATTAACTGTTTGCACTAAGCCAGGCTTAGGCTGTGGTCGTATAGCTCTCGTGAAACCACAAAATGTTTATAAACTGTACGTGGTGCCATTATTTTCATTTATATTAGGACCAACTTTACCCACAATTTCATTTGCATGAATTTTGAACATCAACAGTGTTTTTTTTTGCCTTGTGATAATAAATATTTAAAGAAAATATTTATGCTCTTTCTAAGCGCACCTCAAATATCTACAAAAGGTCTTCGTTTCATGTTTCTGTCTGTTTTCGTTTAGTGAGGAACGTTTATGTGTAACGACGGTAGAGAAACAAGATGATATATTTTAGGCTTGATTTGTATTATTATTTATATTATTCTTAAAACTTATTCAATATTTACAGATTTTTAAATAGAAAAAAAATAAATAAAAAAAAATCATTTAAAAATAGTAGCTCACCGGTATCAAGTTTTCAACACACTGTATCTCCGTCATTTTTTGTTTAGGTACGTGAAAAAAGAATAAATAGGTGTCCAATATATTTTGGAAATCTATCTGACGGACTAATTAGATTATTTCCCTAATACTTCAAAAGTCTTAATCTGCCTACAGATAATAAGCCGTCTTCATTGTCATAGATCTTCCAAAAGACCTTGGCTAAGGTATACGTTACAACTACTTAAATATAAACAAGCTTAGATTCTCTCCTCACATTGCCTCAAATCTTGAGTTAAGTCTATCCAAGGCCTTATCAAAACGCATTTAAAATGTATGAAGCTATAACTTTGGCTTGCGGCCAAGTCACACTGTCGAAAGTTACCACCGAGGAGTTTGTCGTGTTTTAGGAAATACGAAACTTACTCCGGAAGGAAAAGTCAACAGATTTTTCAGGAAAATATTTTCATTTTATTTTGGTGACAGTAAGTGTTTATAAGTCGTATATTATGTATTTACAACGTGTTTCTTTTGATATCCCAAAACTTTTAGGGTATATTCTGTAATTATAATATGTGTAAGTAATACAAAAAGTCAAAATACGTAGTTTTAACATTAATTATAATTCATTTACATAATAAATCAGTTTCATTGAAAAGGCAATCATTTTAATTCAAATCAATCATTCATAAGAAAACGCCACGTTGTCATATTTCATGTAAGGGTGTTTTACGCATTTTTTTTAAGTTTCAAACTAAATATTAATATAATTATAATTCATGTACCACTTAGATTTTTTGACATGGTCTCTCATTGATACCCAAGAATTATGGGATATCAAAAGAACGCGTTATATATTGTGTCGATTTTGACGAGTTTCAAATATCTGAAAATTACATCACACTAGTTGAGTTCTAGGTTAAACTACAATTTCATTTTTATTTTTTTAACACAGTCAATTTTAAAGTAAATCATTTCACTCGAATACCAAAATAAATAATTACGTCATTTCACAAAGCTTCAAAAAGACAGCGTTGTCAAAGGTTTTCCCAGCAACAGGATACGGGAGACAAAAATGTTTGAAAACATAACAGACTGATACACCGGATCTACTTAAAATAACGTCTTTTGAGGCTCCAACAGACAGAGACGACGCGACGTGACGCAGTAATGGGACAACGTGACAACGCGTTTTCACAAAAATTGCTCTTGTCGTAAAGATTTAATCCGTAGAACAAATTCTATATAACATGTTGTCACATTGTCACGACTCATTCTGCGCCTCTCTGCTAAAACCTTTACAAGAAATGAATTAGCACCTACCTCATGCATCATACTGTAACCTGAGGACTATATATCTCCCAAGCCACCAAAAACCCGAGCTATCATACCAAGACAATCAGAGACAATCCCAGCATTCATATGACAATGCTATGATTAACGACAGGAAGTGATGTCAACAACCCCGGTGAATCACTCGAATATTCATATAATTGCCAACCGGAGTGTCATTCCCTTAAAATTGATGATCTGGCTCGCCTCGTTAAGTTTCAAAAAGTGAATTCTTTGGCTCATGATGTATTGCTTTTCTTGGTTATTTAAGTTTTAGTGTTCATAGACGTGCGGTTTGTTGTTTCATTTTGGTGAAATAAAATTAAATATTAGTGCTACAAAAATATTATTCTACATTAGTTCTATATAAGGTCAACTGTCGAATCAGACTCGGCTGGCCGGCGCGTCGTTCGGGAAGTTGCGTGGTATCTTCTCGTCTCACATACAACAAGTGTCTTGTGTCTCAAGACGAAAGTGTATGACCAGTGCGTGTTGCCAGTGATAACCTATGGACTCGAAACGTGTTCGTTCACAATGGGCCTCATCAGTTACCCAAAGGGCAATGAAGAGG
Source organism: Melanchra persicariae (assembly GCA_947386135.1). NCBI lineage: Eukaryota > Metazoa > Arthropoda > Insecta > Lepidoptera > Noctuidae > Melanchra > Melanchra persicariae. Next base: position 11,196,695 of record OX376667.1, on the reverse strand, counting down.
GCAATGCTCGTAGTTTCCTTGCGTGATCGAATCAGGAATGATGATATCCGCAAGAGAACCAAGGTTACCGGCATAGCCCGAATGATCGCTAAACTAAAGTGGCAGTGGGCAGGGCACAATGCTCGCAGAACAGATGGTCGATGAGGCCGAAAAGTTCTGGAGTGGCGACCGCGTACGGCGTGAGCCGATAGATGCGAGACGCACAGAACTGGTTGTTGAGGCGACACTTGGGGGAGGCCTATGTCCAGCAGTGGATGTCTTTCGGCTGATATGATGATGATGAAATTTTATTATTAAAAAATAAATAAATGGTTGTCAGTATACCTATACCCACCACGACTTATGTCAATGTGGAGACGTATCAGCAAAGACCTTCCAAACGAATTTCGATTATGGTGGTCTGACTCAACGAAGATTAGCCAAGACAGTACGCAGGAGATATTACAGTGCACAAGTGTGTGCGCAAATAAAGGTGCACTCGTCTCCGTTCCGTTACTCTCATAGTCCGATGGGGACGGCAATCCGATTTGATCGGAGAGAGATCAGGCTCTGGACCAACAGCTTTACGTGCTTTCCATGGGACGTTGGTGTCACACCACCAACTTCCAAACACCGGAAACGGAACTAGTGAAATATTCCCGATAGAAAAATAAAACACTTTTTGCTCGGTAGTCGCGCATGCTTGGTGATAAAGACAGTAGGTACGGTACTGTAGCACCACACAGGCTTACTTATAAATATTTTGAATAAAACACTCGTTAAGTTTAAAATGCATACTTATTTACACGCCGGCGCCGTCAGGCCCAAAAACTAGCTACCACCTGACTCTGTATAAAACAAACCAATTCTTTTTTCTATTCCTAATTTAAAATACTATTTATATTTTTGCTGGACGCTTCCAAAGTCCCAACGTCTATCTTGTCTACCAGTAACTACAGCCAAGGAGTTTACAGTACCAAACTATTTGAACCAAAATTCATACCTTAATTATAATTCTCGAAAATCCGAGTCATCTTCATAAAACGTGTAGGAGCGCTCAGAATTAGCTGTCTACCTAAACAAACCGTCGAGTTAGCAGTTTACAACTTACTTTCATTTGGGAGAGTCAATATTTGGGGACAAACAGACTCCCTTATTCATAGTTTATGAATTTGTAAAGCTGGTAACGGCTGTTGATTAATTTGTGGATAGTGTTTGTTATGTCAATGTGCTTGGTTAAAAAGTTAAATTAAATTTTTATTGCGCTGAAAATTTCAAAAAAATTAACGGTTTTCGCATTGTTGATCGAAGGTTTTCGCGAATTCGTTTGTTAACAATTTCATGAGTTTTAGTTTTTTTGCATGTAACCTCTAAATTGGTCCAGGAGATTCGTTGAATAGCCAGAACAAACAGACGGACAGACAAAAATAAAGACTGAATTTTTTTTTTCTAGTCTTTAGTGTCCCACAGCTGGGCAAAGGTCTCTCCCATATCCATCCAGACACTCTTCTCCTGCGCCGCCTCGAACCTCGTCGTGCGCGCCCAGGTCATCCCGCCACCGCTTTCCGATCTCGTTTTTTAACAAAAAAAAAAAAAACAAATGCAAAAGTTTGGATGGATTGATGTGTATGTTTGTTACTCGATCACGGCGGAAGGGCTGAAAGAATCTGGATAAGATTTGGCACAGAAATAGGTTATAGTCTTGAATAGTACATAGGCTTAAGAAATTTTGTACTGGGAGTTTGTTCCCTTACGATATATTCCAACATTCACGTAGGCGAATCCGCTGGTAGAAGTTAGTTTTGTTATAAGTACCGCATATACTTTCATATGAATTTAGTAAAAAGCTGCTATTTTTATATTACAAACAGAGATTTTTTAAGGATGGGAAATCATCAAATGACTCTTTCCGCTCTAGGCGGAGCGAAAGGGAGTGTCAGACTTTTAGTGGTTGGCCAGACTGCAAGCGCGGGCGCGGGGAGCGCACGGGCAACTCACGCCATGGCCCTAGCTCGATCTTACATACAAGTGGCCGCAGTAAGTGCGCGGGCGGCAAGCGACAACCCGCGCGGGAGCGGGGATCTCAAACTAGTTCGAACTAACCGCGCGTGTTTTCGTGATGGCGTCTTCACAATTAAATGTTGATGAATTAATAATTGCTACTCAAGCACGACCTGCACTGTGGATGTCGAAACATCGTCAATATAACAACAAAAAAGTTTATTTATGATTGAAATTCTCCTTAATTTTCTCTGGTTAAATTAATTTTAGTAATTCTATTTTTCATTTGTGAAAACGTAAACACTGAACACGACAATACTCGGAACAAAGCCGCGCTCGACGGCAAACAGGCACGAACGCGCGCGTTCCCGCATCCGCCCCGCTCCCCGCACCGCGTTGCCAGTGTGGCCAAGCACTTACTGACGCAAAGGGCATTTGGAGGAACACGGATGGGTTTTACCATCCGTGTTCCTCCAAATGCCCTTTGCGTTCCAGAGCCGCGGTGACTCTTTGGAACAAGTTCCGCAAACAAACAGAGACTTCAATTTTAATTATTTGTGTAGACATCTCGACATCAGAGATTTTTAATTTGTAATTACTAATTATTTATTTTATTTAACTAATTTAATTTTATGCTCTTTTATTTAATTCAATGCTTTGTCTGTGTGTGTTAATTTAATTTAAGAACTTTGTTTGTTTTGTTTTACATCTTTGACATTTTTAATTTATTTTTTAATCTGACATTATTTCCATGTCATTTTAATCATGTTTTCCTTTGTACCTTTCTACATAATATTGTTAATTCGTATCTCAATTATCGTTTGTTTATACATTTTCTTGCAAAGTTTTATATTGCAATGTTGTGGTTGTCTGTAAATGTTGCAGCACCAGAATAATTTAAGAATCCTTAGTCAATTCTACATTATGCAATGTTGTCGAACCTAATAAATAAATCAGAGCATCATATAAGTCAGACTCGTGAGTTGTGATACCACTGAAAAAGTTTTGCAAACTAATATTTTTATAATCAGTCAAACAAACAAATAAATTAACAGAAAAAATTGGTCAAACGTGAGTCGCATTCGCGTGCACAGGGTTCCAAATGAATCTCATTTTTTGTTATAATGTTATTTTAACACTATACACTTCTTGTAGGTTTTCCTGTAATCTAAAGGTTTACACGTACCTACTCTTATTTTTACTCTCTCCTAATAAATGTTTAAAGGACATGGCCAAAAATTGTATGGGCTTGTGCCCCAGAATGTACAACTACACAATCGATGTCATTTAATACTACTAGTCTTCTATAACCAAAGTCTAAAAGGCGCATATTGCTCAGCTGGAGTGGACAAAAGTTATGAAAGTTTAAAAAAAGTTGATTTTTGACACTACGGGTAAGGTATTTTATATCGATAAGTGTGTAAAAGGCGTTTAATATATTATTATTTGGTCTAAGATCAGAACACGACGTGAAAATCATCATCTGTGATCAATAGTGACTGCCTGTCTGACCTTCATGACCCAGTTACTGGGTAATATGATGCCCCTTGGTGAGACTGGTTGTCAGACTTTCAGACAACGACGTGAGAAAATGGGGTAAATAATACGAAAACATAAACACAATGCAAATCAAACGAATACCCTCCGAATACCAAAAGAAAACCGGCACAAACGTCGAAGAGGGAATATGGTATTGACAATTGACAATTATCGGCGGTATTGCCAGTAGTAACTTGAAATAATCCTACCCGTCACTGCACTAAAATCTATAAGATGGTTTGATTTATAGATAAGAAAACATATAAAATAATTAGGTATACCAATAATTTAAGAATATATTTTAGGCCGCTTATAAAAAAACAAAAGTCATCACGGCGTTTTGTTTTTAACCGACTTCTAAAAAAGGAGGTGGTTTTCAATTCGGATGTTTGTACTTTTTTATGTTTGTTCACGCACAACTCCGTCGCTTGCCAACCGATTTGAAAAATTCTTTTTTTGTTGAAAAGAGTATACTTCCCAAATGGTCCCATTGAATTTTTATCAAAATCGGTTTAGTAGTTTGGTTTTTAAATCCAAATAGCTGGAAAAAATATGTGGGAAAATCATGCATGTATACGAAATTACGTATTTTTGCTTTCCTGTGACTTTCTATTGGTGTTGTTAGGTGTGGGGTACCACTCAAAAGTGAAAAATAAAAAACTTTTTCACAAAAAAAACCGACTTCCAAAAAACACTACAAAGTTCAAAATAACTTTAATTTCGAAAGTCGGTGTCAATTAACGAAGAAGCAACCAAAATCATGTTTGCAAACAAAAACGTGTTTTTTGGAAGTCGGTTTTTTTTTAGCTATTATGTTTACCTGTTTTGATCTTTGTTAATATTATATGGCAACATTAATAGGTATTTTAGCCGCTCGAGCAATGCCGGCACACCGATGTACCGCGAATTTATCGCGAATAAGATCTATTTTTTATTTGGGAATTTTCACGTCAATGCTCGAGCGGTTAGAACAAAATTCAACATAAAAACTTTTAAGAAAGATTATTTTTCCACTTCTGCTATTGGGCATAAAAAGCTTATCAAAACTATTTTCTTTTTTTTCACATGATTTTTTTTCAATTGATTCATTTTTGTACTCCGTGGGGCAAATTTTGTCCATCTCTTTTTATTCATAATCATCATCATCATCATCATCATATCAGCCAAAAGACGTCCACTTCTGGACATAGGCCTCCCCCAAGTGCCGTCACAACAACCGGTCCTGTGCGTCTCGCATCCATCGGTTATCAGCGTCCCTCACCAGGTCATCGGTCCATCTTGTGGGAGGCCTTCCAACGCTGAGTGTTCCGGTACGCGGTCGCCACTCCAAAACTTAAAAAAAATAACAGAAATTTTATTAATGGTTTATAAATAGTTCCCAGCTAACTTGGAACTATTAATTGAATACAATTGAATGCATATTGCTCGTAAATAGTTAATTTTTAATGCTGCATCGTTTTCCCATGTTGATCTTTATCTGTAAATATCTCGACAACCTGACCCTTTAGGCCCCCTAATTCCTAAATTTTTTCATTTGTTTGAGTGTCCTTTACTCAAATTCATGTTATATCATGCGCCGCAACTTTGAAAAAAAAAAACAAAATTATGGGGTTCTAGAATAGGCAAGGGGATAGAAGCTTTGTTGGGTACAAAGGTTCTATCTCCTTTCAATAGAATCGATCCATTAGTTTCGGAGAAAATAGATGTACCAGACGGACAGACAGACACCCGAATAATCTTATAAGGGTTTCGTTTTTATGAATGTTCGGAATCTTAAAAAATAAGCCATCATTTTCATAGAATTAAATCCACTTACTAAGAAAACACATCGATTGTACCAGCCATGTTTGTGTATAGCAAACATATATATAGATCTACCATTTGATATATTGACTCAAGTTGATACATTGCGGTGCCTATTGCCGACGTAACTGTACAAGCAAATACACGTAAGATGATTTACGGGAACAGTCGAAATAATATTGGTTTGAGAGCAAGACGTTCTTTGTCTTACGAAATCAGACTATAGTGTTCCCTTATCTGGGAATTAGACCTCTTTTTTGTCACGGATGTGGGCCGGTTACTAGGCCTACACCCTTGTAAAGGTTAGCTTTTACCCATTCAAAGTCTTGCTTGCAAACTAATGAACAGCGTTTGTAACCAATTATCTTTTTTGCCATACCTTCAAGGGGCAGGTCGAGCTGTTGGTTTTCGGCTGTCATTTGTGGATCTTTGACACCAGTCTTAAACGGAATAGTATTTCCCAATTACTGGGTTTTGTAAAATACTGGTACTCAGCTGCATCCAGTTCTTGTCATTCGTGGAAAAGAAGACTGCTATGTACGTGTATTATTCGATGCATTTTTATTCTTAAGGGAATGAACGGATTAGCTCCGCTTAATTTTCTTCAGAAGAGGTACGCTTTTGTATGGATTGGAAATCATGAAATGACTTCTTCCGCTCTGGGTGGAGCGGGAAGGAGTGTCAAACTATTACTGACTAAAACCCATCCGTGCTCCTCCTAGAGCACTTTCCGTTCCAGGACCGCGGTAGAAAAGGTAAGCTACTCGTGTCGTTCTAAAAATTTTCTTAAATCTCAATCCATCTACACTGTAGTCAGCTACTCGTTTCTGCTCGAATAAATTGGCAGCCACTATTAACAAAATACACAAACCATGTAACACAACACAAAGCAACCCCACAACACAATATTTAACGCATTCTGCCCCGAATAAACAAACATTGCAAGCTATACGTACGTACAATAGAAGTGGCAAATGTTTGGGAAGATTCCAATTTGCCTGTCAAGCGCTTCTGTCGCCACAAGCGTGGTACCGCGTTGTTGCAACATTATTACTGGAGACATAGATTTCACTAAAGGATTAAGCCGCTTCGCTTAGCTTGAGATATGCAGCGCTGCAGCGCCAGAGTAGGGTCGCATTCTCGCCAATTGTGATAGCAGCACCCTAAGTTAATGGGTGAAATTGGAAAATATTGGTTTTAAAATTTTGCTAATTCTCCTTCTTTGTATAGAATTCACATTTTTGTTTGGCTCAAAATTTATACTACGGCTACGACGGTGTAGTCAGTGGCAGCACATAGGTTGGTTTGACTTCAGATTTTGGAGCTAACGGGGCAGGTGGGGCATAGCCTGCATAACAGTTCCACATCCTTTTAAAACATTTCACCAAGAAACATCCACTTTATCAAATTGGCGTTACATCTGCTCACTTGAGTTCTCATTCGTTTCACAGACTTAAGTAGACCACGGTATAATACCCTGAGGGAAGATGCTCACTGAATTTTTGGCCATGATAATCGTAGAAAAAACCTTTAATGGTTCCCTCGAAAGTTTTTGAAACACACAATCAACCTTCATATTATTTTCATATTTTTTTATTTGGCGTTTTCTTTGGTTCAAGAGTTAAATAAATCTGTCCCAACCGTCAACATTCAAACCGTTTTAAAGGTGCATGGCTAGCTTAAAACATGAACTGAAAACCCGTAACACACAAAAGCGTAATAAATCATATGAAGCATACACTGCTGATGTACCACGGACGAAAACAATTTTAACGGCTGAGACAAATCCTGTCGTTAAAATTAAATATCACCGAAGAGGATAGAAGGTCGGTTTCATACAACAAGCGAAAACAGGCCCACGCACACATTGACACATACGTGCGGCGATCTCAAACAATGCCAGTCGCGGGTGCGCTTGCACTTACTATACGTGAAGCGTGTCTATGTGTGCGTGCGTTTTTGCTCCTTGTATGAAGATGTCACACTGTACTTTTGTGTTTAAAAACAGTTGCACATGTTACTATTAATCATAACAATAAAACATGTGATGTATTAATCTTAGTATTTTAAGTTGAAGTGAGTTATGTTCTTCGCAATTTATCAAACTTTCAAGATTTTAGTTCGCTTTTGAAATTTGTTACGCTTGAAATAAAATCCTGAGGTTTTGTTCTGTATAAGGATTTGCTTTGGTCATTAATTAATGTTGGGTGCTTACAGAATGATAAAATGAATGCCATTAGCTAAAAATGTTTAGTAAATACTTTTAGCAAGAGTCACCTTGTTCTACTCTTTGCTTAACATAATCTAATTCGGCATTAACCAGGGCCACCTAGAATTGGCCTCCACAGATCTGGGATGCGCGAAATTATGGCCTCAACATTTGAGAGAACCCCAGGAGGGAGTCTGTGGGAGGTCGGCTCCCAGTCAAACCGGTTTCAAATGAATTAAGATACTACTAGATTTTACGTGGAGCGGCTGTTTATCAGACCTTCTCAACCCATTAATTGGATAACACGGTACTTCTTGGCAAGATTGGTGTCAGATATTTTGGCTTCTGACAATCCGTTACGACTGCCATAGATCTCCAAATGACAGCTGAGACCAACGGCTTAACGTGCTTTCCGAAGCACGTCTCGGTATGTTAATATGGTCCCCTATTCACAGACCAACCCCAGCAAACGTTGCTTAATCTTGAAGACCCGCTCGTGCGGCTGTTATAATTTAGCCACGAGCTCATCTTTATCAATACTCTTTTCCTAAAATTGTCTCCTATCTTACCTCTGTCAAGCTCGCAATGCAGTGTTTTCTAACTCCCCACAAAAAAAAAACGAAATTAGCGCACGACACGAGAAGTAAATGGCCGAGCCACGTCTGCCTCGACAGTAATGACAGTTTGTCTATTTGCATTAAAATATTGTAATATAAGCATCTAGTTTCATCAAAGTGAAGTGGCAAATTTTTCTTTTAAAATAATCTTAGTCCCTTCACTATCTGCTCAGTTTTTTCCTGTGTGGGGCTTGGCTTCAGCCGTTTGCCAGTATTTTACATAAAGCAAACTTCCGATTTGACGTGTAAACCCAGTTATTGGGTAATACGATACCTTCACCCTTAGGCCCATACAGAAAGGGAGCTAGAAATGGAACGCGTCGAGAAACAAAGGCAAATCATCTGTTGAGTGTCGGGTAACCAGTTAACCTCTCCTCCAGTGAAATACGAAGTGTCTAATAGGAAAACTATACGATTTTCACCATAGCTTTAAGGCTTGTCTGTTTTCTATTTTTCTACGAGTAAAATCCTAATTTTCTGCAGCTCATTAAGATAAGTACTAACTATTCGAAATTTTTGAAAGTTATGCCAGGTACTGACTGAGGCATGGCCGTCAGAGTCATCAGGGGTTATCGCACGATCTCCTACGAGGCGGCTTGCGCACTGGCCGGATCTCCGCCCTGGGACCTGGAGGCAAAAGTCCTCGCGTCAATGCATCGGTGGCGCGAGGACGCGCGGGCGCGCGGGGAGCGACTGACGCTGCGACATTTTGAGCTGCGTCGGTCGCAGCTGCGCGAGGTCCTGGTGGCGGAATGGCGGAACAAGCCGGCCTCGTCACTATCGAGGCCATCCGGCCAGTGCTCGACCTGTGGCTCGGGAGAAGGCACGGCTCCCTGTCGTTTCGTGCGACACAGGTCCTCACGGGGCATGGCTGCTTCGGGAGGTTCCTGTGTCGCATAGGCAGGGAGCCGGACGCTCGGTGTCACCACTGCGTCGACTGTCGGGAGGACACGGCGCGGCATACGCTGGCAGAGTGTGCCGCTTGGGAGGAGCCGCGCCGTGCCCTCGTCTCTGTGGTAGGCAGTGACCTCTCGCTGCCGGCTGTAGTCCGTTCTATGGTCGGCGGTGAGGAGTCCTGGGACGCGGTGGTCTCCTTCTGCGAAACTGTCATCGCGCAGAGGCTGCGGAAAGGGAGATGTCGAGTGCTCTCCCGGCCCGCAGGGCCGCGCACCGTGCGTCGGAGGAGGGCGTACGCTGCCCTCCTTCGGCCCCCCTAATTGGGTCCAGGGGCGGCGGACTTGGGGATGTCCGTTGCCCCCCATTCATCCGGACCCGAAGTGGCAGCGCGTGGTGTTCCCGTGCGCCCCTCTGACGTCGCGGGGGGAGCTAAACACCTCACTCCCCCCGCATACGAGATGTGGCCCGCAGATGCGGGCCGGCACCAGCCGGGGATTACGGAAGTCGCATATGTTCCCGCGATCCCCGGCGTAGGTGGAAGATGGAACACCGCGCACCGGGGTGGTTTTAGTCAGTAAGAGTCTGACAGACCCCTCCGCCCGCCCCAGGGCGGAGGACATCCATGAGGATTTCCCCCCGTAAAAAAAAAAAAAAGGCACTGCCTGAGGCAGAGTGTACTATCAAACTATTTAAGCAAAATTAACTGACTTTAATTTATATACTTAACAGATAGGCCGACAACCAGAATGGCAGCTTCTTGATAATATATATTCATCAGATATTTAATATCATATCATATTTTGAGAAGCTACAAAGTACATAATGATCAGAACTTTCTATTGAAACTAAGAATCGATCTTTTGGGTACATTACCTTTTATTTAATTTTTCGACGCCATGTTTTAGATGATTTTTAGTTTAAGTTAGTTAAGAGTTTCTTTATTTATGTGTATATATAGTAATAGTTAGTTGTGAAAATAAATAATTTATTCCAGTATCGATCTCATTAGCTCTTCACCACTATCTCCAGCTTCATCAACACTTGACGTTATCAAAGCACCAGCTATTATCACTTTTAGCACTTAATTGTCAACGTCCATTCAATGGCTTTTGTTTATTTAAGTTATACTTACTTATTTAAACTTGTCTAAGTTCGAAAGAGCAGGGCACGCAGATGGCACTTAGTTGATAAAATGACAATTAATTTTGGTACAGTGTTTAACTTATTTAGACAGTCGGTAAATGTTTTTGTTTTAGATAAACAATTGAGTTGCGTATTTGGAAGTTTTAGTTTGATTTAGCTATTTCCAGTACTTTCAATTTATTAAGTTAAAAGTATTTGTCTAATAAAATAGAAAACCATTCTAGCTTCGCAGAGGTATCGGTGCATATAAACCGAATGAATCGTACGCCTAAACCTTCCTCTTGAATCACTCCTTTTATTGGTGGAAACTGTATAACAATCCATTATGTAATTTTTGAGTTTTTATAGCCTAAATACGACACATAGACATGGTGGTGGGACTTTGTTATTTAATACCAATATAGTGATGTAGTGATAGTGATGTAGTGATAGTGATGTAGTGATAGTGATCTAGTGATGTAGTGATAGTGATGTAGTGATATTGATGTAGTGATAGTGATGTAGTGAAAGTGATGTAGTGATAATGATGTAGTGAATAGTGATGTAGTGATAGTGATGTAGTGATAGTGATGTAGTGATAGTGATGTAGTGAAAGTGATGACCATCACTATCATAACATCACCATCACTATCACAAATAGTGATGGTGATGTTATGATAGTGATGGTGATGTAGTGATAGTGACATAGTTATAATTTTTATCTAGCTTGATTGTAATTCTAAACTGCACGAGATTTGCCTTAATTTCCTATTTTATAGATATGTCACCGGCAATCTGTATAATTCAGATATTCTATACAATACCTAGGCATAGGCAATTTATAGAATACCTGGGGCATCCAGGCAATGAATGAAATATTATGAATATTATTGTCCATTACATACTTTACCTAGGTAATGTATACAATTCCTAGGGTTTGTATAGAGTACCTGCTGGTCCACCGGCAATGTATAAAATAAATAGATTTTGATCTATATTTATCAATTTTAACCGGCCTACCTATAAAATGCCGGGCAAATGAAACATGTAAACTTGTAAAATAATACATCATATAATATATACATAATCATTTATTTAATTCAAAAGATTTGTAACTTACAATTTTATTTCGAAGTATTCAACTTGTGTTGCAGAATTCGATTAATTCTGAAAAATGTTTAGGTTAGGTTTGGTTACAACTGTGACCTCCACCACCAGAAACGACTAGATTATAGAAAAAAATATGAAAAAAAAAACCTAAAAAAAGTCTACCCGAAACCAAACTAGTTAGACGAGATTATTTATTTAAAAAAAATGCCAATTATTTTAAATCTTTTATTATTACACACTTTACCGGCTGCACATTCGGTATTGTATGGAATACCTAGGCAAAGTATATAATAAATAATATTTCATACATTACCTACACGTTTTAGGTATTCTATACATTACCCAGGTATTGTATAGAATACCGGATACGGATTGCCGGTAACAGATCCAAATAAAAAGAAAATTACAAGGCAGCAAAACAACTGCCGTCTTCTAATAATACACACCACGCGTAAGGGGTTGTTATATTAAAAATTAACCATATTTACGCCTTACAGAAGCCCTCTAATTAAGTCAGCTCCCTACATCAGGGGTACTCAAACGGTCGAACGAGATCGACTATGGTTTATCGAATAACCTTTCTAAATCGAACTCAATAATTCCCACAATCGATAAAACGGTGTTGATCACTCATAAGCAACCACACCCGAAGTTTTTTATTACTATGTTAATTAATTATTTAACTACTGTCAAAGATATACAAATGACAGCCGGGATCAACGGCTTAACGTGCTTTCCACGAAAGAGTCACCGCGGACCTGGAACGCAAATGGCATGCGGAGGAACACGGATGGGTTTTAGTCAGTAAGAGTCTGACACTCCCTTCCACTCCACCCAGAGCAGAAGAAGTCATGATGAATTCGAATCCATAAAAAAAAGAAAACGTGTTTTGAATCCTCTCTTTAGATAAACACAAATCTAGTCAACTAGTCACGAGATTTTGATGTCGATTACGTCTTTAGGATTATCGCCAGAAGACACAGGCTTTTTCAAAGTCACCTCAGTGATTGGTCCTGCAGTGCGATTCTGTGAACATGCCACCGTGTACAGTTTTCGTCAAATAACTTTGCCCCTCTGAAGTTAGCCATTTGCAAAAATCGCGCAGGTGCAGTCAAGTACACGGGAGCAAGCGAGACGCAAGCATGCATCGAACGTAAACGTAAGACTGATACATAAAATCGCGCCCCGCCCCCATGTCTCTTACGCATGCGCAGTTGCAGTGTGTTCGTAATTTTGACTACTACGCAGCCACTCGACACAACTTCAGAGTGGCAAAGCTATTTGACGAGAACTGTAAGCTTAGGTGAAGTGAGCTGTCAATCTATACTAACAAGATGGAATGACATTTCACTTCATGCTCACTACACGGTCAGATGTTGACAGAATAGACCTGCTGTTTATTTGCCAGCGGATTCTCACCGTCTACAAGGTGGACCGAAGGTCCAGCCTTTGGGTGGCTTTTCGTTTATCACTCTTGATGCCTTAATGCTTTTAGAGGGGTTTGACGCAGAATGTGCACTTCTCAAAATGAGTGTGAATTTTATCAGAATGGGGTCAAAATAAAAACCGTTTGCTTTTACGTTTTTTATTATTTTCTACGATTTTTAGCATAATAACATTAGTTTCTTTGTAAAAATTAAAGTCATCACGTTCAGAAAATGTTTGATTTTATATTTTTAGAGGCCGATCGACGACACCATAGGTCTGAGCACCCCTGACACACGAACGGACATATGGGAGCGCTATAATGTAACACGCGGCGTGACTTGTAATTCTATAGCGGTATGGTGTAGTTCTGGCCAATTACTGGCAATTTCGATTGGGAGATATTTATAATATACGACTAGGGAAGATAAATCTTTTAGTTACGAATTAGATGATTTATCTTCCTTAGTCGTATATTCTAAATGTCTCAATAAAGACACTATTTTATTTATTTATATAAGTACCTACCTAGACTTTTTTGTACACCAAGATAAAGATATGATGACAATAAAAATAACATATTTGGCCGTACTCGTTTCGCGATTATTTTTAAAAAGGACAGCACTGTTAAATTAATAAAAAATATTTCTGTCATTTGAGTGAAACGTTGCGTGGTTTGAAAATAAGAATTTATCCGACGATGTATTGATGGATGCTTTGGTTTTGGTTTAGTGGTCGCAAGCATGGTACTGGGTTCGATTCTCGGTAGTATTATGGGTTTTCTATCTGGAATTTGTCAGAAGCAGCCCGGAGTCTGAATTGTTGCGCGGTGGATTGCAATAGGTATGTGACTTAATTTAAAACATAAATGGGTAAATGTCATTGTAGGTAGGATAACTATATAAATACAGACTAAAGATACAGCTCTACCTAACCTTTCGAGAAATACTGGGGCGAAGTTACATTTTTCGTCAAGTCAGATATCTAAGAATCGATAGAATACTTTGCTTAAAAGCAACAGATGTTGGTGGAAAGACCTGTTCACTATTCGTTGTCAATAAAATCGTGAATAAGGACATTGTAATCTGCTAGGATTGCGGATTATGTCCGAAAGAGTTACCGCGGCCCTGGAAAGCAAAGGGCACAAGGAGGAGCACGGATGAGTTTTATTCAGTAAGAGTCTGACACTCCCCCCGCTCCACCCAGAGCGAAAGAAGTCATTTCATGATTTCCTATCCATAAAAAAGGTCGTCGTAATGCCGCTGCCGCAAGAGATCTTAACATTAATGGAAACCGACTTTCAAAACTTAAAAACATCACAATATCGCATCATAAAAAGTTCTTTTATCTACATCAAAGGATTATTTCGCACACACTACAATATTACTACTACAAAACTGTTTCCTTCCCCTCCGAGTCGTCAGTTGTAAAGCGGCTTCATAACCAAGGGGGTCTCAAAATTACGGGTTTAACGTATATCGTCATAACAACACTTTCCCTTGGGACGTTATATTTACAAATGCAGTATCTTTAATGACGTGTACTCGTAATAACTTTGCAGCTTGTAATTTACTGTCATAATAAATTGAGCTGCAATTGACAGGAAATTATCTATAGTTATAAAAATAATTGCTTCATTAAAACAGGGGAAGATGTCTTAAGGGATTCAAATATTTGTATGGAGTTGTAATAGCGAACCACCATTTTTGGACAACCCTGGACAAATTTCAAATCGGGCCTTGTGCAGATTTTGAAACCTAGGTACTCAAAAGCTTATCGTCAGTAAAATGTTAACAGTGCGTAAGTCAGAAAGTTTACTTTAAGGACGCGTTTACAGATTGGTAGTCAAATCATTACTTTTTTACACAAATGTATGTTTTTTAAATAAAATGCTTTGCATTCTTCTTTTTTTTTTTTTTTTAAAAACGTTGCCCCACACTAGGAATTTCTCCTGTGTCGTGGGTGCGTTACAAACATACAAAGTCACATACACAAACAGCCAGACCCGAAACAATTATCTGTAGGCCATACAAATATTTGTTCCGTGCGGGAATCGAACCCGCGACACGCAACGCAGCAGCCGGTCGCTCAACCACTGCGCCAACCGTGTCGACGAAATATATTAAACATTCTTAAAATGTTTTTCCCATGAATTGTTGATAGATGTGCATGGTACGGTTCTGAACTATAAATATAATTTTAGATAGGTACATTTTCTCAATAAATGTACCGAAGTAAAAAAAATCACTTCGGTACATTTATTGTGAAACTGTGTAATGATTTGACTACCCATCTGTAAACGCGTCCTTAAGGAGAGCTATTAAAACTATAAAATATTCATTAGCAATCCTTGCTGTAGGTATTCATATTTGGATTCTGATTGGTCGAATGAAAGTGCTTGAACTATCTTCATGGGATGGCATCAAAACATTAATATCCTCCAATAATTACTTACGCACTGTTAGGACTTCGCTAGTGTTATGTCAAATCGCATGGCAAAAAGAGGTTTTGCATTTATTTAGTTTTAGTTAATTGTGAAAAAGAAACGGCTGTGAACGAATGTTTTATGAAACTTTTAGGTACCTACCTATTTTACTAGAACAGAATTCTAAAAATAATATTTTATGTTATTTTTGTTACCAACTCCGTAACCTATTTCTATGAGTGGCCTTAGCCAGCCCGTTAATTAAATGTTGTATTAGAGGCATTGCCAAATGCCGTTTAGGCCGCTGGTAAAATCGCGCCATTCATCCAAAAGGCTAGGCTGCTAATGAAACCTACAACGCAAAAAAGCAACATACATCATTTTTAAGTAAATAAATAAACATTTTGATGTCTTTTATCTTGATTGTTTTAAACGAAACGTTTTCTTTACCAAAACAGCCAGTGTTACTCAATTAGTTCTTTTAATATAACGAACATTTTTATAAACCATGATTAATTACGGTTTCTGTCAGTCATGGTTAGAAATTTTCCTTATAATTAAGCGAATTGCCTTTTTCATGGTAGTTTTTTGGTTGAATTTTTAAGAATAAGTTTCTTTGTTTTTCGCGACAAGTCCAATTGGATACAATGACATTTATGAGTGTTCTGCATTATGATTATTATTAGTATTACTTTTTACAAGCTTTTAACAATGTATGGGTCAAATCATGCTACTGAATTTTAGAACTTAATATTAAGTAAGTTCTTTTTTGCATGTTGAAAATTAGAAAGCAGAATAAATTATGTGAAACTATTTTTACTTCTAATCATTTGTACCATATTTTATGAAAAATTCTATTATATTCTAACTGTTATCCTCAATCGATTGAGCTGAAAGGTCATCAATTTTTTTAACCGACTTCTAAAAAAGGAGGAGGTTCTCAAAACTTTTTTTAATGTTTGTTCGGGCATAACTCCGTCGCTTGCCAACCGATTTGAAAAATTCTTTTTTTGTTGGAAAGGGTATACTTTCTATATGGTCCCATTGAAATTTTATCAAAATCGGTTCAGTAGTTTGGTTATTAAATCCAAATAGCTGGAAAAAATATGTGGAAAAATCATCCATGTATACGAAATTGCGTATTTTTGCTTTTCTGTGACTTTGCAGTGGTGTTGTTAGGTGCGAGGTACCACTAAAAAGTGAAAAATAAAAAACTTTTTCACAAAAAAAGGAAACCGACTTCCAAAAAACACTACAAAGTTCAAAATAACTTTAATTTCGGAAGTCGGTGTCAAATAACGAAGAAGCAACCAAAAACACCGACTTCCGAAATTAAAGTTATTTTGAACTTTGTAGTGTTTTTTGGAAGTCGGTTTCCTTTTTATGAACCAAATCAAACGTTTATGGTTAAATTGATAAGGCACGATTAGCGGACGATTAGATGACGTCATTCTTAATCCAATATAGCGGACTCTCAAAGATCACACCCTCATGATATGGATCGCAGCCAACTGGCTTATTCAGCCGTTTAATTGGGTGCCTAGGTTTCCATTGAACGGCGCCGTTCAATCAGTGGCCTAAATGACATCCGGCCAATGCGTCTAATACAACGACACGGTTGGCGCAGTGGTTGAGCGGTCGACTGCTGCGCTGCGTGTCAGTGGTTCGATTTCCGCACGGAACAAATATGAAATGGCCAACAGATAGTTGTTCCGGATCTGGCTATTTGTGTATGTGAATTTATAAGTTTGTGAACGCACCCACGGTACAGGAGAAAAACCTAGTGTAGGGCAACATTAAAAAAAAAAATAATGAACGGGCTTGGCAGATGCTCAGACCGTTCATAGAGTAGGTAACCGTGTGACGAAACTATATAGAATATTTAATTTCCACATCCTAACCTCGACGAAGGAGTTAAAAGGAAAACCTAACATGAATGGCATAACGGGAGCTAAGTTCGCTCGCTAACTCTGGCTCCCGTCATACCATTCGAATCGAACCTAACCGTGTCGGGGTGCCCTAAGTTCCCTGTGCCCTATGTTCCTCTACTTAGATATTGCAAGTCATTATCCTCTTAACTGTAACGTCGGCTCGTGGAGTCGATGCGCCATTGTTTTACTATTGTGTCTGCTATTATGGCGGCTGAAGATTTAAACGATATTGAGCTAAGTCATTTGGTTAGCTGTTCAAATAAGTATGTCGGGATGTCACATAGGATGCTGATTATAAGGCGCCGTTCAATGAAGAAGCGACGCAGCCAATTTAACTGTTGAGTAAGCTACTTGATACTTAATAAACAGGTTATTTGTAAAACACCAACAACCTTTCAGTGGGTGAAAGTACTCATGATTATAAACAATTTTTACTATGGGACCAACTCTGAAATATCAAAAAATAAATCGGCTGTTTCATACAAAATGCAATGTTCACACAATGAAAATGGATGAAACTGTATTTTTTTTTTCGATTTTTCATGGTTGGTCTCATAACAAAAGTTGTGTATAATCATGATTACTTTCACCCACTGAAAGGTTGATGGTGTTTTACAAATAACCCTGTATAATATTAGCTTTGACAAATAAGAACTTAAAATAGGAACACGCACACGAGACAGTTGTTACAAAACATATAATCCGGTCTTTCTGACGGCATCACCTCAAAACCACAATGCTTATACAACCCTCACGGGAGTGAGCGAGGCCTATTTTTAGTTGACCCGTCCCGACTCTTCTGGTTTCATCCCGTTTTTGCCTCATTAACGGTTTTTATGTCTATTAATAATGATAAATAAATAAACAATATAGTACTCTGTTAATAATAACAATAAATAAATCACATCCTATTCAAATAATGTACTTAATTGCATACAAGTTGGACAGGAAATAATAAACTTTTATAAATTATTTAAAGCGCTCTTCCTCTCTCCTAATTATTTTAATATTTTAACGTTTTGCTGTGCCCGACAGGGTTCATAATTGTTTCTATGTATTTATTTTACCACCTGTATTTTGACATTATGGATTGCAATAAACGAATTGAGATTGAGATTGAGATTTTTGTTGCCTTAGTAAGTTCTTATGTAGGGTATATAATATATACCTGAAGGCACGATGACCTTGTGGTAAGAAAACTGTATCTTATAGGTTTAATTTATTTCTAGTAATAGTATAAAATATTGTAAAGCATGCATGATTGGAATTGATCAACAAATTGGCGTAGGCAGTGCTATTTTGGATTAATAATGTAATTAAGATACGACAGCTCTTTGACGACACGGGAAAGTTTAGATTTAGGCAAAAACATAAAAACATGAGCGATTAGGCTCGAGGGAAAAATGTACGTACTCATATTCGATGTCGGAGCAGGTAGGGTACTGCTTAGTGTCGTAGACTAACCTTAGCGTGACCGAGCGATAGCGGGTCGGCCGTCTCACACTCAGAGTCCATCCAATAAAAGAAGTCCCGCGGAAATAAATGGAACTAACAAGATTTGTTAGAGGATAGCGTACAGTCGCATAGAAACTAGCGCCGCAGTTACGGAACTTCTTTCGAGAGACGGACTCTATTTTGTTTCCCTCTGTAACGTAACAGTCGACATCAAGTGCAATGGGACACTGGTTTTGTGTTTAATCAATAAAACGAGACTTTGAAAATCAAAACTGTATTTAGTTTAGTCAATACGTTATAAATGGTCAAGCCATCACGTTTCTTTAAAAAAGGCTAGTTTATAGTTCAAGCTAAATCGTCAAAGACATAAGTCTCTATCTCCTGTTTCACATTTGCAGGACCTATGTTTCCTACTGCCATCACTGCTTCTAGTATCTTAGATCTAAACGTAAGTTTCTGATGATCATCAAAATTATTAATTAAAGGCGCTAACGAATTGAAAAAGGATTGATCGTCAGTTTGAAGGGCTAAAGTGTTTGAACTTGTAGTAGTTTTCAAACGCAGGACTTTCAAGAGCCTGGTTTCGAATTCTGTCATTTTACTTTTGAATTTTCTTGGTTGAGCATTTCGAAATCTCTTTCTTGTTGGATTGCGTTTATCTCCTGCAGCAATAGGAGCTGTTTTAAACCTGGTCTGTGATGATGTTCCAGGTAGACTTTGAGTTTCTTCTGTGTCGTTGATAATTTTGTCACTATCGCCTTCAACCGCTGCAACATCTTCGTTAATTTTAATCTTAAAGTCATCGTGTATTTCAATATCAAAATCGGTAATTCCATCGCTTGTTTCATCGCCTTCATCGTCTGAAACTCCAAACATTGATCGATTTACAGAGCTTTCACCATTAAAGCTGTTAGAGGTTTCATCATTATCTTTGGATCTTCCTTCATCGATGTCTTTTGCCTGTTCTAAGAATCTAAGTTGCTCTTGATATTTGTACGTGTGTTGTTTTGATCTGTAAGTCGGTTTCTTTACGTCTGATACCCTGCTCTTCATGTAGGCGTCGCGGGCATGTTTCCATCGTGATTGCACGGCTCTCACTGGAAACAAGTAACAATCTATTGAGTAACTTATGAATTTTAAGATTTTTATTAGTACTCTTTAACATACTTAAATGTAATGAATAAATTATTGCGCACTGTTTTTGCATTACTAAGAAAGTGAACGTAAAGGCCTTGCATACACTTTTTACTTGCCTTAAATTATAGATGCCAGGCGTTTGGCTCAGATATATCTTTACTTTAAGTGTTTCACACGATTTCGATTATAGAATACTAGCGACCCGCCCCGGCTTCGCACGGGTGCAAATGTGCAATGCTGATACTAAATATACCGGTCTACCTTCTACAGAATGTCCTAATAAACCACGTTTAAAGCTTTTTTATCATTAGACAATACAACGCGCCGCGCCGGCCGGGCCTGTACCGCCGCACCGCTATGTCCGTGTGAGTCTATCTGGCGGGCCCCAACGAGATTTATCAATAGGTCATAGCTTATCATAAAGATTTTTTTTTGTACCTAAAGAAAATAAATAAGATATATTTTGTACCTCAACAGTTTTTGATTAAATGACGTTTCTATGAAGTGTATAGCTAGCGGGCCCCTTATGATTATTTTTCTTGTTATTATACTTATAGATCGCCCAATAGTGCTTGGAGTTAGACACTATTATGTACCTTACAAATCAAAAATTTCGAATTTCTGCGGGCTATATACTTCAGAAGATAATCGTTATTCAAACAAACGTCTAGACAGCAGGCCCCTTTTTAAATACTATTCTTTTGTATCATACAATAGCATTAGTAGCTTGATACTATAATATTATGAGTACCTTATAGATCCAAAATTTCGACTTTCTGTGAGCTATACTTCAGAAGATATTCGTAACTTAAACAAACGTCCAGCCAGTGGGCCCCTTTTTAAATACTACTCTTTTATATCATACAATAGCATTAGGAGCTTGATGCTATTATGTACCTTACAAATCCAAAATTTCGACTTTCTGTGACCTATACTTCAGAAGATATTGTAACGAGTTTTTTTTACCTCGTCACATGCTTTATGGTTTTAGTCGATTTCCGAACTACAATAATCTAGTTTTGATGTAAGCTGTCAGCTGTCACTTTTGACATAGCTACTCTACGCTTTTTATTTAGAAATGGCCGGTCGATAATTTTGAATCGCTCGCCAATATTTTCTCTAATCCGTATTTATCTCGGATATTTTGGCCTAAATGAAAAGGCAATGATTTTCAAACGGACCTAGAACGATTATGTGAGAAGGATTGACCTTAATTTTCGGTAAGTTTGAGTTCTTCAGGACATTGTAATGTCTGCGTCTCGTGATAGAATCTTATTAGACGAAATTGTTAATTTTCAGATTTTGATGGTTTTCGCTCGCATGCATAATAGGATTGGCTGCGTATGCGCATCAAAGTTATTTTAATAGAAGAAAACGGTAAGTTTTAGCCCAAATGCACGCTTACACGTGTTCGCATTTTAATGACTTTTCTTAACGTTTTAATATTTTGTTACAGCCCCCTGTTGGCGTTTTTTTTTTTTCTTTCTCCAGTTTTTCTTTCTTCAAATTAGTTTTATTTTATTTCATTTTTGGATTTTAAATATCCGAAATTATTACTTATTTTTTTGGAACACTACGGCAATCCGGCAATCATCTCTTCTACGGTTTCGTATTTATTATTTTTAAAGCCAGCAATCTGGTAGGATTTTTTATTTCTATTAAATCTTAACTCATTTAGTGCAAGATGCAATAATATCACATTCCTAATTTATGTATTAATTTAAAACCATATTATAATTTAGTTTATTGGTTTAAAGATTATGAAAGCTACGGGCCATTAAATAGAGAAAAGATAAAATAGTTGTTTTGATTTTCTTTGTTTAGCCTCCCACCGGCAGATTAAAAGTCTGACTCTTCTCATTACTTCTTTCCGGCAACCTTTTATTACTTTTGTACTGTGTGAATCTCCCTGGCGCCCGAGTTTAGTATCTTTTAATTTAATTTTTATTTTGGGAGCACACATAATTAACCTTATTGCTTTAAAACGCACTAACTGGTGACATTTGTCGCTCTGCGAACAGGGACACTTGAAGTAGCTTTTTTTGCTTTATTGTGATATTATTGCATCTAATTATTTCCTGGTATTGTTTACAGAATACATTGTTTCATTTCTGAATTTTACTATTGTTAATAATTGTTGTAAACAACTTAAATTATTTTGATATTTTTTTGTAGACAATATTTTCTTACTAACAATATTGTTCTATTGTGTTTTGTTAACTTTTATTGTTACAGCACTTATCTCTTTACTCTTACAAAACAACATACTTGTATGGTAAGACAGTTTTCTTTTGTTTAAGTTCTCAACGGTGTAAAACTTAGTGCGGTGTAACTTTGTTTCATATTTAAATTAAGTGAACTTTAGTTTTACTTTTTAATCTACTTTAACTAAGAGATTTAAACTTGTTTTGTCAGTTATTATTGCATCTTTTCACTGCCAAACACTTAGATATTTTCATAAAAACAATTTTAAAAATTCAAATATTTTGCAATTTAAAGTTTTTTAGTTTTGCTTTTTTGCTCATTGATCTTCATTTTGCTTATTCATCATGGATAGGGAAGTTCAGTTTCCTCCGCCTCTAGCTGATAAAAATAACTTAGAATCTGATGGTGCATGTACAGTCCCTAATGCTATATGCTCATGTTGCTGACATGATTGATTTGACAGAAGTACAACATTCTTTTCATTTATTCCTTCGTTCGTCATAATGATGGGGGTTACACACTTTTCTTCAGCCTTTTTGCTTTGCTTCAATTTAATTGCCGTTTAAAATGATTTTATTGGCATCAACCAACTTAACATAAAAGTAAATGCATTTGCACGATTTACTGTAGCTTTTTGACAGTTTGCACGAAATTTTGTGGAAAATTTTAGTTTGCACGAAACCACGTGTTGTGCAAAAAGTCAACGATATTTTTTAGGTTATCTTCTTAAAATGCTTGTTGTTACGATATAGAACCTTTATAACTGTTTGATAGGGTTTTGGTTAGTATAATTAAACGTAACGTGTGTCCTATTTGCACACCTTTTGATCATATAGATTCTGTGGAATAATTTCTTGTTGTTGTTTGTTTCATATTTCAAATAGTTGGAGTCACATCTAAAATTTGTGATGTTTGTAACGTAAGTAAAACTCTAGTGAGTCAAAAAACTGTTTAGGTCTCATCGAGCCCCTGTTATTAATATATAACTGCGAGTGTCTCGCTATTGAAAAATCTTATTAAATGTCACAAACCTGATGATGTTACTAACTTGTAACAAAGACTTTTCAAATTGGTTAGATTATTTTAAATCATTCTTCAAAATTTATAAATTCGCTACTGTTTTATTTGTTAAGTAAACATAACACTAGACCGTACCTATTTACGATTTTCCCTAGGTAACCATACTTTTTCCGGTTTTTTGGATAGTTGATCTAATAATTGTTTTGGATTAAATTAGTCATGAATAATTTTCATCATTAATTTTTTTATTAAATTAAATTATGTTTCTAGTGCTACCATTATATTTGTAGTACCTAACTGTAATCGAGTTTTGAAAACAATAATTCAATTTGCTCATTCATTTTTTAAATTTGTCGTGGCAACACTTTCTTTCTTTTCTTTTTATATTACAATCATAGTTGAACTTACATAATTCTTTTGAAAGATTAAATTTGATCCCTCTTCAATAATAGTAACGGCATACAGGTAGAATCAAACCTTATGGCGGAAAACATTGCTGTACAGCATAATGCGAAATTTACAGTCGCCATTAAGTTTGAATCGTCCCATACCTAAAACTTATTCTGGACATAAATATATTCTCACGGTTGTTGATGTTTTCATTAAATACTGCTGGATTTTTCCTATGATAAATGCTACTACTAGAGTAATAAATAAACTTTTTGAAAAAGAAATATTTCTTAAATTTGGTTGTCCCAAGATAATTGTTTGTGATAATGGTACACAATTTACTTCTAAACATTTCATAGAATTTTTGAACGGTTTCAATATTAATAAAATATTTTATAATACTTTATACACACCTCAAAATAATCCTGTTGAGAGATATGACAAAACTGTTGAAACTTGCATTGCTTGTTTTGTTAAGGATGATCATAGAACTTGGTCTAAATATTTACCTCACGTTCAATTAGCTTTGAATAATAGTGTTAATCTTGCTACAGATTTCACACCTAACTTTTTAATGTATGGTAGGGAACTTATTTTTGATGGTTCTTTACATCGTTTAAGTAACTCAGTTGATAACTTGTGTGAACTGGAAGTTTCCAATAGAACTCACTATGCTGATTCTCTTAATTCACTTAGTGATATTTTTGTTAAAGTTCAAACTCATTTATTAAAAGCTTATCAGCGTAATGCTCGCTATTATAATAAAAGTCGTAGAGTCATTTCTTTTGATGTGGGTGATGTTGTGTGGAGGAGGAGTTTCGTTCAATCTCATGCACCTACTTATTTTTCAGCAAAACTCGCTCCTAAGTTTATTAAATGTAAAATTATTGAAAAGATTTCTGATAACGTTTATATTCTGAAAGACCTTAATAAAGGTTCTGCTGGTCGTTATCATGTTAAAGATATAATTAAATTTTAATTTGGTTTCCAAGTGTTAGTCTTGATTTTGATATTTTTGTTTGAGGGGCCGTATGATAGTGTGATGTATGATGGGATGTATGATAAGTTTACAGGCCTTTGAATGTGATAGTATGTTAGGTAGCTTCATATAAATTTATTGAATTCAATTTCTTAACATTCTAAAATATTACTTAGGACATTTTAGTAACCTTTTCCACCACACAAATACGTTTTACATATCAAAAGATCTTATATTTTATTTTTTTATACAATCTTGTATACAATATTATACATTCTTGTATACAAAATCTGTATAGGTACCTACTTATATACACTTAAGGTATTGTTTTCTGTTTTGTTGTGTAGGTATTGTTTTATTTGATTTGCTTCTAACTTTATTGTGTTAGAATGCAAAATCTTAATTTCTTTTTAAGTTACGCGAATCATACAGCTTCCCTTAGTAGAAATAGTATCGATTTTCGTGTTTCTGTTTTTTTTGCAGAATTGCTAGCTCTTGTTTTCAAGTTCGTTTTCTGTGCATTTGTACTCTAGGTATTTCAATACTTGTGGCCTTATTCTCACTTGTAGAGATTTTCCTAATTTTTTTACGGATCTCGGTATATTTTTCCCTTGATTTCGTTGTTTTTTTGCTACTGTGCCCGGAAGGTTGGTGGAGTTGTGCCGATCGCAGTATGCAATATTTTTTTTGCTATTGTGTTCGGAAAGTTGGTGGAGTTGTGCCGATCACAGTATGCAATCTTTTTTTGCTATTGTGCCTGGAAAGTTGGTGGAGTTGTGCCGATCACAATATGCAAAGTTTTGCTATTGTACCCCGATATTTGGTGGATTTGCCACAGTATGCAATCTTTTTTTCGATACTGTGCCCCGATATTGGTGGACTTATTACAATATGCGTTTATTTTCGAAGGTGTTTGTGCTCGGGAAATTGGTGGTGTTATGCCGATCACAACATTCTTCTTTGTATTTTTACATCCTTAGTGATGTGAAGATTTAAAACTGTTACATACGGTTATAATTTGTTCTTGCTAGTCAGTGGCGATGGTGCCTAACTGTACTCATATAGACATTTTTTGGTTTATTCTTGTTAGACAGCGGCAATTGCGCCTAACTGTATTCAATTTAGTTTTTTTGTGTTGCTTTATACTTGTTAGTCGGTGGCGATGGTGCCTAACCGAACTCAAATTGGTATTTTTGTGGAGTTATATTTGTTAGTCGGTGGCGATGGTGCCTAACCGTACTGAAATTAGATTTTTGTTTGTAGCCTTATACACGTTGGTAACAACGATTGCGCTTTACTGTACTTACAGTATTTCTTGGATTTAACTTGTTAGTCAGTGGCGTAGGTGCCTAACTGCACTCATGTTGGTTCTTGTTGTATTGTAGGTCGGTTGTGCTTTTGGCTTGACTGTACTAATTGTTTTTTTTTATGTGCATGTCGTTATACTCTAGCGACATTCATTGATAAATTTTATTCTGGTTTGTTGATTATAGACTTGGCGGATATTTTCCTTGCAGTCTTATTATCCTGATCTTTTTTTAAACCTTTTTGGTTTACAGTTTTTGGAATTTATATTTCCTTGTTCTTTTTTAAGTTTTTGCTTTTCTCTGTTGTTTTGGTAGCATAAAAGAAATTGCTTTCTTTTATTTTTTCGGGGAGGGATGTAATGTAACGAGTTTTTTTTACCTCGTCACATGCTTTATGGTTTTAGTCGATTTCCGAACTACAATAATCTAGTTTTGATGTAAGCTGTCAGCTGTCACTTTTGACATAGCTACTCTACGCTTTTTATTTAGAAATGGCTGGTCGATAATTTTGAATCGCTCGCCAATATTTTCTCTAATCCGTATTTATCTCGGATATTTTGGCCTAAATGAAAAGGCAATGATTTTCAAACGGACCTAGAACGATTATGTGAGAAGGATTGACCTTAATTTTCGGTAAGTTTGAGTTCTTCAGGACATTGTAATGTCTGCGTCTCGTGATAGAATCTTATTAGACGAAATTGTTAATTTTCAGATTTTGATGGTTTTCGCTCGCATGCATAATAGGATTGGCTGCGTATGCGCATCAAAGTTATTTTAATAGAAGAAAACGGTAAGTTTTAGCCCAAATGCACGCTTACACGTGTTCGCATTTTAATGACTTTTCTTAACGTTTTAATATTTTGTTACAGCCCCCTGTTGGCGTTTTTTTTTTTTCTTTCTCCAGTTTTTCTTTCTTCAAATTAGTTTTATTTTATTTCATTTTTGGATTTTAAATATCCGAAATTATTACTTATTTTTTTGGAACACTACGGCAATCCGGCAATCATCTCTTCTACGGTTTCGTATTTATTATTTTTAAAGCCAGCAATCTGGTAGGATTTTTTATTTCTATTAAATCTTAACTCATTTAGTGCAAGATGCAATAATATCACATTCCTAATTTATGTATTAATTTAAAACCATATTATAATTTAGTTTATTGGTTTAAAGATTATGAAAGCTACGGGCCATTAAATAGAGAAAAGATAAAATAGTTGTTTTGATTTTCTTTGTTTAGCCTCCCACCGGCAGATTAAAAGTCTGACTCTTCTGATTACTTCTTTCCGGCAACCTTTTATTACTTTTGTACTGTGTGAATCTCCCTGGCGCCCGAGTTTAGTATCTTTTAATTTAATTTTTATTTTGGGAGCACACATAATTAACCTTATTGCTTTAAAACGCACTAACTGGTGACAATATTCATTATTCAAACAAACGTTCAGCCAGCGGGCCCATTGTATGATATAAAAGAGTAGTAGTTTGTCTAAATAACGAATAACTCCTAAACTATAGCTCTGTAAAGTCGAAATTTTGGATTTGTAAGTACATAACAGTTCCTAACTCCAAGCACTATTGGGCGATCTATAAGTATAATAACAAAAATAAATAATCATAAGGGGCCCGCTTGCTAGACACTTCATAGAAACGTAATATAATCAAAAACTGTTGAGGTACAAAATATATCTTATTTATTTTCTTTAGGTACAAAAAAATGTCTTTATGAAAAACTATGACCTATTGATAAATCTCGTTGGGTCCCTGTAGAATCTACAGGGACCCAATCATAAATGCAGGGACATAGCGTGTGAGTCTATCTACAGTGTAGATAGACTCACACGCTATGTCCCTGCATTTTAAATCTGTAATATCTTCGTAAACATTCATTTAAATTATATGTTGTAAAAGGCTATATTGATCTATATTAAATAGACAATGTATTTAAGGTACTTAATTGGATAAGGATTAATGCTGTATTGCTTAAAATCACTTCGTAAATAAGCCATTTTTTCCCGTAAAATGTAAAGGATAAAAAATGGTTATTGTGGGTTATCCTTAAGAGATAGACATATACCCTCGGAAACTTTTTTGTTGACCTTTTTAAGGTGTACAATACTGTAGAACATTATTTTGATTTATCTCGTGGGGTTCAGCCAGCGTTTGCAATGTAAGCGCAAAAAAATGTGTTTATTTACGACATCACATTAGAAACCTCTAAATTTATCAGTGTTTCTCTGAAATATTATGCATGTATTATACATATAAACCTTCCTCTTGAATCACTCTATCTATTAAAAAAAACCGCTTCAAAATCCGTTGCGTAGTTTTAAAGATTTAAGCTTACATAGGGACGGACAGACAGCGACAGCGACTTTGTTTTATACTATGTAGTGTGATTGAATGTAGAATATTGTTGTGATGACACGTGTCATTACACTCGCTTGTATTCTATGAATATAAAAATTATGTGCATTAAAATAAGGTTAAAAACATTAACATTCGTGTGAAACGCTTACGTTACTTATAAAACACTATTTGGAAAAGGATATTTTTATAGACTTTCGTGTCTAAAACTCGAAACAACAAATAAATGAGGCATGCAGTAGTACTACTCTGCCGTCATAAGAAAAATATACTTATCAACACAAAATAAGGTAACCGATTTCCGACCTTTACTTGTTATCTTAATGTCGGAAATTGGTTACTTCATTTTACGTAGATACGTCCTTTTTTCTTATATCGGCAGTACTGGCGGTAGTGGTCTTATCGTCAAAAACCTAATGCCACACATTACACGATAGCCAATTCTACTAATTAAATCTAATATGGCAAATGTGTTTGCGTCTTCCGTATCTTGCAGTTTTTCTTACTAAATAATTATCAACATTGATTGACGTTAAAATAAAACCCAAAAATAAACTATGACTTATGAATCTAGGGTTCTAGACGGCGGCCGGGCGATATAAATCAAGTCGCTCAAGGTTTTGATATTATCAACAATATCAAAACCTTGAGCAACTTGAGCCAATAATTATCAAACTAAAAATAAAAGGCCCGTTTTGACAGCAGGATACAACAAAGAGATTTATTTCATGTCTCTTTCATACTTACTTGTAAAGGAATGTTGTATCCTGCTGACAAAACGGGCCTTTTATTTTTTGACTACAATAACAATTAAATAAAGTCGAAAATAAATTAACTACGTACTAGTCTTCCCACCAATCCAATCGTGCGTGTGGCCATAGCCAATGCACCAATAAAATTGATCGATCGATCGGCTATTGCGCAAAACAAATCAGGGTTTCTGGGTTTTTGTAAAATTATTTTGTCTCAAACTCACAATAATGATGTTATCGTGTATGATTACGATTTAAATAACGTTATGGAAGGTATTCCAATCATTTACTTTGTACCAATTTTGCCAGAACATTACCGAATGATCTTAGCGGTCTCGCGGGTTCCGTACCACCTTGCCCTTTGTGGAATTTCATGATTATAGGTTAAATGCCGGAACAATCACGTTTCTTTTAAGGGCCCCCATTTTGAATTTTAAATATTATTTCTTACTACAGAAACTTAGAAATACACACTGTGACGTTGACAGACAGACGGATACCGGAGGCTTGATAAGTAATAGGGTTCCGATTGCTTACCCGCGGGTACGGAACCCAAAAAATATTAGGAAAGTATTTTTTCATGCAGTGATAAAAAAAGTCGCCCGGACACACCGGTGCGTCACCCGATTTACGCGTTTTAACTCTATAATTACTATAGCAAGCCTATAATAAGCCTATAATAAAGGATGTCGAAGTTTGACACGAACCCAGCAACAAAAAAACGTCAACAAACAATAAGGTTAGAATGCACATCCGACACTATTTTAAAGTTCATTTATTCATTCATCAAATCGTCGCATATTTTACCGCCTTTCACTTTCTGTTCGTATACCTCGCGCCACAAACAGGTAGTGGATACAATACGCAGAGCATATTGATCTCTCGCTCACACCAGCCGCTCCTCCCGCGTGCGAGCGAGATATCAATATGCATGCTGCTCAGGCTCTCAGCTGGCCGATGTTTGTATCTACTAATCATTTTTACGCGTTGTGAACGTACATACTACAAGTTTTTATGAGCACTAGTAACACAAAACTCACCGATTTTATTCTTTCCATGTTCATTACACGTTGAAAATTTAGGTAAAACCGTTTCAGAAATTTCTTCCCATGCCTTGTATTTCGCCAATTTATTTTTGTACTGCACATTACGAGGATTCCACAGACATTCGCGCATTTTTACTTCGTGTATTACTCTTTCGGTATTCATGACTCGGAAAACTGTCATGGCGGATTGGCGCGATGCGCGAACCGCGTCGCAGTCCGGCGTCGTCGCACCAGAGTGGTCGAGCGATAAGCGCGGTGTATCCGTGCGTAGTGCTGCGCGGGGCGCGGATGACTGACGCGGTCTATGCGTCATTCGGTCGAATCCGTTATTGTAAGCGCGCGGATTCCGCTGTTGCCAGGTCGCCGCTGTCGAATTGAATGCGGTGAGGCAACAGCGCGATTGCTATACCATCCGCGGCGGATGGCCTACACCAGCCTACCGCGTGCGTAAAGATATTTTAACCAATAATAACTATAATAAAATACACAGAACAAGACGATACTGACGAGTTCGGTTCAACGTAATCGCGATCAGATCTAGGTGGTGATAATGGGCTAAAGGCACGTAGACGCGGTGCGACAAGATAACAGCATGCTCTCATAGAAATCTATCTAGATTTCTAGATAGAAATCTAGTTATCATTCAAATAATAAACAAATTGTATTATCTTAGGAAAATTTTACAAATAAATATAAAACATTGACTATCTACCATCAAAATTTATGTGGAGTAAATAGTAAGAAAGATGACCTTGAAATATATTTATGCGAATTGAACAAAGAAATAGACTTTATTTGTATTAGTGAACATTTTTTTAATCAATCATTAGCAGCCCAGTTTAGTTTAATTAATTATAATTTAAGTTCCTACAACACTAGATTAAATAAAAAACGTGGAGGTACTTTGATCTTGACATTAAATGATAAGAAGGTTGAAGACCTACAGATCTGTAAACAACTTTACAAAATTAACTGTTTTGAGGTTTGCGGTGTCAAGGATTTCGAGACAAATACCTATATTATTTGTTGCTACAGAATAACTGAGAATAGTAATATAAGTAGATAGTTTTATTTATGCACTAATACACTACACTAATATTTGAAAGAGGAAAGATTTCAATTTTGTATGTAACGAATAAACTTAAAAACTACTAGACCGATTTCAAAAATTCTTTTGCCATTAGAAAGCTACATTATCACTAAGTAACATATGCTATATAGTGTTTTGAAAAAAGTTAGGAGTCTGTATGAAAACTTCGATAATGTAAACCAAGTGTGAAAAAATACAAAAAAAATCCTTATATCGCGTACGCTGCGGAAACTATTGACAACTAGCTTTTGCCCGCAGCTTCGCTCCCGTGAACTGACCACTCTACCCTATCCTACCCTACTCTACCCAACTCTCCCCTACTATACCCTAATTTTTTTTCTTCATAAGAACCTTCTCCTGACAATAACAAACACAACAAAAAAAGAATTGGCGAAATCGGTTCAGTTATTCTCGAGTTTTGCGCTTACCAACACATTTTGCGATTCATTTTTATATATAAGATAGAGCAAAGTGATGTACTAAAGTTTTATAGAAATCTTCAATATCTACAAAAAAGTCACCACTACCATATGTCTAACTATTATGGTTAAGTCGCCATGAGCGCTTTTTGTTCAGATTATTCAAGCAAATCCCTGGTGAATTGGAAAAATGGTGATTTATTGTATCATGATATTAATTCTTATCCATTTAAATAATTTCATAATTAAGGTTGGTTATGTCCGTGTAAATACCACTTTAAATGATTCAATTCGGACCTTTCGTTTAAAAGTTACGAGGGTTATAAACATGCTCTAAGTAAGAAAAATGTCGCCACTTGAGCGAACTGGGGAGAATCTTATCATAATTATTATGCTTGATCCGATGCAGTTGAAACAAGGCATTTGAATGATTTCGATAAAAGATAAGAATAACAATTTGTATTTTTCGAAAATAAACTACATAGTAAGAGATGAAGGAGGGATGATAAAGTTTTTAGCGAAGGAAAATATTGCTTGCTTTGTTTTACGTCGGAATGTTAAGAACAAACTAAAAGTGGGATAATTGAATTGAAAAGATTTAACAATTTTTGCTATGTCCCCTGACGGGGTGAACGGGGTGAACCTGGAAACTTGGGCTCGAGACAAGTGAGATTTTGTCAGCGGTAGCGTGGCGAAGGCGATTTTCAATACGTCAAAAATGTATAGCCGCTCAAGCACCGGCAACACACCGATGTGGGCCGAATGAATCGCGAATTTAACGTTTAATAATGTATGATAATGATTTATTTTTTATTTGGGAATTTACATGTCAGGGCTGGAGCGGATAGGATTGACAGATGCTATCGCATTCGCTAATTGAATGGTACATTGTCTAGGGCCTCTTGAGACCACAGAATAAGCAGATATGGCTATGTCATCATCATCATCATCATATCAGCCGAAAGACGTCCACTGCTGGACATAGGCCTCCCTCAAGTGTCGCCACAACAACCGGTCCTGTACGTCTCGCATCCATCGGTTACCCGCGACCCTCACCAGGTCATCGGTCCACCTTGTGGGAGGCCTTCCAACGCTGCGTCTTCCGGTACGCGGTCGCCACTCCAAAACTTTTCGGCCCCATCGACCATCTGTTCTGCGAGCAATGTGCCCTGCCCACTGTGCCCTGCCCACTGCCACTTCAATTTGGCGATCCTTCGGGCTATGTCGGTAACCTTGGTTCTCTTGCGGATATCATCATTCCTGATTCATGGCTATGTAATCAATGGAAATCGTTGTGCTTAATTTTCCAAAACTAACCTTTAAAAGAGGGTAGAGTGGGCGTTGAAGTTTGTGGAGTATTTACCTACTAAATCCGCGCGGACGAAGTCGCGAGCGAAGTGCTGGTTTGGTAATAAAACATCCGCCTATAGGAGATCCTTGAGTTACAAATAATCATAATTCACCTGAGAAAAAACAAAATTATAACAAGGTAAGTAGGTAATAACATTGTCGTACACAAAATCTGCAAATTGAAATTTATTGCAAAAAAAAAAACAAAATTAAATACCTACCTATGTAGACGTGAATCGCAAAAATTCCATCAGTGGTGGAATTTATTGCCTTAAAGAGAGAGGAACCTTGAAATATAAATTCCCATTTTTTGTCAAATAAGTGCTTTTGCAATGCTGGGAAAGTGGGAATCACACTTGTTTATTGAAAATTGTGTGATTTTCTCCGATTTCACCAATGGTTTTGAATATGAAATAAAATGTGGTTTCTTTAGTGCAGTCAAGCTACAACAATCTGTTAAATTTCCTTAATAGATTTTCCACTTTATTGCTACAAAATTAGGTTCAATGTTGATTGAGAAAATTTGATAGTTACAGGTAGCTTGATGTGCACAGCTTGCCTGCAAATATTAAGCTATTTCTTCGCTCCGTGAACCGCACCGGAATCGTGCATTTGTCTTTTTGAAATAAAATTGCCGGCACTACGCGATGAAGTAGCTATCAGTGAACGAATTTTCGGAATCAGACCAGTACTTCATCATTGTTTTAATCAGGGGCTAGTGATACTACGAAAATGTAATTTAGTATGGTTATACAGAGTATTTCCGCGGGATCACCAAACTGAAGTGGCAGTGGGCAGGGCACATTGCTCGCAGAACAGATGGTCGATGGGGCCGAAAAGTTCTGGAGTGGCGACCGCGTACCGGAAGACGCAGCGTTGGACTTGGAAGGCCTCCTACAAGATGGACCGATGACCTGGTGAGGGTCGCTGGTAGCCGATGGATGCGAGACGCACAGGACCGGTTGTTGTGGTGACACTTGGGGGAGGCCTATGACCAGCAGTGGACGTCTTTAGGCTGATATGACGATGATGATACAGAGTATTTCAGAAGTATGTGGTCTTATTTAAGAGTCGTGTTCTGTATCTGACATGAAGCAAAGAATCGAAAGCATTTTTGATTACTTTATTAAAAAATAGCAAAAAGTTCCAGATTAATCACTTTTTAGGCAGTCTGATGTAGTTGGTGGGTTCAAATAATTATGTGATTCAACTAAAATAAATGCCACCTAATAATGCACTAAATACCCTTTATTTTGTGGATGTTTTAGTGCCTTAGTAGAGGATGATTTTTTTAGTCACCTGCTGTCTTTAGTGGGCTGATTATATAAGGTCCCATTAAAATAGGCGGACAAACTTTTAGGAATCATTCAGACCACCAAAATAAGGACAATGGTAAAAAAAAAATATAAGATATCGCATTAGATACCTACAATTAAAATAATCAGCGAACAAAAATACACTTATAAATGTTGATTACCCAATGCATAAACACATCCCTTGATACTACAAATGTTTAGGCGCATGTGACTACGTCACCGCATACCTACCCCTATTGGATGGATATGTTTATTCTAGAGTGCCAGGTAGTTATTATTTTAGGTCAAAATAAAATCATTTTAATCAGTGTTTTCTTTTGCTTGGATATCTTTGGTTAATCCTACTGAGCGCTGTGGTAAAAGGACTATGTCCAGAATCGCCCTGTGCAACTGAAGTATCGGACATGCACGATAATTCATTGCCTGTTTTATCATATTTTTTGCAAATACTTTTGTAGCACGGACTAGCTGTTTGGTAAAATGAACATTATGAAGTATTTAACGCGAAAACATCCGCCATCTTTGACAAACGTCATGTCGATGTCGTATCGAAAAAGATTAGGGATGTCCAATCGATTGTAATAATCGATCGATTGAATTTTAAATGACTTGCGAATGAATGTTTCATTTTTTATAATCTGAATTTCAATTTTATTTATTTAGAATAAAGTGCAAATAGAAGCTACAATATACACATACAATTACTTTTCCATTTATTATTATTTCCTGAATACTTTCATTTAAAAAACCTAATAAGTATACTTTATGAATCAGGTCGTACTCGATTTTAAATAGGTAGTTACAATAATGCTCGAGTGAACAAACCGATATATTTCATTACGATCGTTATTCGGTGTTATACAATATCGTTTAGAAAAGTGTATGGTTTACTACTAACTAAACGATTATTTACGTCCCATCCCTATTTTAGACGCCAGGAAATGGTCAGCTGTCACTGTCAGTCACTCACCTGTGCTCTCACTGTTGATTCTATTTTAACACAAATACAAAACGTAATGTTAAATAGATATGAGAATCAAAAGTTGCATTTACACACACGGCTGTTATTTTTGTTTCTTAAAAATCACTCTGAGCTATGAAAAACTAAACGTAATATTCGTGGTTATGGTTCGATTATAACCTCAAAATCTGAAACTTTTTCTTAAATATATCTGTTCTGCAGCTAGTCCGCTACAAAAATAAGATCTTACAGGAGTTTACCAATGATCAACAACACAACACATAATTTTCCGATGCTCTTGGTTCCAGGGCGAACAATGTATGGGCGCTGAGCAATGTCCTTTGTCCACCTATTTTAATTGGACCCTATATTTGTCTCCAAAACGCTAAGAGGAAACGGAATGGGAATCGAAGCCACTATGTAAATCAGAAAATTTAATTGCAACAATTATCTTTTCATCTTTGAACACCGTTTATTGATTGAAAGGGAACAACTTAATAACTATTTTCGACCTTGATCTTTGAACTCTAAGGTTCATCTCGCCCACACAAAATACTGAACTGGTTTTAGGGAATAATAAAAAGTCGGAGATTATGTCCATCATTACTCAATTTAATTTCTGGTAGGTTATGGTAAAAGAATCACATAATTCTCGGGAGGATTCACCTTGACACTGTCCCAGTTTACCCTAGTTATATGTGGAAGGTACACGCAGAGCCTGCCAGGGTTGCGAATTTTGTTCGAAAGAGTCACCGTGACCCTGGAACGCAAAGGGCACTAGGAGGAGCACGGATGGGTTTTAGGCAGTAAGAGTCTGACACTCCCTTCCACTCCACCCAGAACGGAATAAAAAGGTGGAATGTACACATAACCCTATGTCATTGATAATACTGGCTAAAGGCGCCCGCAGACAGACAGGTGTTATGCAACAGTGCGACAACGATACGCCCGCATGCATCGGCATGAGAGAGCGCAACATGGCGTTGTGCTTAGTGAGCCTTTAGCCACAGCTTTAGCGCATTTAACTTTTTGATAGTACAAAGAGGCCACGGGAGGACTTTACTTAGTAAGAGCCTGAAACTAAGAGTGGAAGGAGTCATTTGATGATTTCCCATTGTTAAAAAAATGTCATTCTAATACATTTTAAACACTGAAAATTGTTATCGCTGGCAGAATGTCACTTTGTCTCGCGCCTCTTGTCGTTTTATGAAGTGCAAGTGGAATTGAACCTTACGGCGATAAAAACATAATTTATTATTAAACTGAATAATCTCGTTAGTGGTTATATTTTCGAGCCGTTTGGGTTTGAAACTCGGGTAGGGTCCGAGTGCTCATAAATTGTTTAAAAATCTATTCGGACGC
This sequence comes from Melanchra persicariae, assembly GCA_947386135.1. Lineage (NCBI taxonomy): Eukaryota > Metazoa > Arthropoda > Insecta > Lepidoptera > Noctuidae > Melanchra > Melanchra persicariae. The sequence goes on along the minus strand of OX376667.1, from coordinate 11,160,487 downwards.
TTAGTTGACAGTTCGTGCGTCCAAGGGCTAGCTTTTACGAGTAGGTACCTGGCTTGGACAAAGGATAAGCATTGCCATACAATGTGGCAATGCTGTCAGCTTCTTGGGCACATTAGGTACCAGTGGACTGGTACCTAATGTGCCCAACTAACTAAAACTAAAAAAACCTAAAATAGTAATTTTAGGTTTTTTTAGTTTTAGTTAGTTAAGAGTTGTATTTGTTTTAAGTGTTTATAAAGTTATGGTTAAATTAGAATTTTAAAAATAATTACAAGTTTTTAAGTTTATATTTTTACTTATCATTCTCTCATTAAAAAATCACCTTCCACTCCACCGTTATTCATTCCTTCATCAAAAACTCTTTCATCGTCACTAATTAAAGGTCCTTTTAACTTAGAAAAATTAACGCCATAAAGGGCTTTCTCAGCAAACAATAGCGCCGACATAATGAAACCGATCTCAGTGACTCAACGTCGTACCATAGTTAATCTAGATTTGGGCGACAAAGCAATTCGTCTTGATCTCCGACAATTGTGAAGCATTAAATACGATTTATATCTTACAATTGTTTTGATTTAGATAAAATTATGTAGTAATTGGGATGGGAGACATGTTTTGTTAGGTTTTGGTTGGTTGGTTAAGAGCGTTTACGCGGTACGGCTTTTCATGCAAACTTTCAAATCAGAATTCTTCAAAATGAATGAACCGATTTTAACGAAACTTGGTATGCAAACGCTAAATATCCAGGTCTAAATAGTTATCAGAAAACATTTTTGAAAAAGTTTTCAGAGGGAGAGAGAGAGCGATTTTAAGTTTTCTATAGAAAGTGAAAAATCACTATATCCTTCCCCCTGAACTCTTTTTCAAAAATGTTTTCTGATAACTATTTAGACCTGGATATTTAGCGTATGCATACAAAGTTTCGTTATAATTGGTTTATTCATATTGAAGAATAAGGACTTGAAAGTTTGTATGAAATGACATACGGCGTATACGCTCTTAATGAATGACTTCCTGTTTCTATTTAACTAAAGAAGTTCAGAATTAATGAAACAAAGACTCATGTTATAAAACCATAAAACATTGGAAAGTTCAAGAACAGCAGTGCGATTCTGCTATTATCTCAACGTGTAAACTTATGCAAAGTGAGCTGTCCAGCTGTGTGTAAAGTCCATACTAATAAGATTGAATCACTACAACCAAGTTTACACAATGAGATGTGTCAACATTTTTGACAGTCAACAGCTGATCCTCCATCTGCCTAGCATTTTCCCAAATATATTGGGGTCGGCTCCCAGTCCAACTGGATTTAGCTGAATACCAGTATTTTACGTGGAGCGGCTGCCTACCTCACAACTACCCTATAACTGAGTAACTCGGTACTTCGTTGTCGGATTTTCTGGCTTCTGACAATCCGTAACGACTGCCAAAGATCTTTAAATGACAGCCGGGACCAACTGCTTAATGTGCTTTTCAAGGCACGGAGGAGTATTGGTATCTTAAGATGGTCACCCATCTACAGACCAACCACGGCAAGCGTTGCTTAATCTTGAAGATCGGGCCGTGTGGCTGTTGGACTAACCAAAGGACTTGGTCGACGAAAACGTAGAAGACCTAGGTCCAGTTGGCTGCAGGTCAGTGGTAACAAAACCAGTGTTAAGCTAGCTTAGATATTCTATTGAAAGACCTTTATACTATAGGCAAGCTTTACGTGGTATCCACTGATGTGTGGTCCACTGTACCTTTGGTAAGAATGTGAAAAGGACTATCAAAAGTGTAAGAAATGGTGTCTGAGAACAGCACAGCAGATTGTTTGACAATCTTACATTGAAAGGAATTAGTTCTAAAAGAAGCAGTATTTGGAACTTAAAGCAGAGATTTAATTCATATAAGTGGTTCAGTTTCTAACAACACACAATCCTTACTGCGTGGATAGTTGTATAAAATGACTATCGTTAAAAGCATGGAGTTAAAACTCACATACAGTTGACATCTATGAATATTTCGATACAACTACAAACCTATACGGATTCAATTTGTCTTATTCATAAAACATCGAACCGATCGTTGGTTGACTATTTCTAAAAACGGCTTTGTTATAAAATTGCTCCATTAGTTTTTGTTGTACCAATATCTATCGTTCATCAGTTTAAAACAACAGGATATGAATGTTTCATGTCAAAAGGATAAGCCTTCGACATGTTAAAAAAATGGTTAACAAACTCTTTTGTTATTAGATCTATGTTTCTAGATAGTTTTTTTCAAAACATTACTGTTTTTGTTAATAAAAGCTTCTGTGAATTGAGTTTTGATTTTCAGGTCGAAGTTTCCACAGTACGTAATGCTATTAAATTAAGTATAGAGATCAAAGATCTAACATATTTTTACTAACACAAGAGACTCTTAAAATAAAACTACTATTAGATAACCTTGTTTGTAGTGCACCTGCAATTCTTTACATTAATCGGCAGATAAAAGTTTGATGCAAGTAGAACCTTTTTTGAATTAGGTTCACAAAAACGTTATAGAAATATTAAAAATAATTATAATTAACTCGTCGTCGAGGTCAACCGCGGCCAAGGTGGTATGACGATCTCATCATGTTTGCGGGGCAAACTTGTCCAGAGATCGCCCAAGACAGAGAGATTTGGAAGGAGAAAGGGGAGGCCAATGCCTAGCAGTGGGACACAAAAGTAGGCTAACAAAAAATATACTATATCGATAAATGAATGCTGCCATATCTTGTTGGGTCTAACCTATGTTCAACTAAGCAGGGGTTGCAGCTGAATATCAGTATTTTGCATAGATGCTGCCAATAGCCCTTGACAAGATAGAAGTCAGAATTTCTGGCTTCTAACTACCTGTTTTGACTCTGCTCGCTCTGTTCTGTCTCCTGCTTGATAATGAAATTATATTTTTTTCCTACTCTTCCTCTGTGAATTTCGTTGCGGGATCCAAGACAGTTGAATCGTTTCTCCGGGACTCGTCGAGCTTAATTGACTCGGCGTTTTTATGGTGGTCGCCACTGTTGATTCTGGCTTTCAGGAATTGTAGTAGTTTGGGAATGTGTGACGGGCTTGTACCTGTTACGACTGCCAGATATCTACAAAGGGCAGCTGTTTTTTGTTCTATCGATGGGCACGCGTTTGATCACTAACTCAACTGATGGTAAGCATCTAAGCGATGATGTGGTCGAAGATCGAGCACGCTTTCCTAAAAGCAACCTGTTCACTCTTGATTTTAAAACTCCCAGGTTGTAGCTATCAGAAAACACAGACTTTGGCAGGGAATTCCACTACCTAGCTGTACGCAGAATGAATGTGTTCGTTACAAAACGTTTTTTTCGTGTGGATGGGATCAACGTTTAACGTGTGTTCCGAAATTCAAATAAACAATATTTGAAATGAGATAAAGGCGTCTAATAGATTGTCACCCATCCACGGAATGACCAAGACTATCGACATTTGCTTTTGAAGATCAACCCGTGCGGTTGTTATTATTTAGCCTAAGCTCTTCTCTTATATTATCTCTTTTTAACGTAGCTTATATTTACCATGTAACCATTTATATTTCAGAATTCAGCTCACTATTTATCTGGGTGAAACAGACTGTTAACGTCTCGGGAACAGTACATTTTCTCGACCCAAATTCTTTAGAACCCTATGAAAAAGTAAGAAGGCAAACACTGACCAACATTGGTATGTTGGTTCAGCTTGGATTAGTCTAAATGACTTTTATAATGCCAAGGTCAGATCAAATGACAACGTTTTATTATGAATAAGGACTGCCTAATAGATAGTGATCAATAATCAATAGCAATTAGCATTGGAATTTTTTAAACCGATTAACCGAGAAGCAAGTAATCTAAAAGAGTACTTAATTAACCTATAAATGGAACCACCCAATGTAGGCAAAAAGGTTTAAATTTATATTTGATTGCTTACACATAACCCCAATTAAAAATGTTAAGATATCGATCGAGACACATCGTTGCGAATGTTGGTTGTTGGAGCACTTGAAACATTGGCCAAACAAATGGGTTTTTCTCGACGTCATATTATGTCGATCTATCACACGCATGAGGCAACATGTGCAAAGGGATTTATTACGAAACAACCGGAACCCAGAATTGTACGTACTTTTAAGGGTCCTGGAGAAAACGGTTCCTTTTCGTTTCGCGTTTTTCCTTCTGTTTATTTTTTATTTGCTTGCGTTTTTGCTTATCGTTGACGCGAATGTTTAGATTTTGCACGAATTTCGTTTTCCGGAGAAATTTAAGGTCTTTGTTGAAGGTCCTTTCATGGAAGTTGGTAAGAAAGAAATGGGAGGGAAAGTCAAACGAGTTATTTACGTAATAAAGATGGGGCGAGGTTAGAATGCTGTATTTGCAGTTTTAACTAAAGAAAACCATATTGTAGAACAAACTGCAGCTCTATTTTGTATTCCGTTTGATACGAGTGCGTAGTGTTTTTTTTTTTAACTTCTCTGATACCCTTTGTAATAAACTAACTTTTGCCTGCGGCTTCGTTAGCGTTAATATCGATTTTCCGTCTCCAGAACCCTGTCTTTCTCTGTACTAAAAATTTAATCATCTAATTGGTTCAGCGGTTTATGTGTAAAAGCGTAACAAACAAACTCACTATGGCAAAATATTAGTTTGAATTTAGTTGCAGGATCAAGGAGTCCAATTTTTTCTTCAGATTTCGGCAAGCTTCCTGGTAGGCACCACTGCTGCACTGGTTCGGAATAGGCTAGCGGGACTGTCCAAAATACATGTTACAGTCTGAAGCCTAACAAACACGTTTAAAAAAAGAAGGAAGCGACAAAACAAAACGCAAACAACAGAAATAACAGTTAATAGAAAAGAAGAACGAACGTCTAGCAAAGCATTCAGAAACGTTCGCAAGTTTTTGTGCCTAACGCCCAAATACATGTCATACTGCGATCTGAGTGATGAATGACGTGGCACGGCCCGTTTTATACGTAGATTGTATGCCACAATCTACGGCTCCCGGCCGTTTTTGATGGTAAAATCTAGATAGCGAGCTAAAAGATTTTAGATTGGCGTTTTGATGGTTTGACCGTGTCGTTTTGGCTATAAATAGAAGCATTGTTGTTGGGTAGAATACGAATACGATTTTTGGGAAGGTGGTCGTTAGAAGGGTCATTTTTGGAGGATTAGCACTGGTGTCTGTAGAGGTGCTAATGTCTTAGGTAGACACCTAAGACATTAGCACCTCTTCAGACACCACACACCTAAGGCGGTCATCGTGTACCTGCACATCAAACAAGGGTATAGTATTAGCTTCCTATTGAAGCTTGGCAAGCAATTGTAGAGGCATATTTTTATTTACTTTATTTTTATTTTTTATCTATTTACTTTATTTATTGTACACCAAAAGTAAAACTAAAACACATACAATGGGCGGCCTTATCGCATTACGCGATCTCTTCCAGACAACCTGGGATGGACAGTAATTGTCTGGACATGAAATGGGTTGTCATTGGCGTGAATAAAAAAAAAAGAAAACCAATTCATTTATAATATATCATAATAGATACACAGATACATACATATTAAGCTAAATAATATATACATAAATACATACATATGTAAGTATACAGGTAATAAAGATAAATGACGACTATCGATAATCACAGCGAAAGATAATGTTCCTTTACAAGTCTTTTAAATGCAGGCAACGACTGATATCCGCAAGAGAACCAAGAATAGAATAGAATAGAATAGAATACTCTTTATTATGTACACCATATAAGTTACAGAAAATATATATGAAGAAAACATTACATAGGGTGACACAATGGGCGGCCTTATCGCTAAAAGCGATCTTTTAAAGACAACCTTTGGATAGATTTGAAGAGAGAAGGAAAGACAGTACTGTAGGTAGTCTTAGGTGTACTATTAATATATACAATAAATATATAAATAAATATATATACAATGACAATTATGAAGTAAACAGCAGAGAAACCAAGTAAAGACGACAAGGTTACCGACATAGCCCGAAGGATCGCCAAATTGAAGTGGCAGTGGGCAGGGCACATTGCTCGCAGAACAGATGGTCGATGGGGCCGAAAAGTTTTGGAATGGCGACCGCGTACCGGAAGACGCAGCGATGGAAGGCCTCCCACAAGGTGGACCGATGACCTGGTGAGGGTCGCGGGTAACCGATGGATGCGAGACGCACAGGACCGGTTGTTGTGGCGACGCTTGGGGAGGCCTATGTCCAGCAGTGGACGTCTTTCGGCTGATATGATGATGATGATGATGATGAACGACTGATATCTCAAACATCGGGCTGCAAACGTTATAAAGATGAAGAATCGAACTATGAAAACTGTTTGATGATTTATAAATACACAATCTTTCACCTTATCTAATGAGGTAGGCAGAACCTATAGCTTCAGAATGGCATTTGCTAAGATGCTGCCGACTTGTGGCCGTACTATGACTCGTCAACGCTATCACGATTCCGTTGTGAAAAAGGGATAATAACTCCGTTTTTCTTTCAGACTAAAGTCCCAGTTTGATGATATTGGTAAAATCATTTCGTGCTACTCTGAAAATGATATTCCCAGGTCCATCTTTAATATTGTAGGCACATGCATTTAAAATAAACAGCAACAGACCTTTGTAAGAGCCGAATTTAAGCCGGTTATAAAAATAAAAGCGAGAAAAGATAGCTAAAATTCTAGTGCATTAATTACTGGATTTAACATTTTCGCTAATCTTGGTAAGAATAAAATTGTCCTGAACCCAAAAGAAATCCCTACACTTGATAAAAACATTGTCAACAGAAATATCTCCGAAATCTCGTCTATTCTTTTCACTAAAATACTACGATATATTCTCTAAGCCCCTTAGAACCATATTGAAAGCGTAAACGTATTCGCCAAAAATCTACATTCGTGATTCTTACTTATTCCAATAAGTAATATAATATTCACTGAATCTAAGATGGGGTAGTTGACCAGAACCAGCAGAGCTGCTGTTCTTGTGTATGTTTTAATAAGCATGGTTCAGGGTAAGTTTGTCGATGTAAGTAGCAATATATGCTAGTCGAATTCTGTAGGGAGATGATCGTCTTGCCACCCCTTGATGTCGTTTTGTATTAGTCCTCCCCTCCTGTGATATGAGGGCGAGGATATACGTGAAAGTTTTTATTGATATTCCTTTCTAAATAGGTTTTATTGTGAATCTGTGTAAGGATCTAAAAGGGTTTGGACATGTTGTAGATTATGAATGGCCTTGCTAATATACTTGTAAAGGAAATGTTATTGTACCAAAAATTTGGTTGCGATTTATCAATGTTTGACGCAATATCCGACAATACGCAATATTTGACAAAGTGACACTCTTTCAGGCGTAAATCAATCAGACTAGCCACCAACTATTTCAGTTGGGGTTTGTTTTAATTTTAATCAGAGACAGCTTAGTACCAGTATTTTATATTTAGCAAACTGTATGTAGTATGGGTATAATATTTCATGACTTCACACAACCCGTAACGAGTGTTAAAGATCGCCAATACCAACAGGTTTTTTTAAGGATGGGAAATTGCAAAAATTAAGCGGTCTCGACTCTCTAGATTAACGTCTTGCAGACCTTGTTTAGTTTTAAATACAATTATTACGTTCGTGAACTTTAATAATTATTAGGTAAACCGAAAAAAACTTAATGTTAGATTTACATTTTAAATTATCTACTTGCTAAGAAGGCGGTTGAAACTAATGATGAAGGACTAATTAATAATTGCTAGTGTTTATTTATAGCTTCATTCGATTTCTTGGTACTTTTGATCTGTAAAACAGGTATTTTTATGCCTACCTCAGATACCAGCTCCTCACATATTCTGGACTATGCACATACCTGTATTTAAATAGATTTAAGTAACATTAAAATAATGTAAGGTCTGCTTTTGTGAGGAGAAATAAACATTATATTAAAATTATTTTTGAAATTTTCGATAACGATCAGATTTATAGACACAGAGAATGAAAGAGGAAAAATGGTAAACCTTTTACTAACGTCATGACCTAATGCTCAGCAGTCGCAATCATAAGCTCTAGACAAACCTAGTCTAGTATAAATAAAAAAAAAATGTTCTGCTAACGACTGAACTTGAAAATGACAAAAGTGAGAAACAAAACAATTACACTATGTATTTAAAATTAATAACTTAAAGAAACCAAAACAACAAACTAAAATAATGCATCAAAGAATTCGTCCTCCTCGTTATCAACTGGTAATGTGCCCAAGAAAATGGCGGCATTGCCATGTTGTATGGCAATGTTTAGCCTCTAGCTAAAGTAAAAGGGTCAACTAGTCGAATAACAACCAGTCAATTGATCAATATTTTAAAAACAATAAATTATTAGTACTCCTACTTAGTTTGTTCCAAGTATTCCAACATTTCTAACACAAAAAGAAGAAAACAAAACTCCACAAAAGTAATTTCACACTCTACCCTCGCACTTGACCGCTTTTATTATAACTATCAAGTAACGTCACTCCCATTCGGCGGTAGATAAAGCAGGCCAACCATAAATTGTAATGGTTTCCCTTCCCATTTATCAACGTGATCGTTATTGAATCCTGCTCTGTAGTACACGGGCTACTGCAATTAATTGGTTTGGTAAAGAAAGGTAGGCTGATTGTGAATGATTTGGGCTGCGCAGATGCTTGTATTCATACCTTATTGGTCGAACAATAAAATTAATGTCGTATAGACGAAGGTATCTGGTTTGTTATGAGTTTCAGGATGTGTTGGACGCCATCTTAGCAGAGGTGAGGTGGTGAGTCGGGGGGAATGCGGAGGTAGGATTTACTATTTATGAAAGATTCATTTGCAAAGCCTGGTACGTGGTTTAGTTTTATTCTTTATTGAGTTGAAAAAGGCATCATGCTGATGCTATTCCAATAAAATAAAATGACGCGATTGCAACGAATTGAACCTCAACAGCTACCATCATTATTTCTCCCGAAAGATATACGGATGTCTCAGGCGCTCGCAGGAGATTTATGTCCAGCTTTGGATGACCACTGCTGGACATATAAATACCTCCTATAAGCGTCTTTGCCTCAATCGGTCCTGTGGTTCTCACATTCACTAGAGTCCACCTTAACGAAAGCTCTTCACTACAGCGTCGTCGTCCGGTAAGCGATCGCCATTCCAGAACTTCTGAATCTTCTGTTACAACATTGTGCTACACGCTAAAAGTACAGTAAAGCTCCACTCAATCATTTCTACTTCCTTCATAAAAAAATCAAGGTACATGAAACACAAGAAGAACTTATTCAAGTCACGTCTGCGACAAATCGCGTACAATAATCGTTCGTCTACACCCCACACATAATCCACGTTGCTAACACACTACGGCCTCCCAACATCGACATAACGCGTTAGCAATCCGATACAAGATGTTATTTATCTTGAAATATGGCGGGAGGAAGCAATGCAATCTATCAGAATTGATATAAGCCGGTCTCGTCAAATTTGGAGGGAGATACATGGCTTTGTTGCTCTGGGTTTGGCAATGGAGTTTTTATGGGCATGAAAATATAGGGGTAAACAGTTCATTTCAAATTATATTTTACCTTCCAAGAGTTCCATAAAAATATCAAAATGAAGACTTTACTCTAAAAACAATGATAGGAGACCTTGTTTAGCAAGACATGTGACGTCAACCAACCCATCCTGGGCTTACTTGGTGGATTACGGCTAGGGCGCGGAGGCGGCCTGTGTCCCAGCTGTGAGTATATTTTAGGCTCAATGGGAAGCCCGAAAATCTGTCTACCTTATAAGGGAAATCGTGTTTCCCAGTAACGGTGTTACTGAGAAACATCTTGTTAGACATAAAGTCGACGACAAAACGGTTGGAAAAATGGTAATGCAGAAGATGACAATAGAATACTACTACGCTTTATTAAATAATCCAACGCTATAATTATAATATTTCAGTGTCAGCATTTATCACAATGTTTTGTTTGACACCAACAAACAAAACACGCCTTTATTTGCACTGCACACCGTTCAAAGAACACAAGCGTGAAGTCGAGTGTGTTACTTTTTAAGTCGCTCACTACACAAATAATGCTCGTATCGTAGACTTGAATTGTCTCGACCCGTATTGCGGTTAACTGAGTCGACCCTTGCGAGCCAAATACACGTAAAGAGGGCAAAATATAGGCACACTCGAATACAAGTGACGCAGGCAAAAGGGCTAGTACTTAGTAGCAGGCAGATCCAGGTGTAGATGATATTAATGATGATAGCACTTAACACCATTAGTTAGAAAAGGTAGAATAGAACCCTTTGAATGAGAATGTTGTGAATAATTTAAAGGTGACCTATGCTAAAATTTATAAAGGATCTAGTTTTTGGAGGGACTGTAACAGGAAGGTCAGTACCTTGAAATTAGCTTATGTTCCAGTTATACTACATTTTGATTAATGAAATCAACCAACACTGTTCAAAGTAACGATTCAAAGATCCAGAGTCAATAACATGGACACAATAAATTATGTGCATGTGTGTGTGTGTAGGTTCAGCAAATGTGTTTTACGTTAGTTCCAAATTTTGTAAATTCTAATGTATTGTTAGAAGCTTTTGCTGTAAAAAATGAAGTTGGATTAGGTTAATATAGTTGCAAATAAATAAAATGATTGATTGATTGATTGATGAATATTAATATGCATTGGATTTAGGAATTTAATTTAAAATTTAATTTATTTTAACTGTAACTAATTGAATGTGTTATTGATGTGCTAAAAAAAAAAAAAAAAAAACGCTATACTTATTATATACTTATTTAATTAGTTAATGGTATGTCATTATGTAATTTAATTGTTTCTAATCGATTTGAATGCTTTTAATTTTATCTATTCATTGTTTTAGTACAATTTTATTTATAAACCTACCAATTTTTATTCTATTTTTCATAACCTCGTTGAACCCTTGTTGACCTTGTTGTTGTTGTTGTTAATTGTGTAACTGTAATTTTAATGTTTGTTAATGTAATGATTTATTGTTTAACCACTAATATGTAGTGTATGTGGTGTTAGCCTGTAAGTAATTGTTATACTTAAAATTGTAGGTTTAACAAGTTATTTTATTGTGAGTGCATTGTTGGCTAGCCAAAATAAATAAATAGTAATAATTTTCATGTTTAGTGTACATATTTGTTCTTTTTAGTTGTTAATATTATTGTTAATAAATTTTAATATTATTAAAGTCCTTTTCGTGTTATGATTATAACACTCAGTGTAAGTCAAATGATATTATCATTATTACCGTTTTATTAAAAACGAATGTATTCGTTTTAAACAGAGTCTATCGTTCAATAACTTTATCATCTGTTGTAAGAATAAAATATGGTCAAAATATTATTTTTATGCCGATTGATGATATTAGTAGGTATTTATGTGAAGGTTTTATTTTATTTTGCACTGCTACTGTCGAATTTTCTCATTTATTGTCACTATTTTTGTATGATATAAGATTCTAGGTACTATTCTGAGCGTTTCGGCTGTCAATATTCGTAACATGATAAGGATTGACATATTTACGTCTAGAATTATATAAGAATAGACAAACAAAAACTGAAAAGGCCATATCTTTTCATTCTGGATTGTCTATATTAAGATAAAAAAAAAACTTTTTGTAAATTATGGTCACTTGGGTTGTCGTGAACATCTTAAGTCTGTACATGTTAGTACAGACTATTGCCAAAATTGCATTTTTTAGAGCTACCAATAGTCCAAAATGTTTGAATTAATATATAAGGGTACGCGGAACGGAGAGTAAAGCCCAACATACCTCCGTTGGAAAGGGAGAATCCTCCGACCAGACGGTTGTTGTGTCTGGTGGGCAACTGCCCGATAGAAATCGCACGAAAAACTTAAAGCATGCAGTACATATTTAGAACCGATTTTACCTATGAAACTAAACGCTATCAGTAGGTACATCTAAACAGCGTTCCAGAGCTGTCAGTGTCAATATTCCATAGAAAAATAATGACACTGTCAGCTCATAAACGTAGTTTTTATGCTGATCGCGTTCTTTTCATTGGTGACATTCGCCCTTAGTAATTAGCAGTAACATAAAAAATACTTACTAATAATTATTTCATAATTTGAATTAAGATTACAACGCAATTAATGAATAATTACAATTTTTTTCGTTTAAAATAATTATTTATATTAAAAATCGAGATCAATAATAACGATTTCATGTTAATAAAAAAATGCAAAAATAATGTAAATGTTTCAGTATGATTTAAGTAAATTGGATTTAAAGTATGGAATTGGCAACGTGATATTTCCGTAGTGCAGGTCTCATCATCATAACAATGATATCAACCGAAAGACGTCCACTGCTGGACATAGGCCTCCCCCAAGTGTCATCACAACAACCGGTTCTGTGCGTCTCGCATCCATCGGCTACCAGCGACCCTCACCAGGTCATCAGTTCGTCTTGTGGGAGGTCTTCCAATGCATCCACCAACTCCATCAACTTTTACTATGGGACCAACCCCGAAATCATGGAAAAAAAATCAGCTGTTCAGTACATTTTGTCGAGCAGAGCGCACTTTAAATGTATGGAGCAGTAAATTTTTTTTTCGCGAATTCAGTGTTTGGTCCCATAAGTAGTGTTGTTGATAATGATAAGTACAATGACCCCTTAAGAGGTAATGCGTTTACTCTGTTACACGTTGTATGTACCAGTGGCATACTGTTAGTCAGCAAACCGACCCCAATATAGGTATTTAGCTGGGAAAAGGCTAGGCAGATGATGCTTAGAGGATCAATACAAGTCACATTCGATAAGCGATACTGATTATCAAAATATGGGATAGACCTGCACTGATGGTCGACAGGGCTGAAAAGTTCTGGAGTGGCGACCGCGTACTGGAAGACGCAGCGTTGGAAGACCTCCCACAAGATGGACTGATGACCTGGTGAGGGTCGCTGGTAGCCGATGTACAATGAACCCCTAGGTTTATTCTGTTACTTGTTGTATATTATATGGAGCGATCACCAACTCCACTACCACATACAACCTCCATTTTGACATCCCCTTGAACCTCTTTTGCAAATAAAAAATTTCCCATCCTTAAGCCAAATTTAGTTATTTTAACTATTACCTTCTAAGCAATATAAAATCTGGTCACAAATACGTATCATTAAGTTATATTACACCAATCTAAAAGAAAACGAGCCCAAACACAATCTCAAAGCCCATTTGAACTAAACTGCGTGGAAATAAAATAATGAAGGTTTTATAGACGGCAATAATATTCATATTTTAGAAGAAATGCAAGATTTTTACTTTGAGCTTCATCTGCATGCAGTTCATCCCTCCTAACAAGGTTCTGGCGAGTGACAGATGTCAGGAAAAACATTTGAAGTGGAAACGTTACAGCGGAAATGTTGTAGGGGAGCGAATACAGCCGTGATTTTTTACAAGTTTTTAAAAGAAATATATTTAAAGGCACATAGCCATCATCAGTCAATTCTGGGTTCATTGCGGCTGCCGAGCTGTCGTGGGTAGGCGGGCGAGGAGAATTAAAACCACGTGTTGAAGATTATTAACGGTGCACGATTATTATTTTAACAGAACATTAACAGAATTATTGCAATCAGCACTTTCTAATTAACTAGAATACAGCGACGCTCCACCGAACACGTTTTACTTGAGCGCGATGCAAACGAATTCTTATTCGTCTGACGGCCGCGTGCAAAAGAGCCCGGAGTTGCGTCAGAGCGAAGAAACGTCAACCCGCGCTTGTCAAAATGTCCGCTGTCATTCTTGACGTTTCTTGACACTCTAAAAAGGTCGAAGCGCCGTCACGGCCGGACTGACATTCGCACGTCCTCGTGCGACTGCTCACGCTTCGAGTTATCTGCAAAGACCAAATACAAATCTGCAGTACACGTATGGGCATGCTCGCCCATCCCTGACTAGCTACCCATTTATGCTGCCTGTTTGAAAAGATTTCGATCTTCACCCCCTCACATCTGAATTAAACACACTGGGCGGACAACTGACCTCAGGCGCCCCTTCGACCACCCACCAACTCGTATGGTGCGGTGGACCGGACAACCCGTCAGCGCCCCTTCCACCAGTGATGAAAGCCACACGCAGCTGCTGCAATCAACTGGTCCGGAACGTCGACCCGCATAGGCCAGTCCCAGCTCAATCTCCTGCCATTCAGCTCACACCAGAGAAGTCGTAGTCTGATCGTGGGCGTCGACCCGGTTTAGGCCAGCCCAGTCGACCAACTACACTACATACCACGTATGAAGACGTAGTCTGATCAGAGGCATCGACCCGGTTTAGGCCAGCCCCATTGATCAACCACGCCGCTCCCAACTGCCTATCCAGTGCCCTACGCTCTAGATCGATTCTCGATAAAAGGACAGGATTTACACAATTGTTGTAAACTCACTATTCACTACTCATCATGTTCTGAAGCAGAGAGGGTGCCAGAGCTTGCGGTCAAAGTGTGTGAACTAGATACCGATACTGTATCACTATCATCATCAGATGTTGCCATTCCATTCTCATGACTATGAACTTCCGCCGTCTCGGCCTCCTCTGCCTCGTTGACTAATGAAGTAGCTACATCAATCAATCCACCGTAGCCCCTGGGTACTGCGCGCAAGCTTTCATGAGCGTACTCATAGGTTCGGTTAGACCCATCAATGTCTCTCAACTCGTATCTATCGTGATCTAATACCTTGACGATTGTAAAAGGACCTTTGAACTTTCGCTGTAGTTTGGTTTGGTTACGCTCGCTACCCTTGATAAAGACAAACGCCTACACTAAATGGTCTCACTATTGCTCTACCCCGGTTAAACGTTCTATTCTGTCTAGACGTTCTAGCCCTGCAGTGACGTCATTTGAATAACACATGACATCATCCACGTAGGCTAGCGCTACCTTGTCTTTTAGGGGACCTAGAGCTGTGGTTATGCACCGCTGACGGAAGCTGCATTCCGTAACCCAAACGGCATCGTCAAACATTCACATTGTCCATCCGGTGTCACAAATGCCGTTTTTGCTATGCTATCGGGGTCAACGAATATTTGGTGATAAAAAGATGTCATATCTAATGACGAAAAATAGTGCGCGACACAGAGACGGTCGATTTGTTCGTCAATACGGGGCAACGGATAATGCTCGGGGCGCGTGTTGGCGTTGAGTTTCCTATAGTCCACGCTCATCCTATCAGTGTTGTCTTTCTTTTTGACCAATAAAAAGGGGCTAGCAAAAGGAGAACTGCTTTCCCGAATAACGCCCGCTTTTAATAAGGACTCTATTTTCTCATTGACTGTTTCTTTTTCCGCGGGTGCTAACCTATAGGGATGCCTTTGCACGGTCTTATTTGGATCAATAAGGTCTATGCGGAGAACGCCTGTCGTGACCCGTCGCGTTGGTATATCGTTTGTTAAGAACTCACTATATTTTTCTAAAATTCTAGACAATGCTAACTTATCATCACCTCGTGATTCAGTATCAATATTCTTGAAATCAATGTTACTAGATTTGTCAAAATTGACTTCTTTACGCTGAGAAAAAGTAACTTGATCGTTATCCATATGCACGTGTATGTTATTCTCTAATATATCCCTACCTATTATAACTGGTTCAGCAATGGTGCCATCAGGTACTATGTGAAACAACACTGAGAGCGTAAGGCCTTGAACATTTATGGGGCTAATTACCTGGGAAAAACATTCTACATCCCCCCTACCAATGCCCGTCAGATAAACTAAATCATTCTGCGCAGTACCTGGGAACTTCTCGGCGTGATACGTGACTAATGAGCAAGCCGACCCACTGTCAAAAAGAAAGGAAACTGGCTCACCGGATGATGTAGTCAAGGTGCTCCTCGATGCCTTGCGTTCACACACGTGGACTTCTTTGACCCTCGCTGCTCCGCCGCCTCCCGCTCGATCTGGACACGCCGACGCCAAGTGTCCTGGTCATCCACACGCGAAGCAGGTGATTGGTCTTGGTTTATCAGCGGCTCTGGATGTTTGGTCGTGCGTCTTCTCTGAAGTAGCAGGCTCTTCTCTTCGCTTGCGGCAGTCTATCGCTTTGTGACCCGAAGTACCGCAGCGGTGACATGTTCCCATGAAGCGTGATTCGATGAATCGGGTCCTTTTCACATCCGCATCATGGTTATCGCTACCTTCATGCCTTCGTTTCAGTAAAATGCCGTTAAGAACGCGCCGAAGTTGAGATCTAGTGGTCAGGTTATGAGAGTGGAGCTCGCGGCGAATCACGGCTTCCTTTTGGCATAAAACTGAAGATACGAATCCCGTTGTAACATCTTCGGACATCTCCATCCGCGGGATGCGTTCGATGATGTTCCAAAGGCGCATGGCCGCCTCGCTCGCGGTTTCTTTAACACCAACTTGAAAACGTAGAATTTCATCGAAGTAATCTTGTGGCAGCATAGGTTTAGCAAACTTCGCAAGCAATACTTCTTTCATTTGAGGCCATGTCAGCTGCGATGCTTGTAGTCTTGTTAAACAGGTAGCAGCTCGGCCTTTGAGTGCACGTGTAAGTAGCAAAAGCAATTCTGCACCTTCTAACTTACGGTTGTTGACTATGATTTCTGTCACGTTGCACCAACCTTCGATGTCCGATTCGTTGCCATCCGGATCAAACTTAATCAACTGGGTAAACGTGCTGCTCGTAGGTTGCGGCTGTGATATAGCCATCAATCGGGATAAAAAACAGCTCCATCTGTTGAGACAGGCTTGATTCTGATGCCGGCGCTGAAGATCTCGTGCGACTATTCCCCTCTGAAGTAAGCCCTTCACATCCCACTTCTGATAAAGGCACATAGCCATCATCAGTCAATTCTGGGTTCATTGCGGCTGCCGAGCTGTCGTGGGTAGGCGGGCGAGGAGAATTAAAACCACGTGTTGAAGATTATTAACGGTGCACGATTATTATTTTAACAGAACATTAACAGAATTATTGCAATCAGCACTTTCTAATTAACTAGAATACAGCGACGCTCCACCGAACACGTTTTACTTGAGCGCGATGCAAACGAATTCTTATTCGTCTGACGGCCGCGTGCAAAAGAGCCCGGAGTTGCGTCAGAGCGAAGAAACGTCAACCCGCGCTTGTCAAAATGTCCGCTGTCATTCTTGACGTTTCTTGACACTCTAAAAAGGTCGAAGCGCCGTCATATTATTCAGAAGTTTTCGAAAAATATTGGTATGTGCATGGATAACACAAAGTTTTGGGATGCATGAAGGAGCCTCCTCGTGTAGCGCAATTTGTTCCATCAGACACTCAACTGAACCGAGCGCTCGGCGCATCCTGGACAGTCTCACCTAACACCTTATAAGACTGGCCAATCCTTCCCTTGCGGTGGTAGCGCCTGGTTCGCGACCACCTTCCTACTGGAGTCCGACGTCAAGCAGCCTGCTGTGTTTCGTCGACGCGTGGGAGTACCAGTGCCTCGAGGCATCTTCTGGGCACGCTCGCTTCATCATGGACCTCATCTATCGCTTTCCATCAGGCGTGATCGAGGTCAAGAGCTAGCCCATTCATAAATAAAAAAAAAATAAAATAAATAAAGTTATCATACATTGTAAATGCGAAATGTTTTTTTTTTGTTTGTTACTTCTTCAAATATTTTAGAAGGAGCTCGTGGCTAAATTATAACAGTCGCAAAAGCAGATCTTCAAGGTTAAGCTACGCTTGCCGAGGCTGGTCTGTGAATGGATGACCAACACTGTCATTCGGAAATATTTGGTAGTCGTTATGGATGGTTATCACTTACTCCCTTTTCTTTCATATCGCTCCTCACACAATACATCCGTCTTTTCTTTGGCCTCCCTCTTCCTCTCCATCCGTCCACATTTATGTTCATAACTCTTTTAGTTACATGTGTTTCATCCCTCCTCTTCACACGACCATACCAAGACAAGCGGTTACCTTTAAACATTCCCGTCACTGGCACCACTTTTAATGTACTCATTTCTCATTTTATCGATTCTCGTTACTCCTCATATCCATCTCAACATTCTTCACACACAATAAGGAAAAAAAACAAAATTTTACTTTAAAAAAATACCGTTCGCAGAAACCACATAAAAAAGTAAGCTGTCTGATGCAGTCACTATGTTCAATCACAGATTCGAAGCTCAGCACTGACTCATCAGATTGCTTGAAAAGTGTTTTTTTTTGTTTAACTTCTTAGTCGATTTTAGAGGTCGGGTTTTTGAAAAATTTTATACAATGTGTAACAGAATAAACGCAATACCTCTTAAGGGGTCATTGAACTCATCATTATGAACAACTTTTACTATGGGGCCATCCCAGAAATCGCGATAAAAAAATTAGCTTTTCAGTACATTATGTTGGGTAAGTTATGCGCACAGATGTATGAAGTCGTCGATTTTTTTTCGCGATTTCAGTGTTGAGCAACACTCACAATCAATCACAGTGAAAGTTGTTTATAATGATGTGTTCAAGAGGTTTTGCGTTTATTCTGTTACACGTTGTATTCTCTCTAGAGCAGCTATAGAACACCACCCTTAAATATGGCCACGCATTTTTGGAACACCCTGTATAGAGCATGAAATTTCCGCGTGCTATACGTGTATATATATCTCTGCCTAAATTGTTCGAGATCAAACGGGTCGTGTTATGCGAAACTAGATTTTTAACATCAAAAAATGTATTTCCATTTCAAAACTGAGCCTGTCATTTTGTGTGTCTATTTCAATAGAAATTTTGCAGCGATACCACACAATAGATATACAGAATGCTTTTTGCTTCAAATATCAATTTCAAAACTGAATATCATATGATTTGACGTTTCAATATGATTGTTGAACCATTTACAGTATCGAACAATAATATTGGGGTTTGATATCCAAAATTGTTTGCGAATTGAATAGTAGTAAAATTACTTATGTTCAATTTACAAACAATTTATTTTCTGTACTTTCGTTTAAGTAAAAGGATCATTCTTTCAAATATTTGGTTTTCAACTATCCTTACTAATGTTATAAACCCGAAAGTTTGTATGTATGGATGTTTGTTACTCATTCACGCAAAAACTACTGAATGGATCTTGATGAAATTTGGCACAGAGGTAGATTATAGTCTGGAATAACACAGGATACTTTTTGTCCCGGGAGTATGTTCCCTTGGGATAATTTTCGTAATAATAAAGAAATCAGAACATAAAAATATAAAAAAAAATAAAACCAGTGATAAAATAAAAAATTAAAACCAGTCAAGTGCGAGTCGGTTTCGCATACGACGGGCAAAGTGAAGCGAAATTCAAAACTCTGGGTTCCTAGGGTTCCGTTGGTTACCCGACGAATACGGAACCCTCTGCCTTGATTCAGACAACCAACCACAAACTAAATAATCCTCCGACTTGCTAGTTGGGGTCGTTCGTTACCACTGGGAATCAATCAACTCGGTACAATAATATCGGTGACATCGGCTCTCGTACAAAGGGACGTACTCACATGACGAATAATTTTACTTCTCTAAGGTTTTTCTTATTCTATGTTTGTACTCCAGGCCAGAAGGCAATCGGATAAGAAACGATTTCTTTGAATATAGTGTTATTCTTTTTCTAGGCCCTCTGTGAACTCTATAACTTTGTTTTACTGCTGGATTTTGTTTTACTTAGTAAACAAATTATATTCGAACGTAAGAATTTTAATAAATTATGTGGCAGATTAGGGACAATGACACCATAAAAATAAATAGATCAGACTTCTATTAAACTTTTTATCTGACGTAGGTTTATAAAGTATCTGCCATCAGTTTGGCTTTTTCGTATTAAGTATAAAGTCGTACTTAAAGTTACGTAGGTAATCTTTAGTGTTTTATCATGTTCAGTTTTTTTGACCTGAATTTAAACTTATTTGAGAAAGTCCCCAAAGACTCACAAAGCTAAAACTTGTTTTCAAGATATCTATTTTCAATTTGGCCAATGTTTAGTTCTAAGTTATAATTTTTATATATATGTAAGCTACTTTTCTTCAAGGTAAGTCTTTTTCTGAATGATATTCTGAAACCTTTTTAGTTAATTGTTTGTTTTTGACTTCTTTGGAACTTTTAATCTGGGTTACAATGATATTTTCCTTTTCATTTCAAGCGTCCGAAATATAACCGCAGTCTCTTGGTCGCAATTTTGTCCGAGCGAGTGTAGCCACAGGCAAAACGTGAGTCGCTCATAAATACTGACAGGCTGGTTATTCATCGCCTAAATTTTCAATAATGTTAGTAATCCATTTTCTTAATTTGACCCTAGTTGCGGTGCTTATATGACAAATAGCGTTTCATTATGACTATCAATTTTCTTCACCTCGAGGTCGGTGTATTAATCTAGCTATCAATATAGGCTAGACCAAATACTGGCAATTTCTTTTTTCTTTCTAGTAATTTCAGTGGGTATTAGGTAAAGTTCATTAATCAAATTAATATAATATTCTTCCCTACCTGGTGATTGACTGAGTGACTTACAGACAACGCACAGCCGGAACTACTGGTTATAGAAAACTGAAATTTGGCACTAAGAGAGGGTTTCCCGAAATTCGGGATATGCACGTACGAAGTCGCGGGCAAAAAGCCAGTACTTAAATAAAACAATAATCATAAAAATGTTATGATAACGTCTACGAAGAAGTTGTATTTTCTTTTATTTATAGGATTGATGGCAAAAAGCCTAATTAATGCTCATAAAATGACAGGTTTTGTCCAACAAATTGACCACGTTACTCTTTAGTAAACTAGCTGTCAGATTACATTTAGCATTATCTACATATTTTGATCAATCATAATTCACAATCCGATTTCGCTCGCTACATTGGCAAATGCCACTTTTTTCATGTGTTAATGCAAACGCTCGTGAGCCAACCTTAACCAAATTCTATCTGCGATGACAACAATGTTGCAAAAACAAAAATCAATTAAACAATTCGACACCGAATTTTATAGGGACAATAAATCAAATTGAATGAGGCTTTCAGAAACTTGGATAATGGAGCAAAGACACAAGGAAATGCTAGAATATGAATAATCAAGATCACGTCAAAAGCAAAGGACTAAAAGAAGAAGGGTCACACGTATATTTCAACAGGAACCATTTTCAATAAAGTATCACATGCACATCTGAAAATACACTAAGTATATCATTAATGTAATTTCTCCGTTTCATATTCTGTCCTTGACATTTTACTACTAAAGACAGTTGAAAAAGTTATCGCGTGAACGTAAGCAATGCATAATCAATGGAGCCCCGTACCATTGCCGAGCCAACGCGAAATCAAATATTTTCTTTGTATCTCCAATGTGTAAACAACCCTTTGAACCAGCCGTCATACAGCCTTTTGTTCTTACTATTTGTTCTATATTCCAAAATATATCGCTAAATGAAAAATAACTTTCTGAAATCATTCGTCGGTAACGAATGATTTATGTATTTCATTAAATCCTTTTTTTTTTTTTTATAGGATGGGAAATCATCTTCATCAATCATCATCATCAGTCTGACACTCCCTCCCGCTCTGGGTGGAGCGGCAGGGAGTGTCAGACTTTTACTGACTAAAACCCACCCTTAGTCCTCCTAGTGCCTTTCTTCCCAGGGCCACGGTAACTCTTTCGAACATATTCCGCAACCCTGGGTATTCCGCAACCCTGGATGTATTTCATTAAATCCTCGGTTGAAATGTGGACTTAATATCTTTATATTTCTGCCTCCCTCTTGTGTTGTAGGATAAAATTGGTAAAAGTGTATCGAATAAAATAAACATTTTGTTTTAAATCTGTCTGTGCTAGGCTTGTTGCTTGTCAGGTTTAGTATTCCCGAACATAATGATTAACAATTAAATAGGGAACTAATAATAAAATTGTAGACCTGAAATTCATCATCAACATTAATTGACTGTTTCTCGCATCGAGCAAACTCACCCAGTTATTGGATCATCTGAAGTTTCTTGCAACTAATTATTGCAATCATCATGTCTGAAAGAACGTTATTATTAATGTATAACATTTTTCACATGACTGTTATAAAAGTAACAATAGTGATATAATATAATCATTATAATGAAACTAAAGCTAGAATATAAATCAAAGACAACACAGACAAAGTTCCCCTCCATCTCCTTAGTAAGGGTAATATTGCAAGCAAACAACAACACGTTTATTTACTTAAGAATTTAGCAAAAACAGTTCGTGACTTCGAATGTAGTAGCAGTGTTATAACACTTAAAACCAGTATTGAGGATGGTAGAGATAAAATATCCATAAATGGAGACCATAAAAAAAACGAGAAAAATAAGGATAAAAAACAGTTGTAACTAATCAATAATATATCCGCATAACGATGCTTTAATGGAATTTACTGGTTCAAATTTCTGTGCTAAAAAATTTTTGGGGTCACAGTTGGAGTTGAAACAATGATAATGGATTTTAGAAAATGAGATATAAATAGAAAATGACAAAAAGTCCCTTGACCTAATTCTTGCCATAAAAGTGATTTTTATGCGGATCCGGAAGACAAGGAAAATAAATCGGATTATACACGCTGGCAATAAAAATATAACGGTTTGTCATCGAGTAATGGAATGGAACGGAACGTATTAGTAAATAATGCACGATTTTAATATAGTTCTACTTTGCTTACAATTTTTTTTTGTATTTTCTAGCTTTCTATTAGTTAATAGAAAAATTATGTAATTATGTGTGTCCTCTTTATTTTAGCCATTCCTGATATCGCTGCAGGAAAACATCGTGAAAAAACCTAGATTTATAGTTATATAGCTCCTGCCAGCGGCTTACTCGCGTGACAGTCTGAAATGACCCCTAGGGAGCATAGTCCCAGAATAAAAATATAAAAATATCATCACTATGTCCTTATCCAGGACAAAGTGTGTTCATGTTTTAAGTGTCATCCCAATCCGTTCAGCCGTCAAGACGTTCGACGAGACGAGAAGAAGATCATTAAGTCTGAAGTAGCCATCTTGAGCAAGTGTGGTGTTAATGCTTGTATTTTCTTTGTACATTGACAAAACGCATTTGCGTCGATAACGGGCTGGTAGATACCAGTCGATTTTGTCCTTAGAATAAAATCGGAATTGGGCGTTCACTAAACAACGGATCAAAACATTGTATGCCGTTCGAACATTCGGACGAAGCAGGGGGAGGTTGATGCGCTGCGGTGTCGGAGCTCCAGTGCGATGACGTACGACGTCACAACGCAAGAGGCTGACGAATGGTCTCGCAGTACACCATCTCAGTGTGGCTGTGGATTTCAGTCTTGATCGACAATGGATTGGATCAAACGTGTTCTATTGTTTCTTTTGTTACGCCACCGCAAACAAACGTAGAAACGAACTAAAATGGCCGCTCCCGTTCGCGAACTTACTATACGCAAGACTATCTAGCAGTGTAACACTGTCCGTCGTTGCACCGGAGCACCGACACCGCAGCGCATCACCCTCCCCCGCTTCGTTTCTCGTCTGTCGATCCGTTGAAACGTCGCCTGCGACAACGGAACGCATAATGTGGCATGTCACTAAAAATATATGTAAGACGACGCAGCGTTGACGCTGCGACGACGCAGCGCAACGCACTAATGGGGCCTCAGTCTATGACCTTCATTAAGGTGCCCAACGGGCTGAAATTAAAAGTTCGTATTTTATTCTTCACAATACAGAAAAAAAAGCTGAAAATGCATGCAAAGAGTAAAGGTTTTATAACCTATTTGGCCTGTGGGTTTTATAAAGATCACAAATAAACTTACTAAAGAATCACAGAACATAATACTTGGGTTTTCTCCAAGTCATTATACATATTTCAGAGCCAAAAGTCTAAATAATATTCATAGGTACTTTTGTAACTAAATATACGCTGGCATTTGTAAGACTTTCAATACTCCCCGATACGATAAGTTTTCTGATATTCGATATTATTTAAGTGAAACCGCCATTTTTATTTTTTTCAGCAATATGTTTTCGTAAGTCCAATATTCAAGCTAACAGCTATATTTCACAAATAAAATTTTGTTGAATCGAAAAGAAACTTTAGTGGTAAAAATAATATAAAGGTGCCTCACCTGGAGCGTTCGCCAGTAATGTAGCATTTCAGATTCGATTTTGAGCATTTCATTACAATACCACTTATCACTGAGCGGGACATGCTGCGTTTCCACGACACGCTCATTTACAAGTGGTGCTAATGGCACAAGTTGTATTAAAATAATACACATTGTATCATCAATTTGCGCACTGTACTCGGTTCTCTTCCCTCACTAATATAAGGCTCGATTCTGTAACATTACAATACAAGCGAATACTCAAAGTGATCACCTAATTATAAGATATGATTGACATAATGGTCGTCATCGCTTACCATCAGGTGAGATAGTGGTCAATCGCATGGCTATCAATAGTTAAAAAAAAATGGTAGTGTTATTTCGTGACAATTTTTGTTTGTATTAGTCAATATTGACAATTGAGGCAAGATGTAGGGCCTGAGTAACATTAAAATGAAATATTTTGTATTTTTTATCATCGTCTTTTATCTTTGATATCACCTTAATCTGGTCATCTTTGTTTGTATGATCAATATTCATGATTATGAGGGTCCAAACCAGGTGACATTGTATGATCACGACTATCAACCATATGGATTCGTTTCTTTCCATAAACTATATGACATCACAGTTGCGCATGTCAATTCTACACATTTTGTTCTTTTAGACAATCATTACCGCTGATAGGACGCCTCATTATCAAGAATCATTTCATAT
This sequence comes from Melanchra persicariae, assembly GCA_947386135.1. Classification (NCBI taxonomy): domain Eukaryota; kingdom Metazoa; phylum Arthropoda; class Insecta; order Lepidoptera; family Noctuidae; genus Melanchra; species Melanchra persicariae. The sequence goes on along the minus strand of OX376667.1, from coordinate 11,135,649 downwards.
GTTCTTTCAAAGTTTTCACACATCCTAAATTGATTTATTCATAAACACACTGCATTTTATTATAATGTTAATCTAGCAGCTATTTCTGATTTCGCAAAATTTGTATTTTATATCCACCGTTATCTCTATCCGATTGTGTCGAGTTGCCATCACATCGGAATATGAAAACGATGGAAGAAGGAGTTCACCTGTGTTTGCGCATACACGTGTGCCCTATAATTCCAACACCGATGGCTAGTCTCTGTTGTGATTGGCCTCCATGGCCATAATCAGTCAAGAAGACTATATCTACAATATTATGTAGAAAAACAAAAAAGAATCGAATCTGAACTCAAGCAGATGTTCCTTCTTTAATCTATTCCAGTATGAATCAATAAGAATCACCTCCTGTAATCAAATCAGAACATCTATCAATCAAATCTTCGGAAGTGGGTCAAAAAGTATCATTAGAGGTGCTCAAACATCAAGCATTGGAGGCGTTAACTGTGATCGCGAACCATAATTCATCTTATGTAAAACTGGTGTCTGCGGACCGTCGGCTGAGATAGGAGTCGATATATCAAGCCATCGGACAATAGGCCCGGACTATATTTCACATTGGAAGCTTTTGTTCGTCCATCCATTGTGCGGAATTAAGATGTTGGCGAGAATGATAGAATTTTGCCCATTATATCGATTATGGGCACAGAATCGATTAAGACTGAAACTCAATTGATTAATCGTTTCTACTCGACTGCTGACTGTACTTAGATGGATGGAGAATTAGTTTTAATAATTTCTGTTTCAGTTCTGTCAATAGCATGAACGTTTTCTAATTCGATAGTTCTGTTAAGTCGTGCTCAAGTATTGCAAACAAAAGTTTTCGAAATATTACTTAAATAATTCGTTAGTTTAATATTTGGTTGAATGTTATTTTGTCTTTGAAGAGTCTTTGCGTTTATTAGTTCTAATATAAATGTTTAATACAATAAATAATGCATTTTTGAAAGGCTATTGTAATTAAAATTATTTCTGCACGCAGGCTGTGTCTTATGAACCGTAATAGGTAAACAGTTGAAATTTTCACAGGGTGTGTATTTCTGTTGCCACTATGAGAACAAATAATTAAAACTAAATTAAATTAAAAATGAAATACCCGTACAAGAATCGTGTTAATTGCGATTTATGGTACGAAACCCTTCATATGAGAGTCCGACCCGCACTTAGCCGGCTTTTTAATTTTCTTTTTTCAAGAAACTGCCCCACTCATGTTCATAATACAGAGCAAAAAATCCTGCACAATTTTTACCTAAAACAATTCGACTAGGTAAAGTAAAAAGATAGGTAGGTACGCAGACTCGGATTGGCTTAAAAATCTATGCCCGCGAATGTAACGTGGATTACAGTAGGCGACGGTAGGTCGACAGCCTGTCAAAATATAATCCCCAGGTTGACGTAGGTCGACGGACATATTAACATTTAAACGTTTTCGCTAATACCTGTAAAAACTACGGGCTACACCTGTAACCTCCTGTAGTCCTGGTACTATAGCGCTGAATTTACGTAAATTGGAGTGACGGAATTTCAGATTGGTTGTCGGAGTTTTTCTTTTGTTTTCAGCTGGTTGAAGACAAGATAAGTACAGCTGGTTGAAGAGAAGATGATAAGTTCGTTTGATTTCATAATATGTCAGGAGATAAGAAGATAAATTAAGCACATTATGAAAAAATATATGTGGCAGGGAAGTACATAGCTAAGAAGGTGAATAGGTCATTTCTACAAATTTTTAAGCAACGTTCACAATTCGCATCGCAGTGGCGATCTGTCGAAAAAAAATTGTGATAAAATCTGTAAAATACCATATTTCAAGCGAATAAATGAATATTATATATCTATCAATCTAAATACCTTTTTCTTATATACATTTTTCACAGATTGCGACTGAGATGCAAATGAGAACGGTGCTTGAAAATTAGTAGAATTGGCAATTCGAAGTTGGACAAACATTAGTCTGTGATACTTATGTGACATGTCGTGCAGAAAATTAATATTAATGTGGATGCCTTTAAAGGTGGAGGAACACCTATTATGGCTAAAAAGGAAGTAAATATTTGTTCATCATAGAGAAAGGGTAAAGCCGAGATAGACTGATGCCCCAGTGGTATAGGTGCCCCAATTGCAATTTTCTAATTTCGCGGATGAATCGCGTGCTTTATTATTTATCTATCGAGAGACTTTCCAACTACCACTAAGTGGACCGTGTCTCATGTCTCTGTGTAATTGCATGGGAAGGCAAAGTACGATCAAAGTTTTTTCGGGATAGATACCCTGTTTCTCAGCGGGTCATCTATCCTAAACGTAATTTATATGGAGTAGGCAGCAATCCCATATATGGGATAGATGTCCCAAAATGTAGAGGTCCGCAAAAATCGCTAATACTCTGGAAGTATATAAGATAATGTTTGTTACTTTTCATAAATTTGAAAATGTAAAACCAAAGTACTTGCCAGTTTTGCAAATAAAATATTTTGATTTTTGTACTGGGAAATATAAAATTATTTCAAAAAGGGTGGCATCTATCCCGATTTTACCCTACACGGAAAAGGATGACCCAATCTGCCGACCTGAGAAACGGACGATGATGATGAAACAGTTGGAGTGTTCTCTAGAATTCGTCAATTAGTTCAGGTGTTCAGAGAAATTACACCTATCCACTGTTCCGAAAAAAATAAACAATAATAAATTAATTAATTGCCATTCAACGTGGCAATGCTGCCAGCCTGCTGGACACATTTCCGGATGACGGCGATGAGGAGGAATACTTCGACGCCTGAGTGTATTTTATTTTTGTATATATTACTAATTTTATGTAAATATAATTGTTTTAATTTAATAAAGATTATTTCATTAAAACAATAATGAAACAGCTCATATAATTTACAAACCATAAGCACTAGTTCTTAAAAACATGATGCTATCTATAATCTCGCAGAAAACAACAGCTGACCGGCCAAACGAATGATAGGAAAGGGATAATTATATTCGTAACCGAGAACCACAGGGCAGAATTAATTAAAACATTTTAATTATGTTCTAGAAATTTTCCCCGCCAAGGGATCTAAACACATGAAGTTAATAATAGTGAAATAGGTTGGTAACACAGAGTACGGAATGTTACGCTGCAGCGTGTAGAAATGCCATCGATACTATCCCAGGTCAGGCAAAAAGCGTTATTGGATTTTTCCATTATAAACAGGAATGTCTCAGTAACAGCCCGGAGTTTGGAAGTTGGAGAAGTTGGTGTGAAACCCCCGTGCCTCGTAAAGCACGTAAAATTTAAATTTATAAATTTAATGTATTTAACTCGAACACAACACACACAACACAACACAACACAGGTTATACAGAAGACCGAAGAGTATAATCTGCCCCTCTGCTTAGCGTTTGTGGACTACGAGAAAGCCTTCGATTCGATCGAGACCTGGGCTGTGCTGCAGTCTCTCCAACGGTGCCAGATCGACTATCGGTACATCGAGGTGCTAAAGTGTTTGTATGAAAACGCCACCATGTCAGTCGGACTTCAGGATTAGACATCAGAACCTATCCTTCTGCAGCGGGGTGTGAGGCAGGGAGACGTAATTTCTCCGAAACTGTTCACGGCCGCAATGGAGGACGTCTTCAAGGTTTTGGACTGGAAAAGGCTAGGCATTAATGTCAATGGCGAGTACATCACTCATCTTCGATTTGCCGACGATATAGTCGTCATGGCTGAGACCACGGAGGACCACAGTAGAGCTTCCGAAAGAGTGGGTCTTAAAATGAACATGGACAAAACCAAGGTCATGGTAAATACCCATGTAGCACCCACTCCTATCAAGATTGGAGGCTCTGCACTCGAAGTTGTTGATGAGTACGTCTACCTGGGACAAACGATCCAGCTAGGTAGGGCTAACTTCGGGAAGTTGCGCGGTATCTTCTCGTCTCACATACCACAGTGTCTCAAGACGAAAGTCTATGACCAGTGCGTGTTGCCAGTGATGACCTATGGACTCGAAACGTGGTCGCTCACAATGGGCCTCATCAGAAGGCTTAAAGTCAACCAAAGGGCAATGGAGAGGGCAATGCTCGGACTTTCCTTGCGTGATCGAATCAGGAATGATGATATCCGCAAGAGAACCAAGGTTACCGATATAGCCCGAAGGATCGCCAAATTGAAGTTGCAGTGGGCAGGGCACATTGCTCGCAGAACAGATGGTCGATGGGGCCGAAAAGTTTTGGAGTGGCGACCGCGTACCGGAAGACGCAGCGTTGGAAGGCCTCCCACAAGGTGGACCGATGACCTGGTGAGGGTCGCGGGTAACCGATGGATGCGAGACGCACAGGACCGGTGGTTGTGGCGACACTTGGGGGAGGCCTATGTCCAGCAGTGGACGTCTTTCGGCTGATATGATGATGATGATGAAATCGAACAGAAATGATTCATGTTGTTGTTAGTAACACTTATTAAACTGTGTTAGTAACATTTCTTACTTAACTATGTCCAATATTGTCCAGTACCCGCTGCACCGGACCTGCAGCTGTGCATACGGGTCCAGTGCCCCAAGAACGGGCAATCTGGCATATGCACTAATACCTTAAAAATGCTGGTAAAGCCGTTGGTCCTGCGCCTGATCTCTCTCCAGTCCTGTCGGATTACCGTTCCATACCACTATGAGATTGAAAAACCAGAGAATGCACCTATGTTTGCGCACACACTAGTGCAAACTATAATATCTCATGCGTACATGGCTATGTCCGTTAAAATCAGCCACCGAGATCGAAATTCGGTCGGGGAGTATACATACATATAAATAATTTTGAAAGTAACTCTGACTGTCTGTCTATATGTCTTCCGTCTGTTTGTCACCTTTTCACGTCAGCGGTGAAGTTATAACGCTTCAAAGTTAACAAAAAAAAAGAAGTCCGATACGAACTCGGACGTCAAATACCATATACATCACATACATACATAAACGGCGTTTTCGCGAGAAGGACAGATATATTAGTTTAAAATAGTTACACCTCGTTGGTTCCTCCATCACTTTTGATTATATTTTCAATGTTGGTATTATTTTTATATATTTTGACATAAACTGTGTAGATAACAAACGTTTCCATCATGCATATTCACTATTGTCACGGTCGTCAATTTCTACGAGTAAACGTTGACACTCACTGACACGCTTGGTCTGTATGCAAAGTGTTTGCAACACCATCTAAAGCAGTGGCTGGAGAGGCTTGTCTATGCTCTGTGGTTGCCAAGACGCAAGCAGCTGCCTGCTGAACGTTGCCTTAGAACTAAGTTTGGCTGAACGTGTAATATTGGTAAATACAATGTTGTTGGTTGCCGCTTTAATTGTGACTTCGTGTTTATTAAGAGTTTATAGATATACCTTACTGAAAATTGAATGTATTATAATTACATCAATAAATCGACATTTCGAAATAAGTAGGAAAACAAACAGCCTCACCTTACTAAGCACACATTCAGACTCGGGGTTGCTACTGAAAAACTACAAAAGACAAAACCCAGAAACACATTTCTCGATCATTTCTCTTAGTCCCGAACCCGAACTAAGAACAACTGTCAAATCATGTTGTCATTCATTCATTTGTAAGTCCGTAGGTGATACGGAGTAGAAAACGCACGATACTAAGTCCGAAACTACGGACTTGGGGCTTAGAAAGTAGACCCCCTGAGTTCTGTTCGAGTTCAAAGCGTGAGCTTTACAGTACCGCTCGCGAAATCTAGACCCAACGAGACACCAGGCAACAAGCATATTAAATATTTATACCTTTATTTATTCCTCCAACGCAACGACACAATTTGCAGTCACTGCAATCCACCCAAAATCCCGGTAACAGCGCACGAAAATCGATCAGTGGGATCTAAGTTATTCCCTACCAAACCCAGTCCAGCTTCTATCAGCAACTCTGGTCACGTCCGATTGGACAACGATCACCCGAATCTATTCGTGTTACGGTACACCCAAGCTTCTTCAATAGAATCAATAAATAGGCTGCGAAACAATGGCAATTACAGTGGTCAATTTTACGCCATGTTTTTTTGGGTGGGATGATTGAAAGCGCTGTGCGTTTGTTCAGTTTCAATTTTTTTGCTGATATTTGAAGAGCTGACCACTTCAAATTTTAGCAAAATAAAATCTTGTTTCCTTCATGTCTGTGTACTATTGATGGTGGATTTAATTGAATCTTAAAATTAAAATCTATACTGGATAACTTTTTTTCCAGTGCGCAAACAAAAAAAATTGAGTCTCCCATACAAATTGTGGTCAGTTGATGACAATTTTGTATGGGAAGTTCAAATTTTTTTTTAGGAATTGACTATGGCTTTCTTGGGGTAAGTTGTTCATTTACATGGGCAGAAGTGGTTCTCAAAGTTTGCGCACTGGAAAAAAAATTACCCAGTATATGTAACCTTATATTTGAAAACAGATTAACTGTTTTTTAGTTAATCCATAGGTATAGATTTCGTACTGATTTTAATTCGCAAAATTTGGATGCGAACTGGATGATAACGTCAAGATGGCACTAACGTTGTCAATCATTGAAGGTAGGAAACCTATTAGTGCTGAAAATAATCTGCCCGCAATATTGAATGTAGAGGAGCTGCTCATTTAAGACTGAAGCTGAGGATGAAGCTAAAAATGTAGGATAATGTTGACACTTCGAAGTATCAACATTATCCTACATTTTTAGCTTCATCCACATTAACGTTTACAACAGCCCTTTAAATATTGCATTATTGAAGCAAGAACACTGCCTTTCTTTACGACAGCCCGTAAAGCACTACTTAATTCCAAGGTAATAAATTAAACAACATGAGAATGAAAATTTTTACGCAGAATTAAAATTCATGGCCCGCAATTTTCTGAATGACACCATTGAATAAATCATTAAAACGAGGTAGTCACAAAACACATTACGTCAAAAAGGATATCATTGACGCCCCTATTATAACGCCGACTTCCATCAATAATGAAGTTAATTTGAATAATCCGATACACGGTTCTCTGTAAAATATTTTTCATTTCGTTAACCGAAAATTGATCCAGCACTTAATCGTCCCGGTTTACCACGCAACTGCGTTTTATATTTACGATTTTCGAATAATAAAGTGAGCTTTGGTCAAAAGAATATTTGGGACAGCTTCTTTGTTAAAAAAGGATGCGGCGAAAAAGGAGTTCGGAAACGCAGATGTTAACGAAGAAGTCATGTATTCGAACAAAAAGAAAAGGATAAGGGGAGGGGAAAGATTAGATACGGCACAGCCCGGAATGCAATAAAGCGCCTCGAATTTTTCTCGTTGCGTGTATAAATCGTTCCGATATTCGGTATTCGGGTCAAATTTGTTTCCTGTGTTGCGATTTGTACTTATATTATTGCATGAAAGGTTCTAGACACAGCAACAATGACAACCGTTAAGTACCTCTTCCGCTAAGTTCTTATTCTGTTCCGTATGGTGTCGGACGTAAAATAATAGCACCATCACATCACTTTCCGTGGGTGTCGTAAGAGGCGAATAAGGGACTCATCAGAGAATGGGTAGTAGCATTCTCTGTAGGTACATTGCAACAGCTACTGCAATCGCCAACCCGCCTGCCAAGCGTCGCGATTATGGCAAACCCCCCCATTTGGAGGCCTACGTCCAGCAGTGGACGTTTTTCGGATGATATGATGAAGTACCTCTCGCTCATAGAAATAAGCGAGAGGTACTTAACGCTTGTCAATAATCTAAACTAAATGACAACGGCATACGCTACCGGACTCTCTCGACGATCACAATCGCTAATAAAACTTAACTTTGTCTAGGACCTCGTGTGGTAGATTTCTGCTAGGTTTATTTATATGTGTGGCCATATTTATAGGAAAATCTTTCTTATCTCTGAATACGTTACCAGATTTCAGACTTGCCGCCCGCGTGAATTTCGAAAATTATTCCAAGGGAACATACTCCTGGGATAAAAAGTATATCATGTGTTATTCCAGTCTATAATCTACCTTTGTGCCAAATTTCTTTAAGATCCATGCAGTAGTTTTTGCGTGAAAGAGTAACAAACATCCATACATACAAACTTTCGCGTTTATAATATTAAGTAAGGATTTATAATATTAAATTAGGATTAGGATTTCAAATTCGAGAAAAACTCTTTACTTTCATATAAATTACAATAAACACATTTATTAAAATTGTACCCGACAAAAACAGCAAGTTATTGCCTAAATATGAGTTTAGCAGGTATTCAGGTACTCCACCAGGTTGTTTGAATGATGATTGCCACTTGACCCAAATTTTCAAGTCTGCCAAAATTTTATGAGCGAGTAAATTTTTACTGGGTTACCTGAGATTTTAGTTACTTATTACATACTTTTTGGAAGCAAAACTGCTTGCAACTTGTATTACCTACCTGCAGATAATAATAATAGAACTATCTAAAGTATGAAATTAATAACAGATGCTAAATTGAAGACTAAAAACGATATTAATGTTTTAATAATAATAATAGCAGACCCTAAAGAAGAGGATCCCCTCTTCTTTAGGGTCTGCTATTATTATTTATAATTAGTTTATACTAAAACATTTTTAGGTAACTAGGTTTTGGCCGCGGATTCACTCATATTAAATATAGATTTTCGCAAAACACTGAACCGTCTCCAAGGACTCATCTTTCTTTGTACTAAAATTCATCAAAATTGGTTCAATGATTTAGACGTAAAACAAGCAAACAAACTCATTTCGGATTTTCAATATGAGTAAGGATTTCAATATCATAACCGTTTCTAGTCATGCACCTATAACTTAAATTCTGCGAATCGCTTTTTTTGCTATATAGTATATAGAAAGAAAGAAAGCTGTTAAGTATCGTGTGTAGTTTTTTTTAAATAAAATAATAGATAAAATTATTAGATAATATTAGAAATAATATAATAAAAATATTTGATATTAAAATAATTATTTCACACGAACTCACCTTCCAACCCCTAAATTGCCAGCACCCTTAAAATCTACCCTTACAAAACTGCAACCATTCAATTTCACCCAACACTTTAATAACAATGCCAATTCCTACCCAAACTGGGTCACTCAACTATATCAAAAGCTTAAGTAAAATCCATTTCCCCAGTTATTAGCCAATAGAGACGGCACTCTTATATTAATGGTCACACCTTATTGTTTTATTGTTCGTGCATAATAAACTCACCATTTTGTGGTTATTATGACAGATGGGAAGATGGTGACGATCATAATTCATTATAATGTGGTCATCGATCGCACTTCAGGGAATTCTCTTTGAAGCTTAGTAGAGTTTTTATTGTTTCTAAAAGTACTTAGAAATGATAGATGCTGGGTTTTTGAATGCTCATTTGAAGTTTGATATGAAATGTTTTCTTTATGGGTTCAATTGCCCGTATAATATAATGTCTTTGGGTTGGTTAGAAGCAGATTATTGTTTCGGTGATGGCAGGTGGAGTATGGAATTTAGTGAAAGCGTCCAAGGATTGGATGAACGAATGTTAGTCGTCCGATGATGGTACAGAAACGTGTATGTAGTGGGAATTGGAACAGAAGTTAAGAAGCCGGCCCAGCAGTGGGCAGTCGGATTGTGGATGATGATAATATATTTTCCCTTTACTAAGACAGAAAAGTAACAATTTTATTTCGTGATAACTTTTACTTAGCCATTCAAATGACTCGTAAAAAGGGATTTAGGGAAATTGTTTGATATTCTAATGATTCTATTTATACCGATAATAATCTAAATAGAATCATTAGAATATCTATTTATCTCTCTATAGTTTAGACATTTGAATGACCAAGTAAAAATTATCAAGAAAACAACGTGTTCAACCTCAAAAAAAAAAAACGGACCAAAATCATATTATTATAAAGAAACAAAGCAGATGATGATTTTGTTATCTTATTCAAAGACAAATATAACACACACATTACAACACATGAAACAAACATTCTTGTGGAACATTCGCGACCTCTTATCCCATATAAAGTTTTCACAATTTCTTTCCCATTCCTGTCCATATCGTGTCTCGAGGGAGTACAAACAAGAAACCTTTTTGTAAACTTGTTACAGCTACTTTGGGTATCGCTATTCTATTATTTTGCAACTGATGTGTTCGGATAATGTATTGTATATATTCAAACGACTATATTATTCTATTGCTCGATGACAAATACAAAAAATGTGAAATAAGTTCATGTAGATTTTTCCAGAATGCAGTTATGCAAACTCCACTCGCCGACTTAGTCATAGCATTCTCTAGCAAACAGTTGAAATACGGGCATACATGCAATACGTATGATGGGCCTGTCTCTCTCTAGATACTGGCTCTCCTGGTGACCCTCTGGTCACCGCATATACACTTGAGGTTTGAGTGATCAATATATCTATAGAAATATTGTCTTTACTACGGCCAGGGTCTTAACTACATGGTTGTTAAAACAACGGATATATAATATTTATCCATGCCTGAACGTGGATATTTTACAGGTTCCTCAAAATTGTTTAGTGTTCACCTTTTCATGCTTCTTGTTTTTAGTTTGCTTGTTAATCAATTTGGATGAACGTTTTCATTTGCATCTCATTTGCAATCTGTCAAAATTGTATGAAAATAAGGGTTTTTTGGCAGCTAATTGCGAATTGGAAGACTGATTTAGTCTTTGTTGCAAAAGACGTGTGCATTCGTGATGGATGGCGTTCGGTTATATTTATGTTCTAAATGTTGTATTAACAACAATTTGGCACTGACGTCTCTGATGTCTGAGACCAGGATTGTCATAGGATCTCTCTAATTGTAAAACAAAACCGACTGTAGTGGTAACAGTTGTTGAAACTAAATGGTGTAACATAATTAGAAAATAGCATACCCACATGAATGACCAAGTAAAAATTATCAAGAAAACAACGTGTTCAACCTCAAAAAAAAAAAACGGACCAAAATCATATTATTATAAAGAAACAAAGCAGATGATGATTTTGTTATCTTATTCAAAGACAAATATAACACACACATTACAACACATGAAACAAACATTCTTGTGGAACATTCGCGACCTCTTATCCCATATAAAGTTTTCACAATTTCTTTCCCATTCCTGTCCATATCGTGTCTCGAGGGAGTACAAACAAGAAACCTTTTTGTAAACTTGTTACAGCTACTTTGGGTATCGCTATTCTATTATTTTGCAACTGATGTGTTCGGATAATGTATTGTATATATTCAAACGACTATATTATTCTATTGCTCGATGACAAATACAAAAAATGTGAAATAAGTTCATGTAGATTTTTCCAGAATGCAGTTATGCAAACTCCACTCGCCGACTTAGTCATAGCATTCTCTAGCAAACAGTTGAAATACGGGCATACATGCAATACGTATGATGGGCCTGTCTCTCTCTAGATACTGGCTCTCCTGGTGACCCTCTGGTCACCGCATATACACTTGAGGTTTGAGTGATCAATATATCTATAGAAATATTGTCTTTACTACGGCCAGGGTCTTAACTACATGGTTGTTAAAACAACGGATATATAATATTTATCCATGCCTGAACGTGGATATTTTACAGGTTCCTCAAAATTGTTTAGTGTTCACCTTTTCATGCTTCTTGTTTTTAGTTTGCTTGTTAATCAATTTGGATGAACGTTTTCATTTGCATCTCATTTGCAATCTGTCAAAATTGTATGAAAATAAGGGTTTTTTGGCAGCTAATTGCGAATTGGAAGACTGATTTAGTCTTTGTTGCAAAAGACGTGTGCATTCGTGATGGATGGCGTTCGGTTATATTTATGTTCTAAATGTTGTATTAACAACAATTTGGCACTGACGTCTCTGATGTCTGAGACCAGGATTGTCATAGGATCTCTCTAATTGTAAAACAAAACCGACTGTAGTGGTAACAGTTGTTGAAACTAAATGGTGTAACATAATTAGAAAATAGCATACCCACATAATTTACAACAAAACCTATCAGTCACAATTCCGTTTGCTGACAAGTTCATTAACTTCTCCTAGACAAACAGATCAGTACTAATGAGTATGTAGACTCGTAGACACAAAATTACCAAGTCTATTCCAATAGATGAGCTGGCTTATGAATTAGAAATTCAATTCTACATCAAACAAACTGATATGTTACACAAATACTGAAGTGTTATTACAATCATTGGTTTAATAGTTGAACTTTGCTTTTGTAAGTTCGTTTATTAAATGTTTTTTTTTTTTGAAATATCTTTAGATGGAATATTTTGATTTTGGTCGTTTTTGTGGTCCATTGAATGATATTTTTCTAAACAGTTTTTTAAACCTTTTCATTTCTATTCAGTTTTCTCTGTCTAATGTTTTCTAGTGGTTACACATACGCATATATTATATTTTTACAGCTAGAAGAAAACTTTGCAGTACCAAAGATGAAGATAGCAAATCGAGACGATAGATATTAAATTCTACAACTGTCAGAGGAGATTGAGAGCACCAGAATTAGTATAGTTGCTAACTGGCAAACGTCATGTAAAATCAACATCAAATCAAAACAAGCAAACCAAATACCAACTTCTTTTACCTAATTCCTACGGTTGCCATCACACCGATTACATCAATGTTTAATTCTGCTATAATAACAGTAGATAATCGAGACAAGCCTCCCAATGCACCACGTTATGTTTTAATTCTCTGTGCGCGCTAGCTTTGACGTTGCCATTCAGAAATGCATACCAAAGTATGTAGATCGTGCACTGTCATACTAGAGACTAGTAATCATATTACTGGAAATCGATAACGTCTTCCAAACATTGTCTTGGAAGATGAAGATGCTATATTTGCATTCAATTATTATGGGTATGATGAAAATTTTATTGAAAATTGTGGGGAAGCAGATTTTGTTCAGTCTCTTGCATTTTTATTTTTGTTATGGAGTTGGCTACTCTTAGAAGTCTTCTCTCATATCGGCATGCACTTTTAAATAAGGAATAGCTAATGCCACGATAAAAATGTAAGCCATTTAGAAGAATGGTAGATAACGGAACTGAATGCCTAGCTGGATAGCTCATCCTTCAAGTATGGCTATTCGTCAATCATTTTAATGACCGTCTGTAATCTATGATGGATTATTTTAGAATATAACTCCTGTAAGAAATAATTTATTAACGTTTAGTTATTTGGCACTAAATTTAAGAACACGGAAAATTATTAGCTCAAAAAAAACGGATTTTGCAGTTACGTATGTTGTATTACACATATATGTACGCAACATACATAACTGCTATGTTTTTGGCCATGATTTTGATTTTGATTTCTTAAATAAAAATCATTTTCATGGCCAAAAAAGGAGAGAGCGATTTTAAGTTTGCAATACAAAGTGAAAAATCGCTCTCTCTTTCTTCCTCTTAACTCTGTTTCGAAAATGCTCTGTACTAACTATTTAGACCAGCCGGTCGATTCCGTAAATATGTCAAAGTGAAGGCTTGGGTGAAGTGATCATGAAGTGAGCTGTTTTTCCATCTTATTTGTATGGTTTGACAGCTCACTTGTCGTTCACTTCGAACTTCGACTAATTTTTCACTTTGACATGTTTACAGAATCGCATTAAGCTGCTGGATATCTAGCGTATGCATACCAAGTTTCAATAAAATAGGTTCATTCATTTCGAAAATTAAGGACTTGAAAGTTTGTATGAAATACCGCAGGGCGTAAACGTTTTTACATGCATTTTTAGTCTTTCACAGAATCAATGATGAGAAAGATGTGATGAAACTAAAATGAAGTCGATAAACATTACAGGTTTACAAATTATCTCTACATATACTTTGTCCTGACTGATGGATCAACGCACAGCCTAATATGCTGATTGTAGGGACCAGAAATTTGGAGGACGTATTCCTTTATGATGAAGGCGTCGGATAAGAAAGTATTCCTGGAAGTTCGTCCCCTAAGGGGGTGAAATAAGGGATTAAAGTAAGTATTAAAAATCTTATTTCTTAGGCCAAAATACTTGAAACTTGGTACGAATACTGGCCAAAGTACATGGGATGCAATAGTTGATGATGGTTCAGATTTACTTGAAACTTGATAAAAATGCTCTTTGATATAATTGTCCAAACACTTTTTCGACATTTTCTGAAATTTAACTCTAAAAGTTAAAAGGGGCAGCAAACTATGATTCATACCATGTCCTGGATATCCTATAAAACATATCCTATGTCCTATTGACAAAGGATATGTTTTATCACGGGAATAATATTAAATTAATGAATATAAAACATGAATGAAAGTTGAGTACTTCTGCAATAGCTTGCTTTTTAATAGTAGAAATATATGACTATAATTATTTCAAACCGAATTAGTTTCAAATTAGCGCAAATACTTTCAGAATTCTTTTCTTTTCAATTTCGATTTTTTGAAACGTAAATCGGTCAGGGATTTTAAACCCCGACAAGAACTTTCCTTTCTGTAATTATTCTACTGCACCGCTTTCAAAACTACAGGATAAAATATTGAGGCCGAAACGGAAACCGGCGGTATATATTAAACAAGTGCCTTCTACCAACCAGCACAGGGCGTGCGACGTGGAGTTTCACTCACAGAGATGACGTCAGTATCCAAGAATTGGGGAAACATTACAGGTTGTTATTGCTATGTATATCTTTGTCGTTATAGCCTGAATGAACATATTGTAAAGAAATTGGAAATTATATCAAGCTGAATTGTAGTGATCAATACTTCGCTGAATTAAAAAGGTCTTTGCTCTACAAACAATTTCATACAGGATTAATGTATAGGTACAATTATGTGTGTGTTCAAAAGGTAAATTCGTTTACCAAGCATCATTATGGCTATCATTAATATTGAAGTTCTCAAAAGGCCTACCGCAAAACGCAGAGCGTTTAAAAACCATTAAAAATTTCAATAATTTATCAAAGGCTTTGAGCCTTCAAGAGGTATTTACTGCAGCGGCTGAAAGCAATAAATAAAGGTACGTCGACCTCACGAAACGCGAACAACGGTGGACTTCTTAATTCGAAGAAAGCTATTAACTGAAATTCGAAGTGTACTGCAGTGTATCTGTACCTTTCTTGGTATCGTGCCAAACAGTCAGGTGGGGATTCATTCGTAGGCCAACTAATTACCGAGAAATTTATCTTTTTAAATAACTACATTTATAAATTGTGTGGTTTAACTAGTCCTGTCAAGAGGTATCGCTGTGATTAGGTTGTGGAAGTTTTATAGCTACCTATCACTCAGTATGAACACGATTACACGACCTCAGCATGGTTGGAATAAGGCTAGATAATGATGATGGTATTGTATGGTATGGTGGTGAATTTGCTGCTACGAATGGCAATTCACAGGTACGTTTGTAGGAAGCATTATAGGCAGTCAGTTTTGCTACTATACATACATAGTAAAGTAGCTAAAGATGTAACGGCAAAGCCAAATACGGCAAAGATACAAAGACAAATAATTTTGTGTGACTAGACGACAATCTCTAAGGTTGACCTGCAAGATCCCATAAGCCATTAAATAGAGGTTCAGCGTCCTATCAGTAAAAGATTTTTTTTCAGTCAAGCATAAGTGTTTCATCGTATGCGCCTAAGTATATAACAACAACCTTCTATAAAACTTTGATGATCAATATCGCAGCTTATGAAAGGAATATTAGTATTCTTATGCCGTTCTAGGAGAGTAGGAAGAACCCATTGAATATGCAGCTCACACTGAGTTCTGAGCTCCTCACTTACTTCCAAAGAGCAATAATGGCGATGCTAAAGTCATCATGCCATCTTTCCGCAGCCATATTGAAAAGGTAAAAGAATTTTTATTATTTTTCGAGTTCTGGAAAATTTTGGCACGTTATTCTGGTAATTTGATTGGATATATTCTTGGTTATTAGAAAATAATTCAGTGAGGTTTTTGTGTAGAATATGTCTATGTAGAAAATTCTGGCAAGTTTTTCTAGTAATTTGACTGTTTTAAAATAAGAATTTGGATGAAATACTTTTCAAACAAATTGAAAATAAACTGAAAATATTCGTTTTATGTATACTGAAGTACGTTCCGTCTGTTTTTCGTTTGTATTTAAAAATAGTGAAAGTAATATTCACTGATAAAAAAGGGCATTTCAATTGTAGGATACATAATATTCAAAATAAAATTCAGTAAATCTTCATCACAGAGAAAATAAATAAAAGCAATGATGATATTTCGAATTCTCCAACCATACAATTGAAAAATTCAGCTTAACATTTTATGAAGCAAGAGCAATTTTAACATTCCCGGATACATGATTAAAATTATTGCACCCACAAACAAAGATTATTGCACTGATAGGATTTCTTGCCCAATCTTAATAATAAACCCAAAACAAAAGCAGCATTCAATTTGCATGTATTCAACAAAAATGTCTAAAATGTTGTCCCTTTCTCATTAGATCGTAATTTTGTGCCTTTGGACATGAAACTGCCGACTTTGCACAACAAAGTTGATGCTGGGTCATGTCAAAGTATTACGACAAGTGTTTAAATATGTATAAATGTTTAGCTTTGACAGATCCCGGTGTCAACTTTTGAATATTTCACGAATCTATGAGCTAGTTCGGATGTAGTTTGACAGTTTATCTGGGTCAGGCGAGATCGATCGTGAGTACGTCTTCAGAGTCGGTAGAGGTTCAAATAGATCCTAATAATAAAATGAATAATTGAATGATTATGGGATGGAAACTAAATGTTTATAGAGAAAATTTAAAATCGCCATGGCAACGGAAAAAACTCTCGATGAACGTAAAGTTATAATTTGTCAATTTGATAGGAGGCATTGGTGAGTACAGGTAATGACTTAGACTATAGGGGCATTTTTTTTTTAAATACTGGTTTAGTGGTACCTAGTATTAGTTTTAAAAAGGCAAGTTTCGTGTAGACCACTACATATCGATAAGAAATCGCTTTATATCTGATTCGCTCGAAAACATCTCATGTTAAACAAGGAAAACGACTTTTCCTCTATTTTTTATCATTCTCACAACTTCAGAAGAGTCCTTGGCGCTGCAGTGGAACAAAACTGTCTTAAAATAAATAACAATTGAATAATTTTCACAACGGATTAGTACCTACACAAATGCTGAGCAGAATTTCGTGTTAATTTTAAACAGCGTTCAAGTTTGGCATGCTTTATCAGAATGTATTTCAGCCAAGGGCACGCCCGAATTGCATCGCAGTCGCTGCCTCATTGAACGTGACCACATCGTCAATTAGTCACGATAATGTGGGGTCCCTGGATCCGAGTCGTTCCGAGTCGTTCCGAGCCGTTCCGAGCCGTTCCGATCCGTTTCGTCGTTTAAAAACAAATTGACTGGTTCAAGAAGTATTGTGAATGTTTATTTTTAGATGAGGACAACAGTACATTCTATATTCCAATGGGAACAATGACATAATATCAGGCCTGTATTTCTAGAAGGGTAAGACAGAGGTGCATTGTACACAACACCTGTATTTAGTCGTATGAGTTATTTTATTACTGAGAAATTCCAGAAATAAAACCTATTCATATTTTGCTGGGCCAATGTATCGTACCTTGGACCTCATGCTGAATAGAAGTATTATTGTGCAATATAACATGTTGTTTGTTACACATAAATTCGTAATAGGTATGTTTACTAAGTTCAGACGTTAATATTGCTCCCTTTAATGGTAAGCTTCAATAATTTCATATTACTGTAATTATCAGACCTGTATTTACTCATATGGACACATAACATTGTAACTTAAAACTGTGGATGGGATCAGGCTTGATCGGCATCATCAGGTGAGATGGTAAGTAGGCGACGCTGTGGTGTGCCTAAAACTAACCTTTTCACATGGTTGGAAGCTTCCAAGGTATACAACTAGAAGGCACAGACTCCTGGAAATTCCCTCACTTAGCAGTGTGCACATGGAAAGTTACCTATAAATTATTTCTTATCAATGACGATCAGTTACTTATAGAAACCGCGTCACAAAAGTCCACCCTCCATGGCGTGAAACTCAATACTGAGGGGAAAATAGAAGTGACAGTTATATGATTTATTGCATTTCGATTCCCTCGCGATTTTAGTTGTGCCAACCCAAAATATTGCCACTCCTTTGCAAATCGTTTTTCGTCAGTGCCTTGTTGGTCGAGTGATTGCTAAAGACTGTATAGTCCGAAGTTTCTGCCAGCAGCAGCGAACGCGTGAATGTCGAAAATGATCCCAAAGCAATATACTTTCGGAATAAAAATGCCAAGTTTAATCCAAATTTGTTCAGCCTTTAAGACGTAAAGAGAGGTTACAAATAGACAGGATGAAAGTTACTTTTATCACAGCCGAAAGACGTCCACTGCTGAACATAGGCCTCTTCCAATTGTCTCCACAACAACCGGTCCTGTGCATCTCGCATCCATCGGCTACCAGCGACCCTCACAAGGTCGTCGGTTCACCTTATGGAAGGCCTTCCAACGCTGCGTCTTCCGGTACGCGGTCGCCACTCCAGAACTTTTTGGCCCATCGACCATCTAATCTAGGAGCAATGTACCCATTCTGTCCACTGCCACTTCAGTTTGGCAATCCTTCGGGCTATGTCAATAATCTTGGTTCTATTGCAGATATAATCATTCCTGATTCGATCACGCAAGAAAACTCCGAGCATTGCCCTCACTTAGCTTAGAGTCACTTTCACATTATTGTATAATATTAGTATAGTATGGCGCATTCTTAAATTCGGTTCCAAAGTCGAGCAGTGTTACTGGTACTTTTTCATCACGAATTTCTCAGAAGAGGCCTAAAGACTCATTCTCATACTCATCTCAGCGAGAATCAATGTCAACAAAAAAAACTTCTCTTAAATGTAGGCAAGTTGGTTGTATTTTAATAGGTCAAAACAAGATTGGATTAAAATGCGAACGTTCATAAAAATATGGGAATGTCCTCTGTAGAGTCAGAAGGGGAAGCAATCGATGGATGAACTCTGTGAAAGATCATCATCTGCCTAGCCTTTTCCCAAGAAAGATGATACAAAGAAAGGGTCTAAGGTTATTCAAGTTATGATAGAAAGGAGTTGTAGAAAGGGGTAGAGAGGGGGTGAGATGACGACTAAAATAGAAACATTGAAAAAGAAGAAATGTTGCACCGACCCCAAATAAATTGGGGTCGGTGCAAAATTTTTCATTAACGCTCCGCTCTTTTTGATCGCAGCATGATGGTATATACGAGTAGACTATAGCCTTCCTGGATAAATGAGCAATCCAGCAATAAAAGAGTTTTTCAATTCAAACCAGTCCGAACCAGTTTCTGAGATAGCACGTCCAACCAAACAATGCTTTTAGCTATAAGGCCGCCCATTGAGTCATAAAGTGACACAAAAGATACTTGAGGTATACCGAAACCTTTGCCTAAACATTCAATTTTTAAACCAAACACGAATGCTTTCCACAGCCAACGAATCTAACAAAAAGCTGCCATGAAATATCTCCCTTTGAACTCACAATCAGTTACGACTAAAGGTAGGAGCGTTTTCTATGAAATATTTCATAGTTTTAAAGAGGGCAAAAGCTATGGAATTGAAAGCGGTCGTACAAACGGTTAACACTTAGTGTGATTGGATTCCTCGGTCTCTTTTTGTTTTGAAGCCGCTATGGGATAAGCGTTTTCAGCTATTAGTGGATGGGTACAACGGCCTTAAATGCAAACCAAGATAGCCTTTAAAATAATGTCTACGGGTTATCCGCTATTTTCCTGTCAGACAGTATACTAGAATATACAACTTACATTTGGAAGACGCAACTTAGTTGTTTGTTGGAGGTAATTTTTGGAAGTAACTGCTGGTACGATTGAAAAAATTCTCAGATAGATGGAAATCTACACACTATCGTGCTACAAGCATAATTTTAAACCGAATTTCACAGAAAAAGTCCCGGGAACGAAGCCACTGTAAAGACTCCTAATAAATATTTACATCTCAAGCAATAACTGATTTGGCAATATCCAACCTACAGTTCTCAGAATTACGGGCTTCTAATATCGGCTTTCAGATGTTAAGTGTTATTTCAGTGTTCAATAAGGGATTGAAATTTCAAAGTATTATCTATGGCATAGAACGAGTTTCTATAGTTACCTTTTTCATGAGTGCCCCATTACTCCAGCAAGCGCAATACCTAAGTGATACTTCGCACTTCCCTTGATGCAAGACAATGTTGACTTGAATCAAAACAAAGTCTATGTAAAACCATAAACTCCAATTTAGAATACCCATGCAGGATCAAATACCAAACCCGATAACATCCTTCAAACGCCTACACATTAATTCATGACCGTGACTACCCAAGCAAATAAAAACGACCCACGCAAAGCGTCACATATTACCAACACAACGGAGCCTAATCTTGGCGGTGTTCCACCAATTCAGTTTGGGAAACATAACGCCACGACAAATTTCGACATCCATCAAATTAGAGTCGCATCTGCTATTCATCTTTCTTTACTTATGTTTGGGTTGGCAATAGTGGGCGATATTCGATTATGCCTACAGCCATCTGTGAGGAGAATTTATTCCCTCTTTATATTTTCCCGAATACGTGTACCAATATTATTTGCGTTTCGTTACAAGAAATTGTGTGTGGAAAGGAAGGTTTGATATTCGAACTTTTTCTTGGTAGTTTATGAGAAATTTGATATATTCGGCGTTGTAAGTATTTTGTCAT
Organism: Melanchra persicariae; assembly: GCA_947386135.1. Classification (NCBI taxonomy): domain Eukaryota; kingdom Metazoa; phylum Arthropoda; class Insecta; order Lepidoptera; family Noctuidae; genus Melanchra; species Melanchra persicariae. The sequence continues at coordinate 11,114,883 of OX376667.1, read as the reverse complement.
GTTTATCAGTCTACAAAGAGGTGATCCGGTGATGACGTCTCTAACATACGACTCGAAGTTCGAGGGTCTGAAACCATGCTCCTCACTTTACCACCCATCACAATATTTGTAAATATGTGAGTACCATGTACTTATTTATAAAATTAATTAGTTTACCTCTGCTGGTAATACTTAATTCCTATGTGGTATACTCTAGGTGCATTCACCATTGCACCTCACAAATGTATATTAAATTATTTTTTGTATACCAAATATTGTAAAACATTTATTTGAAATGAGTTTCTTGTCCGTTATTCTCCATGAGAATCTTTGCGAATTGACAGTAGTCACTTCATTTATTTATTTTACATATTATTTTAACTGTAAATGGTGACGTTCAAAATGGCCGTTTAATGGCCTAATTGAAATAAACAAACACTTTGATCTCAAAAAACCAATAGGAAACTGGCATATTCTGGAACCAACAATCTGAAGACATTTGACATCCACCAACGCACTGTCAGCTCGTGCATTCTCAATAGCAAAGGGGTGGGCTGCGTCCAAGCTATGGAATCGTTAGGGCCAATAATGCCAAACAGTCCACTGCTAGAAAAAAAGTACCAATAATGATAAAAATGATAATAAGTAATTTCTAAGAACGTTCTGGTTCCATTATCGTATCAGTATCCATTAAATAAATTTGTTTTTTATTTTATTTTTAGCCTATTCCGTCCCACTGCAGGGCAAAGGCCTCCCTTTCATAAATAAATGAATAAGACAATTTAAATATAAAAAGTAGGTAATAAAGATCCTAATTCGAATGCTGAACATGTGAACAAAATAAGTCTTGTACAATCTATAGAACCATAAACAGAATTTACGATTTTCACGGTCAAAAGTAATAAAAAGATACTTATAGGTAAAGATGCGTTTACTTTTTACAGTTTACTTGAAGCGTGTGTTAGATGGGGCTTTAAAACGAGCGTATTACAATAATGTAGAATTTATTTATTTGATTATTTAGGCTTACTTACAAAGGCGTACTTAACGCTTTAAGAAACGCTATCACAATATTATTGGGCCTGCATTTAGAAAAGTTTGTAATTTGGAGAGATCAAAAGTTTTCTTTGAATCCCTTTCTTTAATTATTCGACTTAGCTGACTATAAAAAATAAAATAATATTTTTATTTTTTCACATGCGTTCATTTCTTTTTTATCAAAGATCTTATCGTAAGTAAAATTTCTACTTTATCTTTACTTACATCTTTATATATTCGTTTTATAAAAAACCCAAATAATATATAATATTTTTATCATAATTTTATATTAGATACTTTTTAAATAATTTTTACTATCGTTTTATCAAAAAAGCAAATAATTCAAAATTGGTCTAAATTTTTTAAATTAATTATGAATTTTTAATGAATTTATAGTTTATATATGTATATTATTTGTTTAAATCTGTATATAAAGACATCCTTCTTTAATGCCAAAGTTTGACAGGTGTTCAAAAATATCATACTTCAAATTCTCAATTCAAAAATCCGAGGTTAGAAAGTTGCTATAAGTAGATAAAAAATCTATGGATACAAACGTCATCAATCGAGTAACATTGTGAAACTAGTTCACAGTGTTACTTCACGGATTGATTAAGGTATAGAAAACTGCCATACCAATAAGCAACATACTCACAAATCCAAACAAAGCAATCAACTCAGCTTCGCTATCCAAATACGTTCAAAAGAAGATTATTCCAAAGCCCCCGTCTTCGCTCACACCGTCGACGCCAATCTTAAAGCCACACAATCAAGATTGTCGCAGAAACACATAAATATTCCTAATCTTCACTCAAATATCTCTCTGGAACGTACGACAGCTGCGCAGGATGTTTTCTCTTGAATCTCACAAGAGATTAGTTCTAACGATTGTATGAGTAATTATTAGGAAAAATACTTTTACGGTGGTAAACGTGGAGTATGAGATGTGCTTAAAGTTATTTTGGGCTGGAAGATTAGATGTATTTTTGCGGGTTTCGTTAATGGTGGTTATGGGATTTTGGGAGCAGAGAGAAACATTGAGTCATAACTCATAAGGGACCGCTTGATAAAGTAAACATAATTTATTTAACAGCTACGATAATGGACAAAAAAAAAAGTAATAGTCATTTAAAAAAAATAATATAGAAGTATGTAGAACAAGGTGTGTAGCCCGCAAGCCTCCATTGCAAAGGCTTGCTACTAATATTTTAAATGTGGAAGTCTGTATGTTTTGATATTTTCATCAATCACTCTTAAACGACTGAACGATACGATACGGATACGTACCTAACTTTTATGTCAGTATTTATTAATTAATCCTTTACATCCACACACAAATACAGACGCGGTACAATATTTCCGTGGTATTTTCGACTTCCACACGAGAGACGCCGCTGGCGAAAGCTAGTCTATTGTAATGCCCCTTAACCATTCATTCACTAAAGCGATTTATTTACCCTAACCCAAGTTCGTTCAAGAGTAAGGCCGTGAATCAGAACCAAGGATAATAATATTCTCCGACCCAATAATATCCCATATTTTCATAGCCTTCTTCACTCACGTGTACTTCACTGGCTTATTGTGATTATTCAAACGTATGAACTAAAGGGTTATTGACACTCACACTATGCATACTTATAATCTTGTCAATGCGAAAGTTATTCGGTACTTACGGTTGAATAGATTTTCTTGAAATATTACACTCGGGTAGACCCCTGGATTAGGACATAGCATACTTTTCATCCATAAAATACCTTAGCTAGTTCTTATGTTGTTATCAACTGGTGCAAACAATAAACAGACATGCGATTTTAGCAATCCCGGGAGATTTGCTACCACTTATTGAAGAGTTCCGTTGCCTATCTTCGAAGCTCTTCATCGGATCTCGACTTTAACGCCAGGTAGTTTACAAAAAAGGTGTTGTAACTACCCGTTAGTCTCGCAGTTATCCCGGGTTCTATCAAAGTCAAAAGTCAAAGTCAAAGCATTTATTTCAATTAGACCATTTACAGGCACTTTTGAATTGTCAAGGTCGGTCGGCCAAAAAGATGAAGCTATTTCACGTTCCAAAGCGTAGATCTCTATGGAGAAGAACTTGCAAGAAACTCCACGGACACTCTTTTAAAAATAATTTTTTTTTACAAAATTATGGTTACATCATTCATATTGAAATTATACATATATGTGAGAACGATGTAAAAGACGTGCAGGATAAAAGAGTCCGGAGTAAAAAAGAAACAATTCAAAGAAATAATTAAAATAAACCATGGCAGCCGAGAGATGACCAGTCTCAGCTGACGGCGCCCGTTCACGAACATGACGCATACGCTAGCACCATTCGGCTCAACCATTTTTTAGGGAGCTTTGTCTGAACAACAGGTCAGACAAAGTATTACTGTGAATTTCTTAGTAGCAGTCCAGGGTTCGGAAGTCCTGCCAGGGTTGCGGATTTTGTTTGAAAGAGTTACCGCGGCCCTGAAAAGCAAAGGGCACTAGGAAGAGCACGGATGGGTTTTAGTCAGTAAGAGTCTGACACTCCCTTCCGCTCCGCCCATAGCGGGAGGAGTCATGATTCCATACAAAAAGCGTTCGGAAGTCGTTGATCCTGCATCTTGTGTCTTTAGCCCGAACGTCCTATAGGACTACAAGAAAGAGGAAGTAAAGAGTTTAACTGTGTTTGCGCATACGTACGCAATCGTGCACTATAATATTTTCCACGTCAATGGCTAGTCTCCGTTGAGATTTGCCACAAATACCGATCGGTTAATACCTTCTTCCGAATCCGTTTGCCCGAGCGACTTTCAACTCCTCACCAAAGGAAGAGAGTGGTGGGAGCTCTGCTCCTCGACAGTGTTCACTATTTCCGGCCAATAACACCAAGTCAGAGATGAGGAACAAGTCTTCTTGTTAACTGGGTCTGTGGGGTGACTGCCTCACAGATCGCCACAAAGCTTCACGGGTTGACAGCTCAATATCTTTGAGTGACTTGAGATACAGAAAAAAAAAATGTAAAAAATAATTCTGAAATAAAGCACTAATAGATTTGGTTTTCCTAGTGACCCTGAGTTTTCTACTGTTAGTGAGTTCCAAGAAATTCATATGACACCTGTCAGCGAAAAAGTTATTATGTTTTCCGAGAAAAAGCTTGTTGAGGAAAAGTGTAATGAAAAATAATGGGTTCGATATTGGCATAATTCTTTTTACCCTACTTTATTTTTAAAGGTCGAAATATTAGTGTTGCGATGAGGCAATGCACATATACATTTAAATTCTCAATGTTTAAGCATTTTTATATTTAACCATTAACAGGCATTTTTAAATTATCATGGAGTCCTCGGGCAGCAAGAAACATTAAGCATTTCTAAATGAAATTACTATATACTGTAACAGCGTGGAAAACGGCAATAAAATTCGTTCGTTTTAAAAAACTTGGGCAAACTATAATTTGAATCAAAAGGTGTAAGTAAGGATCGCAGCAGGTGGCGTTCTATAGCCTCTGCCTACCCCCAACGGAACAAAAAGCGTGAAACTAAAACTTTTATCTGAATCCTCAAAATATGAAATCCGATAGCATTAAAAAAATCCATTTCCGAGATAATTAATCGAAATCTCCCTCGATTCAATCAATCAGTTCATCAATATTTACTGAAGCGGAAGAAAAATAAAAATGCGACGAAAGTTATTCCTGAAAGGCAATAAAGAAGTTTATGAAAGTTCCCAACAATTCGCTCAAAGAAAATGGCTCTTGCTTGTTATTTCGTTAGATTTTTTGGGCGGACTTAGAGTACTGACTTCTTATAAGGATGTATATTTAACTTACTTCTCTTGACATTTTTGTTATTACTAAATAATTCTAAGAAACTTTTATCTATGGTAAACATATTTTTTCTTCCTGAAACGAAAACATACTGTTCATAAATAATAGTTGTTTTTTTATTTTCTGAACACACTATGTTATAATTGTAAACAAGTTATCATGTTGCTATGCAAACGTGCCTTTTAATCAATGACGTAGTATATACAGGGTGTTCCAGGAGTGCGTGGTTAATATTTAAGTGTGTTGTTCTGTAGCTTTTATACAGTAATGAAACAATTTCAATATAAAAATGTTGATATTTTTATTTTTTATTCGATCTCAAAGAACGACCTCAAAATTAAAAAAAAAACCCTTTTCGAGCAATCTGATGCAGTTGGTGGCATTGAATTTGTGATTAACTAAAACAAACGCCATCAACTATTTCAAACTACTTGAAAAGTCCTTTTTAACGTTTTAGTCGTTTTACGTTGTCGGGTTTTTTTTTAATTACAATTTTTTTATTTAGATATTTTTCTAAATAGAAAGCACATAGAAAACGCCACTGTTAAATATGACCACGCATTTCAGGAACACCCTTTATAGACGGATCATACACCAATATCAACATCACATCTCTAAAAACTGCGCCAGCACAATCGATAGCTATGTGTTCGCACGCGGGGTATAAGATCTCGGATGCCTTTAATTTTTGTTGGCATTTTAAAGTAACGTATTTATAGCTTACTAGCTTCTACCAGCGGCTTCGCCTGCATGAATGTCGAAAATAACCCCAAGGAAACATATTCTCGGGATAAAAATTCGAACACGCTATTGCGTGTACGAATTTCCCGAATTTCTCTGTATGCAAATTTATTTTATAATTGTAGTATTCTACAATTCTAAAATATAATTGCATACTAAGATCACAAAGATACTGCTAATTTCAAAATCTAACTCATAAAATCGTATATTCTTCCACAATCGAAAGGAATTTTGAATCCATTGCTTCGAATTGATAAAAAAATTATATGCTTGACAACATAAAACACGCAATGAATATGGATGATAATGAAAGCAAATAAAATCGATCGTATGAATTTGTGTATTACGCAAATGGCCTGCTGCTTGGGAATTGCTTCGGGCTATATAGAGAACCATACATAAGTACACTTTTTATGGATGAGAGATCATCAAATGACTTCTTCCACTTTGAGCGGAGCGGAAGGAAGTATCAGACTCTTACTGACTAAAACCCATCCGTGTTCCTCCAAATGCCCTTTGCGTTCCAGGGCCGCGGTAACTCTTTCGAACAAATTCCATGACGGAATCTCTTTGAGGCGCGCGTGGAACACGACGCACCGAAGTACAATTGTGGAAGAACTTAGTAGAGTAGGAACTCCATTTTCCGGATTTTAGACTCCCATTCGGTCCGTTGTGCGTAGACCTGCTAGCTAGCTAGCTCCGCCCAGAAGCACAGAAGTTTTCTAGGAGCTTCACAGGCTTCGCGCAGCGACCTCACCGTTCCGAGAATTTGTTCACGTTGGGTAGCCACGGCCTCGTATTCCAGGATAACGTGGGTGGCTGATTATTCGGCGTCAAAGCAGCCCCTGCAGAGTTTGCTGTCTGTGACGCCTATGTTAAAGAGCTATTTATTTAGGGGTACTATGGAAGTACTTAAATGCACCCCAGTAACTAAATAAAACGTAACGACTAAAACTCGTACACAAAAAATCCATGTAAATTCTTCCAAACCATAGGACAGAACCTGGCATGAAAACACTCCTCCATACAATAAAAAAAAGTAATTGTATCAAGAAAGACCTCCCTTCGTAATTGTAGGTACGCGAGCTTTTTGAGTTCCGGAGAGCGGCAGGAAAAAATTCGTGAAGGATCCTTTTGTTGGAGATTTTCCTAAAGGATCTAATGAACCATGCTCTTTCCAGGGTTGGAGATAAAAATATGTTTATGTTTTCTGTAATACAGTCATCTGAGAAGGTTTTTTGATGTTCCTTCTTAGAATTTGTCAAGGTTTGCTTTGAGATTTAATTGTTTGATGTGTTTAGGAGATAGTGTGTATCTTTGTGTGCCAAATAAACTTGTTCCTTTCTTTTTTCATTCTAAATTAGCTGGTTTCTGCGACTTTGTTCTGCGACCTATCGCACATGCGTTTGGCGGTATAAAAAGTCTAACCCAGTATTCTAACAGTGATCCGCTCCGGCCCCGGCGACACACCGGTGTGTCGCGAAATAATCGCGAATTTAATGTTTATTTACCTATTACATAAGATTTATTTTTTATTTGGGAATTTTCACATGTAGGGCCTGGAGCTGCGGTTAAAATCCAAATCGAATCAGCACTTTCATTGATAACATAATATTATTTCATATACGTTTATTAGTAAGTTTATATTAGACCAGCTTTTGCCAATGGCTTCACCAGCGTAGTCACATATATCATCACAAGGGAACATACTTTCGAGATGAAAATGCTTATGTCTTATACTAGGACATGAAATACCTGTGTGTCAAGTTTTATCCAAATTCTTTCAGCCGTTAAGACCTAAGGAGGTGACAAACAGGTACAGTTACTTTCGTTATAAATATATTTTTTTTGTTAGCCTATTTTTGTGTCCCACTGCTGGGAAAAGGGATTTCTCCATCCAAATCTCTCTGTTTTGGGCGATCTCTGGCCAAGTTTTTCCCGCAAGCATGATAAGATCGTCACACCACCTTCGCCGCGGTCGACCTCGACGTTTTAATATTGGTAAGTTTTTATTCATAATAGGTCTTTACCTATGAAATTGCCGTTTTGTATGAAAAAATTTAAACGATTTTTTTTCATGTAATTTTTATTTGTATTAATCGAAGTAATCACCCATGCAATCAATGCATCTTTGCCAACGCAGTGGCAGTTTATTGATGCGCCCTTCTTAAAGAAATCAGCTGGACGGGAGGCATTAAATTCTTCAAAGGCATTTTGTACTGCCTCTCGGGTATTGAATTTTTTTTCCGCCAAGAAGTTATCCAAATTCTGGAAAAAGTTGTAGTCTGTAGGCGCAAGGTCTGGTGAGTAGGGCGGATGACGGAGAGCTTCCAACCCCAGTTCTTGCAACTTGGAGACCGTCTGCTGTGCAGTATGAGGACGCACGTTGTCGTGCAGGAGCAGCGGAGACGAGCGATTGACCAATGCTGGTTGGAGATGTGCCAGCTTCTCCATCATTGTGTTCAGTTCTTCACAGTACACATCTGCAGTAATGCTCACCCCGTTTGGTAAGAAGCTGTGATGAATCACACCGACGCTAGACCGCCAAACAGTGACCATCACTTTTCTAGGGGTAAGTTTTCGTTAAGGGCATTGTTTAGGTGCTGAACCAGGATCCAACCAACTTGCTGAGCGCTTGCGGTTATCAAACAGAATCCATTTTTCATCGCAGGTAACAATGCGGTTCAAAATTCCTTCATTTGTGTGTCTGTTGAGCAGTGCAAGGCACGTCTCTTCGCGCTGGCGATCATTGAGTTCGTGGGGCACCCATTTGTCAAGCTTTTTTACCTTGCCAATTTGACGCAAATGGACCAATATTGTTTTGACGCTAACGTCGAAAGCTGCTGCTAATTCAGCCGTAGATTGTGTATCATCAGCTTCCACAATCGCTTTTAATTCGTCATTGTTGACCAAAGTCTTCGGACGACCGCGAGGTTCATTTTTCAGGTCGAAATTTCCAGAACGGAAGCGAGCAAACCAATAACACGTGGTGCGTTGGTTTGTAGTGTTAGCTCCGTAAACGTCGTTGATGTTGCGTGCCGCTTGTGCCGCGTTGCTGCCACGACAGTACTCATATTCCATAATTACTCGAATTTTTAACGTATCCATGATGACGAAAAAGATTGAAATGCGATGAAAATGTAACACTAATCAATAAACAAATGACTACTTTTGGAAAAAAAACATGTTTTTAAAATAAAATTAATTTGAAATTAGAGTTCTTGGTCAAACAAAAATTATTTTGATTTGAAATGGCCAGTACTGTAGAACGGCAATTTCATAGGTAAAGATCTAATCTTTAATTTTTTTTTTATCCATTATTTCAGGCAACTAAGGCCCATAAAATACAATATATTTAAAATAATAAAAACAATAACTATAAACTAATACATATTTAATACAACAAACTAAAATCTACTACACAGGAAGTGACGGCGTCGTGTATAAATTTATTACTAATACACTAGACTGCTAACAAGATCTTTCCATCTCTGGAGTGTTTTTTCTCAAAACAAACAGCAAAATAAAACTATTATTCGATAATAGCTAGGCCGGTTTTCTTGTCAAACAAACCCTCTTTATTTCCCAATAGAATAAACACCATCCATTAGAATTAAATGACGAAAGACAGGCATTAGTAGAACAAACACAATTGGGAAAGCCAAAACATGAAGGGTGTAAAGATTGCATTAATGTGTTAAGAGCGTTTATACCGTACGGCATTTCATACAAACCTTCAAGTCCTTATTTTTCGAAATGCATGAACCGATTTTAATGAAACTTGGTATGGTCTAAATATTAAATGGAGAAACATTTTCGAAAAAATATTCAGGGGGAAAGATAGTGATTAATAATTAAAAATAACTTATTGAAAAATTAAAGGTGATTTTTGAGCATTAATATTAGGCAATGTTAATCCTTACGAGCGAAAGTTACTTCACTACAAGATAATTTTATGAAGATAAACTTTGGCTTTTACAGCATGATAATTGAAATCACCGTTTAGGAGATAATGTATAATTAACCGCTCCGGCCCCGGCAACACACCGGTGTGTTGCGAATTAATCGCGAATTTAATGTTTATTTACCTATTACATAAGATGTATTTTTTTTTGGAAATTTTCACATGTCGGGGCCGCAGCGGTTAAAATAATTCAACATTACTATTAAATCAAACGGGCGGTACGCGAGACGCGGCCACCAAACGAAAACGCTTCAGGCGTGCGTGCGACGCGACGGTGCAGGTGCAAAAAATCTTATGACCAGACTACGGCAAAGCCAAACGGAAGGGTTATTGCAAGTATAGTATGATGGCTACATTCATGAGGAATGCTGTACGGCTATACGGGAACGGGAAAATGGCATATTCGCGTACGAAGTCGCGGGCAACAGCTAGTAATATTATAAATACGAAAGAAAGTAACTGCCTGTCTGTCTTACGCTTTCACGCTAAAACGGCCGATCGGGTTGTCATGAAAGGCAGCTATCTGCCTTGGCTATGGAAAAGGACATAATCTACTCTACTTTTTAAGCGAAAACCGACATTCTGGAGCCGTGATCAAAAGTTAGTTTTAATATATTTCTTCAGAAAAACTAAAAAAAAAGTTACAATGTAAAAAGTTCGAATGTTCATAAGTACCAAGATGATATGAAGGACACAGTCGCAGCAGTCTGCTCTATATACGAAACAGAAAGGTTAAGCCAAGTAACACACGTCTGACAGAAATGTGTTTTGTCTCCGAAGCTGAGCGCACTTTTCTATAAGCTGAGACTTTGATCAAAGGGGGAACGTGTTGCGCGACAATCTCTAAGTGCACTCCTTTAACGGAAAACGCCGGGAAAAGGTATTAAACCAGGCTGACTACCAATTTTCTTCAAACCCGATACAAATTAAAGGAAAGCATCACAAAGATTTAAATTTCAACTACCGAAAATATAAGTAAATAAAAATACCGTTTGTGTTTCCGCTGAAATATTTTACAATATGAAATTTCATCCGATCGGCTCAACGATTTCGGCTTTGAACTGCCAAACAGATTTTTTTTCGAGTATAACCTCTTACAGTACAACGAATTGAATTCAGAAAAAAATAAACTTTGACGCGGGGTTTTTGGAATTCGAATGCACTAGACTAGACCGCCATTACGAAAACCCGCAAATCATGGACGGCAGTTACATAATGCTGAAAACCATTAGCACTTAGGGTGGCCAAATATTCTTGAAGACCCTATTGACGTCCAAGCTGAATGGCCTGAGACTTCCGTAGTATTTTCGTGGCCAGTTTATAAGCTACATATAGATTTCACTGGCTACCCCTCCTGCTTTAGTATTGTTGTCTCTCTCGCACGTTCGTACGTAAAGCCACCCCAGTGCGTTTTCGTACCTCGTTGCGGACGGTCGCAAATGGCTTTTATCCCAAATTGTGAGAGATCGCGACTAAATTTTTAGATCGAATCCGACGCGATTCAATTCGTTCGGAACAGTTGTGTTGGTTGAAAGAAATGTTTTAATGGAACGTGAAGCGTGAAATTAATTATATTAGGAACTTGATTTTGAATTATTTAGTGTAAGTAGAATTTTATTGAAGTGACAGAGGATAGTGAGTTTAGTGAAAAAATAATTTTGTAGTGGATTTTTAAGAGGTAAATATTATTTTATGCATAATTTTAATTTTAATAAATTTCAAAAGGATAAAAATGTTTATCTACTGTCAGTTATATATTAATTGCACCGTCGGCAAATAATCCAAATATTTTTGAGAACATCAACGGTTTTACGCAAATGCAGATTTTTTTTTACTTTTAGCAAGAAGAGGTCTTCTTGCTAAAAGTAAAAAAAATCATAATGTGGTCTTACTTGTAATTAATTTATTTGAAGTTACAGAAATAATTTTTTCAATGTCAGATTTATTTTTCGTATGATTTTCGTTTGTCAGTTTTGCACAGTAAAACTGTTAAATGTTATAAGTTACAATGAGACAATTGTACTATCAAGCGGTAATTATTTTCAACGTTATTTAAAATTATGACGATAACAATACCTACAGCTTTAAAAAAATCTTTTTGATTATAATTATGTTTTATATTAAAGCCTCACAAAAAAAAGTGATTGACACAAAGATTTCCAAAAATTAATAAATAATGTAATACTTTAAGCAATAAAGCAAGCGCGTGGGAGTTTATTTATCTTTTCAGATTATTTGAGTTCAAGTTACGGTAATTAACGCTTCGCTTTAAAATTAATTGGATATCTATCGGGTGTCTTTATTTTAGTTAACGAACAGTGAAAGATCTTTCCGTGATTTTAACAAACTTGATTGGATTTTCATGAAGTGAAATTATTTGGACGGATCAGTCTAATTATTCATTTGGAATCTTAGTAAAATTATGTAAATTTATTAGATTACCATTACGAATTACCATCGTATTTTATCTAAAAAGATGACATTGTGGGTCAATGCGAACCTTTCGTTATAATTGTGACCGTTAGCGTGTAGAGTTTTGTGCCTACAAAGTTTTTTCTTCACGATTAAGTGATCAAATTATTATTTATCATCAACTTGATTTTAAATTCTCAAATCATACTTATATTATACGTATATTTTCTATATGAAAGGAAACTCAGAAATTAAATTGATTGACAGCTGGATCAATTTCATTCAAATGATTTTTCATATTAAGTACTTAAATCATTTACTATGTACATATTTTGGGTCTTTAATATAATATAACTTAATGTGTAACCAATCCTTGATATATTATTATCGACTAGATTTTAATCGGAAATAATAAGTAATGTAAGTATAGTGTTCAACATAACCGAATATTTTAGCATTTCTGAAAACTTAACCACCCAAAATTTTAAACCACGCAAATCATTTTCTATAGTCAACATTTTTCTGCTAACTCTAGAGTTCCTCTTTTATCCAATTCCACTGCGTTATCAAGATGGTCAGATTCATCTGGATGCTTTATCTGCAGTAATTGGCTCAGGACTGTTGGCCCCAGACTGAAGCTAATTAAGTTTGGCACCGCACGTAAAACACATTACCTGCTTTTTTAGATTTGTATTGTTTTGTGAATAGAGCTAAATGGATTCTAATGGGAAATGTGTTTCTTTGTTTTTATATTTTATTGCTAATAATTAGAGTTGAATATTGTAGAATTTTATGTAAATGAAATTAGTAGATCCTTAATTATTATATCCTACTTGTATGAAAAAAAGACAGTATAGTGCAAACAAAAGACAGTAAGTTAAAATATTTTTGCGGATTATGTTCGAAAGAGTTACCGCGGCCCTGGAAAGCAAAGGGCACTAGGAGGAGCACGGATGGGTTTTAGTCAGTAGGAGTCTGACACTCCCTCCTGCTCCAGAGCGGAAGAAATCATTTGATGATTTCTCATCCATAAAAAAAAGTTAAAATATTTGTAAGATTTGTAAGTCAATCGTTCCTCAACGACTGTAGAACGATTTTGTATAAAGTCACGGATTAGTAATGCTCTGGATTAGAACAAAGTACCTATACTTTTCATACCGGTGGTACTTCCATTCCTATGCGAGAATTTTTGCACATTTTATTTTCACACGGGCAAACTATCCAGTAAAAGATAGTTGCAAGTAGGTGGGATGCAGACACTGAAAGTAGGCTGTTTTCCTGTAGTGGTAACACAAATGTGTCACTGATGATCAAATGTGTCAGTGAACGTGACACCATTGTATAATACAATAGTGTCATCAACCTTTGTGATAAAAACAATGTCATTAAAATTAAAATCAATAAAAAACTTGTACCTTTAACAGCACTATATATAAGTGCAAATAATATTCATCCCTCAAGCGTCACTTGATATCGATCTAACTTAATAATTTAGATCAAGTCTAATAATATGATTCGCCTGTTATTTCGTTTCATCTCTAATTTAGAATCTAAATTTGACATTTAATATGGCGGCTTACAGGCTTCGTACTGTTTGTAAAGATGAAGCTTTACTTAAAAGTCAGGCATACTGACTATCATATTGCTGCCATATAGTTTAGTACAATGATGATGGTGGTAATTATTTTAATAGACACAGGTAAAAAAAAATAAAAAATATTTTCATATAATATAGGTAATATAATAGTACAAGTTTATTCTATTTTCGTTTACTTATACTTATTTTTATTTCGATCTGTCACGAGGATTTATGTCATTTTTGTTAGTATTTAGGTACGTAACAGTCTAGTGATTTAACTTTGCCGTCGGTTGCGACGGAAAACTGACGATACTGATACAAATGTTTTCGGGATTCTATCGAGTTTAAGTGTTAGGTATTTTCAACTTTCCTCTCTCTCGGTATTCGATGTGTTTTAATGATATATAAAATATTATATAGGTAGTTTAAAGGTTATTATCTAAACTAAAACATATTATGCGATAAAACCGCCATTGTACCCATAAAATACATTACGTACCTAGTTTGCGTAAAAGAGTTGCGATGTTATTTTTGGTTTCTAATGAAGTATATCTATCTATCTATAAATATAAAAAGAAAAATTACTTACATAATTGTAACAGTTGAATTTTGCAATTTGTTTTTTTTCTTTGCTATTTTATGATTTAGGTAGAGCAACTTTTGTACTAAATATGCGCAGACAAAGTTGTGCTATCACTGATTGCCCTACGCCTTTTTTTACCCGACTGCTAAGGACGGGTTATATTTTTCGCACGTATCTTGTATATAATATGTAGGTATGTTTGTTCGTATTAAAAATTTTCAAAAACAAAATGGCGGATTAGTGGGGTTTTAAAAAATCACGGTCCCTGTGGAAGAGGCCACGGGAGTGAAGGAACATGCTGATGAATTACGTATTTTTAGATTTGAGTTTTTGCGTGGGAGAACTAACTCATTGACTTTGAAACCTTCTAACGCTCCATTAACTTGATAAGCCGGTTTTGAATGACATTATATTACTCATACACTGATGTATATTACTATAGTAGGCGCCAGATAAATGTGCAATAACATTGACCCACACACATTTTTGACTTTCTTAATATCAAAAACAGAAATGAAAACATAAAGCTGTCCTGAATCGATTTCTATCGTGAACCCTTATGTTTTCTAGTATTGAAAAACGGTTGTTAATTTATTGTTCGGGTGTCAACGAAGGGATGTTAGGGAAAGGTCAATGTACTTTATTGTAAGTTTGTCTAGCGCCTACCATACCAGCTTCTGCCAGCAACTACACTCGCATGATAGTCGAAAATTATCCCAAGGCCTGACAACAAACAAACAAATGGCATAAAAATAATCCATATCCTATTCCAGGACTTGGTATAGCGGTATGCTAAGTTTTATCTAAATCCGGTCAGCCGTTACGGCGTGGAGAGATAACAAAAAAAAACAAACACATTTGCCTTTATAATACGAGTTAGAATACTCCCTTCGCTTCTACTACGACACTTGCTTTGTGAAACCAATCGATAAAAACAATACGACAAAATTTTAACTTGTTTTTATACTGTTATGATTTATGTCCTGTTATTATTAAAAACATTTAAATTACTATTTATGAATTGAAACCGACATTTTGACACAATCAAACAGTGTTCCGTGACTTGCCACTATGAATTATTTTATAAATATCGCTATAAAAACTATTTTTCATTCATATTAGACGTAAGCACCGTTTAATTTACGCTGAAGTAATTTTATGCCATTAACTTGTGATATAAAGGGAATAGCTTTTTGTGATGGTTAAGATTGATATGAAAATTGCCCTGCTGATCTATTAAGTATTTCAGAAGAACAACTCTGGCCTTTTGAGTAACGTTCGCTCCATAATTTCTGGTTCAATTTGTCAAAAACTCCTTCAATGTCCCTTGATTTGTTTTTTATTGATTGTCGCCTGGTATGAGATTTGGTCTTGAATTTGAACGTTTTTGAAGCGTGAAAATTGGCTTCGAAACCTAATAACCTGTTAAGCTCGCTTATAAACTAGCAGTCTATAAGTTAACCTAATATTGACATCATCATCATCATCATCATATCAGCCAAAAGACGTACACTGCTGGACATAGGCCTCCCCCAAGTGTCGCCACAAGAACCGGTCCAATGGATGCGAGACGCACATATACATCGCTGTGCGTTTAATGATTTGGGAAGAACATGACTGTAGCGGTATATTTCTGTGTAGTTTCACACTCTTCTCGAGATATAAAGAAGTTTGATCATCTCAAGATGAAAAAAAAAAACTCATCTTCCCGAAGCTTTTTTTTTCGAAAGATTCACCAACGTTGGCTGATATAGTAAACTGGGACTAGATAATTATTTTCATCCTTTTTTGCGGGAAGGTTTGTACTTGGTGCGAGGAGCACTGGACTGGCCGATAATGCGGTGCTTCGTTGAGGCTTATGTCCAGCAATTATACGTCTATCGGGTTGAATAAACGCAATGCCATAATATTCCATATTTAGATTATACATAGCATTGCGTCGCAGGAGTTCGGTAATTGAATTCTTTTTTTGAAGTGTACATTCTGTTATTCTTAATGCGTTGAAATGGTCTAATTGAAATAAAATAACTGGCTTAAGATTTAATCAATTCAGGCAGGAATTACTAATGACCTTTTGGGATGCATGAAGGAGCCTCCTCGTGTAGCGCAATTTGTTCCATCTGACACTAAACTGAACCGAGCGCTCGGCGTATCCTGGACAGTCTCACCTAACACCTTATAAGACTGGCCAATCCTTCCCTTGCGGTGGTAGGGCTAACGCCCGCCTGGTTCGCGACCACCGTCCCACCGGAGTTCGGCGTCAAGCAGCGTGCTGTGTTTCGTCGACGCGTGGGAGTACCAGTGCCTCAGGGCATGTCCTGGGCATGCTCGCTTTCATCATGGACCTCATCTATCGCTTTCCATCAGGCGTGATCGAGGTCAAGAGCTAGCCCATTCATAAATAAATAAACCTCAGTATGATGCAAGTGTAGGTTGCGTTTGCGGCTGACGATCAACTTGATATAATTTATTCGTGCAAGACACAGACCGTCGTACATAGACACTATAATCTGCATAAATAATAAGCCAACAACATAGACAAACGTATTAGCTAGACATCTAGACACGAAAGATATTATTTAAGCATAGAAGAAAGCAAAACATTACCAGTGTAAATGTGGTAGCATTACAGTTTTATGTGGCAATAGAGTCCTAGGTCAAGACCAAAGTAAGTCTAAAAGAAATTTCAGGGCACATCTAATAAAATTCTGGGTTATTTCAGAACAATTAGGCGTACACACCTACTCAGGTCTTGAAAATAAATATTAAATGTTTATCCATTTGCCCTGCTGCTTTTAGAATGTGGTAGCTGGTTTTAACATTTTTTGTTGAAGTTATATTTTTAATTCAGCTTTTTGTGATGAGCAGAGTCTGGTGAAAGTTGACAGTTTATTAGTGAAAAATGATGGAAATAGTCCGGGTATCATAAATTTAAAAACTTTTTCACAAAAAAAAGAAACCGACTTCCAAAAAACACTACAAAATTCAAAATAACTTTAATTTCGGTAGTCGGTGTTTTTGGTTGCTTCTTCGTTATTTGACACCGACTTCCGAAATTAAAGTTATTTTGATTTTTGTGGTATTTTTTGGAAGTCTGTTTCATTTTTTTGTGAAAAAGTTTTTTGTCACTTTTTAGTGTTACCTTACCTAACAACACCACAGGAAAGCATAAATACGCAATTTCGTATACACGGATGATTTTTCCACATATTTTTTCCAGTTATTTGGATTTAAAAAACCAAACTACTGAATTGATTTTGATAAAATTTCAATGGGATCATTTGGGAAGTACACCCTTTCCAAAAAAAAAAATATTTTCAAATCGGTTGGCAAGCGACGGAGTTATGCCCGAACAAACAAAAAAAAATACAAACATCCGAATTGAGAACCTCCTCCTTTTTTAGAAGTCGGTTAAAAATGAGTAAAAATTAACCATAGTAGATTCATGTAATTCACAAAAATCAAAAGTAGCGCTATTGACTAAAAAAATATTCTTACAGGAATTGTATTAAACACGAAGAATCACTCGAACTTTCCTGAACATTTTCCAAGCAAAATGTAATTCTTAAAAATAGTCTTACACAAAATAATTCGTGCATGAGAAACATAAATTAATCAAAATGACGTGGAAACAAAAGCGAAATACCAACCAAACGACATAAACGCGAAACAATTTGCAAAATTAACACAATAATTGCATGTTCACAAAATAAAAATCATTTATTTTTACTATGTGATTTGATTACGCCATCTTAACGTTTTTATACTTAACCGTAACAAAAAGAATGTAGGTATACATTTGAAGCATTTTAGTTCACAGACTTGTAGTAATTTATGATTATTGCGCACTAATTCTTATAAATTAACACTTGTTCTCACGCACAGTTTCTTTTAGATTGTTCATGAAAAAATAATCAATTTTAAGATCTAATCATTCCATTATAAAATACTCTAAGTACCTACCGATGTAATTTTATTACTTAACATTTTTTGGCCAGCGGCTTTGCTCTCGTGAAAGTAAAAAGATACTTCAACAGAACCAACCGTGTTAATAATATATTAGCTATTATTATATACCGTGTTAAATATATATTAAGCTAGTAGAAAATATATATAAATGTACAAGTGAAGATAAAAAGGTGGGAGGAGAAGAACTCACAGGGCATCAAAAAATTCGTCCACATGTCTGTCAACGGAAAAAGTGCCCAGAACACTGGCCGCATTGCCACGTTGAATGGCAATGCTGATTCGTTGGCCAAAGAAAAGGCCAGCCCTCTGGTCACGTAAAGAGTCGACTAACTGCTTACTGATTTCGCGAAAAACTAACGATACATGTATGTACTAATACATGTATAATGGCCGAATACAAGACAGCTGTATTCGAAATTTCATCTAAAATCGTTAGGTTAGGTTAAAAAAGCCGCTATGGTTTGATTGATAAACAAATAGACAACGTTTATAATTTTGTAAGGATATTAAGATACATAATTATAGATGCTTGCTTTTTAATTATTGCCAATTGGTTGAATCGCCTAAGAGCCGATTTCACCAATGAAATTGAACACGATCAGTACATCTAAACTGCGTTCAAGAGCTGTTAGCGTCAATATTCCATAGAAAAATAATGACGCTGATAGCGATCAGTATGGCTTGGTGAAAATGGCCCTTAGTGAATCTCGTCCTTCGTTCATTTGCAACCGAATGACTAGTTTACGCAGAATTTTTTTTTTTTTTTTTTACTAAAAACGAAACGAATCTTTGATGCCCGGTTTCCGAGGTTTTATCGGTCGTTTATCTGTTCGTTAACCACTAGCCAACCAATGGCGTTGTGACAAAGCGTTAAAACCGGGTATTAATCAGCTTGATGGCCAAATTCGTCAGATGCTGGTTTTTCTAACAGGTTTTAACTAGATGCCATTACTGTTAAAGTCCATCTTTATTTTCTTTGGACTTAATGCCTTGGAAATTTTCTACCAGATGACCTTAGTGTGATGCAAAGACAACATGACAGGTGCACAGGGAGTTGCGGAATTTGTTCGAAAGAGTGACTCCCGAACAAATTCGCAAAAGAACAAAACACAAATGGAGGAACAACACATTTGGAGGAACACGGATGGGTTTTAGTCAGTAAAATTTTAACACTCCCTTCCGCTCCGACCAAAGTGGAAGAAGTCATTTGATAATTTCCCATACTGTAAGAAAAAAAACTGAGAAAAAAATATAAAAATACGTATACACATAACAAAAACCAACAATTTTGTTGTAAACCACCCCTTCTATAGACATCCACATTCACACTCAAAACTGTTAAAAATCATCAGCTGCTTTCCTAGTAAACTCCGAAAACATACATCAAAACGGTGCCGGTGTATCCAGTTTGCCGTTTATCTCTAAAACCCTCCCAATTCCAAAGCTCTAAATTACCGTGAAAATCGGTCCTTCACAACCATTGGTACTCCCAAACTTCCTGCCGAATCAAAGTGGTCTCATGTTCGAGTGTAGAAAAGCCGGGTGCCCGAGGTCTGGCACGTGGTCACAAACGACGGTCGCACGATAATTGTGCAACCGTCGCCTCCGTCGTGGCGATCGTTAGGCTGATTGGTGTCGCTTCAGGCATCATTAATTTTTGCCCTCTGCATTTTATTTTGCAGTTTCCCCTCCCGAAATAAGAGAAGGGACATTACCTACGTTAAATGATGGAGTTTTTAATGTATAAAATTAACTTCACGTTGTCGTACTGGCAAATTAAGCGATTTTATAACCAATCATGAAAATGGTGTAATTATTTCCTTGTTTAAAAAAGATAATACCAAAATAATCTTATTAAAACTTGGTTCTTAGCTACAGGCTATCTCTTTAGCCATTTAAGTTAAGGAAAATGCTGGCAAATGAATCCCTTTCCCTTTTCTCTTTTTTGTTCATATCATTCTAGCTAATATCATGTATCGCCTCAAAATATACTAAACAAAATACAACCTCTATCATAATACAAATAAGAAAGTTGTTTTCTGGTCAATAATTATTTAAATTAAATTACACCTCTTTTATCACGAAGTTGACAGTTGACAACTACTTAGTCTAACTACTTTAATGCTTTAAGTTTGACAAATTCTTGTAGCTAAGTAAAATTTTACAAGATAGTTGCCATATTCAAATGATCAATTTTTAAACCGAAGGCAACGCTACCCAAATTTGTGTACCCATATTAATGTCCGCTAAAATCCAAGGACAATATTAATACTAAAATTTTGTGTCATCCTAAAACTGCCATACACAAAAAGCCTCGAAAAAAATTACTTCACATAAAGTAACTACTATTATTCGACCACCATTAATAACTTCAACGCTATTGTTGATATTGTCCCAACACGTTATTGCTATAAAAACGTTATGCTCAACGATTCGCCAAGCAAACAAAGAATGGCATGCGTAGACTGGAGTGCAGAGTGCAATTTAAAGCAAAACAAGTCCTGTTTTACATACCTGCCTCGCTCTGTGCATTCTTTTAAATACAAATAATTGTTGTCCATGTATTCCTGACCATGGGAAAAAAACAAAATGTACAAGCAGTATTTATTTATCTGTGAAAGCCCAATGATACTTTATGCAGACAAATTCCGTGGATGAAATTGATTCAGCTGAATTCTGTTTGACTGGAAGCCGACCCCAATAAAGTTGGGAAAAGGCTAGGCAGATGACGATGAAGCTGATACAGAGAAACTCGACAAAATCTGTACTTTTATTTGAAAATCAAAATTGTCTTCATCAGAGGGCAACTTTCGGAATTATATAAACGTTAACATTGTAATGTCATCTGTCAAAATACAAGGAAACTAAAGAGGTTTTCATTAAATTCTTTATGTTTGACATAAGTATGAAAATTATGAACTGTTTATGTTGACAGTAACCCAGACTTGATGATTTTAGTGGTGACTGATATTTGGTTTAGTTCTTTGTATCTGGTTGCCTTTGGTAACCTCTGTGGTATTGTCGATTTACCACTTAATATTAAGAGCAATTAGGAGAGCCACCTTTTTGTATATCACTCAGTTTTTGAAGTTACTCCGTCTCCATTTCCACACTTTTTAATTCACTTGCCTTTCCAATAGTCCGTCCGTACGTACCCTCAGTCGAATCAGTTGTTTTTCTTTGGCTCTTGTGTTTTTCATCGTACGACTACGACGAATGCAGATGGCTCCTAGCCAGTCCACCGTGACCACGATCGCAGTTTTCAATATTCCGAGAGCTAGGAAAATTTTAAAAGTAACTTCAATTGAATAACTTGGCTGAGAGTAGTGCCTAGTGGCACCCCGATAAAAAATGTGGGTATTCATACATTTTTTGGATTTTCAGGGTGTTTGCATCAGTTTTTACCCTAAAATATTTTTTTTGCCAACCTATTTGACCCCGCTACTGGTACAGTTAAAGGTTAAAAGTCATCTCCGTAGACTTTCACTGTATTGCTTTCCCCAATTTCTCGTGAACGCCTCTAAGTCACCTCAAGACGAACGTACGTCGTCATGGGAGGCCTAAAATCTTATCTACTGTAGATCAGTTTGTATGATAAACAGGGTTCTAACACAAATGACCCGTAAATCTTCATTGTGGTTCATCAAAATCCCATGCTGAGCTAGATATATTTGGTTTCAGCCATAAGCAATATTATGTGATAGCACTTTTAAAATTTGTTGTAAGCTAAGAAACTAAAAATTGCGTAAAATCAGAAAAAAAACTAGTTCCTTTAAAAGCCCCGGGGATGTCTACAACAGAAGATGAAGATGTTTCAACAAATAAATGAGTTCTGTCCAATTGTGGATTCTAGAAACAAGTTCTTGTAGTTTCAAGAAGAAAAATTAACAATTCATGTTCCTTGCATTCATTATAAACATTCCTGTTCGTCGCTTTCAGAGTTTCAATTTTTTTTTTTAAAGATGAACGTTCTTTTCCATTTCAAAACCAGTTCTTTCATTAAAGTGCCTAGAATATCACAAAAATTGTCATTTGGCTTATTTTCATTCTCTGTTGAATCAGCCAATGTCACTACTATAAACCGTTCAAAGCAATTTTGTCTCCATATTCATTTGTCACTTGGGCTCCAATATACGTCGTTTATAAAAACAGAGGCCATTTCAGTAGGTCACTCAGTCCAGCGGACATAAATTGCAAAACATGTAGACTAAAACTCATAAACGGGATTTTTGGCAGCATGGCTACGCAAAAAGTAATACAATCAAGAAAATACTCGTCTTCAGTACCGAAATTCGGAATTTTCTTGATATAAATCCTGTGTAGTGACCAATCTGGGCAAATTAAGTAAGGAATGTAGTGTTTGCTCGACTTATTTGCGATATTAACTGTTGGCGGAGTACCAAGATTTTTTGCTATTGGAATAAATTGAATTAATCTTGTAACAGTTTTATTGAGATTCATTGTTTTTTAAGAGATAAATAGGAAGGTGTGTAACCGTAATAATTCAGTTCATAATATTCTGTTCTAAGTTTTGATTGTCGTTGCGGTAGTCAGAAGACTTTAAACTCTGAAACCAATCTTGCCAAGGGGTATCGTGTTGCCCAGTTACTGGGATAGATAGGCAGTCGCTTTATGAAAAATATTGGTACGGAGGGTTTGCGGTACAGAGAGTAAAGTCTCGCATACTTCTACTGAAAAGGGAGGATCCTCTGACCGGACGGTTGTTGTGTCCGGTGGGCAACTGTCCGATAGTTGACATTCGGGCTATTATATGTGTTCGAATCGCACGGCCAAGTCTGATATCGCGGTTCAGAATTTTGTTGTTAGTTCGCTGCTGTCAGGATAGATGGCGCTGTGAGTCTCATTGTTGAGATGTAGATTCTGCTACGTTGATTCTTGTGGCGGCTATGATGTCGTTACACTCGGTTTTATCCGTTTAGACTAGAAGACGTAGGAGAAGTCTATAGCTTAAAATGAAACCGACCTCATCTAGCTTTAAATGACCAAAGAACATTAACGTGTAAAAGTGTTATGTTTAACCTACTTACAAAATAAATATCATTTATCATTTATAAATATTGATTAATTCTATTGTAAGTTTTATGAGAGTTAAAAAGTCTAATTATGTATATTTTTTGCATAAACATTGTTTGAACAATATTTTTTTTTCAGTAAATTTGATATTCTACCGTCTTTGCCATATTATCTATTGTTCTCAGTGGACGGAGGTTGGAAACCTGCTTCCGGTATCAATTGGGCACGTTTCCAATCTTGATAATTGTCGAACAGGAACAGACATTTGATCGTCCTTATCGACACCGTCGGACGTTCGTGGCTCGGTTAAGATCGGGTAAAATAACGTTATTAACATTTGTGATCGATTTTCTGATTGGTTATCATTCTACTCCTTTCACAAGTCAATAATTATTATTTTAAACATGTGGTTCTTAGAGGAGGTTGATGTTATTGAAAAACTGGCCAAGTGCAAGTCGGACTTGCGGGATGGGATGGGACTCGCGGGATAAAAGACACTTATAAGCACTCAGGTGGATATGTGGCTACGGCTGGTGATTGAATGACGCACCGCCACAATCGTGCATACACTACAACTTCAAACCTATTTATCTTAAAACTATGAAAAATGTAATTAAAACCGTCACAGTAAGCCGTTTAATTTATTATGTCACATGGTACAGGTCGACACTTTTTTTTAATTTTATTGTGGTCCCCCAAAAGTGACCCAAATAGGTACTCATGTATTTCTTTTTTATTTCGTAATTCTTTCTAGTTTTGGTTACAGAAATTCATATGGTTTCCAAACTTCAAAATAATCGGTCCAGTACAGACAAACAGACAGACACCCTCTACCCCTAGAGGATCACTCAGGTGTCTGTCTGTTTGTCATTCGTTTTTACGGATGTTTGGAATCCTGAAAATTTGATAAAACCCTAAAAAGTTAGATTATTTCTACTGGACCTTCTTTTCTAGAGCCACCTGGAACTAGCCATTGCAGTATTCATCTAGGTCATCTCTCTACCTCCTAGGTTGGCTTTTGCACCTCAGGGACCTACTTTGAGTCATTCAAAGTAGTACCATTAATTTGTACTTCACCTTTATGCTATCGCATTGAGCTTGAGCCTCGATTACGTTAGATCTTTTAGGTATGCCTGTGTTTCAATAATTTTTCAGGGTTCCGTAGTCAACAAGGAACCCGATAAGTTTCGCCATGTCCTGATCAAGATGTAGATTATAGTTGTTTACTGCTGTTTTAAGACGTGTTTAACCGATAAACCATGAACGTAATTAATATATTCATAGAATCAAACAAAAAGCACCATTCTAAGTTGGCAATTGCGACGTGCAACTACGGAACCCTACTCTGCGCGTGGTGCCACACGCACTTGGCCGGTTCTCTTTACTATTTTTACAGGATTTTTTTACTGAAATCTGTCCAGAATTTTCTCTAAAGCAAAAAAAAACGTTGTGTAGAGAAAAATACTAAACACTAGCTCCAAAGACATATCATGTATTATGCAGACACCGTATAGCTTCTAGGAGCGGTTACAAAGTGGCATTGTGTGGTGTGGTAAGATTCCAGCACATTAGCAATTATTGCTAGCACAGTTCTCTTAATGAGTTTCAGTATTGGGTCCCAAGAGATAGACCAAGTTTCCACGTTCAAATTATCAGGCTTTTTACTGCTGTTTAACAGATGCACTTCTAGCTCCAAAATGAGAATATTGGTATAAGCAAGTGTTTTGGTGTAAGAAACAGGTTTATATGTATGTTTGGAAATACCAGTAGCATTTTTTGTCAACAAATAGTAGCATGGCTTTAGTAAAGTTGACAATTAACAAATCGTATTTTTTTGTTCTAGTAAGAAAAACAACCTGTAATCAGGATTTTTTTTTCGAGAAAGACTGTTCTTATTGTTTGCTGACATCTAAGGCCGAAAGAGTGCCGCCTGAATGTTTTTTACGTATTTTCTCCAAAATTATAACAAGAAAAAATTGTTTGTTAATTTGTTAACCGACTTCCAAAAAAAGAGTTTTTTTTTTAATGTTTATTCAGCGATATTTTCGCCAATTATTGCCGACCGATTTTGATGATTTATTTTTTGTTTGGAAGAGTATCTTCCCGGACTGGTCCCATTTCAATTTGGTGAGGATCTGATGAAGAACTTTAGAGATAGGTAACGAAACTCTTCAATAAATGATAGCAAACCTGTCGAGATTGCTGAAATCACATGTCTGTTTTTTGTTTACACCAGTTCATAACATATCATCACGCCGATACGCTGTGAAGGAGTACGCAGATGTGTACAATTCAACTATGGTTTTGAGGTTATCTATTCAGGAATAACTTTATTGTTTATGAACCGATCTTAATGATTCTTTTTGCGTTGGGTTTAGTTAAAGCTGACCACTAAAAAGTGAAAAATGAAAAAACTTTTTTACAAAAAAAAAAACAACCGACTTCTTATTTCGCTACTGTTTTAACAGTTTTTGTCCTACGGTCCGGTTTTTAAAGAACTATTTCCTCAAGTCCCCAGTGAGACTAAAGGAAACAACACACCTACATTAAACTTAAGATCTTACACAACTACTGTTGCGGACACGACAAAATGAGGCACTCCTTCAGACTTAACCCGTTTATCGAAGTACACGCTCTCACAGCGCAGGTCTTAACGACCAAACATAGTTAAATATTCAAAAATTCATCAGTTCGACACAGAGTAAATATACTTTAAAGCAACTAAGGTGGGTTGGAAGTAATTTTGTAAGTTTTATACGGGGAAATACTGTGGATTGAAGTGTTTGTTTTAAATTTTTAGACAAGCGTTTTCGCGCGGCTTTGCGCGGTTTCGCGCGGCTTCGCTGTCGTAGGCTGTTACTCAGGGGGTCGAGTCTGCTATTGCAATCGTGTCTCAATGACCGGTCAATGATCGATTTTTGACGTATAACGTCAAACTAATGACACATTTCCCATACAAAAACTGTCAAAGTTGTCCAATATTTGATCAATGACCGGTCATTGAGACACGATTGCAATAGCAGACTCGAGCCCCAGGAACCGTGCATTTTTCTGTGATAAATAGTAGGCTATGGCGCTAAGCAATGCTGTAAGCATGGTGATAGAAGCAGGATCATTGTGTACGATTTTATAATTTTATAATAATATATAAAAAACCTCATTGACTGCTCCGTTGATCTTGTGGTCGAAAGCGCGACTGCCAAGCGTGCCTTTCTTTGGTAATTGTACGTCGGATACTTGAGTTTCTTTGAGTTGAGCTTCACGATAACTGATAAATTCTTTCACTGTATGGACAGGTTCACAGGGACACTCAAATCTGTGTAGTACTTCCTTCAAAACGCCACCTTAGACATTAACTTACAGGTTTCTGATATGATCTGACCAATACATTAACTGTATGAACTTTTTCGATCTTTCTTCTCAGAGTAGTCAGTCAGTAAATAGCGACTCGTCTGGTCTAAACTGATAAAAAATGATTGAAGTCTAAAAGTGTTCTTTTTACAAAATTTATATCACTTATAAAAATGGATCTAAAATTCTTTTTGCGGCTCTAATTTTTATAAGAGGGTCTGTCAAAATTTCATAAATTTTCATATGTGGTAGCCGAGTTTCACAAAAACGCAAATATTTCAGTATATCTCCGGAACGACCAAACATTTTTCTGGGAAACCTCCTTTCATACGGTTTTTGGGCAATAAGGAACGTGATTTCGTATCGGCATTTAATTTTATTGTATTTTTACATTCGTTTTGAGGTTATTTGTATTCATTAATGTCTACATAGGTATTTATTTTCCATTTTTAGGGAACCGTCTCCAAAGAGTTGCCTAGTTTTAGTTTTAAAAATTTACTGCATTTTTAAAGGTCAACGATAAAATTTTGCGAAAGGACGGATTGCGTATATACAAAATCGTAATCTAGCATATACCAGTACTTATGGGGTCAATGCAGCATGAACTTTTATGCCAAATACCTTTGTTTGCCGTCATATCAATAGTCACCTCCTTTTTTCTTGATAATCCTCTCTGCTGCCAGTACTTTCGTCACGAACTAATAGCAAAATCTATCCTCAGTTAAAATCATTCTGATTGGTTATAACCTCGGTCGGCGAATTTCATTCATGGAAAAATGTTTTTGCAAAATGTTCGGAATCTAAATTGTCAGCTTTTTAAATTATTACAGAAATATCGATACAATCAAATTACATATACGATACCGCAGTTTTGCACGCTCCAATGCACGCATTCATTGGGCCAGTGGCGGACCAAAAATTGTAATAAACTTCATCATCTGCCTAGCCTTTAACACGGAGTAACGTGTTAACCAATTAGTTAGTTAGGTAGGGAGAGGGAGGGATAGAGCCAGAAAATCTGACAACAGGCTTGTCAAGAAGTACCTTGTCAAGATTGTTGTCAGCTTTTCTGGCTTCTGGCAATTCGTGCGTTTTGGGAACACATTTATTGTGCGTACAGCTAAAGATTGGAATTCCCTGCCAAAATTAAGACTTTCATCCAACCAGAACCAACCTTGGCAAGCGTTGCTCAACCTTGAAGTTCGACCCGACGTTCGGCGGTTTTTGTTTTGTAGCCACGTGGTCTTAGAAAATGGTATTAAATCTGTAATATGATCTAGGCTTTATAAGGGTACATTCATAAATAGAATTTGGTTCACCACGGATCACTTCCTTTTTCAAATTTTATTCCAGTTTAACCTTGTTATGAATAATTTTAAAACTCTTTATTACCCAAATACGTCTCTGTATTTACTGTTTTGTATAGTGAGTTTTTAATTCCTGCGAGCTTTGATTTCGTGTGAAGGATTTAATTTTTGTATCGCAATATTTTATTGTTTTGTTTTGTTTTATTATTCATATTGAAACAAAGGATTATATTTTGTAAATGTTATTGTTCGCGCCATGTGAGTTATTTTTATTTTCGTACTTATTGTACGTTCATGCTGAAATAGTCGGGTTTAGGTACATTTACAATAGAAAATTAAACTGAATGCGGAGCTTAGGACTCATTGCAAAATTTCACCCAGATTTGTTCAGCCGTTCGGGCGTGATTGAGTAACAAAAATCCATCCATTCATCCATCCAAACATTCGCATTTATAATATTAGTAAGATTATATAATGTACATCTTTATTTAACTCTTTGAGGAATAAGGCGTTACTCAATGTTATATCAAAAGGTTTCACTACAAATGTTCATTGAAGGCCACCTTTTCATTACTTTGACCTTTGAAACCTTACCTTTAAGAGAAGGATGGTGCTTCAAGAAGATTTTTGTCATACAATAATGAAGCTGGAATTTATTTTATTGAAATGGAATTCTTTGTTTAAATATTGTGATAAATAAATTTATGGAACTAAGATTGTTCCAGAATTGAATATTGTGAATATTGCTTGTTTGTTGTTTACAACAGAATGTTAATACAATATCATGATCATCATCATATCAGTAGAAAGACGTCCACTGCTGGACACAGGCCTCCCCTAAGTGTCAACACAAGAACCAGTCCTGTCGTCTCGCATCCATCGGTTAACAGCGACCCTCATCAGGTCATCGGTTCATCTTACTCAGGCCTTCCAACGCTGCGTCTTCCGGTACGCGTAATACAATATACGTACTATTTTACAACTAAATAAATTAAATAAAACGAACGCGAAATCTATAATAATTACATATTATTTGTAAAAATGCGTATAAAAAACTTATCTACATCGCTGTCAATACTTACAAGTGCCCAGAACCTTGCCACCTTAGAATAATAACGCCTAGAAGGAAAATCTCATACACGCTCCCTACTAAAAAATGAAGCAACTTTAGTACTCATGTGTGAGTGAGCAGTATGTAATTACAGCCACAGACACGCACGCAGATGTAATAAAAAATGTTGCTAGGAATTAACACTTTCCCCAAAATCGGGAAAAATGTTAAGGTACTTGGGACTAATCATAGATCAATATAAAAAAATGTTACGTAAGTACGTACTTATTGTAACAGGCCATGGTTTCTGGGGTCGCTAAAACCAATTATGGTCCAAAATCGAAATCCAAGGTGGTGCTGACGAAATTTGCAAACTTTTCGTCATTAGTGTAATTTTTATGGTTTCTGGGGTCGATAAAACCGATTATAGGGTCAAAATCGAAATCCAAGATGGCGGCGACGAAATTTGCTAACTTTTCGTCATGAGTGTAATTTTTATGGTTTCTGGGGTCGCTAAAAGCGATTGTGGGGTCAAAATCGAAATCCAAGATGGCTGCGACGAAATTTGCTAACTTTTCTTCATGGGTGTCATTTCCATGGTTTCTGGGGTCGCTAAAATCGATTATGGAGTCATATCACTTGTCTGCTTCTTTCGTGGTCTGCAGTAAGAAATAGCAAAATTCTTATTTTAGTTTAGGTGGTGAACAAAAGAATCGGCATCATTGCTGTTCGCTAGAAAAACGTGTTAGATGTTTGCTTGTTCGATGAAACTAACCCGGTTTAAAAAAATGCAGTGGCACTCCGGAAGTGCGGACAGAAGTGTAAACTGGAACAATTACTTTTAAAAGCAGACTACAGACCCCCGGTGCCGATCAATGTCGTCGGCGCCATCTTGGATTTCGATTTTGACCCCATAATCAGTTTTAGCGACCCCAGAAACCATGGAAATAACACCCATGACGATAAGTTAGCAACTGCCATCGGCGCCATCTTGGATTTCAATTTTGATTCCATAATCGATTTTAGCGACCCCAGAAACCATGGAAATGACACCCATGAAAGACTGGTCAGCGGTCGACCCCGCGGGGCCGACAAAGTCCAGTCTGATGTTCTTATATTCCAAATTTAATACACGATCTCATACACAGAGGTGTCGGTGTCGTGTCGTGAAATCATTGATTTTTTCCCCACATCAAAACTGCCCA
The DNA here is from genome assembly GCA_947386135.1 of Melanchra persicariae. NCBI lineage: Eukaryota > Metazoa > Arthropoda > Insecta > Lepidoptera > Noctuidae > Melanchra > Melanchra persicariae. Next base: position 11,084,853 of record OX376667.1, on the reverse strand, counting down.
ACGCGCCTAAAGAAGTTTTAATGCGAAAATTATTTGAATCAACCGTAATTATTATCTTTCGTTTCATACATAAAACAATAAGCATTATACAGTAGACTCCAACAGTTAGTGCCTACTGTATTATGGGTAATTCTTCTTTACAACTGGCAACACTACATTGTGACAAATTAGGTTATGAAAATTTTTATTTGAAGATCGATTTACGTAAAAATAATGGATATAATGTAAATACTCAGTTGTGAAACGTAATTTTATCACATTTTTTCAGTTTTCCGGTTGTGTTGGAGCATCTTTTCATGCAACAAACTGTCATTTTTAAATATTTCTCTGGAGGTGCATTCAACAGAGCGTGACCTTGGGCACTGACGACTCGCTGCGTCTATTACACCATTATGGTGTAGTCTGAGTTGCTTCACTTGTGATGCTCGTACTAGGTTTCTAGGCGTTATTAATAATATATAATATAATATAATATAATATAATATAATATAATATAATATAATATAATATAATATAATATAATATAATATAATATAATATAATATAATATAATATAATATAATATAATAATATCTTGGGACAACTCACACACGGCCATCTGATCCCAAGCTAAGCAGAGCTTGTGTTATGGTAACCAGACAACTGATATACATACTTATATAATTTATAAATACATACATTTTATAGATAAATTACACCCAGACACAGAACAAACAATAATGCTCATCACACAAAGTTTGTCCTGGGTGGGAATCGAACCCACGACCTCCGTTTTGCAGTCAGGGTCACTAACCACTAGACCAACAGGCCAGTCTATTATTCTAAGCTTGCCACGTTGAATGGCAATGTCAATTTTTTGGCCTATTTATAATTTGAATTATAAATTGACTACCATTATTTATTTAACATTTTGCTAATTATTTTTATGCTCCTTTTAATAAAGAAATGTGAAATTGGCAAAATTAAATCGAAACTAAAAAGCTGAATCGAATATAACCTAAGTTTCAACCCTTCGACAAAAGCCCTTAGGTACTTATGAGAAAACTTTATTATGCAAAGAAATGCTTGCGGTCTCGATAATCGAGTTATGAATCCCTTGATCGCAAACTCTTATTCATACAGGTTTAAGAAGAAAAATAAACTGTTACCGTTCAAACACTTAGAAGTCTTTACGAATTCCTCGAAGATGGAAATAAAAAGGATTTTGGTGAGAGTAAAAATATATATGTCGCGATTGTTTGCGTTTGATAAAAGAATAATGGCAGGATTGTTGCCATGGTAACTGTAATGGTTTGTTTGTAACTTAAGCTTAAAGAAAAAAAGTTGAGGAGATAGATACACGTGCTGCTTTTGAAAAGGACAGATTTTCTGCTTCAATTATGGTCCTAAAAATAAATAATTTAGCAAAATAAAAGAGTCGGACGTAAAAGAATAGCACCATCTCATTACTTCCCGTGGGTGTCGTAAGAGACGACTAAGGGACTCACCAGAGAATCGGCAGCAGTATTCTCGGTAGGTACATTGCAACAGCTACATTGCGATCGCCAACCCGCATGCCAAGCGTGGCGATTATGGCAAACCCCCCTCCCAATCTGGAGGAGGCCCATGTCCAGCAGTGGACGTCTTTCGGCTGATATGATGATGATGATGATAAATTGCACAGCATAATAACTGTAGTATTCAAAATTATTGTCTAGCCCGAGTCACTGGTATTGCACGCGGATTTTGTTCGAAAGAGTTACCGCGGCCCTGGAACGCTAAAGGCACTAGGAGGAGCATGGGTGGGTTTTAGTCAGTAAGAGTCTAACACTCCCTGCCGCTCCACCCAGAGCGGAAGGGGTCATCTGATGATTTACCACCCTTAGAAAAAAAAAAAGCCGGAGTCACTGCTTGGCATAGACCTCCTTGAATCGATTTTACAGTTTCCGGCTCTGTGTCACTACTACCCAATTCCTAAGGAAAACATCCAACCTGTTCCGTCTCCTTTGAGGTCTACCTCAGCCCCGTCTCGCGATTTCTGGGCACCAATATTGTATTTTGTACAGCCTTCAAAATAATTCCTACTATCCTACTGCTCTTATCCCAATTTGTTCGTAGTTGGCACATCATCTCCTGCCATATCTCTATCAGCCGTCATCGGTTAATACATGGTCACTCCCTTTCCAGCCATCTCATCTTTCGCATTTTAAGTCTATAGTATTTTTTTTAATTTTTTTGATAGGCACGCGATTGACCACTATCTCACCTGATGTATCTTTGATCTCCTCTTGCTCTGTAAATATTCCAAGAGCTTTTAACGTTTAAATTAAAATGTTAGTAAAGCTACCGATTCTCTGAAAAACAATCAACCATGTTCACTTTTCGGAACAAGAACTGGGGATGTAAAAGTTACAAGGTTTTTGTATCGGACAGAGATAAATTGGCAAAAAGCAAGGACGGGTTTTGGACAACAGGGTTGCTATCTGTTGTTGATTGGTCTTAAAAGAAAGTTTGTACACACTGTTGTTTGCCTTGGTTGTATCAGTCTTAGGCAAAGACCCTTGTCTAGCATGCCCAACATTTAATATTTAATATATTTTTTGCCTTGCAACACTGCATGTAATGTCAATGTCGTTAACTGTCAGTTCGGGAAAATAATTATAATATAGCATCTTGATTGTCTCCAGGAACAAGTCACGTTTTTTATTTCATGACCACTCTCTCAAATCTACCAGTCAAAACCCTTTGACTTACAATCTTACACAATCACCAACACCTTGTTACAGAATTGTTTGAAAGAGTTACGGCGGCCCCAGACCGTAAAGAGTCTGACACTCCGTCCAGAGCCGGAGAAGTTACTTGATGATTTCCCATCTAAAAAAAAGCGCCAAATCCCTTCTTTCATCGTTCACGTGTTTGCGTGACTGCGTGCTAGTTTCAATGGAATCTAACTAATCCGTATCGCCAACTACTTCGTGGCCTGTCGCGAGCTCGTCTTTCTATGTCAGGGCAGGCACTTCTATATTTGTGGGGTGCCAGTTTGTTCGGCAGGCAGCAGACATGTTCTGCTCATTGGGTGGGATTTTGAAAGAAAGAAAGAAAGAAAGAAAGAAAAATATTTATTTGGGACTCGCACAAGACAAACAAAATGTAAAACAATAAAATAAAATTAAAGATAGGTATACATTCTGTGCGAGGCCAAAAAGGTCCCTATCTCAGCATAAGCTGCGATATTTAAAAAAAAAGAAAATATCACAGCGCTGGTATTCCGATAGGGCCTGTGATGTCACGGATACACTGTACGGAACACATTTAATGATGATAATATATAAATCCAAATAAAATAATTATTAAAAAATTAAATGTAAAAAAAAATAAATAAATAGTAATTTATGTAGTAAGTTGAAATACATAGATACACACAATAAATATTATAAAAGTGACCAAAGCCCAATGGCCCGGCGCTCCAGTATCATTTGTCTATGTCACAGACAAATGACGGACCGCGCGAGCGCAGTAGGCTATGGTCGTCTGTCAAACATACTATACCCAAATAAAATAAAAACTAAACTAAACATTTGAATAACAGTTACGTATTGTTTAAATAAATGTTATTGAGTAGTAGTGAGCTGTGTAGTGTCTCTTCGCAAGAAAACCATGCTGAGAACCCAGAACATAAAGTCACCGATACATAATGCGTGCAGACCCAGGGTAAGTTTATGTACTTTCCTTTTGGATGCTTAGTAGGTGTTGCTTGAACTTACTACTAAACGTACCAACTGTTTTAATAGCACGAAAAGGCGGTGGCAGGTCGTTCCAGCAACGAGAAGCTGCGAATTTAAAACTTCCACGGAATGCAGCAGTTCTATGGGGCAAGGTTAACAAAAGGTAAGCAGATGCTCTTGTTCTCACTTTGTTCACATCACGGGACCAAGTTAATTTACTGTACAGATAGTCTGGTTTTTTTGTGAGAATTATGCCAAATAGCAGGGTAGCCAGATGAAGCTTTCTCCGGTCTGACATTCTCATCAAATTACCCTTATTTAAAAATGGAGTAATGTGAGATCTAGGAGGGACATTAAAACAAAATCTCGCACACGCATTCTGTACCCGCTGGATCAGCCTTTCGCTCCTACCAAGAATGCACGTCCCATACACAGTGTCAGCATAGTTCAGCTTGGATAAAACTAGAGACTCACAGAGCATGACACGCATATCCACACTTATGTAGGGTCGGACACGGTACAAGAGTTTGAGGCGGTAGAAACAGTTGCGCACAGCCTCCATGATGTGTGTCTCAAAATGCAGTTGCTCATCAAATACCACCCCAAGATTACGGGCTTCCTGCACCCTTTCAACGGAACACCCATCAATCCTCACATCCAAGCTAACAGTACTCATTTTCCTTAAAAAATCTCTAGTTCCCAATACCATAAATTTTGATTTTACTGGGTTCAAAACTAAGGAGTTTCTCATTGACCAGGCTGAGATCCTATCCAAATCCTCATTCATTCTTTTTACAGTATCAACAGTCTGCTGTAGATAAAATGGCAAATACATCTGCAGATCATCAGCATATAGGTGGAACTTGGCATTGAGCAGGCAGTGTGTAATATCAGCACTGTACAGGATGAAGAGTAGCGGACCAAGGATGGATCCCTGTGGCACGCCCCTGTTCACGCACTTAGGATCAGAGGACTTAACGGCTCCATCACTATCGCTTGTGACCTGGACTAACTGAGATCGGTGAGTCAAATAACTTTTAAACCATTGCACTGTCTCAGGCTGACATCCATAGTAAGACAGCTTGGAGAGGAGAAGTGAGGTATTGATTGAGTCAAAAGCACGTGAAAAATCCAGTAAGACAAGCATGGTACCCATACCCTTGTCCCTGGCTTCTAGGATGTTTCCGACCACATCAAGAAGGGCAGTGGCTGTGCTGTGTCCCTTGCGAAAACCTGACTGAACTGTCGGCAAAATATTGTGCTCCTCGAGGTATTCCCGAAGCTGGTTGGAGACAACCTTCTCCAGGACCTTGGAGAGACATGGCAACAGACTAATAGGGCGAAGTTCTTTTATACTCGTAGGGTTAGATACCTTAGGAATAGGTCTAACTATAGCCATTTTCCACAGATCCGGGAAAGAAGAGGTGGTAATGGAACGGTTGATGATGGCTGTTATAGTTGCAAGGGTACGAGGAAGAGTCATCATCAGCATCTCGAGCGAGATATCATCAGAACCCCGAGCGTTGGACTTCAGACCATGCAGAAGCCTCAGCACCGTGTCCTCCTGGACTGGCTGAAGTTGGAAATGACCACTATTAAATCTGTGTTGCTCAAAGAATGATAAGTCGGCATTAGTAACTGAACCACTGCCAGGTACATCCAAAAAGTGTTCATTGATTTTTTCTGGATCACTACAGAAGTGCGGCAAGGTAGGTTCCGGTTTTTTAGAGATAGCTATGGAGGATTTTATATGACTCCATAACTTCTTAGGTTGTTTAATGTTTTTAGTTATATTAGTCTTAAAGTATGCACACTTCTCACTTTCGACAGCGGCCCTAACAAGGTATTTAAGCTCCCTATAAGATTCAATATGTTGTACTACTTTAGTGGCTTTTGCCTTCTTATGGCTCCTATCACGCAGCTTCATCATTTCCCTTACAGTATCTGTTATCCAAGGCAAAGACTTGTCTTTAATTAGAGTTCTTTTAAGGGGTGCATGTAAGTTGAATAAATTCAATATATAATTATTAAAAGTTTCCACCATGGAATTAACATTCTCCAGACTTTCAATATAATTCCAATCCATTCTATTCAAATCCTTATTGAAATGGTCAAGCAAAATGTCTCTAAGGGGTCTATAGGTGACCCAGTGCGGGAAAGGCTTCTCAATTTTAAAATGAAATTCAGCCGATATAATTGCATGTTGGCCGAGCTCGGGTATGTGAGATACAGAAATTTCACGTACACGAGCATCAGTGCATGCAATGTCAATCAGAGTCTCACTGTGATCTGTAAAATGTGTGGGCTGTGTTATGATCTGGTTCAGTTTAAAAGAGAGTAAGAAGTTGCTTAGTAACTTGGTTTTGTTGTCCGATTGACTCAACATGTTAATATTGAAATCACCCAACAAAATAACCTTATCTGCGCCCGATATAGAGGAAAGAGAGTCGGTAATCGCATCCAGGAAGACATTGACGTCGAGCCACGGTGGCCTATATGCAGTGCCAACGATAACTGAGTGCGAATTGACGTTCAGTCGGAGCCACATCTGCTCGACCTGGGACACGGGTGGGTGCGGCACGGTGCGCGCGCGCACTCCCCGGCGCACGTAGAAGCCCACGCCGCCACCGCGGCCGCCGCGCACGTGTGGCGCGCGCGGCACGTGCCGCAGCCGGTAGCCCGGCACCACGGGCGCGCGGCCCTCCTCCCCTGCACGGAGCCAGGTCTCGTTTATCGCCATGATATCCACCTCAATGTTTTCCATGGCTACCAGAAACTCATCATGGCGAGAACCCAGCGACCCCGCATTAAACAACCCAACTTTTAGATTCTTCGTCTTGACCATTTCCAAGATTGGCAGTTTATATAGCTATTAATGTAATAAGTATATAATAATAATATATAGTAATATTTAATGTAAACAGTAAGTGATAAGTTATGTAATATAATTTGTAGAGTAGAGTGTAGTTGATTGGTATAACATATAAATAATAGTTTTATAAGTAAATAATGTGTATATGTGTATATAACCATTGCTCGGGCAGCTGGACCATAGACTGTGACAACTAAATACTGAGACAGGAAAACTGTTGACCTCGCCCAGAGCAAACTTAAAAATATGAAAATACATAAAACAGATTCGAAAATATTAGAACTTAAAATTAGATAAGCTACATAAACCATACTAGGGACTAAACAACTAAACATTCCTCTCAGCAGATATATCCTGGCCAAAAATACGAGTAATGTCCTCCATAGTGCGGATGCAGTGAGTCGGCTTGCCGTCACCCTGCTTGGCGAGGATACGACCATTCCTCGTCCAGGTGTATCGCCACCCGAGACGACTGCCAGCCTCACGCACATGATAAAAAAGATGCTTGTTGCTTCGCGTGAGCCTCTCGTTGACAAAGAAGCGGCGCGGGGGCCCGGAGAGACCGAAGTCCGCCGTGGTGGCTCCTCGGCGTACACGCGCACCCTGCAGCAGCTCGTCGCGTACAGCGCGGCGCGCCAAACGCACTACGATGCGCCGCCCGCGCACCGTCGCCGTCGCCGCTCCCGCCGGGCTCGCAGCTGCGTGCGCCTCGCGCTCCACTCGCAGACCCACACGCTGCGCGAACACTATATCGCGTTCCTCAAGGGTCACCCCAAGTTTTGATGCCACCAGCCCGACAGTGTGCACCACATTTTCGCCAGGTATGTCTGGGATATTTGAAAACTCCAAATCGGCGCTGAGCAAGTCTTGTTCGCGGTCATTGAGCTCCAATTTGAGCTGCCCAACAATATTCTCAAGTTGGCTGACTTTACTGTCGGGCAGAGCCACACTTTGCTTGCTCTCCAGAGCCTCAATCCTGGCCTCCAAGCTATCCACCCGTTGGGTACAGACTCCCATCGCTGAGTGAAGGCCAGCCATTTCCCGACGGAACTCCCTCATTTCGTCCCGTACCTCCCGCAACTCAGACCTGAAGAGCCTAATTTCCTCCCGTAGAGTGAGCTGCGTGTCAGGCGAAGGCTCTCCGTCAGTACCCTGCTCGCTCCCAGTCTGAGATATTAGCTTAGATGCTGGCGGGGGGGGTTTGGTCAAGGAGCCCTGAACCTGGGTTACTTTTACCGGCGACCTGTTCGTAGCGCCCTGGTCTGGTGCAGCAATCACGTCTGCTGCCGATGATGAGCCCAGGGCCCTGACGGGTGTGGCGCTGTTATCCCCTTTAGGCACTTTATTTTTGCACTCAGGGCACAACCAGTCGCTACTAATCTTCGTTGCATCGGGCAAACAAGCGAGATGATACCTGTTGTGACAAGCGAAGTTGCCACACGTAGCGCCCCCTTTTGCTGACAGGAACTTTCCACACGCTGCACACTTGACCATGGTTCCGTGGTACGGCTACTAGCAGCTAGATGGCGCGCACGTCCCCTGCAGTTGTCCCCTTGGCGATGATAGATGGCGTCTTCCCGCGAAAAAAATAAATATTGATCCAAATATAAGATCTGTGGTTCAAAACTAGCAACACTTATTAAAAAGTTGTAAAATGACACTTTTTGGAGGTACCAGTCACAACACAAAATGTACTAGTAGCTTCAATTTTGGAAAAAGTTCCAAACTGTAAATAAGTTTTTAAGGATTTACACTGCCGAATCACTACTGTTTAACGTGTAAACGAACTAGCACGTAAGTCTCACTATCGTGAAGATGTAAAAGAAAACTTTTGTCAATTTAACTAAGTTTATTATTTTATTTGATTGAAAACACGAACAGCTGATGTGCACCGAAAAGCGTCCGTGACGTCACGATTTTGAAGCATTTCAAATATCATTTTAGGGTTTCGAACGTTCGTAAAAAACGGAACCCTTTTTGGGGAAACTCGTGTGTTTGTCTGTCTGTCACAGTTTATTTGCCCTGAATTTAATAATTCGGTACACATATCATATAAACTTGTGTGATATCCAAAGTCAAATCCAAAACGCATCAATCAAAATAACAATACAATGGGGTAACATTAACGGTAAAAAACAGAAAATTAAAAAAAAAGTGTTTTGAATTGTGATTAAATGGGGAGTTTTTTAAAATATTCGTTAGTTTAACCCTTATAAGTACTCCATTGCTTGTTTGCCACATAATGTAATAATACCTTACAGAAAAAGTGTTAAAAAGCAACTGCCTATTCTTAATAAGCAATTATTCACAATGATATCATTTATCAGAATCTTTAAAAGTTTCCCAAATCGAGATAGCCGTAGTAATTAAGTTTTTTGGCAAGGAAAGTTCTACTATCTTGGAATTGGAACTCAGCCTGCCTACTAAAGAAGAAAGACCCGATTGCTATCATTCTGATTTTATCTTTAGGAAATTGTGGACAGTTGCTAGTACGTTTACCCCTGAACGAACCTATTTAGGAGGCTTAAAACGTGACTACAACAGAAATTAGTTTTTGCTTCAAAATTCTACAATAATGTACAATTACAAAATTGAAACAGTACACGCTATTCCAGTTCATGAAAAAGAAAATTATGATAAAGAACGTTTGTTGAAGAAAATAAGCTTGTAATGGGACAAAAATATTACTGGCCGTTTGGGCAAAACACTGGCTGACGATACTAATAGGGTTTCCGTTCTACCCTTTATCGTTGATAAAAAAGAAAAAAAAAGTAAGAAAAGAAAGGGATCAACTGGCGACAATGCGTGACCTAGCGTCATAACAGATAATTAAAATGCTTCCCTTTCACGAATTTTTTGAAACTTCACCTATTTTATAAATTAAGTACTCCTTTGTGATTTAATCGTCATTCATTAGAACCTATTATGCTTATGTTTTTTTAATTAAAACTTCATTTTGCTCTACTTTCAGTTTAGGTTTTAGTATTTTTCCTTTGTCCGATGTCTGTCAAAGGAGTGTTTTGAAATTCTGAAAGTTTTTTCTAATTAGAACTGAAGTATTGCCGGGTTAATAAAGAGTATTATAATTTAGAGTTTTCGTACAATAATGAACTGGTCACAACTTTAATAATTTAGCCGTAAAACTTAAGCTGGGTTTAAGGATAATCTTCTTTTATTTAGGTAGGTACATATTTTGAAGACACACACATTGTAATAACTATTGTAAGATTGACAATTTACTATTTTACACAGTTTTCTTATATCATATTCTTCTTATCGCGTTTCATGACCTGTGGGGCAATGTCGTCCTTCTAAACTCATCATCTGCCTTTTCCTAACTTTATTGGGGTTGGCTTCCAGTCAAACCGTATTCAGCTGAATACCAGTATTTTACATGGAACGGCAGCCTACCAGACCTCTACAACCCATTAACTGAGTAACACGGTACTTCTTGGCAAGACTGGACTTCGTCCTTCTAACTGTGCAGTGAAATTTGCACCCGGTTTCCATCATAATTTGAAAAATATAATTATATTTCCCTAAAAAAAATGTTCGTTGAATATAAAATATTATCTGGTTTATAATACAAAAGTCTCACACCCTTATTCACAAAAACTTTTTAACCATTAATTAGTTAAAATACTGTTTATAAGAGATTCTAAATTCAAATTCTCTATAGAAAATTTTGAATAAATAATCTGCTTATTAGTATTTTAGCTAAGTAATTATTGTAAAGTTTTTATGAATACGGCTGTAAGTGTTTAGTCAAGTCGTAAAAACCGTGCAAAGCAGGGGCAGGTCGCTAGTTATCGATAAAACAAGCTTAACAAAATAATGCCAATAAACCTCGCTCCATTTCAGATCGGGTCTAACAATAAAGAAAACCCACATAGCCCTGTAACTGTTTTAGTATTTTTATAGGCATTTGAGTTAAACTGGGGCTCCAGAAAAACATTCTTTTACGAAGAGTAAATTATTTGTGAGCAAGAAACAGTGTACAAAATAAAAGACCGACACGTAGAACAATTCTCGAAAGAGTAAAGGTACTAACTACTACACTGAAATTGATAAAGTACCTACTGTTTGATTTAGTAGTATAATTCTCATTTTTGTGTCTGCACGTTGAAGGAACAGATGTTATCGTTTATTTCCAGGTGCTGTACCTAAAGTTAGAGTAGTAGGTAAATAGGTTGAAAATGTGCGAAACCAAGAAATAATAAATCATGATTTTATTATATTTTGTAAGATTATTTTAAAATAGTAACAAGCGTACACCACTCATACACATCAACTCAAACTGCCGGTGCCGGTGCCGGCGTGGAGTGAACGACAAGTGAGCTGTTATTCTATCTTGTTTGTATGGTTTGACAGCTCACTTGTCGTTCACTTCGCCTCAATTTTTACTTCGACATGTTTACACAATCGCACTACTGTGCTTCTCGCATTCAACGAATTCTCGTGACCAGGTCATCGGTCTACTTTTAAGTAAGCTTTTTAACATAACGCCTTCGATTACGTGGTGCGGTCGCCATTCCAGAGACTCCTGGTACAATTGATCAAATTGATCATTCAGTCTACGAGCATTGTGTCTTGTCCATTGCCAATTATGTTTAGCAAGTTTTTGAGCTAACTCAGTGACATTATTTCTAATAAGGTTTTTGCGAACTCCATGGTTTCAGTGACTTCTTCAGCAAACTACTTATAACTTATAAATACAGTAATAAAAATTTATTCGAACAAATTCAAAGTCTTTACTGTAGAATTACCTTAATCCCCTCACATACCGAAAATGCCGCCGCCAACGTTCGAAACACGTGCTCCTATAAAAGAATTCGTGGAGTCTGTCACAGAATCAATGCGAGCCTTGTAACTGATATATGGTTTGTGTTTCAAGTAAATATTTTAGTTCCTTGGCTTTCTTTTGTGCCAGCTCTCTCAAATTTATAGCTTCGAAAGATCTAGAATGTTCTTACATTCTGTCAATGGCATTTAGAGCTGAATTATTGTCGAAAAGGTCGAGTTTGAGTATCTTTATTTCAATTCGTGTTAATTGCTTTTGTGCTGACATTTAACGGTTTTGAATAGTTTAATCACAAGATAGGTAAAAGGTATTTGATGTAGGTAAATTTGGTTTTGAAAAGCTTTTTAAGATAGGGGAAAATGTCAATGATACAATTTTAATGATGACTTTGATTTTTACTGGCTTCAATAAAAATGCTTGGCTTTCTTCTTTTTGAGACGACGGCAACGGTACGTTTTAAATTAATTAGGCCCAGTAGGTGGTCACGTAAGAAAGAACCCCAGAAGCGCAATTTAGATCTTGAAAATTTAAGATGTCAGAAAACTCCAACTTTTGACTAATTTGACTAACACGTAGTTCTCAATATTGAAAAAAAACATTATTTTAACAGCGTATATAGTGTTCTTTCATGTGAGCACGTGTGAAATTTAATTTATGTTAAAATTAATACTCTAATGAGTTTTCTTTGAAAAAGCGGTTAATAAATTATTAAGTGAAAAATTATACTTAATGAAAACGTCACATTACTTACAAAAGACCAAAATGAAGAGTAATTTACAACGTCGTTAAAGTTTAAAATGACAAAAACTATTGTTGAACATGCCAAACTTCCACGAAATATTAAATACACTATTTCATTTACACTCCAATGCTGACATCTCTTTGAGGCGCGCATGGAACACAACGCGCCGTTGGCCTGGGCCTGACTTTGATCGGACGGCGAGCCACCCAACGCTCGCCGTCCGCAGAACCGCACCTACGGTGGCCGGGAATCGTCCAGCGACTCCCGACGCACTATTTAACCCTTTCAGATGATGAATTTTCATTCGTCATAGTGACACTAATATATCCGCAGGAGATCCAAAGTATTCCATATAGCCTTATACCATCACCAAATTTTGGCAGTGGTCAGGGTACATTGCTCGCAGAAGACACCGATAGTCAATGAAGTCGCAACGTTCTGGAGTAACGATCGCGTAATGGAAGACAAAGCGTTGGAAGGCTTCCAGGCACCGATGACGTGGTGAAGTCCAGAGAATCATAACATTACCGGTCGACTAACGTTACTTGAGGGAGACTTATGTCCGTCAGTGGACATCTTTCGGCTGAAATGATGATGATGATGATGATCAGCAGCGGCGAAGGCGGGCTATGGATTATGATAAAGTCAAAAAGTCTTTTATAGATATTTTCTTAGTAGGTACTCACCTTCATTATGCCTTTATAAAACTTCATCAGTTTAAACCTTGCGTTGTCTATGAGTGAACGATTGAATGAATTGAAGAATTACTAAGCAATTCATGATAGGCCAAGTGGTTTTAAAATGAAGTCATCAAGTAAGTTTGTCACTGAAAGTAAAGTTGCAAATTCGAATTGAGTCCCTCTTCAGTGTTGTCTCCACCTTTTGTTCGAAGAAAAGGTGATATTACAAATTAATTTGGGCGTTTCGTCTACAATGTTCTTGCAAAGTTTTTGATAAATAGCTCTCGTTGTTAAGTCGTAAAGTACTTACTAACTTCACTTCGATTTAAATTTTCAATGCAGTCGAATTTATTGTTGGCTCATTTTATATATTTGTTTGTAATTTGATTAATGACTTCAAATTACATCAACCATCGACAGTCATTAAGTTGATCAATATTCACGGAGTTATTAACCCGAAATTTTATAATCTTTTATTTAACAAAAATTATGTAATGATTGATTAAGAGTAGGTTTGTTTTATTATTGATAGGTTAGCGTTTGAGCAGGTCAGTGGGTCGTCTGATGGAAAGCAATGATGCGGTCGACGATAGAGTACGCTTGCTTAGCATGACCTGAAGCCTTAAACAATGTGCCATTCAATTAGCGAATGCGACTGTCGAAATGCCAAAATGTAGGAATTTGATCACGTTACATTTCGATAGCATCTGTCAATCTCATAAAGTCAAAGTCAAAGCATTTTTTTCAATTAAACCATTTACAGGCACTTTTGAATTGTCAAGGTTGGTCAGTCAAAGAGGTGAAGCTATTTGCAAGTTCCAAAGCGTAGATCTCTATGAAGAAGAACGTGCAAGAAACTCCATGGACACTCTTTTAAATCATACATTTTTGATGTATTGACAATCGCCTTCACCACGCTACCGTTAACGGAATCTCATTTGTCTCGAGCCCCTGTTCACTCTTTGATATATACTGGGTAATTTTTTTTCCAGTGCGCAAACTTTAAGAACCACTTCTGCCCATGTAAATGAACAACTTTCCCCAAGAAAGCCACAGTCAATTCCTAAAAAAAAAATTGAGTCTCCCATACAAATTGTGGTCAGTTGATGACAATTTTGTATGGGAAGAATATCTTAGTGAAATTACAACTAGATCTATACCTACGTGGTATTAATCAAGTACATAATGGTATACCAATTACGCCTCAACGAAACTATTACTAGACCTAAAATTACACCTATTAATAGTTTCCAAACTAATAACTATTTCTAAAGAGCAATTTATGCCGAATGAGTGTTAATTCCTAAAACTTTAACAAATAAAACAATTAAAGAGTACGTGTAGTTTGTAGCACTGTTTAACATTTTATTAAACTTGGTTTCACTATGATTATAAATTCAGATATGATCGGACGCGATAAACGCGTTATTGTCGTTTGGTTTTTAATAAAACCGCAAACATTAACAGTTAACAGTTTTTATATTTTTGTGTTTGCATTTTTAATTTCCGTGTGAAAATATGGGATAACGAAATTTATGGCAGTATAGTGCCAAGGTTTATTTTTAATTATATTTGTTTGGGACACTAAAATTCTGGATAGTACTCGGTCGTTATAAAGTAGGCAGATAATTGTACTGGTTTCTCTACTAAGGATTTATTTTGCCTTTGAAGCAGGTAAAGTACATACAAGCAAAAAATCTGCCTATGCAAAGATGGACAGTTTAGATTCTGAAAGACAATGTAAAGATAAAGACGAAGCTTTACTTTTTCAATAACGTTTTATATCTGAAGCCGTAAATAGTCGTTTACCGTCTTACCTTACTAATAAGGAAATATCAAGACCGTTGATGTCAACGCCATCAGTCCTTGATTTTTCTCGAAGCGATCTTAGAGGTCAACATTTTAAAGAATTTCAATGCTACTTTCAAAGCCTTTCTCCGCAAAATTATTGAAGTTTGGTATTTAAAAAGTATATTTTATCTCATAATCATGTTCTTGCACTTATCTCCAATTTATTTAAGGTCGGCGCCATATAGTGTTCTTGCCCCAAACTGCTCAACAAGTCCGCATTTTGGTTCAATTAGTCACGCACCCCACTTCATACAATAACTTATGTCACACTGTGTGACGGCCTATCCAACCTCCATAACTCAGTAATGGGGTAGAACGATAATCTTTGGCATGACTGGTGTCAGATATCCTGACTTCTCGCTACCCGTGACGACTAAAAGATGTTCAAATGACAGCCGAGACCAAAGGGCTTTTCTAGGCAAAGACGAGTCTCGGTATGTAATGAATGGTCACCCATCCATAGGCCGACGTCGATAAGCGTTTCTTACCCTCAAAGCCGTGACCCGTGCGGGAGTTGTTTTTAGCTACGAGCCCCCGGTTAGTGTAATATGGATTGTGAGAATCTTATCTATTTTTTTCTCCACTGTTAAAACATCATCATCCGTTGTATGGAACGATAACACGAAAGTTATAACATTTTATCTAGCAGAGCTGGCACTTCTTGGAGCTACAACTACAAACAAAACTTTATAATATTCTTGAACTTCGTTTAAGCATCTAACAAGACTTATATTTCACTGAGTCGGAGGTAAAGCTTCGTTTCATTTCCAACGGTAAATAGATACTTTAATTATAATTTGCTAAGTTTCTTCACTTCTAAGAAGGTTTAGCGACTTCTTCTTTTGCTATCAGTCCAAATGTTAGAATACGGCCTTGGATTTCCAGTTATCTACAAGTGTCGAGAATTCTTATGCTATGTCACTTTTATTAAAAAAATATTCTGGCTTTACTTCATCTACCTAGTTTTCATGCCAATTCTAACATAAAACACAGTTCTGGCTATTACATAACATTAAATAAGTTGTTACACGTACAGCTTCACCCGACACGTTTTCATTACGTCTAATTTTTTTTGTTGTTACCAGTGGTGTTATTCTGTCAATCAATTTTGTTAAAAAAGCTGTCATTCCTATTGATGACAGCGCTGGACAACTCACTTGAGTCTTATTTTAAGTCTTTACTTAGTAGTTTTCGGTTTGACTGGGAGCCGATCCCAATACATAGTTGGGAAAAGGCTAGGCAGATGATGACGTAGTAGTTTTCGATCTGAATATTCCATGTCAGAAACAATATAAAAGTTGTAATAAATTGAAAAATAGAAAGCAAAAAAACTCCTTTAAAATAAAACAAATGAAGCTTACAAATCAAACTGCGACGTACAAAGTATCAGACAAAATTAACAGCTGAGCCCGCATCGAACGGTCTGTAATATTGGTCGATTTATTTTCGTAAAACCTCCGCTTGACCGGCGCTTTGTCGCGGTTCCTATAACCAGGTAACATCTATTTATTTTAGACCGGATGAAAAATGCTGACTGGGTGTTCAAATAGTTCGTTTGTGTACTTTGATGGCGGATTCTGATGAAAATTTTAAGCAAATAGATGGTTAATCAAAAACTTTTAATTTTCGGGTTATTGATGGAAAAGAGTTCAAAATAATTTTAGAGCGTAAAATAACTGATGTTTTCGTAGTTAAATCGCTTTTGCTGTCTATTAACAGTTGGCTCAGTTAACTTTTGCTTGGGTTTTGTTGGCTCTTAAATGACCGATGTCATTTACTTTAGTATACATTAGATTGCACAATCTTGTTTGTGGAAAGTTACATCAACACTTAAGATGACTGTTCAGGGGCTGGGCTTTTCTTTGGCCAAAGAATCAGCATTGCCATTGACACTAGCACTTTTGTCATTGACAGCGATGTGGATGAGTTTTTTGATGCCTAATGATTTATTTTGTTTTTTATACGTTTGTACATAGTTTCGCAATTTTTAGTCTACTTTATATATAGTTGGGTTTAGTAGATATAAATAGTTAAGTAAGTTATGTACATTTATTGGTTACTTAAAATAAATATTTTACACTTATATGTTATATAAATATAATAAGTTAAAAATTAGATGAAAATGAAAATAAAAAATGAGTATTTCAGATGAGGCACCAATCCTGTATTGTACCACTTGTTGCAAAGGCTTGTTTA
This sequence comes from Melanchra persicariae, assembly GCA_947386135.1. Lineage (NCBI taxonomy): Eukaryota > Metazoa > Arthropoda > Insecta > Lepidoptera > Noctuidae > Melanchra > Melanchra persicariae. Next base: position 11,068,007 of record OX376667.1, on the reverse strand, counting down.
GATCATTTATTACTTTTGTCATCGTCATCATCTGTCAGCAATATTGCATAAACCCAGTTACTGGGTAACGCGGCAGCCTTTTTTTATGGATGTGAAATCATTAAATGACTCTTTCCGCTCTAAGGAGCGTCGGACTCTTACTGACTGTAGCCCATCCGTGTTCCTCCTAATGCCCTATGCGTTCCAGAGCCAGGGTGACGCATTCGAACAAATTCCGCAAAACGTGAAAGCCTGCTGTTTGGTTTTTTTTTGAGGAATGGCTCTTGACCTTGATCACGCCTGCTAGAAAGCGATGGATGAGGTCTATGATGGAGCGAGCGTGCATTAAGGTACCGGTACTCCCACGCGTCGACGAAACACAGCAGGCTGCTTGACGCCTGACTTCGGTGGGAGTGTGGTCGCGAACCAGGCGGGCGTTACCCTACCACCACAAGGGAAGGATTGGCCAGTCTTATAAGATGTTAGGTGAGCCTGTCCAGGATGCGCCGAGCGCTCGGTTCAGTTGAGTGCCTGATGCAACAAATTGCGCTACACGAGGAGGCTCCTTCATGCATCCCGAGCCTGCTGTTTTGAGGACTGCTGTTACATTTTCAGGCATCCTGTAGCGACTGTCAAAGGTTTACATCTTAGACCAACGGTTAACGTGCTTTTCAAAGCAGGAACGAGTCTCCACTAATCGATCTCTACAAGCGTTGAAGATGAACCCCAATGGGTGTCAATATTCAGCCACAAGCCCTTTTTCATTAGCTATCACACAATATATAACAAAACAGCAACGTCATCTTTCAAAACGTAAAGCCAATATCATCTTGGAAGACAGATAATCGTCTCTTCATAAGCCCGACCTGTATTCATGCATCATTCGCTCGAAACTACTACAAAACATACTCTATCTTAGTTAAGCTTAAGTTAGTTAGCTGGAGCTAATTGGACTACCTCGGACACCCTCCAATTTAGCTATAAGGCAACCTCATTTGAACTGTGTCCAAAAATATCGTACGAATTTTTTTCATGTTCGTGCTTGCCATTTTCTCTTTCAACGTCAACATGTATTTTGGAATCAGTATTGATGTATGTGTCACAGCCAACTAGCTGAATCAGTCATTTCATTAAAAGTCTAGCTTTTTCATTGAACTGCGCCGGTTAATCAGCGACTTAAGTGGCACGGGCAAGTCATTAAACGATATTGAACTCAACATGTAACTAGGTCGCTGAAAAATCGGCGCATTGAAATGAAAAGCCTAGGCCACCAATTAAACGGCTGATTAAGCTAATTAGCTGCGACATATCCATTGGACTGGGACATGCAGTTAAGTAAGGCTACATTGGTCGAGTCGGTCATAGTCATAATAGTTAGTTTTTCCATAAGGATGTTATTAGTAATTTAGTACCCAGCAACCCGGAGTCTGAACACGATTGGTGACAATGAGTTTCCATTACATAGAAGTTATATAATATAACTGGCGAACTGAGTGCCTAATTTAAACCTAATTATTAATACATTTTTGACAGAATATTGCAACTGAGGTGCGTATTTAAACGTTGCTTGAAAATTAGTAGAATTGCCACTTTGTTGTTGAACATTGTTCACCACTGCCTAACTGTTAGGAAAATACATGCGTGTTGTTATGTTAACTTCAAAATTAAAATATTGTGATTTTGCGGATCCTTTTTGTAATGTTCGTAATAACTACGCCTATGTTTTCTTTCTCACTTCAGTACAAAATATGCAACAAACTTACAAGTTCATGTCGTGTTGCCAACACAGCTAGTAGTGGAACTGTCGGTAAAGAGTACGCCAGATGTTCCAAAGTATCATCATACATTTCAGGTTCTTTTAATGCACTCCTTAATTACACCTGTTGCACGCAAAACCCCTTGATAGACCTCTGTAATAAATACTAAAGGCGAAATATCAACACGCCTTTGTGAGTCGCGCAAAATTCAACCTTCACAAATATTGTGTGAAGGTTGAATTTTGGGTAAGAAGGCAGGCAGGAGATAACCTGCCTTACTCATGATACCTTTGAGTAGGAAAGAGGCATTAGTTTTACCGGAAAGTACAAAGCAACCGTACACACAACAAAAATACCTGCGAACTATCTGCTCATGTTTTATCGCTATCCGCCATCATTCAGACCCTGAAACGTAACATGGACAATATTTTAAAGCTCGGGAGAGTCGGTTGACGTTTTCATTAAAATTAATAGAGGGAAAGATAAAACTGAGGATAGTTTGCAAAATTTCGGGGATTTCGCATTAAACTTGTATTTGGAGGTGTATACGGTACGCACGGCGACATTTATAAAGGTATATCTAATATATGCGAACTTTTTTCGAAAGAATATGCTGTGTAAGACCAGCTTGTGCCAATGGTAATGTATAGCTTGATTATATCACTGTGGTGCAAGGAACTCAATTATATGTATTTTTAAGGTTTTTCTTTTCATATTAATTATGTGGGGACAGTAGAAGTAGCGGAAATTCTTGAAGCTTACCCAAATCTTCAAGGATTTTCGTTACTAAAGTTTTTTTGTTTCATATTATTTATGTTGTAGTAACTATATAAATAATATGAAACAAAAAAACTTCTGCGTTCCGCTAAGCTAGTATAACATTGACTGTCTTGTCAAGAAAATGAAAATTGCTGCTTACAATTGAAATGTCTTTATTGAAGCCATGGAAAAAAATTATGGGTGATAGTGTAAGAATAATGGAAGAAAAAAGTGTCAGAAGTTATAGATAGCGTAACGCTTGAGATGACGCAAAGAAAGAAAAAAAACGTGTTGTGTCAACTCCAAGGAACATGGGAAAACGGCAGGAAGATGATGTTGATTATTAAAACTTTGATAAATATCAACCTGATGTCACAAATGTTATAAATAGAAATTGATGTCAATAAGAACACAACTCGCAGAAGGTAGGCGTAGAAACATGACAGCTGATTGAATTCACATAAGTTAGATAGTTAACCGCTATAAATCAAATGACTACGTATATACTCCAACACACAAATCAATCATTGTTAGCATACCACTAATAGTTTCGCCATTGAAACAACAAAGTACTTAGTTAAATTGATTTCCTTCGTCAGTCGATGTGATTACGTACCCTCAGGAAACATGTTACTTCAGGTTAAGTTTACAATAAAGCTCTTCGGTCCTGCCTTTATTACGTCCCCTTAGCTCGAAGAACGGTAACCCTTTTCCTACGCAACTTTTACGGTCTTCTGAAGATTTATAAGTCAATTATGTATGGGTCTTAAATCTTTTTTAGGCATCCAAGGTTACTATAACTCTTTCGATCTTTTAGGGCTGCTGACATTTTAATAATCTGCTTAGCTAGTCGAAGGCTTGTGGGAAATCGAAAAACCTTTATCGTCTTCTGATTTTTTTCGGGGTTACAGGAAATGAACTCGGATTACCGTTTCTTCCCCCAGGAAGGTAGTTCAATTTCGTTTTCTTGTATTTTTATATTTTATTATTACGTCATGTGTTTTCTTTAACTGCTACACCATTTCCATCAACGAATAAAGGTACAGTGATGCTACCTACTCAAAACTCATTACTTCACCCTTTAAATTTAGAATAGCACACCCCGAAAACCGGTTTAATTTACTCAATTGAGCAATATTCAAAATCAAATACAGTACATTCTATACACAGATCTAAATAATTGCGTAAACACCAAGCCGTAATCTCTTAATGAGCTTACACGCATTATACTCGTGAAATCCGCTTACAATTTATTAAGGCCGTTCCATGAGCGTACATAGGTTATATTTATGTTGGTATAGAACGGACTTAAGACGAACTTCGTCGCAGTCGCTGTAAAGTCAACATAAAACGGAATTGAGTCGTCGAGATTTTCAAAGAGAATGGACTTTTTATAGAGACACTGTAAAAGGTGATGTGTTTCGTGCCTCGAGTGGGTTGTTTACATATTCAAGTGTTGGTAAGTGAAGGAAATTTTTGTTTTAGTTCTGCTGATGTTTAGATTACTGACATTTACAATCTAGTTACAACATATTACTAATTAAAAGAAAAACTAAAAAAAATATTTTTTTTCTATAATAATAAGTACCTACATAACATTTTCTTAAAATAATTATTATAATAAAAGTATGAGGTAGTACTTAAGTGTAATTGTACTTACCTACCTTATTAATAACGTACACAAGTAATCTGTGGAAACGTTCTGAACTGTACATTTACAACACAATATTTTTTTTATGTACAAAATTTTATTGGAACACACTAAGGGCGAATTTCACCAATGAAACTGAACGCGATCAGCGAATAAACCACGTTTATGAGCTGTCAGTGTCATTATTTTCTATGGAATATTTACACTGACAGCTCTTGAACGCAGTTTAGATGTACTGATCGCGTTTAGTTTCCTAGGTGAAATCCGCTCTTTCGAAGATTTTTCCAAATAAATAAATAAATAAAAATAATTTCCACACACATACTCAAAGGGATACGTACTCTAACGTGTACCTTTAGTACAGTTACTCACATTCCGCCAATTATGTTTAGGTTCCATCCAAAATAGGGAATTTTCCAACCGAGAATAAATCTTAAATCCGGGCTACTACTGAGAAATTTCATACAAATTATACTGTCATTACCATTAAACTGCAAATGTTTGTATAAAACCATAAAATTCTTTCTCCAATTTAAAGCCACACAATTCCACAGAAAACTAATGTATTAAATAGAGTTTGACCTAAGAATATAATATTTCAGATGAACATAAAAAGTGAACAAAACATTCATTGGAAATAAAGAACAATCTTACTTAAATACGCTCGCCTCGAGCCATTTGATTACACAGAAGAGAAATGGACGTACCCGTAGGTATGGTACAAATTGTGCAGATTGAGCGGTAGCAGAAAACGTAACAAAATTGAATGTAATAGCATAAATATTCTGTATCACATTTATTCCCTGATTTGCAAGAAAAAACCAATCCAATACGAATCAGCAGTGAATGTAGGTGCAGTAGTCTTAAAAGAAGTTAATGCATTATTGATTTTCTAGCTTCTGCCCGCTTTCGTTATATTCATTTATTTGAAGTGGAATGACAGTTTACTTCATCTCATTTACCTAAGTTTTCATGTTGAGATGTTTACAGCATATTGACCGACTGGTCCTTTACCATAAGCATCCGGTCTGTCCCAGACACCGTTATAATATAACGGTGACGACCATATTATGTCGTCAATCCGTCCACGCTTTCCTATACGCGATCTCCACTCTAGGACCCGTCTACTTCACCAGCTATCATGACTCTGAGAAAAATGTCTGAAACATAACCATGGCTCAAGACAAATAAAAAGTATAATTTTAAAACTTCTTGTAACTTGCAACAACCCCAAAGTCCTTTTTACCTTCACATATTATAGGCCGTGGATGATGGAGCGGCAAATGAAAGTCAAAGTAGTACCGGAAAACTCCGAGCTATACATCATTTTGTACTTAAACTAGACTAGACATGTTGCTAGAATCTCTGGGGACTCACTTGTGATTGATGGTCATATACTAAGGTTTAACTTTGAGTGTATTTTATGATTTATGCATGTAATGGTTGGTAGACGAAATTGTTAAGGTTAAATATTTAAAGACCTTTTGGATTAAAATTCTGTCAGACATTCTGTCGTTCAAGTTGGCTGTTTTCGTTTTTTTTTCCACGGGAATCGATTGTTTCATTTTAATTCATACTGCAGCGAGTTCTGTCTGGTTTTTGTCTTACGGTTGCTAACGTGACTGATCAGCTATTTGAGTTTAGCCAAAAACACCCCAAAGTCTGGACACCCATCATGTCAGCTGAAAGTTGACCACTGGTGCCTCCTTCAAGCGTCGCCCTACCAACCTGTTCTTTTCTCCTCACATCTAATAGACTCCCATAAACCTCACGAAGTTATGACTTCGTGAGGTTTATGGTTAGGTGGTAGTTCCTTACTTCCAGTAGGTACACGGTCGCTCCAGCAGTCCGATTCTGTAAACATGTCGAAGTGAACACTTGGGCGGGGCGCACGACGGGTGAGTTGTCAAACCATACAAATAAGATGGAATGACAGCTCAGTTGTCGTTCACTCCGCCTAGTTGAACACCGTGAGTTGTCGACAGAATCGACCGGCTGAACCTTTCAGTTCTATCAAGCATTCGGACTTCTACCTGGTAATAGATTCTTCCCAATCAAAAAGAACAGTGAAGTATTTCTTACTAAAGGAGTTTCATCAAAAATTTTATTAAATATTTTACGATTCTTTTGAAGAAGTTGATGAAAATTGGTGACTAGAGTATAATAAACTTTCGATAAGACACTCATTCAAAACTGTCACGTACGTATTTGAACAAAGTTTTTCAAAACTTAGATCACCAATTCCAGTGAAAGTAAGGTAAAGTTTGGAATTTCGTAAATTATCGAATAATTTAAACTTTGTTCAAGTCTATTGATTTCTAACCGAAGTTAGTAAAACATGTGTTAGTAGAGACATTTAGATTGAAGAAGACATTATTAAGCGACTAAATGATCAACAAACATTATAATATTCTTTAGGAAGAAAATGATACCGTGACCATTGCTGGGAAAACATGGATAAAGGACCCGTTACAACCCTGAGTTATATGGGACAAGGACAGAAATTATTATTCAATAGGTATGATCTTGATCTGGTTTGTCTTAAGCTTGTAATGTATTATCAAAATATTATCACTTTATTCGTATTCTTTTGTATTAAAATTAATATAATAATAAGAATATTAAGTGCACAAACCGTAGTAAAAACATCAGCGACTCAGCAAGAAAAAGCAAATAAATGTGAAACGTATATTTTGAAATCCATTACATGCAAATATAAATGCAAACGGCGAATACATTTTAACAATGTGCATGTAGGATCATGCTACTTTATTTCATTGTAACCAAAAATTAAGTTGAGGTGTACAGTTTTGAGGTCATAGTTGACTTTGATGGTCGTCCAAATACGATCACCCTGAAACACAAAACTCAAAGATGTGCTTCACAATCCCAAGGACAGGCACAGATGGCAAAACATCGTAAAACAAAAGCTGACTTTGGAGAAATCACAACCCCGAGTAATGAAGAAAGTGACGCGAGAAAGAGATGAATATACCCTCATTGTATTAAATTATATCATCACATAAAATATCAGCTTCTTCTCTTAATCCTCTAAAGCGAAAGTCTGTAATTAGTCATGTCCCAGATACAGCATCCTGACTTAATGTGCTACCTGCTACTTAAAGCGGCCGGATTACATCCTCAACTCAATTTGTCTTGAGTTCCCGCCTTAAAGTATTTATAAGTCAAGCTATGAAGATACAGAGCGAGGGCGTATATAAACTGGCTTCAAGTTTGAAAGAGATTAGAATTATTCATACTCGTATGTTTTCAGGGAACACGTCGAAATGCATGGCAGTGATAATAAGAATGAAACAAACGGTGAAATTCTTAAATGTAACTGAAGTCAAAGATCCAAAAAAGAGAGATTTTATTGTGAAATATTAATGTACTTATAGGGTGAAATAAAAACATCTAGATTAATTGTCTTCAAGGAAGTCATAGCCAATCTATCTAGCCTATTTTGTGTTGATGATGACGTGATGTCTTTTGGCATTTAATGGGAGTCACTCGGTGATTCTTTTTGCCTCTGCTGAAGTGTCAATGACAAGTTTTGTGCACCCTATGTGGGAACGGGGAGGATACACATGTCATAATTTCTCCGTTTGAGACATACAGGGAGATATCTTTATAAAAGATTTTTGATTGTCCAATAGCTCCTGCAGGCGCTCTCGGTGCGTCGAGCAACTTCTTTTTCTTGTCGTACCTGGACGGAGACTATTTGGCCCAGTCTTGGACATATGCAATTTCCTCACCCTCAATGTTTTTGTTGTTCTTTTGATTTATTCGTCATGAGTTTGGTCTTTGACATGTTCATCCTAAGCCCAATCTCGAGGCTTGCTTTGTTCAGGTCTGCTTTTATTTCCACCTATACCTTGTGTCATTCACAATGTAAACGTAAAAAAACAAACAAATAATTGAGAAAACGGTATTCTGCCCTATCGCAATGTTTTTCTTTGACAAAGAACATTGTGTTATTCTTGGAAACAGACGAGTTTGTGTGGCTGAATAAATAACAGACAATACGTTATTTTTGTTCCAGGTATGGTAGTAAATATCAAAGAATATTTTTTGCTAAGAATAGATACATGAAAATATTTTAACTCACACAGTATAAGATGACGCCTTTAAGATGACGCCTTTTTGAGATTTTTTTTCATTATTTACTTTAGTTGTTTATTTTTGGAAAAACGCAAAGGTTTGGTCTGAAGCTAGTCTTTTTAACAAAACCATAGTAAATAAATTAATTTTATAGTGTTTTGGGAAACGTGTGGTCATTAAGACATTATCAATGTTTATGTATAGGAGATTTCAGTTGACCTTGGGCTTTAGGCAAAGTGACATTGTATCAGCGACAATGATTGTGAGAAGTCCGAAAAACGGAAATATATTATATTACCATACGTTTTGTACTTCAGACAATCATTATTTTAGCAATAGAATGTCACTTTGTTTGGGACCTCTTTGATATCAATAAAACATTCTCCGAAATCTTTAACGATGTTTGAAGTGCAAACAAGTTGATATGAGGAAAAGATAAAATTACTAGCATTTCCGAAGAGCAAAGTGAGACATATTGAGGAAACCCACGTCTTTCATAATAAATTCATAGCACGTTCGTTTTGGAGACTTCTGATTCAACCATTTTTACTTTCACGTATCGATTGATCGTGATAGGTTAGTTTTGGAGGCGAATTTCGTGTATGAGTGTCAAATATCGATCAAATAATTATATTGATGACATTATCATCATACCTTAATTATACCTTGTGATTGTTGAAAATGTTTATACTAAAGCCTAGTTTTCCGATTGAGAATTATCGCAAAACGATTTAAAACTTACGATGTATGTTATTGGTTGAATGAACTCTGATCAGGAATTCGCATCACTTGACACAGGTTTAATTTGTGACGCATCGATGATTCTTTTAGTGGTAAACTTGATCATAACAGGGCAGTACCTAGATGAGACGCGACAAATAGATTCTGCTTGGCATGAAACTACATTGTGAAGATAATAAATGTCCAAGTAGTTGATCATGTTTGCGGGACAAACTTGGAGCGCCCAAGACCGAGGTTTGGAAGGAGAGGCCTTTGCACAGCGATGGGACACAATTGAAAGCTAACAAAAAAATATACTAATAAAGAGTTACCCATCTGAGCTTTGCCATCTCTAATTAAAGCTGAGTTTTGACACCAGTTCCAGAAGCAAAGTGTGTCAACATAACTTGGACGGAACTCAGAACACAAGATATGCAATCTTAAACATTACTCAAAGAAAATCGCGAAACTTGGCGAAGTTGCCTCAGCAGATCTTATTATATGACTTATTCGACGTTCCGAGCCAAATGTCATCACTTTAATGCATTTAAATTTTGTTAAAGACGCATGTTCCGTGTTTAGTATAGTTACTGTTGTTCTATTTTTGGCCGTTCCTACGCAAAATAGTAGAAGATGAGGAATGTAATTTTGAATTTGATAGATTGACAAAACGTATTTGAATTTTAGTATCAGTGTTGGTGAAGTCATGACTTTACTAGCTGCCGCCCGCGGCTACGCCTGCGTGAATGTCGAGAATAACCCCAAGGGAATGTTCCATGTTGTTGTTTCATATTGGAATAATTTTCGACATTCACGCGATTTTTTTATTCCCGGGATAAAAAATTATGTGTTTTTCCAGACTATAATCTACCTCCGCGCCAAATTTCATCAAGATCCGTTAAACCGTTCTATCGTGATATCAACAAACATCCATCCATCCAAACACCCAAACTTTCGTATTTATAATATTAATTATAGATTGATCTGTGCTATCCCACAACTAGGCATTTGAAGATCTTAAATATCTTAAATCATCAGCATTATTCTCTTGCCCATAACCTATTTTATTTGAGGTCGGCGCAACATATCTGCTTTTTCCATAATCTCTAGTGGTCGTCATTTCAGTAGTCACTCTCAACCAACCACTTTCAGTCATACTACACAGTCCAAGTTGAATCTTGTTGTTATTTATACCAATGTACAAATCTTCTTATTTTTTGCCCGCAGCTTCACTCGTGTTAGTACAGATTTTCGTGACTTTTAAAGCAGACTATTGGCGATGCAAAGATTCTAACTAGCGCCGCTAGTGTCAAAATTGTGAAGCTGTCTAAGAACGACACTTTCGACAGCGTTGGTTAGCAACGCTGTCGAAAGTGTGCGGGATTCCCCAAACTGCAGGGAATCTCAAGTTAGGAAATTTGAATTATATTTTCGGGGAATTTATTAAATTGGTGCTGGCAGCCTGCACTGCAAGTGTCATTCTTAGGCAACTTCTAAATTTCGCCGCTAGAGGCGTGTGTGTAATCTTTGCATCGCCAATAACCGTCTCCAGGTTTCTATATGTATCTCTGTACCAAAATTCACGTGAAGAGTGACAGCAATTCAACAAAAAAACTCACTTTTGTATTTATAATATTAGTTAGAATATTTTTATCAGTGCTTGGATCTGATTTCTTTTCTTTTTATCTGCCTGATAAAGGAAATTGCTTTCATAATATATAATGTCCTTATTAATTATAATTTTCATTTCCGTGTTCCTCTGGTAATGTTATTGCTTCACGCAATGTCAATTAGTTTAGAGACCAATCAATGGACCTATTCATATGCATATCGGAGAAACCTATTTCAATAGACTTATTGCTGATCAATCAGAGCCTTGATTGCAATTAGCAATAACGAACCAAGTCTTTGACAGGTCACTATAAAATTTCTAGCTTTAAACGTCCAAAAACGTCTCAATTTTGACATAAATTGAATCGAAGAGCGGCCAATTCAGGAAATGCAATGTCGTATATTCGACGATGGATGGAGTGGAAGTAAAGATGAAATTGACTGAATTAAATCGACTTTATGTACATACAAAAGGTGTGTCGCTTTTTGCTTGTTCAATGGTGTTACTTTCCATCCAATCCAATTAAATAAATATATAGTTCATAACGTTGAGATTTGTTTAAATTGAGCAAAGTTTATGACTACAATGTTTGATTCCCTTTTACAATCACTCTAAGGCGCTAGCTAATGGTGCTTCAAGCCGTTGGTCCTGCCTGTTTGGCTGTTTATGTAGATCTTTGGCAGTAGTCACGGAATGTCAGAAGCCAGAAAAAATCTGACACCAGTCTTGCCGAGAAATATTGTGTTACCCAGTTAATTGGGTTGTGGAGGTCTGGTAGCCAGCCGCTCCACGTAAAATACTGGTATTCAGCTGTCCAATCAATCGGTTTGACTGGGAGCCGACCTCAATATAGTTGGGAAAAGGCTAGGCAGATGATAAGGTAAATGGGTGACTAGCTTCTGCCCGAGTGAATGTTCGAAAGAAATTATAAAGCCTATGTGCTATTCAGACTATAATCTGAGTGCCATTTTTATCCAGATTCGTTTTGCCATTCTGGTGTGATTTAGTTACAAACAGCCACCCACCCACACTTTAACACATTCGCATTTATAATAGTAGTGAGATCCAGCATCTTACTTCAAAGTTGTTGAAATGATGAATTATGTATACTTTTAATCCAAATTATTTATGCCACTACATATTAATGAACAAACTTAAAATCAAGTGGAAAAGAAACAAGAAAAAAAAAATAAACCATAAAGACTGTTTTTTTCTTTTTTTGTCAAAAGATAACTCTCACAGCAAGCATACTTGAAATAAATTATTGAAATGTTTGAATGTACGAGTATGTTCAAGCAATGACAGAAGTTTAAAATAAGAGAATTCACTATCAAATAACGTGCGGTTCAAAATGAACTTTATGAAATAGCACTATTTATTTTTAGCTGAAATCTGTTAAGCTTCGGTCTGTCTGAATCCCAGACAACAAAATATCAACCGCTACCTATCAAATATTTAATAGGTTTGAACCCGAGCAGTATTTTAGGAAACTAAAGCTAGACTGAATGTTACAATCTACACGTCTAGTTTCCAACCTGTCTGGTGCGTATCATGTTGTTCCTAACCTCATACATATTTATCGACGAAGGCTTACGTAGAACGCTTGAAATTCAGAGGTTTATTAAAATTAGAACAGTACTGGGTTCTCGGTGTTTTGTGACGTTATACGAATAGCTTTGGTGTTTCAGTTGATGTTTTACTTTAGGTAGCTGTAGAATTGATGTTTATGGTCGTTTGAGTTACGGTCATTATTTATTTATTCTTTGCTAGATCAATTAACACATTTTGAATGGTAAAAAAACAACTTATAGAACTATCAGCCAGCCTCATTGCGTTCTCTCTATGAAGTAAGAGTATAAGCATCTTTTGAGCTCGCTAGTTTCATCGTAGGTATAAATATATTATAGCAATGTACCACTATTGTACATAGAGTTTAAATAAATAAACAATGTATGATACCTCATACATTGCTTTCCATCAGTAGAGTTCAAGGGCAAGAGCTGACATATCACAAACAACCTAATTTTATGATAAAACTTACCGTTTAGCTTAAAAATGCATTTTGTGCGAACTTTGGACTTAAATACTTTATTTGCAGATGGGGGATCGATGGGGACTTTTCACATTCCATTTATAATGGTTTTCCCAACATCCGTACCAAGTTTTAGCCCTAAGCGAATTATAGTAACCTTACGCCAACTAAATGAGCTAACTTGTTTGGACTATATTATCCGTAGAACAATAAAATCTGCTCTATGAAGACGCGTTTACGTTTTGCTGTCGCATTGTCATGTCGCACCTGTCTGTGGAAGCATTGATGCGTGAACTGAAATACTGGAACGAATCTCATTTTCACCGTATTTTGTTTTAAGCCTAACTTTCCACAAGCATAGCTTGTTAACCACACAAATGAGAAACAAGTACCTAAATTCATAATAATTTTAATGAGACTGGTTGACAAACATAATCCGTTTCCAACTTTGGCATGACCTGTATCGTAGCTACGGGGTATATATAATTCACAATGTTCTGTGACAAGACACGCACAAATTAAAATATAATTGCTTGCTCGTATATGCTTCCCTTTGCCAGTTATTTTGGTCGGAGGCTGAAAATTTTGCTTGGAAACAGTAGGGTATATAATTATAGGTTCTCGTTTTCATAGAAGATGATTGTAATTTATTATTTCTGTACTGTTTCATCGTATAAGCATTATACCACCCACCTATACAGGGCTTATTCTGTTCAAAAGCTGTTACTTAATAATATACAGATTTAATTTTCGCAAGTAGGCGTAAATGGCCAAATCCGAAACTATGAAGAATAGCGAAAAATACTCAAGAGTCGCGGGTCCGGTTTTGATGAAAACTAAAACAGCTTGATTGGATTTAAGAAATATTACTCGGCTTAGGTTTGAGGTGCTCGTGGATAAATAATAAAAGCCGCACAGTTCGATCTTCAAGGTTAAGCAACGCTTGCCGGGGCCGGTATGAGGATGGGTGGCCATCTTAACATACCGAGATTCCTCCGTTGGTCCTGGCTGTCACTTGTAGATCTTTGGCAGTCGTTACGGATAGTCAGAAGCCAGAAAATCTGACATCAGTCTTGCCAAGAAGTACCGTGTTGCCCAGTTGGGAAAAGGCTAGGTAGATGATGACCCAGCTTAAGTTTAAGAGATAGGTCAACATAAAACAATCTTATAAAGATAGTGTGTGGACACACAAATCACATTCACAAAAAACATACAAGTACAAAAACGTATTCTGAGGCGCGCACAAGACTTACACATACCTAAAACTAGAACTAACTATGGGAAAAAAACAATACTTCACGAGGGAGCAAAACTTTATAACTCACTACCAAAAGACATAAAAACCACACAATCGCTATCACTATTTAAAAAACTACTCAAATGTCACATCTTAAAAGGTCATAAAAAATAATTAATTAACTTATATAATTTATTTGCCTCTAGTGTGTACGAGTCCTTATATTTCAAACACAAAAACAAGATAACGAGACACCGCACGTCGTCGACCGCGTTAACGCGTCGCACGGCGGTAGTCAATACGGAGTTCTTGGAAATTACCCTCTTCATTTAATTTAAAAAAATATTTTTTTTTAAGTATTTTAAATTTTCGTAATGTTAACACTAAACCTCTCGATACTTCTGGACAGCAAAAATGTTTACCTAAATCTGGATAAATTAAGTATTTATTTCTGTACAAGTGATTTGTAATCTTTAGAAATAAATGAATTCAAACCGTATATTATATGAGTTTATAAGAATATTGTATACGAAAAGTTCCTGGAATAAATCGCTAAGAGCGATAGGGCCGTTTTAATCTGCTCCCAAACCTTATATCGACCAAAATCGTTTAACACCATACTATTACTAACAATTATTTTACACTAACTGACGCCCGCGGCTCCGCCCGGGTGAATGTAGAAAATTATCCGAAGAGAAAATATTCCCGGGATAAAAAGTATTCTATGTGTTATTCCGGACTTCAATCTACCTCTGTGCCAAATTTCATTAAGATCCATTCAGTAGTATTTGCGTGAAAGAGTAACAAACATTCATACATCCATACAAACTTTCGCGTTTATAATATTAGTAAGGAAGTAAGGATTACCAAACGAGAAACTTACCCGATACTAAAGCCCTTATTACACGCCCTCTTGAATTTTCACAAGCTTTCCAAAATCGGTCACGTATTGGTTGGTCCGTAATATGAGCAATCTTACGAAGATTTTAGAAAACCCAAACCTTTGCTTGTAAATCCTGGGCTCTTATTGGTGGGATTGTGAGATTAAATGGGTATTATAAAGGTAATTCAGGCGGGATTTTGAATAATTGAATGTTTAGACCAGCTCTTAAGTGCCGTAGTGTGCCTGGGTAGGTTAGGGCTCGCATATTGTGGATAAATAAATACAATCACAGTAATTCTAATGCATTTGATTACAAAATAAGCCGATATTACACCCAATGCTGAGAATAAGGAATAATCCATAAATATCAGGACCGTGTCTGGGACGTGAACGGTCCGTAGAGCAAGAGCCCAAAAATAATTTTGATGCGTATATTTTATATTCTAAGTTGATCAGGACCACGCCCACGGTCCGTCCACGTCCGGACACGACCATGAACGTGTATTTTTATTTAGGCGCTATCTAGATAAACTGACATCCTACTAGCAATATCGACTCGAGAAGTCGAAATGAGACACACTACTGCAGCACAAATGTGCAATCCCTTACATTTTCAAATGTCTCACGTATTTTAATGTGGGACCACATAGTGGCGGACCGCAGCACGCCAACGTATCTGATACGGTCCAAACTGACACCACACAATGTGTGGGTCAAACTTGAATCGCAACCGTAACCAACAAGCCATCACTTCTCTCACTTAATTCTATTCGAAGGACACAAATTGTATTGACTTCAAAGTTACACGAGCGTAAACAATTTCAACTCAATCAGATTACGGATTGGGAAAAAAATTATCACAACATTGAACTCAACAGCTTCTACGTGAAAAAGTTGAAAAACAAGTTGTGAGAGAAACGAAAATGCTACTCAAATATTCGACCAAACTACATTTATTCAGATGCTTATTTCAAATCCTAGCAAATATTATTATAATGCGAAAGGGACGAATTTGATACAGAGATAGATGAGTCACTGGAGACGGTTATTTAACGCAAGCGGAGCCGAGGGCAAAACAAGCTAGTATGAAAATAAAAGCACAACAGGCTCTAAGATACTGTATCACCATCATCATATCAGTCGAAAGACGTCCTGACAACTGCTGGATATAGGCCTCCACCAATTGTCGCCACAACAACCGTTCCTGTGTGCCATCGGCTACCCGCAACCCTCACCAGGTCATCGGTCCACCTTGTGGGAGGCCTTCAAACGTTGCGTCTTCCGGTACGCGGTCGCCATTCCAGAACTTTTAGGCCCCATAGACCATATGTTCTGATGGACATTTCAGTTTGGCGATCCTTGTCGGTAACCTTGTACTGTATCAGCGAAAACGTTTATGAAAAAGTTTAAAATTAGTAGGATTGACAAGATTCATCATTTTGTCTAGAGCCAAAAACCGTTTTGAGTCAACATCATCTGTGATTAACATTCTTAGAAAAATAATAGATAAATGGCAACTGCCAAGCCACTGCAAAACAACAATACAACCACAATTCAATAACCGATTTAGATGCGCGTTGTGGTTGCGCTGCGGTTTCATGAAGTCGATAATAGTCACGAATACCATAAGTTTCAACAACTCATGTCTTTCTTTATCAGTCAACATCCATTTTAGCCTTTCATCACAACACAACACTACAGCACAATCCTGCTACTGTTTATCCGGTCTTCGTTGCAACAAATACTGATACATCTGTAATTGAGACAATTTTCAGCAAAAAAAAATGATTTGATTCGATAGAAACAAGATAATCTAGAAATAAAATAGTCTGAATGAAATGTAATTTATAACATACAGTTTGTATCTCCGAGCTTCGAGGCTCGATCAGAACCAAGCCCGGGTCGACGGCGCGTTGTTCCACGCACGCCTCTAAGAGATGTGAGTAAAGTAGACGGGGCCCGTTATGGCCAGAGCCTGCGGGGGTTGTAGAATTGGTTCGAAAGAGTCACCGCGGCCCTGGAACGCAAGGGGTTGCGGATTTTTTTCGAAAGAGTCACCGCGGCCCTGGAACGCAAAGAGCATAAGGAGGAACACGAATGGGCAAGAGTCCAGAGCGGAAGAAGTCATTTGATGATTTTGATACATAAAAAAAGGCTTTTGACTAAAAGTTATGATTTTCATCTTAACAGACACTTCATTTATAAAAATCCTACCAGCCGTTTCGATGCTTCCAGATTGTTAAATTATCTCCTATACCAAAATCCGCATGAGAAACATAACCCTGTCTGTGTTGAAAGTTGGATAAAACCAAGATTTTGCAAACAAATTACACCACTTGTATTTTCTTGTGTCTAAAGTGTACGTTTCAAGTCGCATGTCTGTACCAACTGAAAGTAAATAAATAAAACGAGCGGTATCCCTCACTTTGCTCTCAGACTGTTAAATAAGTCACGAATTTTGACTTGTTGAATTGCTAATGGGACGGACTTGGTCGCTCCGTCTCTCAAGTTGTTCTTTTTTGGCAAAAGGTCAAGGTTAGAAAATTTAAAAGATGAAAGGGAATTTTCTTTAGATACACGTATATTGAAAGAACCACCGAATGGGTCCTATTAAATGACAAAAGTCATCTCGACAGACTAAAACGAAGATGGTTGGTCGAGCTCGATTCCTACCGAAAGCATTAAACCAATCTAGCAAAGGCATAGTTGCGTGGAAAAGGGAGTGGCAGGCCTTTTCCAGCAGTGGTATAAAGTAGGCTAGATAGACATTGACGTTTAGCATAAACGTAGAAAGCCAGTGGACATAACCCTTTGAGGACTTTGCCAAAAGAGGGGTTATGGCCCATAACATGGTTTGTCTATGTCCCTGAAAAGAGTCGTTTGGGTGAAAGAATTAGTCTGCTAGACCGAGTATCATTTTTTTATTTTTCTCTCTCGACTAGCATTTGACCACAATCTTACCTGATGAAAAACGAGGATGTAGTCGACGATGGAGCACGCTTGCCCAGAAGTAATCTGTTCACTCTTGACTGAAGACCCCTAGATTGTAGCTATCAGGAAACACAGACTCCGGCAGGGAATTCCACTCCTTGGTTGTATACACAATGGAAGTATTCCCAATACGTTTTAAACGTTGCTTTTGGAATCGCAGTACGATTTAGATTTATCGCCACTCGGGGAGGCCCATTTCATGCACCCTACAAAAGTGTCCACTAACTGGGCCCAAATGGTGTAGGTATGTTAATGTTTTATCGATACGAAAAGAAGAAGTATGTAGTCTGAATCTGGTTTTTCACTGAATGGTAGTTTTGTCATCGACGACTAAATCCTAATTCTAACTTAAATTATAAATGCGAAAATGAGTTTGTTTGTCTTTTAACTTTTCACGTATTAAAGGTTGACGGCGTCGGTTAGTTGTATTATAATACGTTATTTTTCTACATAAATGTAATAACCGGCTTATTATCATACTCAGAGCGGATTTCACAAATGAAACGGAACGCGACTAGCAATTGCTGTCAGCATAGATATTCCATAGAAAAATAGTGACACTGGCAGCTCATAAACGTGGTTTATACACTGATCGCAATCAGTTTGGCTTGGTGAAAGTAGTCCTTAGTATGGGTTCTAAGAATATATTTAAATTAAATACCGTACTCTTCAATTATTTTCATTTTCAATTTATTCAAACGCTAGAAAGAAAATAATTAAACATGAGAGAGTATCTAATGTACCTACTCTGTTGATGCCTTTGTTTTTTTTTTATCTATTTTCACAAACACTTTTAATTTGTTTCAGTAATACAAAGAAAATATTGTTAAGCGCATAATAAAATATACAATTCGTGGCGAAAATTCATATAAAATTAATATTAACCCTAGAAAGATAATCTACGTCTTTGAGACGCACGGCCAACACAAATATTGCTATCTCTTTTTTATTTCGCATCGTAGCGCTCTGTCCTTCTAAGTTATCCCAGTGGCCGGGCAGACCTTACGCGAGACGGCAGTGTCGCCCTGGTAAGTACAATAATTACGTAGATACAGGGATGGCGTACGTTCGAGAGACGTATGATTATCCTTTGTGTAACTTTTGAACCTCATTCCCTATAGCAATAGTTCGTTTTATTTATCGTTTTTTTTTATATTTTAGGTGATTTTGGTAATCTATTCGATGTTCTGCTATGATGGGCCGTTAACTCTTGTGTCCTACAAACCCAAACCATCAAAAATGGTATATTTATTATCATCTTGCGACGAAACAGGTACGATCAATCAAAGGACAGGCAAACCTGAGATGATCATGTACTACAACCAAACAAAAGGTGGAGTTGACACTTTTGACCAAATGTGCTCGTCTATGTCTTGTTCGAGAAAGACCAATAGATGGCCTATGGCAGTTTTTTATGGTATGATGAATATATCGTTTGTGAATTCTTATGTCATATACTGTCATAATGTGATAGCTAACAATGATAAGCCTCTAAGTCGCAGAAATTACATGAAAAAGCTGAACACAGAACTTATATCACCTTGGATGGAGAAAAGGTTAGAAGCTCCTACTCTTAAAAGACATGTCCGTGTAAATATCCAAGAGTTGCTACCAAAAACTAATACTTTAGATGATAATGAAGAACCAGTAATCAAAAAGAAGAGATATTGTGCGTATTGTCCGTCAAAAATAAGAAGGATGTCGAAAATGACATGTTATAAATGCAATAAAAGCATTTGTGGTGAACACAAAACTGATATATGTAAAGGCTGTGTCTAAATGTGATTTAAACTTAAAACTTGTTGATTTTTTATATGAAGCTGTTAATTAGTCCTTATTCTATAATATTAAGTAAAAAAAAATGTGATTTTAAATTTAAGATTAACATAATTACTCAACAAAGGAAGACTTAATATTTTTTAGTTACTTTCTAAGAGGTTTACAAAATTTCGTTATGTTTTTAAATTATATTCATTTTCTAATTGTAATTATGTTTTTATTTGTCGTATAAAACCCTAAACTAATGATTCAATAACTTTTTAAAAGGTTATTTATAGAAACTTGTCCCATAGGCACTTATAAATGCGAATACGTCTCAAAGACGTATGATTATCTTTACCGCAGGTCAAAATAAGATTATCTTTCTAGGGTTAAACAGAATGAAGATATTCGTAGCACAAATTCGCTAGCGAAGCCATTAAAACAGGCGCTATTGTTTGAACATACCAGGTTCAGTACTATGATTATATGTCTACTAATACATTGAAATTTCCCTGAACACGGGGAATAATTGGATTATGTGCTACAGCCTGAATTCATAAAATATTCTTTCTCTATATCGCTTATGCCTTGTTTATGGTTTTAGTCCTTGGAGGTTAAACTAGTCTAGACGAACTTATTTTCTTTATGGTTATTTATTCTACCGTAAAGTAAAATATGTACATATTTTTCTCTTATATCTTTCCTCATATTACCTTGTTCATGTTTTCTGAAAGGGTAGTTTGGCGAAAATGGTTTTCATAGGCTTCGTTGTATATTTTTGTAATAATTATTATAGCAGGTGTAAATACCGTTTTCATATAGAAACATCCTTTTTTCAACTTTGTACACCGTAGAACGTTTGTCTTGTTGTACCTTTTTTGGAGGATTTATTGGTACACAACAAGGTGGGCCCGTTACCTCTGAAAAGACTACTCCGGAACCTCATCTATGCTACGACTGTTAGGTCACATCCCTGAGCTTACCGTAAAGGAGTCTCCCCTGAGTCTCGCTGTACACGGCAACACGTGATGTGTATGCCTAGTTGTATCTAGTTCAAATTCAGATATTAGTGCAACTAGCAATTACTTTGGATGTCAAAGGGCTATGCCTGAAATGTATGAGCAACTGGTGCCTTTTTTTTGATGACACACTGAGTAGATGTGTAGAGAACTACTATAGGGCCAGAGCCTGGGTTGCGGAATTTGTTCAAAAGGGTGACCGCGGCCCTAGAACGCACTGAAATCTATGAGCAAGTGTTGCTTTTTTTTAATAGCGCACTAACGCAGGTGGCGTTAGTGCGCTATTAAAAAAAGCACCTTAGATGACCTTAGATGACTCTACACATCTTAGATGTGTAGAGTACTACCATAGGGCCAGAGCCTGGGTTGCGGAATTTGTTAGAGACCACCGCGGCGCGGCCCTGGAACGCAAAGGGCATAAAGAGGAACACGGATGGGTTTTAGTCAGTAAGAGTCTGACACTCCCTTCCGCTCTACCCAGAGCTGAAGAATTCATTTCATGATTTCCCATCCATAAGAAAGAGTACTACCATAGGTGGTGGTAGGTGGCCTGTTGGTCTAGTGGTTAGTGACCCTGACTGCTAGGACGGAGGTCGTGGGTTCGATTCCCACACAGGACAAATCTTTGTGCGATGAGTACGATTATTTGTTCTGTATCTGGGTGTGTAATTTATCTAAAATACGAGTATGTATGTATTTAGAAATATATAAGTATGTTTATCAGTTGTCTGGTTGCCATAGTACAGGCTCTGCCTAGTTTGGGACCAGATGGCGATGTGTTGATTGTCCCAAGATATAGAAAAAAAAAAAGACCATACAAACAACAGTTTTTACGCGTATTTAACTAAATTAGCTACGCTTTATAGATCATTGCGCTTAGCTCGAGACGAATGTAGTTCAGAGCTGAGCTGCCATAGTAACTATTGATTATTATACAGGGTTATTTGTAAAACACCAACAACCTTTCAGTGGGTGAAAGTACTCATGATTATTGACAACTTTTACTATGGGACCAACTCTGAAATATCAAAAAATAAATCGGCTGCTTCATACGAAATGTAATAGGTATTCACCCGATGAAAATGTATGAAACAGAAGATTTTATTTTCGATTTTTCGGGCTGGGTCTCATTACAAAAGTTGTTTATAATCATGAGTACTTTCACCCACTAAACGGTTGTTGGTGTTTTACAAATAACCCTGTATAAGTACTCTACACATCAAACGAGGTGGAGTTATTGTGCCATTAAAAACTTTATTCGAAAGTCGGTGTTTTTGGTTGCTTCTTCGTTATTTGACACCGACTTCCGAAATTAAAGTTATTTTGTACTTTGTAGTGTTTTTTATTTAAGTCGGTTTTTTTTTTGTTAAAAAGTTTTTTCTTTTTCACTTTTTAGTGGTACCCCCCACACCTAACAACACCACTGGAAAGTCACAGGAAAACAAAAATACGAAATTTCGTATACATGGATGATTTTTCCATGTATTTTTCCAGCTATTTGGATTTAAAAACCAACCACTGAACCGATTTTGATAAAATTTTCATGGGAACATTTGGGAAGTATACCCTTTCCAACCAAAAAACATTTTTCAAATCGGTTGGCATGCGACGGAGATATGCGCGAACAGACATAAAAAAAAAACATACAAACATCCCAATTGAGAACTTCCTCCTTCTTTAGAAGTCGGTTAAAAAGACATAATTTTTGTGCATAGCCCTTATTTTTCATGAAGGAATCACCAAAAACCTGACCTGACCATAAGCCATGAACAGCCAGGCTTGCTCGTTTACTCTCAGACCGAATCTATCACTTTTCATCGGGTGAGATTCAGCTCTTCTATGAAATCATCATCTGCCTAGCCTTTTCCCAACTATATTGGGGTCGGCTTCCAGTCAAACCGGATTCAGCTGAATACCAGTATTTTACGTGGAGCGGCTTCCTACCAGACCTCCACAACCCATTAACTGGGTAACACGGTACTGTTCGGCAAGACTAGAGTCAGATTTTCTGGCTTCTGACAATCCGTAACGACTGCCAAAGACCTTCAAATGAGGCATGGAGGAGTCTCTGTATATTAAGATGGTCACCCATCCACAGACCAATCTTCGCAAGCGTTGCTTAACCTTGAAGATCGGCCTGTGCGGCTGCTATTATTTAGCCACGAGCTCCTCCTCTCTTCATGAAATAAAGAAGCGAGAAGTTGGCCTCTTAGAATTTCTGGTTGAAATTCTCATCCTTTACCTTTTCTGGATCAAAAGCTACTACTATACCGGGTCAAATACTATACCGGGAACTTCAACTATTAATGCCTCTTCCGAGTTTGTTTCATCAAAGTAAAAAGACTATTTCAAGATTCTAGAAAATTTTTCACTAAATTAAACTTTAATTTCTTGTCGCTGTCACTCTGAAACTTTGGCGACTCACCAAGTTTGATAGTTTTATCAAATAACGCTGTTACATTCATTTTAAGGGGTCAAAACTTTTTAATATGCCATCTATTCTTGTACGACTATAGTTTGTTGCTTGTTAAGGAAAATTGTGTATAATTAACGTCAAAATGTGACAGGCAAGAACTAGCTTTCTTACTAATAAACGGTGACAAGAACTGTGACAGAGTCATGACAAGTCTTGTCCTTCTTTTGTACAAGTGTACAAGTACCTACAGTGTAGATATTAGGCGCCTGTTGCGTTCATAACTTAATGCGCGAAATGATAGACATGTAAAATATCAGATTATTCCTTCTTTTTTTTTTTTTTTTTTTTATTTATGAATGGGCTAGCTCTTGACCTCGATCACGCCTGATGGTAAGCGATAGATGAGGTCCATGATGAAAGCGAGCGTGCCCAGAAGATGCCTTGAGGCACTGGTACTCCCACGCGTCGACGAAACACAGCAGGCTGCTTGACGCCGAACTCCGGTGGGAGGGTGGTCGCGAACCAGGCGGGCGTTAGCCCTACCACCGCCAGAAAAGGATTGGCCGGTCTTATAAGGTGTTAGGTGAGACTGTCCAGGATGCGCCGAGCGCTCGGTTCAGTTGAGTGTCTGGTGGAACAAATTGCGCTACACGAGGAGGCTCCTTCATGCATCCCAAAAATCCCATCTTTCTTCATTTGTCGTTTTTTTTTAAGGGTTTCATTGTCAAAATCGCAAAAAAAGAACCTATTTGGTTCTGTCAATTTACTCCGAGACTATTGGCCCTACAAACAGGGAAAGATTGTAAAAATCGTAGGTACTCTCTTAAAAATAACTGCTATAGTTTTGAGAGCAATGCTAGTGCCAGTAAAATGTTTCTTCTGGAAAAACACATTTTATGAGGTTTTTTAATTCTTACGTTAAGGAACCTCTGATAAATAAGAGGTTATGACTTTGATCCCAACTATTTCTGTATTATCTTGATTTCAGACTAAGCATGAGAATATTTGGCTTAGTATCCCAAATATCAAAATATATTATTAAGAAAACCTTTGCTTCTACGTCTTAGATAGCAAAAATCTTCACATTTCTTAAGCAAAAAGTACTCCAATGAAATTTATATCTTTACTCCCACACAATTAGGTTCCCGATAAGATCAGAATCATACATTGTACTCTAAGGGTAGACGGTATCGGATGGCTAATGGATAGTGCTGAAATCTATAAGGGTAATGTAATGGTAGACTTGGTAATGAAAGTGAGGTAGATAGTGTGTTGGCGGTCGGTAATGTGGTAATGGCTAGAAACATTTTCGGATCTGGATGAAACTTTTGATACAGTAGGGAGTTACCTGTTTTTACCGGCCGGGAGGTCACGCCCGGGTGTCTTCAATATGATTATCGCCCGGAGGACACAGTGGAGGTCTCCTTCTGTCGTTTCCACGTCGAAGCGATCGGCGGCGGTGACCTCTCGCAACTGGCCCTGGTTCAATCAATTGTCCGGAGAAGACATGGGAAGCAGTCACCTCCTTCTGCGAGATGTCAGCATAGTAGGCGGAATGATTGACGTGTAAAAGTGTTATTTACGATCTGCTTACAAAATAAATATCATTTTTCATTTGATGATTACCCACACTTAAGAAAAAAAAGGTGTAGGAGATTTAGACGTTAAAAATGTAAAATTGTTACGTTACTTAATCTATTGCTCACAGTACAAATATAATTAGAAACCAGCTTCTAACAGCGGCTTTGCTCGACTGAAAGCCGGGAATCATTCCAAGGGAACATGTTCCAGTTATTATTTTTATGCTACAATAAAAAAAAAACAATAACCAAAATAAATATGACAATGTTCTTTGCAATTTTAATATCTCTTTATTGAAGTTGGAGTACCTATCCTATTGATCAAAGATGTCAAACTTTAAAAACCCATCAAGGCTTTGCAAATCTCTACTATCAAAATTCAAAAGTCAGCAAACATCGACAAAATAAAATGCAGCAACAAGAACTTCGCATGTCGTGCGAAGCATTTTGATCTATTTTTGTTTGCTCTCTGGAACTTTCTATAGCTGACGAGTAACGACGTATAAAGACTGACAGGACTAAGATTCCCTTTCAACCCAAATGGGAATGGAAATTCGATTCATCTCAAAGCAACACATCAATATTCAAACTGTGATCTCTAGTTTCTATCATCATAGACGGAATGCTAAACTGAATTCCAAAGAAATCTTTGACAGTCTCGGAATCATGGATGCTTCTCATTTTCTGATTTCGATTATGGGTATCTTTGAACGATTTTCTTTTGATGATACATTGAGTACCAAAAGACGTACTTTAATTACGTGTGGATTAGTTCTTTAATTTACTCATACAAACTTGATTTTATTACGTAGCACATTTTGCATGTCATCATTTTATTCCTTCTTTTTAAGGATGGGTTATCATCAAATGACTTCTTCCACTCTGGGCGGACCGGAATGGATTGACAGACTCTTACTGACTAACACCCATCCGTGTTCCTCCAAATGCCCTTTGCGTTCTAGGGCCGCGGTGACTCTTTCGAACAAATTCCGCAACCCTGGCAGGCACTGGCCCTAGCTGGCCCCAATCATTTTATCCCTACCGCTATTATTGGAGACTATACAAAGTGACATTGTATTGGCAATAGCAATGATCGCAACGCCAAATTAAAAAAAAAAAACAAACTATTTATTTCAACATGCGTTCATCAAAATATTACATTTAAATAACGCTCAATCTTTTTGAGATAACATTATGTGCGCTATCGATTTAGATATAAGTTACTTGCTCACAAGGCTTTGTCAGGTAGTGGACTTCCTCATTCTAGACTTTTCAACGGCATAGAAGGCTTCTAGAATGTTTTTTATTGGTCGAGCATTTTTGTTTTCTAACTTTATGGCTATTTCCTTATGTAATTTATTCTGAATGCTCAAATTGCAGTGCGATACAGTAAACACCTCACCGTGTAAGCTTAAGTGAAGGGAACATGAAGGGAGCTATCATTCCATACAACCATCATACAACCAAAATGGAATGCCAGTTCACTTCTTACTCACTCCACCTAAGTTTGCACGGTGTGAGGTTGACAGAATAGATCGGCTGCTTTTTTTTTTTTTTTGAGGATGGGAAATCATCAAATGACCCCTCCCGCTCTGGGTGGAGCGGCAGGGAGTGACAGACTTCTACTGACTAAAATCCACGCTCCTCCTAGTGCCTTTTACGTTCCAGGGCCGCGGTAACTCTTTCGAACAAAATCCGCAACCCTGGTAGGCACTGGCCCTAACGGGCCCCTACTCCGATCGGCTGCTTGGAATCATCATTATCATCATCATTATAGCAGCCGAAAGACGTCCACTGCTGGGCATAGGCCTCCCCCAAATGGAAGGGGGGGTTGACATAATCGCCACTATTTGACTCTGAGCGACCACAAGTTCTGATCACAAATTAATCACATATGTCTACCATATAAATAATAAAGTCTAATGTCATATAAATAATTTTATATGACATTAGTTGAAGGCATTGCACATTATCTGGTAATGAAATACCTTTCACTTCTACAACCAAATAGACATTTTAAATCGTATAAGACGACACTAACATTTCCAAGAAAAGAAGCTCCTTAAAAGTCTATACAACAATTTCAAATACTTCAACAAATCAGTGAAGGAAACGACCTAGAAATATTCAACAAACGTTCAATCCTAAGTGTCCGTTAAAACTCCTTGTAAAAATACAACTTGGTACCTACCAACAAGTTTCCGATACGAGAGTCGGAATAAGAAATTTTTGCACCAATGAATACAGAAATTGAATCGAAGACTGTAAGAATTCATTTTTTTGTCAGCAATACCGAACAACCATATTCTAGACTTATCGGAAGATATAAAAATATACTTTTGGATACGGTTTCATGAACATCTGAGTGGCATGCTATACGGAGATCAATTTACTCCCAATTCGCTTTCCGAGGGATCACTAAAGTGAGCGAGAGATAATCTATCGATTTGTATTTACATTGTTCTCTTGTTTTGAGCAAAACACTTATTTCTAACAGAGTTCATTTTTACACACTTTAACAACCCCAACTAAATTCCTCCATACATCAGCTTAGCCTTTGCTTAAAGACATTTTTTTGGGTTTGTCAATGACAGCCGGGACCAATGTTTTAACATGCCTTTTGAGGCACAGAAGATGGTTACCAGAAAATCAAGCCAACAGCCACTAAAAAGTGATATAACCTTGTTTCGAACCGACACGTGTAGAACTCTCAACATATAATTACAACTCCCACAAAATTGCTAACCAACATGAAGCAAACAAACGAGGTCAAAGGCGTAATTAAAATCTAAAGACTATGTTTACTATGATCCTCACTATGGAACACAATACAGCACAATAAATTGCCAATTAGGGACATCCAGATCAAATCAGCTCGAATTCAGGGCAATAGATCAAACGTCTGAATATTCAAAATCCCAAATCACCGACTTAGGAAACTCGTTAGTCTACCTTTCGTAGTTTGGTCACATAATAGATGAGTACAGAAGACTAGCTTCTTACAACGAGCGCACGCACACATAGACACGCTTCACTTACAGCGGGGGCAAGCGCACTCACGATTGTCATTTGTTTGGATCGTTGCACGCGCGCGTCTACATATGTGTGCGTGCGCCTGTTTTCGCTCGTTGTATGTAGCTCTTCTTCTGTACCTTTATCTACTCTGTGCTTTCGTACCTAGATTGGTTATATCCTAGATGATATCCGAATAAGACCGCCGGGATTACAGTCTCTGCTCTGAGATCCGCAAGTCTGCATATTTTTCGCTTCGGTTCGATTTATTACATCCCTTCCTGTTAGGGATTAGGGTTGGCTTTTGCTCGGATACACGTCACAAGGGCTTTAATAGGGAATAAAAACAGTATGGACGTTGGACGTTTATTGGGTTATTCCCAGTTGGCGCAAAATATTTCTGAATTGATTTGTGCATTTGAAATTTTTGCTTTAGTACGTGAATTCGGACTTTTTTCCTGTGGGAAAAGTATAAACTATGGAATACTTGCGTACGTACACTTACGTCCCACCAAAAAGGTCTGAATTTATGTCCTTCTAGGGCAGCCTCTAATAGCATTGGCGTACGTAGATGTTAAAACAAAATACTACTATGAAAATATTTGCTTGAAGTGTTCTGCAAATACAAACAAAAGAAAACTTTACACATAAAAAAATTCCAGCTATTCTTTAGAGGGTAGTGAAGTGCACTAAGGAAGGGTTTTTGAAGCTTCCATGAATGGTTCAAACGAGGTATTGAAGTTTGTATGTGAAGAAAGTCCCGGGTTATAATGATTAGAGTGGAGCAGCTGTGAATACAAGCTCTCTAATAATAATAACGTTCATAATACATATTTCTATTTCACATTGAAGTTATTATTTTTTCACACTGAACCCGTTTTTGACTGCGATCTCAACCCATGAAAAGAAATAGACGAGGTGTATGGAATGAGCGAACCTGGAAGATGCCTGACTTTTTGATAGTCCGCAGGATATAAGTGGTAGGGACGGAGGTAACACAGACACTGGCAAAGAGCTCCATACTTTGGTAATGGTAGAGAAACGCAGTGTGACTATTATTATATCTAGATTTCGACCAAGTCTGATCAGGCTTTTTTTGTGGATATGGATCATCAAATGATTTTTTCCGGCGGAAGGGGGTATCAGATTCTTACTGACTAAAACCCATACATGTTCCTCCTTAAGACCTTTGCGTTTGCGTTGCAGTACGTATCCTGGTAAGAGAAAATTTCAATAAAATAATATCTGGGAGCAACTGAGAATCACCCGTTCATTCCGAATTCGGGTTATAGGATTTGCATTAATTAAATTTTATTTACGAATTCGTTTTTATGACGCGAGTAGAATTGGGGCCATATTTCAGGAGGCTTTGAGTTTTGTATGTTTAACGTGTTTTATATGAGCTTTATTCGAATTATACTATGACCTTACTTGTTATGATTGACTGAATAAAAATTAAAAAAATCCAAAATGTTTCGTTTTGACATGCGCTACCGAAATGTCAGATGCTGTCAAATACTCATGGCAATCTTTATTGCTCATTCAATGGCACTTTATCTAGAGCTCATGATCCTCTGTCAAGTTCTAAACTAGACGGCAATATCTGAAAGATATAATACATGACAAACACCGTAATTATGAATCAACTGAAACAAATACAAGGAACAAAAACCTTCGTATACAATAATAATAACAAAAAGAGATATAGTATAACGACTTTGAAACGGCTAAATATGTATATTTTTCACAAAACATCAAAAGGTTTATGACATTCGGTCATGACAGACAAAAATGTCTAACAATAGCAATTTACAACATGAAGACTAACTTCAAGCCATATCAAAATGTCTACGCTATGCCTAGAGGTTCCAGAATAAACACAAATAAACGTCAAAATGTTCCAAATACAAATCATAATTATTATTGTTGAACCCAACTTGTCAAGAACCATAGTAATGTCAGTGAACTATGTTGAAACAGGTTAAATTATACATTTGACCTTCATCATTTGGAGGGTTTATACCTTCAAGAAAGGTTACATCCTTCTTGCTACCTTTTTGGGCTTTCCAGCCAGAATCTTTAAGGGTTAAAGGCAGAGGTTATTGTAGTGTATCCAGCTGATTAAATCTCTTTGTTGCCTTTACAACATCCGTGATTAGGGATAGTTGGTATATCGTTGGCTATATTTTACTGATCGATTAAAGTAAGGATATGTTCACGTCAATACAGGAAGGTCGAACAAATGGGTAAATAACTAAGTTACATTTTTTTTTACTCACAATGGGCCTCATCAGAAGGCACCCAAAGGGCAATGGAGAAACAATGCTCTGAATTTCCTTGCGTGATCGAATCAGGAATGATGATATCCACAAGAGAACCAAGGTTACCGAGATAGCTCGAAGGGTCGCCAAACTAAAGTGGCAGTGGGCCCACATTGCGCGCAGAACAGATGTTCGATGCGGCCGAAAAGTACTGGAATCGCGAAGGCGTACCGGAAGATGCAGCGTTGGAAGGTCTCCCAAAAGGTGGACCGATGACGTGGTGACATTCGCTGGTAGCCGATAGATGCGAGACGCTTAGGACCTGTTATTGTGGCGACAATTGGAGGAGGCGTATGTCCAGCAGTGGACGTGTTTCGGCTGATATGATGATGATGATGATGTATTTTGACATTAATTTATTATTTTCTTAATAGTATTTAGTGTAGTTGGTTTTTAGTGGGAGTAAAGAGGAGGTACTATCGATATAAGCTACTTTAAAATATCCGTTCACTGATTGTTATATCAGATCCTACAATACGTATACGAACGTATGTGACATACCGAAAATCGATACTTAATAATCTTAGAGATAAATATATAGAATTCCTTGCCATTTCTTATACTGTTCATCCCAAAAGAAATAACAAAGTCACCTATTTTTCAATAGCAAGCGCCATGTGGAATAGAAAACGTTACGGAAAATTATATTATTTCTTATTCGGTAATCCACTACACTTTTTTGCCTCCCCTCACAGAAATTGCTTGTACAGTCAGCATGAAGAATTTCGCTTTCTATTTCTGATACTGTTAACGATTTATTTCGCGGAGTTTTCATTTATCATTTTATTGAGTCTCGAGTACTTTTGTGCTGTTTTATTAAGTTATTTTGTTCCAATGTACTTGGACAGATGGACAAAGGTTTTCAGTTCGCCTGAGGCCCTCTTTAAGCATCTTGGTACAGCCTCTTCTTTTCGTGTCTGTCTTGTTTTGGCCGAATTTGATGGACAGACAACGTCAACAACTGTGCAAATTGAAAGGCGTACAAAAGAGAAAGCCTACACTTTGAATTGTAAATCAAACAGATAAGAGTGAAGATCTTCACAAGATGGCAGCTAAATAATAAAAACAAGTAAATAATTATAGCATGCGATTGAAAAGGCATTGTCATTGCTCACAGAATAGATATTATCCAGTGAAGCCAAAACGTTCTGAAGTGAGGATGACGAACTGTAAGACTCAGTGTTGGAAGCCCAGTCACAATGTGGACTGAAAACCAAGTGTGAGCTACGGGAGTTCACTGGATGCTTGAAACACAGGACCAGTCAATGTGGTGACGCTTGAAACCCACATAAAATGAAACTAAACGCCAGCCAGGAGCCCAATAAGCAGCGCATGTTCAGCAAAGAACATAGATCGGATGAAATAATGATATCCAGCAGTATAGTGGACTGACAGAAACTGATGGAAGCAAACAATGCTTGCTAAGTAATATTTTGAACACAAAATTGTATTATATTTCTGCGAAACATATGCTTTTGGTTTCAGTGTTACCATTATCAATGTATTGTCATGAGTACTCCATTGTAATAATTGGGTCAAAACGTTCGATTCAAAAGGACGTTTCGCGGCTTTATTTTTGTATTGAAAAAGAAACAATAATGTACATGTGGAAATGTGGAGTTTGTATGTTTTGTATTTAGAATTTGAGTATATAAATATTTAGAGTACACAGTGAGCAAGAAAATTGTTTGAAGTTTGACTGTTTTGTGCATATTATACTTAGACTACAGCTATTTATACTTGGACATAGATTGGCGTAACCATGACGCCGCCAAAAAAATGTACTGATAGTTGGTCTGACTGTCCAGGAAGCGTCTGATGTACGATTGTATATTTCCAATCATCATCATCAGGTCAGTTTTTCGGTGAGCTTCCAGTCTGACTAGATGCAGCTACGGAACGACCGCCCATCTGACTTTTGCTTTCCAGTTACAGGATCATACGTCACTACTTACTAATCCATGC
This sequence comes from Melanchra persicariae, assembly GCA_947386135.1. Classification (NCBI taxonomy): domain Eukaryota; kingdom Metazoa; phylum Arthropoda; class Insecta; order Lepidoptera; family Noctuidae; genus Melanchra; species Melanchra persicariae. The sequence goes on along the minus strand of OX376667.1, from coordinate 11,036,211 downwards.
TCGTCGCCAGACTATCAGTGTTCTGCCCTCTTATTATCAAGTTCCAAATCCATGGTAATGTATATGAGAGAGATATAGAGCTATACAAAACGAATAGCATAATCGCTGTTTCAAGACGGATAAATGATAGCAATGAACTAGCATAGAGGAGGGATGACTACACGTCGCGACAGACAAAAATCTACAAAATGAAATGACAGGCGAAACCGACAGCTTAAAGTGTTATCAGCCTTAATGCTCAGAGGGCCAATTCTACAAATTTTTAAGCAACGTTTGCATTCGCGTAGGTACTGTCAAAAAAGCCTCAATGTCCATAAATTTTTGACAGATTACGACTGACGTATAAATGCGAATGTTGTTTAAAAAATAGTAGAATTGGCCCTCTGAGTATTTCAACCTGTTGAGGCTATTTTGATAAATCTTTGTATTATTAATATGTAGTTTGTCTGGCTGTCCTTCGGTCAGCTTAGTAACGCTGATTTTAACTCAAACTCAAGTAAACTAAGACGACAACGCAGTAACCATAAAATAGTTTCACTAAAACGGAACGAAAATGCTTTAAGACAAATTGTTTTCTTTAGTACAAGCTTATCCGTTTAGCCAGAAAAACGACGTCGTGCACAATTAGACGATTAAAAATGTCTAACTACCTACACTTTGTTGCTGTTGCTTACTTTTTGCGTTTAATTTTACTCTTGTTTTCTAAAATTCTATTAAGTTTGTCATGTCTTGTTTTTCATTTGTCTCGACTTTTACTTTTAGTATTTTGGATAGTGACGTTACAGCTTTAGACTTAAGAACAATGTTAATTGAAAGCTGGATTTTCAATACTTGCAGTCGCGTGTCAGATAAAAAAAACACAAGTCACAAAATTATAGACTGCGTGCTCTGGAAAATCATTTCCAGGGACAAGTGTTTACATGGTATAAAATATCTTGACACTTGGCACATGACACTTAACTCCTTTGATCAAGGTCCAAAATTCATGATAGCTTCATTTCAAGATGTTTCAGAACATTATATTCCCCAAATTTTTACCCAAAGCTGTGGTTTTCTTCACCCACATCTTACCAGAGGCTCTAGATATCTAGACAAACTACCATTATGTCAGCAAATGCCATTGTCAAGTCATTAATGTTTAAGTCCCATGTAATACATGACCAGCCTACTGCCATCAACTGTGCCTACTGGGATGGCTGTCTACTGAAGAATTCAATATCGAAGAACCCACTAAGACTTCACCCAACCTCCTGCACAACAGTTCGTAGCTCTTGCAAACAACGAGGCTGTTGAAGATTTTTGTGGTAATTTAATGCCCTGAGTCCATTTGTGTTGGTCTATCTTAAAGTGCATCGTCACATAACGCTTTATTTACGACTCTAAACACAAGTGTGGGACTAATAAAAATAATTTAAAGACTCTTTAGTTGAAGGAAATACTCGTAACAGTGTGAAGTGTAAAGAATGAACAATGGGAGACTCTGAGATGGTATTTACACGATATGGTTTTTATTTTCTTTTAGAAAGATATTTTTTTCACAATTATCATAATATTTTGTACTGCTCCGAAGAAATAATGGCTTAGAAACATTTTTTTCCATAACAGCCAATTTTATTATTCTTAATAGAGCCTCTCACAACCCTTTATAGTTTAAGGGGAAGTATAAACAGTAAAGAAAAATATCATAATACTGCTTCAATATTTTCTTATCCGACTGTACACAAGCCCTTTGTACCACGCACGAAATAGCACTCGAATATGTTTGACTCATATTTCCTCATCTTACTTCCAAGCATGAATTATTCATGAAAACATTCCTACAACGGACAATTTTTTGTACGAAGATGTTACTTCTGACCTTGATAACAATCTTGGTTCTTTAACAATCGAAGAACATGTAATTTTGATTTTACACGCAAGTATTTTTGGGAGTTTCGGTGTTCGTCAGTGTCAATTTTTTCTGGCAACATTTTGACATAATAATATGCACAGCGAAATTGCGTGCAATAAAACGAAATAACACATCCCGGTCAGTGGGTCATCTTAGGGGCGGATAGTGACACTTTATTTATTATAGCACTTGAAAAGTATCTGTATTGTCTTAACACCAGAGTGCTAATTCTAAATAAATTTAATCGACGTTTTTCGCATTCGCATGTCAGTCGCAATTTGTCAAAAATGTATGAAAATGGAGGCTTTTTGGACACAAAAATAGTAGAATTGCCCCTTAGTCTGTACAATGTTTTTCATATTGACAATTTAACAACTCTCTTTGTTTTATTGACGTTGTCTTGGATAATTATACGATTAAACATTTCCTTCCAAATCTTTCAAATTGTTGTAGAAAGTGTTACTTTTGGATGCTGTCTTTTCGAATAAATTCTACTTAAACGTATTAGATTTAGTTAAACTGTCAAAATGTCATTATTTTTTTTATTATTTTTTTGTTTTTATTTGCGCTGGTGGTGACGTTATATTTTTACGGCACAGGAACTTGTCTTTTATTTCACACACGCGTATTTGTATCGTCAAGTTTTTCCTGTTCTATACATTTTGATGTTATTAGATGTGTAATAGCGGCCAAATAGGGTGTTATATTGACGAGTGATGTGAATACTAATCGTGCTGAAATAATGTGAAGATGAAAGCGGTTTATTATGGTTGCGTTGTGGGTATGAAATAGTTTTTTTGTGAGGAATATTTTGTTCCCTGTGAGTCAGAAGTTGGTAAGTATTTGTTGTTTCAAAAACTGATGGTAAGCGAGATGTGGTCGATGAAACAGCACACTTACCTAGAATTTATTTCATGAACTCTTATCACATGTAAATTCCTAAAATTTACATGTGACGACACTTGGGGGAGGCCTATGTTCAGCAGTGGACGTCTTTCGGCTGATATGATGATGATGATGATGATGATTACCTAGATCAGCACCTATTAGGACATTCTTTCTTTAATTTGACTCGTCAACTTTAACGTAGTTTCTACATTGCTAATGGTGTTTTTGCCGTGATATTATATCATCAATTATTTTGCATCCCTAGCCTAGCGTGACATCAGCCTCCAGTCCAACTCGATGCTGATGAATACCAGTATCTTACATAATTACGGCTGCCTGTATTCTGAATTTCACACACAAATGTGTGTGAAAAGTGTTTCTGGGCAGCGCGTATACTGGTTGACCATTTTTCGTCAACATTTTACCTACAAAGCAAAGAAAATTCGAGACCGACGACTTATCTCGCTTTCTGAGACATGGATCTCAGTATTTAACAGCTTGTCACCCATCCACGTACTGAAATCAACCTATGCACTTTCATCATCATCATCATCATCATCATATCAGCCGATACACGTCCACTGTTGGACATAGGCGTCCCCCAAATGGGAGGGGTTTGCGTTAATCGCCACGCTTGGCAGGCGGGTTGGCGATCGCAGTTGCTGTAGCAATGTACCTACAGAGAATACTGCTGCCCATTCTCTGGTGAGTCCCTTAGTCGCCTCTTACAACACTCACGGGAAATGATGTGATGGTGCTATTCTTTTACGTTCGACACCATACACAATGTACTCACACATTTGTGTATGGCGTCACACAAATGTGTAAGTACATTTGTGTATGGTCACACTTATGTACTTTATTTAGACCTAAATCTAAAATTAATTCATAACGAATTCATGTGTGTCAAAACTGAAACGAGACGCGTGACGTAAATACTGAAATATGACGCCATGCTGTCCGTTGACGGATATGTGGCTTTCATCGAACAATACACAGGGCGATATGAACGCCGAATATGACGTTGTAACATTGCCAATTTTGAAATAGAGGTTTATGATGGTTTATTTAGAGAAAAAAACATGATTTCATTTTATTTTTGCCTTGTCAAGACGTAAGTTTTGAATATGAATGTGTGAGAGGAGAGGATGATAAAAGAAGTCTTGGATAGTGTAAAAAGTACATAGTTAGAAAGGAGTGACTACTGGGGTGGTGACTTAATAGAGTAATATGGAGAAGATGAGTCCGTTTTCCGCGGACATTAAACTAAATTGAGACAAGAGAAGAACAATATGATAACGAGGTTAGGCTAGAAAGTGCAGTTTATAGAATACCAGTATTTTACGTGGGGCGGCTGCCTATCAGATCTCCGCAACCCATTAACTGTGTATCACGGTACTTCTTGGCAAGACTGGAGTGCGTAACAACTGCCAAAGATCTAAAAATGACAGCCGGGACCAACGACTAAACGTACTTTTCGAGGCACGGAGAAATCTCGGTTATGTTAAGATGGTCACCCATCCACAGTCTGACCCCAGCAAGCGTTGCTTAACCTTGAAGATCGACCCGTGCGGTTATTTTTTTGCCACGAACTCTTCGAGTTTTTCACGGACAATCTTCAAAGAAAACATAACCATTTAGGTATTTTCGATATACTTATTATCTACATACAGTGTATGTACGTATCTACTACAGCAGTGCGATTCTGTAAACATGTCGAAGTGAACACCTGGGCGGGGTGCACGATAGGTAAGTTGTGAAACCATACAAATAAGATGGAATGACAGCTCACTTGTCGTTCATTCCGCCTAGGTGTACACCGTGAGATGTCGACAGAATCGACATTACCAAGCTGTACCAAGGCAAAATACAATAGCTGTTACGTTTATCTGGTCACATCTGTATATTGCACCTGCGAGGAAAGAACCATTACAGGGAATTGAGCATTAAGAAGATGGCAATGGGTTTTCGCACTTTATGTATGTTTTATCATTAGATTTTACAATGCTTAGGTACTGCAATGGCGATGTCATTCAATTGTGTTTCTTTTGACTACTAAATTATCTGTATCGTGCTTTTTGTAATCTTATGGTTACCCGTGAGAACTTGTAATTGGATATATGTCTCATACACAATTCAAAAGTCTAAGTAAAAAAAAAATAAAACGAATTAGTCAGTCGAAGTGCATTAAGGGATCTTGCGTAGATCTTTAAAGGCTCTTCCTTCCAATAGTGTTTTTTTAGCAAATCTCATGTGATCACCGAAATAGGACACGATACAAGGGAAAGATTAAAAAAAAACTGGTCGTTTCACAATCTTCTTTCGGATTAAATGACTGAAATTAGTACTGTAGTCCTGAGGCCCTATACAATGTGCTATTCGATTTGCGACTGTCGAAATGCCAAAATGTAGGAATTTGATCACTTGATTTCGATAGCATCTGTCAATCCTATACATTTTTGACGTATTGACAATCGCCTTCGCGTCTCTTTAACTACAATAAAGACAACTAAAAACTGCAAAATTTTACCATAAATTAAAATGGGGCAAAACAATGTTATATATAGTCATCCGATTTAGCCACTCTATACATTTGACCGTCCAGGGTTGCGGAATTGTTCGAAAGAGTTACCGCGGCCCTGGGAAGAAAGGCACTAGGAGGACTAAGGGTGGGTTTTAGTCAGTAAAAGTCTGACACTCCCTGCCGCTCCACCCAGAGCGGGAGGGGTCATTTGATGATTTCCCATCCTATAAAAAAAAAAAAATACATTTGACCGTAGTCAAATGTATAATCGGATATCATGTGTCTCAGCGTATAATAAGCGACGAAGTGGTCTCCGATGGAGCTCGCTTGCCTAAAAGTGACCTTTGTTTTAATTTAAGTTTTAGGAAAAAATATTGGTACTAAAATTCAGATCTGTTACTAGAAACTATTGCCTATTTTAGTTATGGCCTGAAAAATCGATGCTTTTACTATACACAGAGAAAGCGAACTAAAATTGAATTCCATTTGACTTCTTAAGTTCCAGATCCACTTATGCACGCACAAGCCGTTTACTCGTAAAATACCTAACGATAAAAACTTAAAGGAAACAATTTATTCATAACTAGCTGCCGCCCGTGATTTCGCTTGTATGAAAGTCGAAAATATACCGAGGGAACTTAATATTTGTATGAAAAGTAAATAATTATTATTATTCCAGGACATGATCTAGTTGTATACCAAGTTTGATCCAAATTCGTTCAGGCGTGCAGAAGTAACAAGCAGATAGTCAGATAGACAGACAGACTATTAGTTTAGACAGAATATTAGAATGTATTGGGTAAAACTCGGTTTTGAATTTTGTATAATTATTATTTTAACACCAACTTTCGTTTATAATGGTGTGAACTGACAAAACCGTGTATGATTGAAAAAAACACCGTATGTTTTCATTCACACGTTCTATTTTTAGAAGGTGTATATAAGGCAGGTTTGTTACCCAAAAGAAAATAAATGATTAAGGTGAGCAAAGACGTGTTATTTCTAACAAAATGCTTTTGAAAAACTCATTACAAACGGTGGTGTTAAAATTACAGACACTCGAAACAAAACATTATTTTAAATACATTGGCAATGCATTTCATGCTGAAAATAAATTTAGAAGTGGCAGTAAAAGTAGACCTTTGTTATATGCCAACCTTTTTTTTATACCAAAGTTTTTAAAACTGGTGAACAGTTATAAAAATTGTAAAAATAATTCATCATCATCATCATCATCATCAGCCGAAAGATGTCCATTGTTGGACATAGGCCTTCCCCAAATGGGGGGGGATTTGCCATAATCGCCACACTTGACAGGCGGGTTGGCGATCGCAGGGTAGCTGTAGCAATGTACCTACAGAGAATGCTGCTGCCCATTCTCTGGTGAGTCCCTTAGTCGCCTCTTGCGATACCAACTAGAAGTGATGGGATGGTTCTATTCTGTTACTTCCGACACCATACAGAATAATAAAAATAATTAAACGCGACCAAATACTTTATAAATTTTTCCACCTAATAAGTAAAACGGACCGAGTTCCCAGACACATTATTTTTAAATTATTGAAACGTTCCCAGAATTGGAAATGGTCGGAGATTGGCCTGAATAAATAAATACTCGATTGTTCAACGTATCGATTTAAATTGAATTAGAATGAAGGTTTCGTAAAACTCAATACCGCCACTAAGTAGTTAGATGCAGAAGGCCTGCTGCACACAATGAGCAAAAACAGACGCACGCACTTACATATACGCATACGTACGGCGTACGGCGTATGGGGCGATCTCAAACAAATGCCGGTCATCATGAGTGCGCTTGCACTCACTGTACGTGATTCGTGCCTGTGTGCGTGCGTTTTTGCTCGTTTTTTTAAGCTGACCTTCTTTACCGATCTAGTTTGTGCTACCACATGAAGGTCTTAGAATCGCTTCTTGGTAAAAACGATAAAGATTTGTATTGATTTTCAATCTGGGTTAGTAAGGGGTTGGTAAATGTTCGAAAGAGAGATTAGATTTGCCGTAGCTACTCCGTGGTATACTAGATAGACTGCAATTTGAGCGGAAAGCGTTTATCAGGATTCAGCGGCTTACAAAATTCTAGTAAAATGAAGATAAAAACTTTCAAGTCCTTATTTTTCGAAATGAATAAACCGATTTTAATGAAACTTGGTATGCATACGCTAGATATCCAGGTGTGAATAATTAGTAGATAGTATTTTCGAAAAAGAGTTCAGTTCTTCTATAGAAGACTTAAATTCACTCTTTATCTCCCTCTTAACCTCTTTTTTAGCCTGCACGTTGGAAAATTAGCAACTGATCTTCTATCAGATGCAGTCATGCAGCTGATGTAGATTTACTGCTATGGAAATTTCTATCTATTTGCCTGGACTTTTCCCAACTGTGTTGCGGTAGGCTTCCAATATTACCGGATAGTACTGACTGCCTGTAACGTGGAGCGACAGCATATCGCAACATAACGCCTCTTGGCAAGACTTTTATGGATGTTAGATTTTCGTGATGGTTGTCAAACATGTAAAAATGACAGCTGGGAAACAAAGGCTTAACGTGCCCATGGCGAGGCCTCCGTACGTAACTTGGGTCGGCAAGCGTTGCTTAAGAGCGTGTACGCCGTATGTCATTTCATACAAACTTTCAAGTCGTTTTTCTTCAAAACGAGTGAACCGATTTTAACGAAACTTGGTATGCATACGCTAGATATCCAGGTCTAAATAGTTATCAGAAAACATTTTTGAAAAATATTTCAGAGGGAGAGAGAGCGATTTTAAGTTTTCTATAGAAAGTGAAAAATCACTATATCCTTCCCCCTGAACTCTTTTTCAAAAATGTTTTCTGATAACTATTTAGACCTGAATATCTAGCGTATGCATACCAAGTTTCGTTAATATCGGTTCATTCATTTTGAAGAAAAACGACTTGAAAGTTTGTATGAAATGACATACGGCATACACGCTCTTAACCTTTAATATCGACCCGAGTAGCTGTAATTATTTAGTCATAAGCTTTTGTACGTAGGGTAAAATTGGGGCTTCTGCATCACTTGTTCTCGCGCCGCTCGAACTGCGTGATGCAGAAACCCCAATTTTACAATCGAGAACGGATTTCTGGATCGATTTACATCATAATTTAAAAAAATGTATATTCAACTAAACGAAATCTTGTTAGCAAACAATACATGCAGCGGCATTGATACTGTTTATTGTATCGGAAAATATCTATGCGAATAAATTCTGATCTACATTCTGAATGTATAATGAACACAAAGTATAAAACTGTGTGATTGGTCTTAGAGGTATCGCAAGTCTTTTATTAAATAAAACCAAAGATAATGTTAATTAAAAAAATATAAATATATTTGTGTTTTCAAACAATGGATGGGATAAAAATTTAATCTTCAGACAAAATCTGGTATCATATGTTTCCTCCTCCACCTTAGAACCATTATATATGTTTGTTTCTTTATTAAATTGTTGTTTGAGTTTATCTGAGGGTTTCGGATCCTGGCTCTCGCTTCAGTGACACAATTTATATGAAATAAATTTCACTTCCTGGCAGTATCTGGAAGCAATCAATATCTTCTAATGCAGGTAAAACTAACTCATGAGCTGTATCACTCTCCTGATGGAGTAAATCTGTTGTAGCTGTCGATATACTACTCCCACTAGTCTTTGACGAACTCGCAATCGATTTTTCAGGATCAGCCTGTTTGTTGCTTACTTTAACGAATGTGCGAAGTTTCTCATCAGGTTCGCTTTTGAGTATAATGTAGTGAGTATCTTCCAAATTCTGATAAAATAAATCTTCTGTTCGGGTTATATCATTATCCTGATGTTTTAATTCACCTGCGTTCGATACTCTTTTTCCAGGTTGCATATGTTGAATGTGAATTACCTCACCCCTATCATTCTTCATAATCATTTTGCGAATTCCATTTATATCAGATTTCACTGAGTGAAACATTATAGAAAATATAAATTTTAGTTATTTTTTAAGGAGATATATTCAAAACTGAACCGTTGCGCTGTAATGTTCAGAGTTGAATTGCTGTGATGCATGATGCTTCTACATTATATATGCAAGATTTGATCATTTAAGTGCAATGCACCATCATGTAGGTACTTACATAAACATTCAAATATGGTAGATATTAACCGACTCATGCGGGAGCACGATACGTTGGTGTATATTCTAATAGACTAACTGTTTAAGACAGTTATCAATATAGTATTTTCCCTTCACAGCGTTCAAATAAAAACATTGAGGAAAATGTATAGCATGTTGCATCCAAGGATCATCGTAAATCTCCCAATCTTCTATAACACCTCCACATGAGAAACATGCTGCTTTATCATTTACACCATTTCCACAATAAAAAAATCCAGCGTCAGCCATTTCCATTTTCAATCTTCTCCTGGAATCAGCCATTGCCCAATAATACCCAAATGAAAACTCGCGCATTTTATATGTATTAAACATGTCATATCGAGGATTGCATTTATTTTGACTCATGGTCTGCTTACTCGCTTTCTAGTACTTGTAATAAGTAATAGTAATAAGTATAATACTATAATGACAAGGCACAGCTGTTGCAAGCAACTTATAACGTTTAACATTAGGCAGGATTGATGGGAGTGGGAGATAGGAAAAGTTTCATTTCATACCTGTTACAACTAATTTAAAATTATTTTGTTGAATAATGAAAAAAAAGAAACAAAAATTATATAAAAAGTTTATTATCAGAGCACCATTTTTTTAAACACAATACATTTTTCAAAGCACAAATTGAGTTATGATACATACAACAATACAAATCTTCAGAACACTTATATCGATCATACAGATTTAGCAAACTAGGGCAACCTTTATCTTCTAAATTAATCACATTATTATTATTATTATTATTATTTAAAATATTTTTTAACCATAACACTTTTTCAAGACCTTTTATATAAATACATTTATCTCTTAAAAAATCTAAAACTAAATACTGACAATTTGAATAAGGTATAAACCCTTCACTCCAGTATATCTTCCTGTTACGTTCAATCCACGCTACTTGCCGTCTTTCTTGTTTTGTCAAATCGCAAAAAGGAAATGGCGGCTTAATTAAAAACACTTGAATTTTGTCACTACACAATATAGCAATTTCTTTTAGCACAAATTCATTTGCTTCTGTTTTAAAGCCTTGTACATCTACAATGGCAGTCATGATAATCGACGAACTATGTTGCTCAGAGGTTTGTATTCCACAAGTCGATCGTTTATAATCAAACAATATGCAGCAGTGTTTTCTGGTATTGGCGATGAACATTCAATTTCTAGCCGAACGTCTACTGGACCGGTTTTTAAACTATCGTTTTGCCTTGAACAATCTAAAATGAATAGGGGAGCCTTCTCTTTAAAGTCCTTTAGATTAAGCAGCGGTTCTACTGGACAGTTGTAATAAGACTGACGAAATTTAGCATACATTTCATATAATATACTGTATTTGTTCTCAGAAAACTTTAGACTTAAAGGTTCATATGGATAATATTGTGAATTTAAGAAGAGAGTGACGTTTGTCACTTCGCAATGATCGAATAGTGAACTGTCTTTTAGTTTATTGCTTTTTCTATTAGTTTGTAGGCAAAGAATGACATATCTAGGTTTTTCCAATTGTGATGCAGTTTTAACGGACCATGAGTGTTTTGTGGTTTTAGGTAGTAAAGGATATTCGTACAAATCCCAATTCCTAAATGCCATTTGAATAGGCTTATCTTTTTCTAAATGTTTCAATAGAGTCAAACGCACACGATCTGAGACTTTTATGTGTGGTACCCTCCATTGTATTCTTTCTATTTCTATTTGGAAATGTGTAACATCTGCATCATTAAGTATAACGCTATTTAAGTTAGAGTTACTTCGATTTAATATAAGCTCATGTTTACAATTTATTATAATCTTATCATAATCTTCCGCAAATCCTAAAACCTTATTTAATGGTATTAAAGCATCAAAATAACCAGCACTTTTAAATCCAGTTAAATTCCAGCCCCATAGGGCAGCCACTTTATTTTCAGCATCATTAAATGAAACGTACGATTTTATTGTTGAAGTTATGCCTGAGTTTTTTATACGATCTATTTCAATACCGTTTATTTCGTACCTGATGTCTTGAAACAAGAACATAGCAGAGTTATTGCTAAACGAAATATTTTTTTCAATCGGTTTTCCATCTTTTCCAAAGAGCTTTGCTCGACCTTCGATGTAAATTGAGCTGGCTGATGGAAGCACGTATATGTCTTGCTGGTGGATGGGAATTCTGATTTCATCATTTTCTCTAAAGCAGTTATTGTAGGGGTTGTAAGAATGGATTTCATAACTTTCGATCGAAGTATCGAAGTGCGGAAAATCATTAATCTGTAGTATATTCATAGTTTAAAACCTAGGGCTTTAAGAAAATTTTTATTTGTTTTAGTTAAATTTTTCACTTTTTTCTTACGTCTGGGCACCTTTGAGGTTGTAGAAGAAATAAGACGTTTCATTTTGACCGGAGGGTATATATTATATAATATCATTTTATCTTCCTTAAGTGAAGACGCAGTTGAATGTGTTCTATCCAATCAATGCAGTAACCAAATTGATCAACAACTTTAATAGATATAGATGAAATTATATTTTTGTTCACTGGGAAGTAAATAACATTTGCAGGAGTTTCTATGTACTGACGGTCTGCAGCAGAATTAGATATAAATTCATGAATAATATGAGTTTGTAATCCGTTAGTGTAGGATCCGTAGATTAAATCACATTCAATTCTAATTACAGGTGAACTTTTATTATTATTTTCATTAAAATGTACTTTTGGTATTGAATTTAAAATTGAAAAGTTTAGCAATCCGCACTCATATTTCCCAGATAAAGTCAGAGGAGGTTGAAAAAACGATTCTAATTCTGATTTTTTACCGGAGATAGTCACTGTTATAGACATACTTGCATACTGATCACTTTTTGATAAACCTATTTATTTTATTCCTTGCCTACACCAAAACTTTCTTAAAAACTTTAGACAAAGATGGCCGCAGTTAAAAGGGTGATCCCCTTGAATATTTTCATAATTATAGCGAACCTCAGAGCCTAAGTATTTTATAAATTCCTTAGGAGGCTTAAGGTTTCCGTAACTGTCAAAATATTCAATATAATCATTGTATTTCGCATAGGCTACCCAATGAGAACCAGGATTTTTAGAACTATCTAAATTAAGAACTCCACATTCTTTTTTCAGCGGAAATTTAGGGAGCTGATCTCTCATAAAGACACCTCTAAAATACGGAATACTATTTCCATACCTTAAAATATCAAGGTTAGTTAAGGCTCGTTTGGGTAGCCGATATCCTAGTTTTTTTCTTTTGTTACGAAAATACCAAGACCATTTTTATGTGGTTTAAGATGTAGTCCTTTTCCGATGCAAAGTGCCTCCATTTTTTCATTGTGTCTCTTCGATTCTTCATACAGCTTTTTAGCCATCTTAAATTCATTTATAGTTTTAGCAATACCAGCTGCGCCGCCTGCTAAGGCTCCGGCGGCTGATAATCCCGCAAAAATAGGAATTAATGGTAATACTCCACCAGTTTTTGGTATTGGAATAACTCGAGGAAGTTTAATAGACGAATTATCAGTTAATTCTCTGGCAGCGGCCATAGCTAATTCTATCGCCATTTTTTTGCATTTCGGTTTTAATTTTTTCATACGTTTTTTCGTCACAGATATAACATTTTTTAATTTCTTTTTAAGTCCTTTTCCAGATTTTATTTTTCTCGAAGACTTTTGGCTACGAGTTTTTAAGCCTGCACCGGTTTTAATTTTTGCTAACATAGCATTACTTACTAGATGTGCTGCAAATTTTTCTCCTGCACTCGCATCAGGAGCAACTAATCGTTCTTTAGACATTTTTAATAAAATTAAATCAGCGTTGTGCCGATCCTTTAAGTTTGACGACTTGTGATATGCAATATCGTGTTCTTTACAATATTCGTCTAATTTATTAACACCTTTGTCTCCTTGCGCAAGTCTCTTAATTAATCTTGTACCAGGACCACAATAATTGTATCCTGGTAAATGTAGTTCAAATGGTAGGTGGTTTATTAACCAATTGAGAAGACTATTCTCTCCAATACACATCATAAGACTGACTAATAATGGAATAATCCTTAATACATATAATATAACAATTATATCCCCAATCAATAAATATTACAAATATTATAAAAGATCACATGTTATAATAATTATGCAACTAATTATTGCGTTTAAAAGACCAGCTAAATTCATTAAATATATCAAAAATAGATCATAACATTATTTTTTACAACACATTCGATTTATCGATCCAACTATTTTCAGCAGAAGATAAGCCTAACCATTTTACTAAAACCCTATTGCCTCTCCTTTTAAGAACCTTCTCGACTAGATATACATTCGGATGTTTAGTCTTTTGAAGCTCTTGTGCATAAAATGTTCCTAAAATAGGCTGACCTTTAAATGTATCTTCAATCAAATAGGTGACAGGAGTTGTATTTTGCACTTTTCGAATTTTAAATATTTCTGTCGACCAGTTAGGAGTATATCCTTTTTCAAATGTGGCTTTGTACTTACTGATACGCACATAATCACCTATTTTAAACTTATTTTTCACACTTACTTTTTTTATCGCCATTTTATATCTTTCTAATATGCGTTTTTTGTTTACTTTATTGACATTTGCAGGAATTTCATCAATCGTTCGATGATAAGTGTGATTGTATTTATAAATAACACTATCGAGAGTGTCATTTATCCAGTTATAGTTACCTCTTAAACTGAATTCTTTATACAAGTTAGATTTCAATGTTCTGATAAATCTCTCAACTATTGAAGCTTTTTTGGATGAGAATGTTGAATAATGATTAATATTATAAGAGCGAATAAGTTTTTTAAATGTATTATTATAAAACTCAGTTCCATTATCAGTTTGCAGATTTCTAGGGACACGTCCTCTCTCCAATAAAATTTTGAATGAGTTACATACAATCTCTTTGTTTTTACTTTTTAGAGGAAAGACCCAAGCATATTTTGAAAATGTATCGATAACAGCTAGAATAAATTTAAAGCTTTTATTTTGTTTTGAAATAGATTGCATATCAATTAAATCTGCTTGCCATAGATCATCTATATCTTTTATAATAACATTTCTTCGTGGAAAATTTACCCTAGCATTTCTATGAATTTCATTTACTACATCTGCTTTGCTCATGATAATATAATATAAATTTAAACAACTTATTATTTTATTTCTGGTATCAGCTATCTTAACATTCAGCGACTTAATTTCTCAATGTTTTTATGATGAATAATTACTTTATACTAAATTGGAAATCTGAAGTTGTTAGTATTTATTCTTTAATTATGTTAGCTTCTTTTAATTCTTCAATAATAGATAATATTTCGTTATCGTGATTAGTATTACCAGCATCTTTGGAAGCCACTAATAATTTTAATCTTTCAACCAATTCATTTGGATCATCCCAGTATACTAAATCAGTGTAGTTTTTATATTTTTTTAGTTTCGGTAAGTTTCCTCCAAGTTTAGTTTCAGTTTTACTGTCGGGCGTTCCAGCAAATAGGGGTTTAATTATTTCACGGTATTTTATACTTTTATCACCTCTTATTTGACCGTTACGACTAAAATTTTTTTTATGTGCATTTGTAAAATGTAGCATATCTTTGTAAACAATTTTATCTTCATTTGATATTAACTTTACATCAGGTTTTCTTTTCAGCAATAGTTCTTTCAGACCTGGAGTTAAATTATAAGCTTTGTCACCGATTTTAACCAAAGTAATGGTATCATTATTTAAACT
This sequence comes from Melanchra persicariae, assembly GCA_947386135.1. Taxonomy (NCBI): domain Eukaryota; kingdom Metazoa; phylum Arthropoda; class Insecta; order Lepidoptera; family Noctuidae; genus Melanchra; species Melanchra persicariae. The sequence continues at coordinate 11,021,015 of OX376667.1, read as the reverse complement.
ATCAATTTTAGAAAATGATACCACTGAATTACCCATGAATAAAATCTTGTTATTACTTCTTATCCCAAACGGTATACTGACACCATCATAAATACCGCAGATATCCTCACCTTCCATCGATATTTCCAAATCATCTGCCAATTCCCTTTTAGGACTTTCAGCGAATAGAACAGAATTTAATTTTGAGTTGTCTTCAAACTTTGTAGATGAGCAAGTATTAACAGTATCCGCTTCAAGTTCTTCAGAATTAGCAACTGTGTTATTTTTTCTATTTTTTATTTTTTCGAAAGATATATTTGAATCAACCAGGGTATTAAGGGGATCTGTGACAGGTTTTAGTATTTTATCGAGTGATAAGTTCATTGATTGTTCCTCGTCCTTCATTTTTTTTATTTTATTCTTTATGGCTTCTATAGACTTCATTAATTCTACTTTAATATGTTTCTCCATGTTCAGTTACATAATTATGACAACCGTACTCGTCTGAAGAAGAATTAATACTAAATTTGCTTTGCATGTTATTTATTTATATTTACAAAACTTCATTCAAAATTTAAAAAATGTATCAAAATTCTGTCTGTACCTTCCTCTATTTAACAAAGATTCTTTGTTAATAAGTAAGAAACTATAAGGTTTTTTCCAAACATTTTTGCAAATATCTTTAAACTGATTCCATTGTAGATCACCACTCACATGTTCTTCATAAATATGTTTTAAATTCACATCATCTTGTTTGAATATCATAAGAAAATTAACATTGTCGCGTAACAATTGCTTCGGAATTTTAGAATAGGTTTGAGATAAATAGAAACAATCAATTTGTTTATGTCTTCCCATACAAAAATAATTGCGTATATTTATTTGCTTTTCACATGCAACATCATCAAAAATAAATACAGAATTAGGTAAAGCTTCACTTGAAGATATCACCTCTTTATCATCGTTGAACTCATAGAAATTAATCTGCGGTACTCTTCTTAATACTTCGCTTAAGAAACGATATTTTGGTTGAAAAGAAGTTTTGGAGTAAAGATAAATATGTTTAAATTTTAAACCATTTTCATGCAACAGTAAACTAATCATGGCATTGGTTTTACCACAATTTGATGGACCGCATATTATACCTCGAATCGTATTAGGTAATAAAACGCTGTGTCTGATCTGGCGGGAAGATTCATTAAAATCGATATTATTAACCTTCAGAGATATGGGTTGCTTGATCAACTTCATCATGCCGATTACTACAATGAATGGACAGTCTAAATATTTATATCTACACCAAAATATGTAGGTTATAAAAAAAGGGTATTAACATATATTGAGCGCAAGAACAAGTCCAAACCTGTTCATAGTTTCTAAGTTATTGGAGCTGCTGTTTGCTTCAGATATAAAAGGTAATGAATAACTTGGATCATATTATTCTCGACCTATATGTACATCATACGTCATTCAAATTTACATATTTGGTACATGCTCCAAATAATTCAGTGTTCACTTGCTTATCGTAATCCAACGATATAGGACTCTCCTATACCAATTTAATATTATTTGTGTTAATAGCATCTATATTTTTCCTCGCTCAGGTAAGTTTCTTTTTTAATTAAACACACTAAATATACGTTTATTATTTTACTTTATACATACTTTGGTTTCCCTATATTCATGAAAATTTCTTTTTTTTTTTTCTCAGAATGTCTACCTCTCCGTCCTACAGCCCTGTTTCGCTTAATGAAGTCGTAAATAATATTGAACTAGAACAGCCGAGAACATCCAAGGTTAGTATTTAGTTACAAACCTACTGATTGCGAAATATCTTCTTCTAATCTAATATATAAAAACCTGGTCTCACGGTGTTTGTTAACGAAGTACTTCGAAACAGCTCGACCGATTTTTATAATTTCGCAGGCTATTTTTTTTTTTGCATTCACTTAACCATTTTGTTTTTTTTTTTACAGGACTACTCTGAGGGCATCAATAGTAATCATCCGCTGTTTTACTCTGAGGGAAATGACAGCACGTATTTTGATGACTTAATAAATCAGCGGCGGCTAAATGAAGACCTTCCCAATAACCAAGCCGCCGCCACATTGAAAAAGACAAAAAAGAGGAAACTTTCATCGGACTCATCATCATCCTACATCATTCGTCGAAATGGATCTAGAGGGCGATATCTTATTAAATTGAATGTGTTTGACGTTAAAGATAAAGATTGTGAAAATATGCGTGATGTTATTAATGATAATAATAATGCTTGTGTGAGTGTTCAATATGTGGTGCGCGAAAATTATGATGAAGTTATGGACATTACTGAAACTCTTATCAAAAAAATTAGTAATAATTTAAATGATGCGGATATGTTTTAATTTTTTTTTTAATAAATGTTAATACTTAATATCAATAAAGCTGTTTTATTAACTTTCCCTTTTTTGGATAGGCAGCCTATTAACAACGATGGGTATTGCATAGCAGTTAAGCAGGACCAAAATAGAAATAAAACATGTCACCTATTTTTGTTTACGTATTAATAGTTGCAAAATATTTATATCACAAGTTTGGGAACAAATGGTCACTTCTGCATGTTCTTCAACTTAACAATTGTATTTTTTTTTTTAATAGTGACTATTCGAATCCCTGTAAGACTTTGAGAATCGTTTTACTTCGAACAGTAGAGTTCTTTAAAATAAAAAACTTTAATTATGCTCTTCGATAATTTTGGAAAAATGCAGAAGTGACCCTTTGTCCCTAAAGTACGACATTGTAATAAGATTTTATGAGGTAGGTCCTGCGTAATTGTCTACTTGCAATGCCGGTCATTATCTATTTGCAAAGGATAAGGGTAAAGTTAAAAAAAAAGTACTCATTTTATTCCGTAATAATTTTTTTAATTTCATTTATTTAGCACAATACAATTGATACATTTTCTTATATACTTAGCTTTAACTTAATACAATCTTTTCTTGCAATACCTATCATAAAGCAACATATTTTTTTTATTTATAAATAGCTTTTATTACATGCATACAGTAAAAAATAGTTTACATAATAATATATCTAATAAAAAAAAAAAAACTTTTCTCTAAAATACAGTTTTATAATGTCCCCAAGGTAAAGTTTTATAACCATCTTGCAATATTTGTCGTTTGTCATCATCTCTACTAAGTACAAGTTTATTAATTTTTTGTGTAAAAATGTTATGATTTTTTGACCTAATGATACACATATTTTTTCTCAAACATTCATTATATTGTAAAGTTCTTTTATATTTTTTAATATTAAGTTTTTTAGTAACGGATTTTTTTACACCTTTTGCTTTTCTTATTGAGGTATTTATAGAATCTATACAGTATAATTTTGCTCTTAAGCCTACAAATTCAGTTATGACATCACCACCCATTTCGTCTTTAAAAAATCCTGGTATTTTACAGTTGCGTTTTGGCATATCACATTCCTTGTTTTCAAAGTTGCTTGTATCGAAATATTTAATATGTTTTTTCATGTCCTTATAAAAGTCTTCAGTGTGTATTAAATACAAAAGACTGTCAGTATCAGTGTAACATAGTTTAATACAATTTTCATAAATTCGTTTCATTACAGAATAGTGAAATTTATACAAATGAGACTTAGCTAGTTCTAAAATTGAAAAGCCAATGTAAATTGGACGATCAAGGATAATTTTTGTTTGCTGTAATTGAATTGCGATCAGCGACTCAGTAATCACCGATAAATTTTTAAAATTTGGCGCGCTTATGTATTTTTCTGCGCCACAAATTTTATTAGTTTTATTTAATTCATCTTTCCATACATTAACTAATTTCACATCGACTTGTTTCCTTTTATTTTCTATTGTTTTGCCGAAAATAGAGTTATTTTGTTTTTTAAAAAAGTCTCTTTCAAAATCTGAACGTGCTTGTTGACGCAATGTTGTATTTAATAATGTGTAAGGCGCTAAAAATGCATTATGATTAAACGATAATATCCTATGAATCTTGAGTAAAATGATACCATTCTTTAAACATTCTTTCAAGTGAATATAATGAATAACATATTTATGTTTATCGTACAAGTTAGCAATTAATTTTGGATTTTTACTACCAGGTGGTACAAACTTTTCAGCTGCAAACGGCAAATCAGCATGCTCATCATGTAATTTAGAAGGGTAATGCAAATCTACTTCGAGTATAAATCCTTTATCACTATCATTAGAAACAGCCATTATATCAAATTTATTTATTTCTTCTTTAGTGAGAAATTTAAAGTTCCCGGTTGGTAACCTTTGCATCATAGCATAACCATATAAATTAACACAATCGAGATAAACTAAATAACTATTAGGCTCCTCATCATTATAATTAGGAAGGTATTTATTATTTGCCTTTGCATATCTTAACGAGCATTGTGCAAGACCACCTCGAATACCTTTTTCTAACATTTGATATATTTCGATATCTGAAATTAAATCTAAATTAATTCCGGTATATAGCAACATAGCATCCCAACTTAATGAAGGCGAAGATACATAATAACATGGATCAAGGTTATAAAATGTTAAACTCATAGATCTAAATTTCTCAAAAACATCACATAAAAGTAGAACATCACATTTTAGATACAGATCAGTATATTCTCCTAAATTTGAAATATTAAATTCATTCCAAACTGTTAATGCGTGCATATAATCTTCGTCTGAAACATTTTCAGATGTAAGATTATTATAAAAATGTTTTTGATCAGGTAATTTGCTTTCGTCGTAACGATCCCATGAATCAATATAATCATAACAGTAAATACCCTTTTTTCGAACTAAATTAAATAAACGTTCATCTTCGAAAAACTTACGCATATTTTGAAAATCTTCTGGTTTCATTGATTTGACTAAATTATCTAGACTTGAACTTAAAAAATTAAAAGAATCAATAAACTTTAACTGTGCTACGTTTTTACTATCGATTGGAACAAATTTTGTGAAGGAGATATATTTTTCTTTATTTTTAGGAATTAGATTTATTCGTCCGCAAATACTGGAAAGCTCTTTAATAAACAAATGACAATCATAACCAGAAAGATTGTGAAATATTATAGGAATAAAAGAACATGTTTTAGCATTCAAATTACATTTTTTATGTGCTGGCCCGCGATATTTTCCTGTGAAATGATCATGATCTGCAACAACTATATCCGTATCAGAAAATGATTTTTTACATAAATAACACTTCTTTGCATTGTTAAAGGAATTACGTTCATTTTCACTTATTACCATTGCCTTTGAATGTGAAAGTATTTTATACAGTTTTTTTACGTTCCTGATAATTGATTTAGTAAACTTCTTTGAACAATCTGGTCCTCTATATGACACAAATTTGTTGAGTTCAGGCTTAGAAAAACAAGAAATATAGTATGAAAAGCAACTTGCCTCATGAATTTGAACATTTTCAACGTATAAAGTTTTGTTTTTGTCTGAATATTCGCGTAATAAACTCTCAAAATCACCGTAAATAACAATAGGAATCCTTTGAGTCCTTTCAAAATTAGAAAAATAAAGTTTTGTGTTGTCTTCAGGTAGTACAGTTTGCACTCTCGCACAATTATGATTTAATAATTTTTCCGATGTATCAAAATAAGTGAAACATTCATCACATAAATGTATTTTTGACTTATGTTTAGTTAACTGTTTGTGTACAAGTTTATCGAATTTTTTTATTAAACAAAAATGATTTTTCCCTTTTTTATGAATATAAAGTAAGTTAACATGCATTATTTTCCGTTTAACAGTTTTATACAATGGCCCAGTAACTTGATTTTTTGAGTCCAAACCATAAATATTTACACTCACGTTAGGATTCAAATCTTCAAATAATTTTATATCCTCAAAACTCGGAGGAAAGGACATATTAGTTGTATTTAGAACTTTCGAATAATGAGGATATGATTTTACTCTATTTGGATTAGCCATAGCTGGATACAAATGAGCTACAATACTCCAGAGAAAACAGTGTTCGTCATAATTAATTATATTTAGACAAGATTTTGTTGCACGTATATTTTTAGGTAACGAAACGTAAGAGCCAGCTCGCAAAGGGTTGTATTTTAAAATGTTTATTTCTAAGTGACTTATTGATTCGATTGTCCAGCCTGACTCGCAAAGTTCAAACTCTGAACATTTGTTTATAATTTTTTGGAAAAATGTATTACAAATGGATGTCAAATCGGTATTTTGAAAAATTATTTCATATTTAGTATTAAAAGATTTAAGTGATATTTCATTATTTTTTGGTAAAATATATGAAACAAACAATTCAAAATTTACTTTTAATGAAGTATGTACTTTTAACTTTTGTTTGATAAGATAATAACATGTGTATAAAATATCATTAAAAAAAAGTTCAGGGGAAATTATTGTTTTATTTTTAGGATCTACTTTGTAACTGACAATTTTATTCTTAAAAGCACATGCAATTGTACGAACGTTATCAAGTTTAGTTTGCAACAAGCTATTAGACTTATGAATATTAGACCTTTTGTGACTTGAATATTGTTTAACATGAACATTACAGGACTGGCAAAAATACATTGTTTTTAAAATATGTTTTTTTTTTATAGATTTTGCGTTATTGATTTTGTATTATGCATATGAAATATATTTATTACTTATTTTGAATATAAAATGTATTTCTTACTTTTGCTTTATTGTTTTGTGTTATTGATTTTTAGTTTATTACTTTATTTTTATTTTATTATTTAAGATTAGATACTGAAAGAAACATTTTTTGCTTTGCTGTTTTTTTTTTTTTTTTTTTTTTTTTTTTTTTTTTCTTTTTAATTTTTGCTTATCAAATATATACTACTTAAATAACTTCTTGACGAAATTTTTATACTTTCATTTATTGGTTTTTGTTATTTTTATATATTTATTTAATATATTTAATTTAATTCGTTCGTTCGTTCGTTTCGTTCGTTTTATTCGTTTTCTGCTGAATTCGATTTTTATGCTTTTATTACTTTATTGGTTTGTTGCTATATAGATTATTATTTTGTATATAAAATATACTTTTACTTTTTATTTACTTAGTAAGCTTAACTATGTTTTTATTTCTTAGTTTTGCTTTATATTTTTATATTTCGGATTTGATTTTATTACTTTATTGGTTTTTGCTATATAGATTATTATTTTGTATATCAAATATATTTTTACTTTTTATTTACTTAGTTAGCTTAACTATGTTTTTATTTCTTAGTTTTGCTTTATATTTTTATATTTCAGATTTGATTTTATGGTTTTTGTGTATTTTTGGTTTATTTTGCTTGATTTTTGGTTTATTGCTTGATTGCTGTAAGAAACATTGTGTTAAATTAAATTAAATTAGACCTATTCTAACAAAATATTAAAATAATATGAATAATATTCAAAATAGAAACAAGAGTTGTCACATTATGGATACAAAAAATATATTAATGTTTAGAGGGGTACAGAACCGGGGTAATATTGTGAAAATCTTGTTTTACGGCTGAGACTAACTGGGTAACTGCTTTCCATGTGGGTGTTTTAACATCCACAGCAGTTTTCAAACTAATAAGAGAATGCTGCCACCTGTTGGTTGTAACCGCCTCCAGTTCGCGGCAGTTTGAGATGCGTACTTCGATGTAGTACTCGCCTTGCCTGATAGGGTCACTTTGATAAGTATTACCGGAAGCTACCCGACGTGACAGGAAGTTTTTCAATGTTGCAGCTCGAACGGGTGCAGTCTCTTCATCCTGTAATCATTAAAAATAAATTATAAGTTACTTCATTCACTATAGGAAATATTGCATTATGAACTAACTTTATCGCTAGCCAAGTAGTTTACATAAATGAGGACGATTTAAGGAGTCACTTAAAAATGTACCTATCATAAAATCGTACTAGCATACCTATAGAAAGTGAAAAAAATTGTAATGTTTTATTAGTATTATGTTTAACTTACTCGTTTTTCTATCTATATACACCATACATGAAATACATAAGTAACATCATGCTGCCTATGTCTCAAAGAGTTTGGCAGGATGTAACAGACCAGCGACTCGCAATAAGGGACGAGCTTGCTGATTTCTGATGAGATATATACACCAATTCCGGATTCTAATTATTAAGTAGTAAGAAGTTTCTGATAACACTTTACTTGCTCGGTATCGAATCCAAACCCTTACGGCAGCATCATCAGCACAAACTTATACCGCTGAACTAGCAAAACAATAAAAAAAAAAACGTAGTAATTAACACTGCTTAAATATTATTTAATTCGACTCACCTCAGAATCGGGGAAGACATTGAGTTTCTTTTTCTTACGGGTAGTTGGCTCTGCATCAGTCTCCGATTCTGAACCACTTTCTAATAACACCGCTTTTTTCTTCGGCTTCAGAGCTTGTTGAGGCTGTTTTTTCTGTGTACGGGGCTTGACTTTTTTGTCTTTTGATGTAGAAGGCCTCGGCCCTTCTTCATCCGATTCAAACGGATTGATTGAAGACCTGCAACGAAAAAAAAAACAAAATTGTGAGTAAAGTTAAACAGTAATATTATTTAGGGAGAACCAAATACTTTTACATACATACTTAGCGCCTGAGCAGTATCTATTGTGTCAAATGGAATCTATAATGTGTTGCAAAACACCTCAAGCGTCTTCATTTATAGCCTAAGATTATAAAGCAGCGATCAGAGTAATACTTTCTATATTGATTTTATTTTCCAAGCTAAAACAATTAAATTTATGTATTTTAAATTAGACTCTATAACCATCTAGTGTAGGGTTTAGTTTTCGTTATCGTATGTTAAAATTAGACACTTCAATGTAAACATACTCTTACCTGACAAATTAGGAGGCAAAACTATCTCGGCGCCGCCGTGTCGCTGCAATTCGAGACGAAATTTTTATAAGGTAATGATATGTACTCGCAAGTAACGCGAAATGCTTGTAGCAGCTTAAATTAAAATGGTTTGTAGTACTAACTTACTAAAGTGTCCATTATAAATTGGCTTTCATATTATGACCACTGTATTAATAAGATTTAGAAACATCCATATAATATTTTGAAAATTTGAAAAGTAAAAATGAGCAGTCAAAATAAGAAATCTAGATAATGCAATTATTTTTCTATTTATTCCTAAATAAGCATTGTTCCTTAAATAAGTACTTAATCTGCATTATAGATTATTTTATTTTAAGGGAAAAATATATTGATATTCTACTTTACCAGCAATAAGAATAAAAGCTAAGTAAAATTGTATGCCATGTTATATGAATGAAAATTATTGTTTATATTAGAGTTTACTTACCAAAAAGAAAATAATATTCGTACTTGTGTAGTTGAATCATCATATTGTTTCGTCAATAATAATTAATGCATTATTATCGACCATGACTGCTTTAATAGATAATTACCAAAAATATTCATACTTACAATCAAATCACATTAGAAAATGCATGAATAAAAAAAAAATAGCAGGTGGGCAATAAAGCTCCTCTTTTTATCGAACTGTTGAGTCAATGGTCTCGAGTTCAAGCGAAGGCCCTGCTGGCTTTTCGAGTTTACAGGAGTATTAAAAATGAATTATCTCGTGCTTTGAAATGGTAAAGAAAAAAAAAACATCGTAAGGAAACCAGCATGCCTCCAAAATGTTGTCGCAGGTATTGTAAAGTCCGCCAAACCGCACTTAGTCAGTGTGGCTGACTATGGCCTCACACCTATTAACTGTTTAGTAATCTTATCTACTGCTAACAACATAAAATAATCATCGAAGTCTGAATTGATGCAATCAGATTACTAAACACATTGTATTAATCGTTCTCGATTGTAAAATTGGGGTTTCTGCATCACACAGTTCGAACGGCGCGAGAACAAGTGATGCAGAAGCCCCAATCTGAATTGATGCAATCAGATTACTATACCTACACATTGTATTAATCGTTCTCGATTGTAAAATTGGGGTTTCTGCATCACGCAGTTCGAGCGGCGCGAGAACAAGTGATGCAGAAACCCCAATTTTACAATCGAGAACGATTAATACAATGTGTTTAGTAATCTGATTGCATCAATTCAGACTTCGATGATTATTTTATGTTGTTAGCAGTAGATAAGATTACTAAACAGTTAATAGGTGTGAGGCCATAGTCAGCCACACTGACTAAGTGCGGTTTGGCGGACTTTACAATACCTGCGACAACATTTTGGAGGCATGCTGGTTTCCTTACGATGTTTTTTTTTTCTTTACCATTTCAAAGCACGAGATAATTCATTTTTAATACTCCTGTAAACTCGAAAAGCCAGCAGGGCCTTCGCTTGAACTCGAGACCATTGACTCAACAGTTCGATAAAAAGAGGAGCTTTATTGCCCACCTGCTATTTTTTTTTTATTCATGCATTTTCTAATGTGATTTGATTGTAAGTATGAATATTTTTGGTAATTATCTATTAAAGCAGTCATGGTCGATAATAATGCATTAATTATTATTGACGAAACAATATGATGATTCAACTACACAAGTACGAATATTATTTTCTTTTTGGTAAGTAAACTCTAATATAAACAATAATTTTCATTCATATAACATGGCATACAATTTTACTTAGCTTTTATTCTTATTGCTGGTAAAGTAGAATATCAATATATTTTTCCCTTAAAATAAAATAATCTATAATGCAGATTAAGTACTTATTTAAGGAACAATGCTTATTTAGGAATAAATAGAAAAATAATTGCATTATCTAGATTTCTTATTTTGACTGCTCATTTTTACTTTTCAAATTTTCAAAATATTATATGGATGTTTCTAAATCATATTAATACAGTGGTCATAATATGAAAGCCAATTTATAATGGACACTTTAGTAAGTTAGTACTACAAACCATTTTAATTTAAGCTGCTACAAGCATTTCGCGTTACTTGCGAGTACATATCATTACCTTATAAAAATTTCGTCTCGAATTGCAGCGACACGGCGGCGCCGAGATAGTTTTGCCTCCTAATTTGTCAGGTAAGAGTATGTTTACATTGAAGTGTCTAATTTTAACATACGATAACGAAAACTAAACCCTACACTAGATGGTTATAGAGTCTAATTTAAAATACATAAATTTAATTGTTTTAGCTTGGAAAATAAAATCAATATAGAAAGTATTACTCTGATCGCTGCTTTATAATCTTAGGCTATAAATGAAGACGCTTGAGGTGTTTTGCAACACATTATAGATTCCATTTGACACAATAGATACTGCTCAGGCGCTAAGTATGTATGTAAAAGTATTTGGTTCTCCCTAAATAATATTACTGTTTAACTTTACTCACAATTTTGTTTTTTTTTTCGTTGCAGGTCTTCAATCAATCCGTTTGAATCGGATGAAGAAGGGCCGAGGCCTTCTACATCAAAAGACAAAAAAGTCAAGCCCCGTACACAGAAAAAACAGCCTCAACAAGCTCTGAAGCCGAAGAAAAAAGCGGTGTTATTAGAAAGTGGTTCAGAATCGGAGACTGATGCAGAGCCAACTACCCGTAAGAAAAAGAAACTCAATGTCTTCCCCGATTCTGAGGTGAGTCGAATTAAATAATATTTAAGCAGTGTTAATTACTACGTTTTTTTTTTTATTGTTTTGCTAGTTCAGCGGTATAAGTTTGTGCTGATGATGCTGCCGTAAGGGTTTGGATTCGATACCGAGCAAGTAAAGTGTTATCAGAAACTTCTTACTACTTAATAATTAGAATCCGGAATTGGTGTATATATCTCATCAGAAATCAGCAAGCTCGTCCCTTATTGCGAGTCGCTGGTCTGTTACATCCTGCCAAACTCTTTGAGACATAGGCAGCATGATGTTACTTATGTATTTCATGTATGGTGTATATAGATAGAAAAACGAGTAAGTTAAACATAATACTAATAAAACATTACAATTTTTTTCACTTTCTATAGGTATGCTAGTACGATTTTATGATAGGTACATTTTTAAGTGACTCCTTAAATCGTCCTCATTTATGTAAACTACTTGGCTAGCGATAAAGTTAGTTCATAATGCAATATTTCCTATAGTGAATGAAGTAACTTATAATTTATTTTTAATGATTACAGGATGAAGAGACTGCACCCGTTCGAGCTGCAACATTGAAAAACTTCCTGTCACGTCGGGTAGCTTCCGGTAATACTTATCAAAGTGACCCTATCAGGCAAGGCGAGTACTACATCGAAGTACGCATCTCAAACTGCCGCGAACTGGAGGCGGTTACAACCAACAGGTGGCAGCATTCTCTTATTAGTTTGAAAACTGCTGTGGATGTTAAAACACCCACATGGAAAGCAGTTACCCAGTTAGTCTCAGCCGTAAAACAAGATTTTCACAATATTACCCCGGTTCTGTACCCCTCTAAACATTAATATATTTTTTGTATCCATAATGTGACAACTCTTGTTTCTATTTTGAATATTATTCATATTATTTTAATATTTTGTTAGAATAGGTCTAATTTAATTTAATTTAACACAATGTTTCTTACAGCAATCAAGCAATAAACCAAAAATCAAGCAAAATAAACCAAAAATACACAAAAACCATAAAATCAAATCTGAAATATAAAAATATAAAGCAAAACTAAGAAATAAAAACATAGTTAAGCTAACTAAGTAAATAAAAAGTAAAAATATATTTGATATACAAAATAATAATCTATATAGCAAAAACCAATAAAGTAATAAAATCAAATCCGAAATATAAAAATATAAAGCAAAACTAAGAAATAAAAACATAGTTAAGCTTACTAAGTAAATAAAAAGTAAAAGTATATTTTATATACAAAATAATAATCTATATAGCAACAAACCAATAAAGTAATAAAAGCATAAAAATCGAATTCAGCAGAAAACGAATAAAACGAACGAAACGAACGAACGAACGAATTAAATTAAATATATTAAATAAATATATAAAAATAACAAAAACCAATAAATGAAAGTATAAAAATTTCGTCAAGAAGTTATTTAAGTAGTATATATTTGATAAGCAAAAATTAAAAAGAAAAAAAAAAAAAAAAAAAAAAAAAAAAAAAAAAACAGCAAAGCAAAAAATGTTTCTTTCAGTATCTAATCTTAAATAATAAAATAAAAATAAAGTAATAAACTAAAAATCAATAACACAAAACAATAAAGCAAAAGTAAGAAATACATTTTATATTCAAAATAAGTAATAAATATATTTCATATGCATAATACAAAATCAATAACGCAAAATCTATAAAAAAAAAACATATTTTAAAAACAATGTATTTTTGCCAGTCCTGTAATGTTCATGTTAAACAATATTCAAGTCACAAAAGGTCTAATATTCATAAGTCTAATAGCTTGTTGCAAACTAAACTTGATAACGTTCGTACAATTGCATGTGCTTTTAAGAATAAAATTGTCAGTTACAAAGTAGATCCTAAAAATAAAACAATAATTTCCCCTGAACTTTTTTTTAATGATATTTTATACACATGTTATTATCTTATCAAACAAAAGTTAAAAGTACATACTTCATTAAAAGTAAATTTTGAATTGTTTGTTTCATATATTTTACCAAAAAATAATGAAATATCACTTAAATCTTTTAATACTAAATATGAAATAATTTTTCAAAATACCGATTTGACATCCATTTGTAATACATTTTTCCAAAAAATTATAAACAAATGTTCAGAGTTTGAACTTTGCGAGTCAGGCTGGACAATCGAATCAATAAGTCACTTAGAAATAAACATTTTAAAATACAACCCTTTGCGAGCTGGCTCTTACGTTTCGTTACCTAAAAATATACGTGCAACAAAATCTTGTCTAAATATAATTAATTATGACGAACACTGTTTTCTCTGGAGTATTGTAGCTCATTTGTATCCAGCTATGGCTAATCCAAATAGAGTAAAATCATATCCTCATTATTCGAAAGTTCTAAATACAACTAATATGTCCTTTCCTCCGAGTTTTGAGGATATAAAATTATTTGAAGATTTGAATCCTAACGTGAGTGTAAATATTTATGGTTTGGACTCAAAAAATCAAGTTACTGGGCCATTGTATAAAACTGTTAAACGGAAAATAATGCATGTTAACTTACTTTATATTCATAAAAAAGGGAAAAATCATTTTTGTTTAATAAAAAAATTCGATAAACTTGTACACAAACAGTTAACTAAACATAAGTCAAAAATACATTTATGTGATGAATGTTTCACTTATTTTGATACATCGGAAAAATTATTAAATCATAATTGTGCGAGAGTGCAAACTGTACTACCTGAAGACAACACAAAACTTTATTTTTCTAATTTTGAAAGGACTCAAAGGATTCCTATTGTTATTTACGGTGATTTTGAGAGTTTATTACGCGAATATTCAGACAAAAACAAAACTTTATACGTTGAAAATGTTCAAATTCATGAGGCAAGTTGCTTTTCATACTATATTTCTTGTTTTTCTAAGCCTGAACTCAACAAATTTGTGTCATATAGAGGACCAGATTGTTCAAAGAAGTTTACTAAATCAATTATCAGGAACGTAAAAAAACTGTATAAAATACTTTCACATTCAAAGGCAATGGTAATAAGTGAAAATGAACGTAATTCCTTTAACAATGCAAAGAAGTGTTATTTATGTAAAAAATCATTTTCTGATACGGATATAGTTGTTGCAGATCATGATCATTTCACAGGAAAATATCGCGGGCCAGCACATAAAAAATGTAATTTGAATGCTAAAACATGTTCTTTTATTCCTATAATATTTCACAATCTTTCTGGTTATGATTGTCATTTGTTTATTAAAGAGCTTTCCAGTATTTGCGGACGAATAAATCTAATTCCTAAAAATAAAGAAAAATATATCTCCTTCACAAAATTTGTTCCAATCGATAGTAAAAACGTAGCACAGTTAAAGTTTATTGATTCTTTTAATTTTTTAAGTTCAAGTCTAGATAATTTAGTCAAATCAATGAAACCAGAAGATTTTCAAAATATGCGTAAGTTTTTCGAAGATGAACGTTTATTTAATTTAGTTCGAAAAAAGGGTATTTACTGTTATGATTATATTGATTCATGGGATCGTTACGACGAAAGCAAATTACCTGATCAAAAACATTTTTATAATAATCTTACATCTGAAAATGTTTCAGACGAAGATTATATGCACGCATTAACAGTTTGGAATGAATTTAATATTTCAAATTTAGGAGAATATACTGATCTGTATCTAAAATGTGATGTTCTACTTTTATGTGATGTTTTTGAGAAATTTAGATCTATGAGTTTAACATTTTATAACCTTGATCCATGTTATTATGTATCTTCGCCTTCATTAAGTTGGGATGCTATGTTGCTATATACCGGAATTAATTTAGATTTAATTTCAGATATCGAAATATATCAAATGTTAGAAAAAGGTATTCGAGGTGGTCTTGCACAATGCTCGTTAAGATATGCAAAGGCAAATAATAAATACCTTCCTAATTATAATGATGAGGAGCCTAATAGTTATTTAGTTTATCTCGATTGTGTTAATTTATATGGTTATGCTATGATGCAAAGGTTACCAACCGGGAACTTTAAATTTCTCACTAAAGAAGAAATAAATAAATTTGATATAATGGCTGTTTCTAATGATAGTGATAAAGGATTTATACTCGAAGTAGATTTGCATTACCCTTCTAAATTACATGATGAGCATGCTGATTTGCCGTTTGCAGCTGAAAAGTTTGTACCACCTGGTAGTAAAAATCCAAAATTAATTGCTAACTTGTACGATAAACATAAATATGTTATTCATTATATTCACTTGAAAGAATGTTTAAAGAATGGTATCATTTTACTCAAGATTCATAGGATATTATCGTTTAATCATAATGCATTTTTAGCGCCTTACACATTATTAAATACAACATTGCGTCAACAAGCACGTTCAGATTTTGAAAGAGACTTTTTTAAAAAACAAAATAACTCTATTTTCGGCAAAACAATAGAAAATAAAAGGAAACAAGTCGATGTGAAATTAGTTAATGTATGGAAAGATGAATTAAATAAAACTAATAAAATTTGTGGCGCAGAAAAATACATAAGCGCGCCAAATTTTAAAAATTTATCGGTGATTACTGAGTCGCTGATCGCAATTCAATTACAGCAAACAAAAATTATCCTTGATCGTCCAATTTACATTGGCTTTTCAATTTTAGAACTAGCTAAGTCTCATTTGTATAAATTTCACTATTCTGTAATGAAACGAATTTATGAAAATTGTATTAAACTATGTTACACTGATACTGACAGTCTTTTGTATTTAATACACACTGAAGACTTTTATAAGGACATGAAAAAACATATTAAATATTTCGATACAAGCAACTTTGAAAACAAGGAATGTGATATGCCAAAACGCAACTGTAAAATACCAGGATTTTTTAAAGACGAAATGGGTGGTGATGTCATAACTGAATTTGTAGGCTTAAGAGCAAAATTATACTGTATAGATTCTATAAATACCTCAATAAGAAAAGCAAAAGGTGTAAAAAAATCCGTTACTAAAAAACTTAATATTAAAAAATATAAAAGAACTTTACAATATAATGAATGTTTGAGAAAAAATATGTGTATCATTAGGTCAAAAAATCATAACATTTTTACACAAAAAATTAATAAACTTGTACTTAGTAGAGATGATGACAAACGACAAATATTGCAAGATGGTTATAAAACTTTACCTTGGGGACATTATAAAACTGTATTTTAGAGAAAAGTTTTTTTTTTTTTATTAGATATATTATTATGTAAACTATTTTTTACTGTATGCATGTAATAAAAGCTATTTATAAATAAAAAAAATATGTTGCTTTATGATAGGTATTGCAAGAAAAGATTGTATTAAGTTAAAGCTAAGTATATAAGAAAATGTATCAATTGTATTGTGCTAAATAAATGAAATTAAAAAAATTATTACGGAATAAAATGAGTACTTTTTTTTTAACTTTACCCTTATCCTTTGCAAATAGATAATGACCGGCATTGCAAGTAGACAATTACGCAGGACCTACCTCATAAAATCTTATTACAATGTCGTACTTTAGGGACAAAGGGTCACTTCTGCATTTTTCCAAAATTATCGAAGAGCATAATTAAAGTTTTTTATTTTAAAGAACTCTACTGTTCGAAGTAAAACGATTCTCAAAGTCTTACAGGGATTCGAATAGTCACTATTAAAAAAAAAAATACAATTGTTAAGTTGAAGAACATGCAGAAGTGACCATTTGTTCCCAAACTTGTGATATAAATATTTTGCAACTATTAATACGTAAACAAAAATAGGTGACATGTTTTATTTCTATTTTGGTCCTGCTTAACTGCTATGCAATACCCATCGTTGTTAATAGGCTGCCTATCCAAAAAAGGGAAAGTTAATAAAACAGCTTTATTGATATTAAGTATTAACATTTATTAAAAAAAAAATTAAAACATATCCGCATCATTTAAATTATTACTAATTTTTTTGATAAGAGTTTCAGTAATGTCCATAACTTCATCATAATTTTCGCGCACCACATATTGAACACTCACACAAGCATTATTATTATCATTAATAACATCACGCATATTTTCACAATCTTTATCTTTAACGTCAAACACATTCAATTTAATAAGATATCGCCCTCTAGATCCATTTCGACGAATGATGTAGGATGATGATGAGTCCGATGAAAGTTTCCTCTTTTTTGTCTTTTTCAATGTGGCGGCGGCTTGGTTATTGGGAAGGTCTTCATTTAGCCGCCGCTGATTTATTAAGTCATCAAAATACGTGCTGTCATTTCCCTCAGAGTAAAACAGCGGATGATTACTATTGATGCCCTCAGAGTAGTCCTGTAAAAAAAAAAACAAAATGGTTAAGTGAATGCAAAAAAAAAAATAGCCTGCGAAATTATAAAAATCGGTCGAGCTGTTTCGAAGTACTTCGTTAACAAACACCGTGAGACCAGGTTTTTATATATTAGATTAGAAGAAGATATTTCGCAATCAGTAGGTTTGTAACTAAATACTAACCTTGGATGTTCTCGGCTGTTCTAGTTCAATATTATTTACGACTTCATTAAGCGAAACAGGGCTGTAGGACGGAGAGGTAGACATTCTGAGAAAAAAAAAAAAGAAATTTTCATGAATATAGGGAAACCAAAGTATGTATAAAGTAAAATAATAAACGTATATTTAGTGTGTTTAATTAAAAAAGAAACTTACCTGAGCGAGGAAAAATATAGATGCTATTAACACAAATAATATTAAATTGGTATAGGAGAGTCCTATATCGTTGGATTACGATAAGCAAGTGAACACTGAATTATTTGGAGCATGTACCAAATATGTAAATTTGAATGACGTATGATGTACATATAGGTCGAGAATAATATGATCCAAGTTATTCATTACCTTTTATATCTGAAGCAAACAGCAGCTCCAATAACTTAGAAACTATGAACAGGTTTGGACTTGTTCTTGCGCTCAATATATGTTAATACCCTTTTTTTATAACCTACATATTTTGGTGTAGATATAAATATTTAGACTGTCCATTCATTGTAGTAATCGGCATGATGAAGTTGATCAAGCAACCCATATCTCTGAAGGTTAATAATATCGATTTTAATGAATCTTCCCGCCAGATCAGACACAGCGTTTTATTACCTAATACGATTCGAGGTATAATATGCGGTCCATCAAATTGTGGTAAAACCAATGCCATGATTAGTTTACTGTTGCATGAAAATGGTTTAAAATTTAAACATATTTATCTTTACTCCAAAACTTCTTTTCAACCAAAATATCGTTTCTTAAGCGAAGTATTAAGAAGAGTACCGCAGATTAATTTCTATGAGTTCAACGATGATAAAGAGGTGATATCTTCAAGTGAAGCTTTACCTAATTCTGTATTTATTTTTGATGATGTTGCATGTGAAAAGCAAATAAATATACGCAATTATTTTTGTATGGGAAGACATAAACAAATTGATTGTTTCTATTTATCTCAAACCTATTCTAAAATTCCGAAGCAATTGTTACGCGACAATGTTAATTTTCTTATGATATTCAAACAAGATGATGTGAATTTAAAACATATTTATGAAGAACATGTGAGTGGTGATCTACAATGGAATCAGTTTAAAGATATTTGCAAAAATGTTTGGAAAAAACCTTATAGTTTCTTACTTATTAACAAAGAATCTTTGTTAAATAGAGGAAGGTACAGACAGAATTTTGATACATTTTTTAAATTTTGAATGAAGTTTTGTAAATATAAATAAATAACATGCAAAGCAAATTTAGTATTAATTCTTCTTCAGACGAGTACGGTTGTCATAATTATGTAACTGAACATGGAGAAACATATTAAAGTAGAATTAATGAAGTCTATAGAAGCCATAAAGAATAAAATAAAAAAAATGAAGGACGAGGAACAATCAATGAACTTATCACTCGATAAAATACTAAAACCTGTCACAGATCCCCTTAATACCCTGGTTGATTCAAATATATCTTTCGAAAAAATAAAAAATAGAAAAAATAACACAGTTGCTAATTCTGAAGAACTTGAAGCGGATACTGTTAATACTTGCTCATCTACAAAGTTTGAAGACAACTCAAAATTAAATTCTGTTCTATTCGCTGAAAGTCCTAAAAGGGAATTGGCAGATGATTTGGAAATATCGATGGAAGGTGAGGATATCTGCGGTATTTATGATGGTGTCAGTATACCGTTTGGGATAAGAAGTAATAACAAGATTTTATTCATGGGTAATTCAGTGGTATCATTTTCTAAAATTGATAGTTTAAATAATGATACCATTACTTTGGTTAAAATCGGTGACAAAGCTTATAATTTAACTCCAGGTCTGAAAGAACTATTGCTGAAAAGAAAACCTGATGTAAAGTTAATATCAAATGAAGATAAAATTGTT
The DNA here is from genome assembly GCA_947386135.1 of Melanchra persicariae. Lineage (NCBI taxonomy): Eukaryota > Metazoa > Arthropoda > Insecta > Lepidoptera > Noctuidae > Melanchra > Melanchra persicariae. Next base: position 11,001,043 of record OX376667.1, on the reverse strand, counting down.
TACAAAGATATGCTACATTTTACAAATGCACATAAAAAAAATTTTAGTCGTAACGGTCAAATAAGAGGTGATAAAAGTATAAAATACCGTGAAATAATTAAACCCCTATTTGCTGGAACGCCCGACAGTAAAACTGAAACTAAACTTGGAGGAAACTTACCGAAACTAAAAAAATATAAAAACTACACTGATTTAGTATACTGGGATGATCCAAATGAATTGGTTGAAAGATTAAAATTATTAGTGGCTTCCAAAGATGCTGGTAATACTAATCACGATAACGAAATATTATCTATTATTGAAGAATTAAAAGAAGCTAACATAATTAAAGAATAAATACTAACAACTTCAGATTTCCAATTTAGTATAAAGTAATTATTCATCATAAAAACATTGAGAAATTAAGTCGCTGAATGTTAAGATAGCTGATACCAGAAATAAAATAATAAGTTGTTTAAATTTATATTATATTATCATGAGCAAAGCAGATGTAGTAAATGAAATTCATAGAAATGCTAGGGTAAATTTTCCACGAAGAAATGTTATTATAAAAGATATAGATGATCTATGGCAAGCAGATTTAATTGATATGCAATCTATTTCAAAACAAAATAAAAGCTTTAAATTTATTCTAGCTGTTATCGATACATTTTCAAAATATGCTTGGGTCTTTCCTCTAAAAAGTAAAAACAAAGAGATTGTATGTAACTCATTCAAAATTTTATTGGAGAGAGGACGTGTCCCTAGAAATCTGCAAACTGATAATGGAACTGAGTTTTATAATAATACATTTAAAAAACTTATTCGCTCTTATAATATTAATCATTATTCAACATTCTCATCCAAAAAAGCTTCAATAGTTGAGAGATTTATCAGAACATTGAAATCTAACTTGTATAAAGAATTCAGTTTAAGAGGTAACTATAACTGGATAAATGACACTCTCGATAGTGTTATTTATAAATACAATCACACTTATCATCGAACGATTGATGAAATTCCTGCAAATGTCAATAAAGTAAACAAAAAACGCATATTAGAAAGATATAAAATGGCGATAAAAAAAGTAAGTGTGAAAAATAAGTTTAAAATAGGTGATTATGTGCGTATCAGTAAGTACAAAGCCACATTTGAAAAAGGATATACTCCTAACTGGTCGACAGAAATATTTAAAATTCGAAAAGTGCAAAATACAACTCCTGTCACCTATTTGATTGAAGATACATTTAAAGGTCAGCCTATTTTAGGAACATTTTATGCACAAGAGCTTCAAAAGACTAAACATCCGAATGTATATCTAGTCGAGAAGGTTCTTAAAAGGAGAGGCAATAGGGTTTTAGTAAAATGGTTAGGCTTATCTTCTGCTGAAAATAGTTGGATCGATAAATCGAATGTGTTGTAAAAAATAATGTTATGATCTATTTTTGATATATTTAATGAATTTAGCTGGTCTTTTAAACGCAATAATTAGTTGCATAATTATTATAACATGTGATCTTTTATAATATTTGTAATATTTATTGATTGGGGATATAATTGTTATATTATATGTATTAAGGATTATTCCATTATTAGTCAGTCTTATGATGTGTATTGGAGAGAATAGTCTTCTCAATTGGTTAATAAACCACCTACCATTTGAACTACATTTACCAGGATACAATTATTGTGGTCCTGGTACAAGATTAATTAAGAGACTTGCGCAAGGAGACAAAGGTGTTAATAAATTAGACGAATATTGTAAAGAACACGATATTGCATATCACAAGTCGTCAAACTTAAAGGATCGGCACAACGCTGATTTAATTTTATTAAAAATGTCTAAAGAACGATTAGTTGCTCCTGATGCGAGTGCAGGAGAAAAATTTGCAGCACATCTAGTAAGTAATGCTATGTTAGCAAAAATTAAAACCGGTGCAGGCTTAAAAACTCGTAGCCAAAAGTCTTCGAGAAAAATAAAATCTGGAAAAGGACTTAAAAAGAAATTAAAAAATGTTATATCTGTGACGAAAAAACGTATGAAAAAATTAAAACCGAAATGCAAAAAAATGGCGATAGAATTAGCTATGGCCGCTGCCAGAGAATTAACTGATAATTCGTCTATTAAACTTCCTCGAGTTATTCCAATACCAAAAACTGGTGGAGTATTACCTTTAATTCCTATTTTTGCGGGATTATCAGCCGCCGGAGCCTTAGCAGGCGGCGCAGCTGGTATTGCTAAAACTATAAATGAATTTAAGATGGCTAAAAAGCTGTATGAAGAATCGAAGAGACACAATGAAAAAATGGAGGCACTTTGCATCGGAAAAGGACTACATCTTAAACCACATAAAAATGGTCTTGGTATTTTCGTAACAAAAGAAAAAAACTAGGATATCGGCTACCCAAACGAGCCTTAACTAACCTTGATATTTTAAGGTATGGAAATAGTATTCCGTATTTTAGAGGTGTCTTTATGAGAGATCAGCTCCCTAAATTTCCGCTGAAAAAAGAATGTGGAGTTCTTAATTTAGATAGTTCTAAAAATCCTGGTTCTCATTGGGTAGCCTATGCGAAATACAATGATTATATTGAATATTTTGACAGTTACGGAAACCTTAAGCCTCCTAAGGAATTTATAAAATACTTAGGCTCTGAGGTTCGCTATAATTATGAAAATATTCAAGGGGATCACCCTTTTAACTGCGGCCATCTTTGTCTAAAGTTTTTAAGAAAGTTTTGGTGTAGGCAAGGAATAAAATAAATAGGTTTATCAAAAAGTGATCAGTATGCAAGTATGTCTATAACAGTGACTATCTCCGGTAAAAAATCAGAATTAGAATCGTTTTTTCAACCTCCTCTGACTTTATCTGGGAAATATGAGTGCGGATTGCTAAACTTTTCAATTTTAAATTCAATACCAAAAGTACATTTTAATGAAAATAATAATAAAAGTTCACCTGTAATTAGAATTGAATGTGATTTAATCTACGGATCCTACACTAACGGATTACAAACTCATATTATTCATGAATTTATATCTAATTCTGCTGCAGACCGTCAGTACATAGAAACTCCTGCAAATGTTATTTACTTCCCAGTGAACAAAAATATAATTTCATCTATATCTATTAAAGTTGTTGATCAATTTGGTTACTGCATTGATTGGATAGAACACATTCAACTGCGTCTTCACTTAAGGAAGATAAAATGATATTATATAATATATACCCTCCGGTCAAAATGAAACGTCTTATTTCTTCTACAACCTCAAAGGTGCCCAGACGTAAGAAAAAAGTGAAAAATTTAACTAAAACAAATAAAAATTTTCTTAAAGCCCTAGGTTTTAAACTATGAATATACTACAGATTAATGATTTTCCGCACTTCGATACTTCGATCGAAAGTTATGAAATCCATTCTTACAACCCCTACAATAACTGCTTTAGAGAAAATGATGAAATCAGAATTCCCATCCACCAGCAAGACATATACGTGCTTCCATCAGCCAGCTCAATTTACATCGAAGGTCGAGCAAAGCTCTTTGGAAAAGATGGAAAACCGATTGAAAAAAATATTTCGTTTAGCAATAACTCTGCTATGTTCTTGTTTCAAGACATCAGGTACGAAATAAACGGTATTGAAATAGATCGTATAAAAAACTCAGGCATAACTTCAACAATAAAATCGTACGTTTCATTTAATGATGCTGAAAATAAAGTGGCTGCCCTATGGGGCTGGAATTTAACTGGATTTAAAAGTGCTGGTTATTTTGATGCTTTAATACCATTAAATAAGGTTTTAGGATTTGCGGAAGATTATGATAAGATTATAATAAATTGTAAACATGAGCTTATATTAAATCGAAGTAACTCTAACTTAAATAGCGTTATACTTAATGATGCAGATGTTACACATTTCCAAATAGAAATAGAAAGAATACAATGGAGGGTACCACACATAAAAGTCTCAGATCGTGTGCGTTTGACTCTATTGAAACATTTAGAAAAAGATAAGCCTATTCAAATGGCATTTAGGAATTGGGATTTGTACGAATATCCTTTACTACCTAAAACCACAAAACACTCATGGTCCGTTAAAACTGCATCACAATTGGAAAAACCTAGATATGTCATTCTTTGCCTACAAACTAATAGAAAAAGCAATAAACTAAAAGACAGTTCACTATTCGATCATTGCGAAGTGACAAACGTCACTCTCTTCTTAAATTCACAATATTATCCATATGAACCTTTAAGTCTAAAGTTTTCTGAGAACAAATACAGTATATTATATGAAATGTATGCTAAATTTCGTCAGTCTTATTACAACTGTCCAGTAGAACCGCTGCTTAATCTAAAGGACTTTAAAGAGAAGGCTCCCCTATTCATTTTAGATTGTTCAAGGCAAAACGATAGTTTAAAAACCGGTCCAGTAGACGTTCGGCTAGAAATTGAATGTTCATCGCCAATACCAGAAAACACTGCTGCATATTGTTTGATTATAAACGATCGACTTGTGGAATACAAACCTCTGAGCAACATAGTTCGTCGATTATCATGACTGCCATTGTAGATGTACAAGGCTTTAAAACAGAAGCAAATGAATTTGTGCTAAAAGAAATTGCTATATTGTGTAGTGACAAAATTCAAGTGTTTTTAATTAAGCCGCCATTTCCTTTTTGCGATTTGACAAAACAAGAAAGACGGCAAGTAGCGTGGATTGAACGTAACAGGAAGATATACTGGAGTGAAGGGTTTATACCTTATTCAAATTGTCAGTATTTAGTTTTAGATTTTTTAAGAGATAAATGTATTTATATAAAAGGTCTTGAAAAAGTGTTATGGTTAAAAAATATTTTAAATAATAATAATAATAATAATAATGTGATTAATTTAGAAGATAAAGGTTGCCCTAGTTTGCTAAATCTGTATGATCGATATAAGTGTTCTGAAGATTTGTATTGTTGTATGTATCATAACTCAATTTGTGCTTTGAAAAATGTATTGTGTTTAAAAAAATGGTGCTCTGATAATAAACTTTTTATATAATTTTTGTTTCTTTTTTTTCATTATTCAACAAAATAATTTTAAATTAGTTGTAACAGGTATGAAATGAAACTTTTCCTATCTCCCACTCCCATCAATCCTGCCTAATGTTAAACGTTATAAGTTGCTTGCAACAGCTGTGCCTTGTCATTATAGTATTATACTTATTACTATTACTTATTACAAGTACTAGAAAGCGAGTAAGCAGACCATGAGTCAAAATAAATGCAATCCTCGATATGACATGTTTAATACATATAAAATGCGCGAGTTTTCATTTGGGTATTATTGGGCAATGGCTGATTCCAGGAGAAGATTGAAAATGGAAATGGCTGACGCTGGATTTTTTTATTGTGGAAATGGTGTAAATGATAAAGCAGCATGTTTCTCATGTGGAGGTGTTATAGAAGATTGGGAGATTTACGATGATCCTTGGATGCAACATGCTATACATTTTCCTCAATGTTTTTATTTGAACGCTGTGAAGGGAAAATACTATATTGATAACTGTCTTAAACAGTTAGTCTATTAGAATATACACCAACGTATCGTGCTCCCGCATGAGTCGGTTAATATCTACCATATTTGAATGTTTATGTAAGTACCTACATGATGGTGCATTGCACTTAAATGATCAAATCTTGCATATATAATGTAGAAGCATCATGCATCACAGCAATTCAACTCTGAACATTACAGCGCAACGGTTCAGTTTTGAATATATCTCCTTAAAAAATAACTAAAATTTATATTTTCTATAATGTTTCACTCAGTGAAATCTGATATAAATGGAATTCGCAAAATGATTATGAAGAATGATAGGGGTGAGGTAATTCACATTCAACATATGCAACCTGGAAAAAGAGTATCGAACGCAGGTGAATTAAAACATCAGGATAATGATATAACCCGAACAGAAGATTTATTTTATCAGAATTTGGAAGATACTCACTACATTATACTCAAAAGCGAACCTGATGAGAAACTTCGCACATTCGTTAAAGTAAGCAACAAACAGGCTGATCCTGAAAAATCGATTGCGAGTTCGTCAAAGACTAGTGGGAGTAGTATATCGACAGCTACAACAGATTTACTCCATCAGGAGAGTGATACAGCTCATGAGTTAGTTTTACCTGCATTAGAAGATATTGATTGCTTCCAGATACTGCCAGGAAGTGAAATTTATTTCATATAAATTGTGTCACTGAAGCGAGAGCCAGGATCCGAAACCCTCAGATAAACTCAAACAACAATTTAATAAAGAAACAAACATATATAATGGTTCTAAGGTGGAGGAGGAAACATATGATACCAGATTTTGTCTGAAGATTAAATTTTTATCCCATCCATTGTTTGAAAACACAAATATATTTATATTTTTTTAATTAACATTATCTTTGGTTTTATTTAATAAAAGACTTGCGATACCTCTAAGACCAATCACACAGTTTTATACTTTGTGTTCATTATACATTCAGAATGTAGATCAGAATTTATTCGCATAGATATTTTCCGATACAATAAACAGTATCAATGCCGCTGCATGTATTGTTTGCTAACAAGATTTCGTTTAGTTGAATATACATTTTTTTAAATTATGATGTAAATCGATCCAGAAATCCGTTCTCGATTGTAAAATTGGGGTTTCTGCATCACGCAGTTCGAGCGGCGCGAGAACAAGTGATGCAGAAGCCCCAATTTTACCCTACTAACGTGTAACAGAATAAACGCAATCAATAAATCCTCTTAATTAAGGTCATTGTACTCATAAATGAACAACTTTTACTATGGGACTGACAACGAAATCGTGAAAAAAATTCGAATGCTCCTTACATTTCTGTGCGCATAACTTGAAAAAATGTACTGAACAGCTCATAATGATGAGTACAATGACTTTTAAAGACGTATTGCGTTTATTCTGTTAAACGTTGTAGATGATGAGAGTATTGTGGCAAGAAATGTGCGTATTTTCAGTGTCTTAATTTTACAGTTTTTGTACAATTTCTTACTTAATTGTTTTATTGTGCTTCCATTTTTAAGCATGTGTACTCATAACATTGAAACATCGCTTTGAGTTTTGTAAATTAATGCGTGCCATTTGCAATTTGCAGGGCAAACGAAATAAAAAACCGAAAACACCAACTGTCTTTTAATAACTCATTTTGCCACCATCATAAAAACAAACAAGCCGGGATCCCTCTAAGTTTTTACTAAAAGACACGTAGCCGTTAGAACAAAGGACTTAGCTGACTCTAGACCTTAATGAGTGTGTTAATGTGTCTATTTAAACAACTTTCATAAAGACTTCCTAACTCACAATACAGGGTTATTTGTAAAACACCAACAACCTTTCAGTGGGTGAAAGTACTCATGATTAGAAACAACTTTATCGAAAAAATGAAACAGTCGATTTATTTTTTGATATTTCAGAGTTAGTCCCATAGTAAAAGTTGTTTCTAATCATGAGTACTTTCACCCACTGAAAGGTTGTTGGTGTTTTACAAATAATTCTGCATAACCTTGATAACTTCATCAGTCATCATTAGGAGCTCGTGGCTAAATAATGAGAGACGCACAGGTTGATCTTCAAGGTTAAGCAACGCTTGCCAGAGTCGGTCTGTGGATGGGTGACCAACTTAACATACCGAGATTTATTCGAGCCTCGGAAAAAAATCTCCCTCATAATCTTACAACCTTCCCAGTGTGTAATCTCCGACTAATCTCCCGTTATCACCTGTAAATCACCACGTCAGCGTTTCCAGCAACCTTTAATTGATTATCAAGATTTACCTAAACAAAAATTTTTTTTTTCTTTCCAGAATGCGCCACCACCCACCACATCCAGACACAAACAAAAGAAGATAGCAGTGCCTAAAATGACTATTAATTTAAGTATACCATGTGAAGTGCTACCAATGTGACCACAGAACAGTGCCAAAACAATGCTTTGCTGTAGAGAACTCAAACTACTCTATGCCACTATTGTTCTTTTACTTGAAGCAGAGTTGCTAGTGAACACGGGTGCTATGGAGTCGAAAAGGTCTTCCATTTTGGTTGCGCAGAACGCAGACGATTTGAAATCGCTGGAATTGTGTACGACAAGGAATCAACAGCGGCTTGGAAGCGTGTTTGGGAATTTTACTAGGCATCACAAGAAAGGTAAGACAGTGTTTATGGTATACGATTATCAGTTCACTAAACCAACCAAACTCATAGTGTTTCAAATTCTGCTATACCCCTGCACCAACCGGGGATTGTCCTTGAGTATACTTTCAAAGTGCATACAGGTATAATCGTCGGCTGGTGCCCCATTCCATTTGAAATGTCTGACGGGGCCTCTACGAGTTTGCTTCGGCTCCTCGCCTATCAAAGGACCGAGACCCCAGGGTCCCGAGATTGTCAAACACATACAGTAGTAATAATACTAAAGTATTTATTTCTCCCCATAAAGGTTGGCTTAGAATTAACATCTTAGAACTAGACAATATGTTAATGCGTTATCATCAGACTCTTCAGTAAACGGTTATTTCATAATATCATAGGTTGACAGAGATATTGTTAAAAATATTATAGTTGCTGTCTAATTTTTTTAACAAATAAAAGACATGCCTGTCTGCATTTTTCTTTGCGTTATCGTACAATAATAATTTACAGATTTTCAATTTTAGAACTTTTCGTCTGTTAACATGCAAAGGCAATATAGACACAAGACGTGTTTACAAATCACTGATGTGATAAGTAGCTTTAGTCAAAGTGACATTTTATCGACGAAAATGATTGTTAAAAAGTTCAAAAAATTAAAATGCAGAAGTATTTTTTGGGACAAGCCCGCCAACATTTCCAAACCACTGCAAATCCTGAAAGCCAGAATCAACAGTGGTGACCACCAGAAAACGCCGAGTCAATGAAGCTCGACGAGTCCCGTAGAAATGATTCAACTGTCTTGAATCCCGCAATGGAATTAATCAGAAAATAACAGCGGAGGAGTAGGAAAAAATATAATTTCCATTTCCTTCCTTAATATGCAGGAGACTGCAAAAGTATATAATATATTACCGAAATACCACGTGATCACTTACAAAGATTTTGGAGTCATTTGTTATAGCTGATAATACCACTTTGTCAAGAGCCCATGGCAACACGCCTTAAATTAAAAAAAAAAAATCGCAAGTTTGATCCTACCCGAAATTGTAATTATTTATCCTGGGTAAAATATTTCTTATTTGCCTCAGGCAGTTAATTATAGGTTTAAGCTAAAATAATGAGGTAACTAAGGCCCTGAAACATCAACGCCTACAAAATTTACTTATAACTACAGTATTTATCTAATCTTCTTTGAAAATGTTGTCTACATGTTTCAGGTAATAACAGGTACCAGGTAAAATAAATAAGGTTTTCGAGCTTTGAGCTCCCTTACCTACGAGTATTATTTGTGTTACAAGCCGTAGATACTTTAGTACAATACCTATGTAGAATATTATTCTAGAAATATTTAAAAAAATAAATGCTTCAAGGGTTTCATGTAGTTACTAAGTCGACAAGAGTGAATACGAAGACCTGCTGCTGTAATTTGGCCTTGACCCAGTTGTGTTACATTTGAAGACTTTATTGATTTAGTGCACACAATTCAACGGCTCACACATTTTTTTATTGTTTAGTGCAAATTCAAGATTAGACTTTAGCTTGTCTATGACGTGTTGCCAATGATGACTTATGGAATCGAAATGTGGACGCTCACAATGGACCTCATTAGAAGGCTTAAAGTCACCAAAAGGGCAATGGAGAGGGCAATGCTCGAAGTTTCCTTGCGTGATCGAATCAGGAATGACGATATCCGCAAGAGAACCAAGGTTACCGACATAGCCCGAAGGATAGACAAACTGAAGTGGCAGTAGGCAGGACACATTGCTCGCAGAACAGATGGTCGATGAGGCCGAAAACTTGTGGAATGGCAACCGCTTACCGGAAGACGCAGCGTTGGAAGGCCTCCTACAAGGTGGACCGATGATCTGGCGAGGGTCGCTGGTAGCTGATGTATGCGAGACGCACAGGACCGATTGTTGCGGCGACATTTGTGAGAGGCCTATGTCCAGCAGTGGAAGTCTTTCGGCTGATATAATGATTATGATGGTCGTGTAATCAAACCATGAGGTGTCTAAAATGTATTTAGCAAAATGTTTTTTGTCTGAAAATAAGATGATTGAATAATAATATGATATAAGTTTTTATTAGTTAGAAGTAGCGCAAACAAAGGGTCAAGAAAAATCTAGTTACCATAGTGTTACTCCCTATATTGAATCTGAAGCTAAAATCAGAGAATTCCAAGGAAATCTGTTAGAGATTCGATCGAATCTGACGCAGCAGTGCTTATCTGTATTATACGTCATAAGAATGGACATTTTGAGCTCTGCAAACGACGTTCGGACCGAGAGTTATTGGAAATGAAACTGGAGTGAAAGAATATTCTGGGGCATTTTGATAAAACTTTGGATTTTGGCTGCAAGGGTCTTTATTGTTAAAACTATTAGACTTCTTGCTAGTGATTTGGCTTTAAATATTGCTTAACAGACATAACATCGCGCCTACATTTTCCAAAGGGTTTCGTACTCACCTGCAACAAGCTCATTTTGCCACTTACAACAACGGTTTTACTTGATATGTTATTTTATTTTTTTTAACAACTTCAAGAGATCCTTAATTTGTGGTGAATATATTATATTCATGTATATATGTACACCGATTACTTTCCAGGCAGTTAATTATTTTAGAACTCTTTATAAAAGAGTTTCGAAAAGGTGTCTTAAATTCGTTCATTTTTCGTTTTATTTTTTGCTCAATTCGATTAGGTTACATTTTTGTGTTTTCATGTTTGTTACCTCATAATTCCATTATTTATGAACCGATATATTTCCCCATTTAAATTCCATTAAAATCTGTTTAGTAGTTTGAACATGGTTTGGCGTTTTTACATGTGGAAAAACGCCGACAAAAAGAGAAAAACAAAAAACTTTTTTACAAAAAAAAATAGTTTTAGCAAAAAAGTTTTTACAAATAAAGTTTAAGTGATAATTAATCCCTATTTTTTTGCAATACCCTCTGATACACTCTATTCACTTAATAGTATCCGTTAATCGCTTACCACGACTCCCTAGGGGATTGCGACTGTGGTCTATTTCTAACGGAAACTGCACGACCTAGTGACACAGTGGATGTACTATAGCGCAAGTAGTAATATAGGTGCTGTGTATAGTAGGTACAGGGTGAGTTGAGATGAGACTCAAGGGCGAGAACTGCATTATTAGAAAGTTGTTAATTGAGGTTGCACGTAAACAAAGCAAAAGTAGTATAAGAAAAAGGATCGTAGCAGTATAGGATATAAGATAGGATAGTAACAGTAGTGGGTTGCTTTCTAGTTTCTCCCCATGAGAAAAAAGCGTCATTTTATGTACCTAGTTAAAAAGTTGTTCGGATTGAAATTGGAGTTTTGAAAGAAAAAATCTTAGTAATCCAACGCTGTAGAGGAATTTTATGTAAATAAATTGTTCAAACGCTTTTAACACAATGCAATGTACATAGTAAAAAAACAGTAAATTATAGAACTTTGATGTGCGGAACCAGAATTAAAATAATAGTACTCCATCTACTGAAAATCGTCGTCTGGAGTTCTTGCATGGTGCACACAGAGATACTCATAAAATCTCTCGGTCAAAGGTCACAAAAATCGTGTTTTTAATTTTTCGTGATAATCTCGGTTTTTACAGCCACAATGATGGTAACACTTATGATAAGTTGTAGAACGTAAAATTTGCTCTTGACATTTTTTTCATGAGCTCAACCGTTTTCGAGATAGAAGGCGGAAAGTGCGCAGCGCTCAGCCATACCTACTGTAATGATATGGCCATACGTGAATCTCGGTGAATAATAGCTGGTTTAAAGTTAAGAAATCATTTAATATATCAATAACAATGAATAATAATTTGTACTATTTTTTATTGTATTTAACAACATTCCGAGGTTGACCCACTTTTTATGTTTATTCGACTGGACTAAATTATATTCATCCTTTTTTAGTCTCCCTTCATTACTGACCGAAAAAATCCTTTCTCAAATACAGCCTGTAAACATTCATACTTCTTTATCCCACACACAACAGTACTTCTACACTACACTAAGCAAACTTCAAGCCATTATAGTGTTTGAGCCCGCCAACATTCGTAAAGGTCATGGCTCATGCTTCAAAGGGTATGCCAATATACCTTACATAATTCGAAACTAAGAAGTTTATTGTGCTAGGTATGTATAATAATTAATAATGTGTAAGGTTCAAAGTTCGGGAACATTTCTGGTACCTTTAGCTTATTTATAGCATGCAAATACCTACATAAGTTTACGATCGTCAGGGTCATGATTGCTTCAAAATTAGTTGGAGTTCAAATTACAGCTATAAAGGTGGCTCGTGGCACATAGTTATGTAAAGTTTGTATGTTTCTTGAATTCGACGAACTAAAACCATATATGTCTAGGTATATTTTAGGCTTCAATATGTACTTAACTATCATTAAGATTTTTCGGTCGCCACTCCAGAACTTCGTTTCTACGAGCAATGTGCCCTGCCCACTGCCACTTCAGTTTGGCGATCCTTCGGGCAATGTCGGTACCATATCGGAACCTTATCGGTAACGACATACACCTCATCGAAATCAGTTTTTCCAATTAGTAAAAAATAATTCATAAAAAACATGGAAAGAAAATTATATAATAAAGAACTCAATATGATTGTGAAACCGAAGACCTCGCGTACTAATCTGTAGTAGTCGACGAGGAGAGAGTCATCGGTAATGATGCGCTTGTCGAGTCTAAGCTCCAAAGCCTTTAACATCGACGCCCGGTGGTTAACCCGTCGGTTTTCTATCACTAACGGTTCAGGAAGAGTGAGTCGAAATTGGACTTTGACTCTCTTGTCATCGGCAATGATGCGCTCGTAAATTCAAAGCTCCAAAGCCTTTAAAATCGACGCCTGGTGCCCAGCCCGTCGCTATCGGTAACGTTTCAGGAAGAGTCGAAATTGGACATTACATTTTATCCGTTCCATCATAGGATAACAAGACTTACGGCGATACGTGATTGGTATAAGTACTCGCACATGGAAGGAATGACCCGCATACGCTGAAATAAAGTTGGGAGGCCCATCGGTTTTCTATCGGTAATATTGCAGGAAGAGTGAGTCGAAATTTGACTTTGCATTTAATCCGTTCCACCATCGGATAACAAGACGTACGGCGATGCGCCACAAATACTCGTACGTGGAAGGAGTGACCCGCATACGCTCAAAAAAAAAATTATTAATACATTTATTTATTTATTTTATACTTTATTGTACACATTCCAAGAACAGGACAAACTTTTATAAAAATAAATGTACGATGGGCGGTCTTATCGCACAAGGCAATCTCTTACAGACAACCTTTGGATGGACTGAACGAAAGGAGATAGTTTTAGGGTTGTCGGTGTACAAAAGTTCTAAATAATACTAAATATACATAACAACATAAAATACATAAATACAATAACAGTTAATATACTAATAAATATCAAATATATAATGTTTATTCATCAAGAAGTAAAATTCCCTTCTGAAGTCTGTGTTTCCTGATAATTACAACCAGGGTGTCTTTAACTTAAGAGTGAATAGGTTACGTCTAGGCACGCTTGCTCCATCATCGCGATGAAACGCAAGCCTATTAATAATAGTAAATAACACATAAAAGATTTACAACCAGCAAAGCAAAGACCAAAAAAACATCAAAACAATCACCGATCTACCAAAGGCTCACATCACGATGACAGAACTGATCGTCGAACAAATACCCATCGGTCACGCCAAGCATCAGTCGGCCGCAACCCTCACTAATCCGGGTCTGATTGCCGGTGGGATTACCTGGGACCTGCCTTTGTATTACTGTTATGCTATTAGGCTCTGATATTAGGGGGATGACGTCATTTATAGAGGTCATTCAGGGTAAACAATGGCGAGTGTTTAGTTCTAAAGAGCTTGCTAAGCTTGATATTGGGAGGTATTAGTGGTTTGCAAAGATTTATGCTGTTTTAGAGATAGTTTGCGTAAGAACCCTCGTTAGTCTACCAAGCTAATACTATGAGCATAAGGTCCGATTCTCGGTCGGCTAAAGTTTCATACAGTTTTCTATCTGAATTTTCTCAATAGTTACCCGGAGTCTAGATAACTAGCTGGTTGGTGGCAAAATGGTTGCATCCTCCTATTTGGGATTTAAAGATATCTAGCAAAATGTGTAGTACACTATGTAACTGATCTGGAACGATGTTTTTAGTGTAACATTAAACATAAAAGAAAAAAACTATGTCAGTCTTTGGAAGTGAAAACTAAGTAATATTGTATTGGCTGTGCATGGAAAGCATGCGGTGACGATGATGTGAGTTTCACGCTTTTTGTTCACCCAAAAAGTACACATATTATATGCACAATACAGCTCATGGAAAGCGTTCGGTGACGATGACGTGAGTTTCATGATTTTTGTTCACCCAAAGCGTTCGGCGACGATGACGCGACTTCCATGATTTTTGTTCACCCAAAAATTGCTCAACGCGCCTGAAGAAGTTTTCACTTCAAAAATGTTTTATGCGTTGTAGTTAAGTCGTGGGCGTTGGCAAATTGTTTTTCGTAGTACCTAGTTAATCAAAATTATTAATTGTCCAAAAGAAAATAAAAGCTCATTATAGTTCAAACCTTACTCAAATATAATTAAGTGTAGTGTTTCGAATTATTTGCTAAAAGCACATATGTGTGAGGGATATTTAAAAAGTAGGGTCAGGTAATAAATAAAAGTAATTGAAATCTGTGATAGAAATAAGATTTAATCAAAAATTCAACACAGCAGAATTAACACAAATACAGTTTATGAATAGACAAGGAACACTCGAAAACATTTTTCTACAGATTTCTTATGGAACAGTTTTGCAAACCATGAGGCACGATAAAACAAAATATTTTAACTGCTTTTTCATATAAAATTTGTAGTACAGGCTTCGGTACTAATCATCATACCGTTAATTTAAGCACCACTAACGACCTGCCACTCAAGCATTGTTGTAATTTTCAACATTATTTCTCGTGTTTCCATTTCCACGTTTAGGACTTTACATGGCTCGTAAAAGTATTACCTGCTACGTGTGTTTTGTGGAACATTCTAACAGGAATATTAATGTGTTGTTTTTTTTCACAGGTCACAGAAGAAGAACGACAACAACATCACCATCTCCGACAACAGTTACCTTCTCGACAATAAATGGAGAAGAACCAACCGAAGCATATACAACAACAGAATATGTTCTCACAACATATCCGAAGTTACCCAAGCCACTTCGCCTCTCCTCACTATTAGATAAAGAATATAATGATGATGTACATAATATAGATAACATTATAGATGAAGTTACATTAGGTAGAGGGAGACACACTAAACACGATAGAATAACAGATAAAGAAATTATACAAGAATTAGATGAAACTTCGCTATCTAAGTCTATGAATAAAGTTAAGAAAATGTACAGAGATTCTGCGGGTTCAGCCGTTAATAAGTTAAGTGGTAAGGGAGGCAAAGCTGGTACATTTTTGACTGAAAACTGTACAACAGTTATAGCTCAAATAGGAACTACAGCGATACTGCATTGTGAAGTTAGTGATATCACCGAAAATACGGTAAGTTGTTACATTGTTTTTTTTATTCCTATTAAACATAGAATAACAGCCCTACTTATTAAAAATAACTTTTTAAACTAGATACATATACGCTTAGTTTAAATAGAGATAAGCAGATTTTAAATTCAAACTTTCCATAGACAATTGGAATAAATGATCTGCCAAGATTTTTTTTTAATAAGCCAGATATAATCTAGACGGTCTAGACACTACAAAAATACTCAAATAGTTATTCTCTATATTGCGTTTATATACTACTATGCATTTATTGTTTCTAAAATCTATTAAATTCTTAACGTGATCGAGCTTTTCACAAAAATAGATGCCAAGTTTTTTATCCATTTTAGCTAGGCTATCAAACATAAACCCTCCCAAAATTCAGTTAAGCCCAAGATAATCGAAACAGAAAATTGAAAGCTTGTATTTTATTAAACGAGTTCCCACAGAATTTTGTTCCATCGTCCAATATAGGGGTAACAATCAAAACGAAATTCTTCAAAAAGTTTCTAACAAAACCGAGTATAAACACGCATAGAACTTTAGCCGTAACTTTGTAAACTCTTGAATGACTTCCAAAACTCCGACCAGAATGCTTGTTGTTTCGTTTGGGGCGAAAATTACAAAAATTTGTTTAGCAAAATTCATAACTCGTATAAACACATGTGGGTAGTCGACGCATTTTATATCATAATTGTTATGAATGGTCCTTTCAAATTGTTGTGTGGGTTTCCGAAAATGTTTTTTTGGGCGTAAATGTTATGTATCGTTTTTTTTTATTATAAAAATGTTTGAAATGAGTTTTGAACTTATGAGAGATATTTAATTAAGGATTCAGCAAGCAACTAGTCGATGATTCACGTGACCAGATTAATATATTATAATGTACTCTGTGACCAAGAGGGCGGGGCTTTTCTTCTGGCCAAGAATGCCAATGCTGGTTAACATTGCCATTCAACGCGGCAATGCTGCCAGTGCGGGCACTTTTCCCATTGACAGCAGTGTGAACAAATTTTTTGATGCCTAATGATTTCTTCTGTCCATAAACACATTTGTACATAATTTTGCAAATTTCTTAGACTACTTGTGAAATTAGTATTTAGTAGTTGCTTTAAGTTACCTTCAACATCACTCAAATGTTCTGGCTTCAATGACAGATTAATGAACTGAACAAGTTTAGTCATAATTGAATTATTATCAATGAATCCAAAACTTTTATTAGTTAAAATATTCTGTTCACTGAAGATGTCAATAGAATTTGGAGACGATTTTATACTTTGTTTTTTTTCTTGCAGGTGACTTGGATAAGAAGAAAAGATTATTCGTTGCTGTCAGTCGGTCTGGTCACATATAGTGCTGACAGCAGGTTCTTCTCAGCTCATGGAAGACATGTTAAGGTAAGATTTTTTAGTAAATATGTAGGTATTGTTCCGGTTTTACCTCGGTACCAATAAAAACACTAAGAATCTCTTTACAAATGCTTGTTATAGTTCTGTATTTGTATTTCGTAGTAGAGATCTCCTTACTTCAGTCGAAAGGAATTGTTCTTGGAATTTGAAAGAGATTCAGTCTTTGTGGGGAAACTTAAATAAAATTTCTTCAAAATCTCCAATCATAACTTTCACTTGCTAAAAGCAAAGTCTTTGGTTGCTCGTTTAAAAGTTACTCAAGTTTGAATAAGGTCCAAGAATCAATACACTTATCATCATCGTCTTCTTGACCTTGTCCCATATTTTTGGTGGTGGTGGTCTTAGTCTTCTATCCTTTTTTATATCAATTCTCACAAAATCCATTCATATTCTCTTTGGTCTCCCTTTCCATCTCTCCTTACACATGCCCATGCCAAGACAGACGATTCTCTTATTACTGTTCTGTCACTGTCGTCATTTTCAAACTTCCTCTATAAAAGATAAATGCCATTTACAGGTTATAAATCTTCTATACCTCCTCATTATTACTCTTAAAATAAGCCATCAATCTGCCTAGCCTTTTCCCAACTATTTTGGGGTCGGCTTCTAGTCTAATCGCATGCAGCTGAATACCCATCCGACGTAGCCCGAAGTGAAGTGGTACTGGGCAGGGGCACATTGCTCGCAGAACAGATGGTCGATGGGGCCGAAAAGTTTTGGAGTGGCGACTGCGTATCGAAAGACGCAGCGTCGGAGGCCTCTCACAAAAGAGTACCGATGACCTGGTGAGGGTCGCGGGCAACCGATGGATGCGAGACGCACAGGACCGGTTGTTGTGGCGACACTTGGGGGAGGTCTATGTCCAGCAGTCATCTTTTGACTGATATAATGATGGTGATGATGACTACCTATCAGACCTCTACAATACGCTTCCCCTTGGCAAGATTTTCGTGACTTCTGACTTCCCGTAACGACTACCAGAGAAATTCAAATTACGGCCAGAATCAAACGCTTAACGTACTTTCCAAGGCACAGAGGTAACTTGGTATGTAATAGATGTTCACCCATCCGCGGACCGACTTCGCACGCATTGCTTAACCATGAAGTTCAACCCGTTTGGCTGCTGTTATTGTTGCACTTACAATGAATCAACCTATCGTGTTTAACAACCTACAACTAATTACAAACATGTCACCATATTCAATTTAAACCTAATTAATACCCGTGTAAAACAGTGATGTGGTTTTATATTCATAATTATTACTTGGTAATGGCTGAATGCATCGCGGAGTGGGCTGGGCATTCATTTAGCGGTCGTTAGTGGGTGAATAGGCCAAATTAATAGCTGTAACCCAAATTGGATTTTTCCCTTTAAAGGCAGGAAGGGTGTGCGATTTGATTTTTTATGAACGGCAGTAGCGGTGGTCGCAGGTCCTATAAAAGTTGGCTCAAACAGCGACTGTTTTTTTTTTTTTAAAAAAAGACGTTGCCTTACACTAGGAAATTCTCCTGTATCGTGGGTGCGTTTATAAACATACAAACTCACAAACACAAACAGCCAGACTCGGAACAACTATCGAGTGGTAGCAATAGTGCACATTTTTTTGAAAATTAGTCATTTGAGATATTAATTAATATTTTTATTTATACTCTTTTTGAATCGTCCGCAATGGAACAGTAGTGGTGCAATATATGAATACTTACAAATTATTATGTAATTTTATGACCTTGAGCTGGCCTGCTTTGTACTCTGGTACATTCAGAAAATATGAGGTCAGTAATTGTACTGAACTTATTACCACTTTTTTTTTTGAAGTATGGGAAATCATCAAATGACCCCTTCCGCTCTGGGTGGAGCGGGAGGGAGTGTCAGACTCTTACTGACTAAAACCCGTCCATGCTACTCCTAGTGCGTTTTACATTCCAGGGCCGCGGTAACTCTTTCGAATTTGTGCGAAAGAGTTACCGCGGCCCTGGCAGGCTCTGGCTCTAACGGACCCAGTCTACTATGCTGACATCTCCTGACCTGGGCCTGGCTTTGATCGGACGGCGAGCCACCTAACGCTCGCTGTCCGCAGACCCACGCCTACGGTGGCCGTGAATCGCCCTGCGCCTCTCGACGCCCGGGACGTCTTCCTATGTTGCGGCGGCTGGGGCGTGTTGGTTGTCTCTCCCTCACGCGGCCCGCCTCCTTCTTTACTAGCATTACTGCTGCGTAGAAGGAGGTGACGGCTTCCCATGCCTCCTCGCTCTGGACCATGGATTGAACCAAGGCCGGACGAATTTATTACCACTTACGAGTAGCTTACTCTGTGCTAATTATTCTACTTAATTACTTAGTAGTGTAACTTTTTGGTTCTTTTAACATCTACACTTATAAGCCTTATTGGAGAACATAAATATTCAGATGAATCATAATATTACTATTTACTTTCAAACATATTGAGACTCAACAATATTTTCAAATAATCCCAAACCTCTTTTCACACATCAAAAGAGTATTCGAAACTCAAAGATAAATCAACGAGATACCATAAAAGTCAAAACGTAATAGTTCGTCTCGAGCCTCAAATCAAATAAATCGATGGACTCGTGCAGGTCAATGAGTTCAGTCCCGGTCAGCGTTATCTAAAACCGTCGGAGAGAAAGGAATTTTCAAAATTAAATGTGGATGGTTCAAAATGTAATGTAGTAATTGGAATTTATAATAAAGCAAAAATAATAAGGTTTGACTGATTTGAAGGACTGGGATAAGTTTACACGTTTAACTGAGAAAAAGATGAATACAATGAATGTAACACTAACCATAATCCATCTAAGGGACTGAATGATAAATACGAGTAGTTGTTGTTGCAAATGGAAGAAGGAAACATCATCCTCGAGTAGCATTGGACATAGAACCGAACTTCGGTCGCGTATTAATGTGTGCTCACAGAATAAGTTGCCGCTGAACTTACGCCCGACCGAAGTTAGGCTGTACGCTATGACGCGACGTAATTTTGACATAGGTAGTGTGTCGTCAGTAATTCAAATAGCATTGCAGGCGTAATTGTGCTGAACTTCGGTCGCGTACTTATACTTAACTGTACAAACTCCGTTTCCACAGAAAAAAACCCACAACTTCTCCACACTTGAAAGCGAGATATATTTTCTTTTCTTCAGCTTTTTACAAGTCTGTCAAGACACTGCCACTTTGGATGTAAGTATAAAAAAAGCCATGTTTATTTTTCAAAATTGTTGGTAATGCCACTTTGAAGAAATCTTTAACCTCTGAAATTCGTAAATCACCTACTTAAGTAATGCCCCGAGGACCGACCAAAAGTCAAGCGTTCCCCAAGTTTTTAAAGTTAGTAACGACCAACTCTAATCCAAGGAAATTAGTAAAATATTCCTTGCGGGGCAAGCGGAAGTAATTAATCGCTTGAACCTCGATAAATGAGGTTCTAATAGTTCACGTTGATCGTGACTAATGATACTGCGGTCCATGCGAAAGTTAGTGTCGCAAGTAGTGGGGGTTGTAGATATGGAACGATCGGTGCTATAGCCAGTCACGTCTGTCGATGTTTTTCTTAGATGATATCGTTCTTATTATCTTTCTTTTCTCTCCTAAGGGAGAATGTCAATCATCATCAATGTTTTTCTCGTTCTTTCGTGTGAGTATGCAACATTTTATGCTAAAAAATACGAATTAATTGTGAGATATCCTCTAGTAACTAGAAGTAATAAATAATTATAATTTATTACTCCTTTATTTCAGGCATCTGTAGCTCATACAAAATAAAATACATGAATATAAAAAAAAACTATACAAATAATACAAAAATAATAACTTATAAAAACTAAGAAACATGAATTGACGGCGTTGAGTTACGCAGCGTGGTGTCGCGTAGCCTGCCGCGAAAAAGTTGTATTATGTAGCATAATATTGCATTGTTATTGTTCAAGACTTCTTTCACGAATGTTTGCATGAACCACTCCAAGATTAGTGACAGTTACTTGGGGAAAGAGATAATTTTCCAAATGTCTTGATTCTACAGTCATTCATTATTTGTCAGTCAATCAATTCGCCACTTGAGAGACTGGTCTATAATTCACAGGATAAAAACAGACAAAAAATGTTCGGTCACCAATTACTGGAATCCAATAGAATCCAGGATTTAATCAAATCAAGTCGACAAAGGGTTCCAAACTGATCTTTATTAAGTCGACTGGACAGAATTTCACAATTGCTACATTGTTATATTCTAACAAACCGATGGATTTATTAACGAGAAATTTATATTTGTTGGAACAACTAGCATTCAAAGGAATACGAAATAACTTACTAAACTTTTTATACATCTCGCTATGGTAGTTTTTAACCGACTTCTAAAGAAGGAGGAGGTTCTCAAATGTTTGTTCGGGCATAACTCCGTCGCTTGCCAACCGATTGGATTTTTTTTTTGTTGGAAAGGATATACTTCCCAAATGGTCCCATTGAAATTTTATCAAAATCGGTTCAGTAGTTTGGTTTTTAAATACAAATAGCTGGAAAAAAATATGTGGAAAAATCATCCATGTACTTCGTGTACATGGATGATTTTTCCACATATTGTGTATTTTTGCTGTCCTGTGACTTTCCAGTGGTGCTGTTAGGTGTGGAGTACCACTAAAAAGTGTAAAATAAAATGTCAAATAACGAAGAAGCAACCAAAAACACCGACTTCCGAAATTAAAGTTATTTTGAACTTTGCAGTGTTTTTTGGAAGTCGGTTTCTTGTTTTTGGGAAAAAGTTTTTTATTTTGTATCAGTTTTTTGTTTAGCAATTAAATTATTTTTGCTACAAAACTTATCTTCAAACTATTACTACCCTACTTTCCTGCCTCCTCTTCTTACTCGCTTAATCGTAATTAAATAAATAAAAAAAATCGTAGACCTCATCCATCGGATTTAATCACGAGAGATCGATTTCAAGAATTAACCCAACTCGACAAAAAAACATGTTTCTGTCCTATTTTACGCTTTTACGTCTAAATCGCTGAATTAAGTTTGATGCAATTTAGTAAATAGATAGGACCTTATTGGGTGAGATTTTTGTGAAAATCTATACTATTACGAGAGCAGCCGTGGGAAAAACCCGTGCGCAAAACCAGCTACCTATTAATGTTTTTTTCAAACCACACTCTCCATTTTGATCTTTACAACTTAAAAACTATGTTTCTACAAAAATAATTTAGCGACAAACAAAAAACAATTATTTAAATGTCACTTCTATCAGGTATAATTAACAAAAGATTTCGTGTCGTCCTAATATTGTAATAATAAAGCTTATGTGAAGCTATACAAATTTTCACTACTACTATCAATTCAATAGAAGTACAAGAACTTTCAATTTCCTACAACCTTGTCAGTCATGCAGCAAATATTCCACAAAGCAATTTTATAGTTACTAGAAAACGCCTGTGCCCTTCAGCTACAAGTCATTATAAGAATCGATTCTACTATAAGAAATGGGGACAAGAGTAGGAACTAGGTGAAACTCGTGCTCTAGACAAAGTATCACTTTATCAGAGATTTTCTGCCTAGCCTTTTCCAACTATATTGAGGTCGGCTTCCAGTCAAGCCGGATTCAGCTGAATACCAGTATTTTACGTGGAGCGGCTGCCTACCAGACCTCCACAACCCATTAATTGGGTAACACGGTACTTCTTGGCAAGACTGCAGTCAGATTTCGTGAAGAAACACCACACCCATCCACAGACCAACCTCGGACAGCGTTGCTTAACCTTGGAAATCGATCCTTGCGGTTGCTATTATTACTTAGCCACGAGCTCCTCTATCAGCAAATATGATTGTCAAAAGTTTAAAAAGTTTTAAGTTGATGACGTGACACTTTTTTTTTTTTTTTTTTATGGATGGGAAATCATCAAATGACCCCTCCCGCTCTGGGTTGAGCGGCAGGGAGTGTCAGACTTCTACTGACTAAAACCCACCCATGCTCCTCTTAGTGCCTTTTACGTTCCAGGGCCGCGGTAACTCTTTCGAACAAATCCGCAACCCTGGTAGGCACTGGCCCTAACGGGCCCCTACTCCTATGCTGACATCTCTTTGAGGCGCGCGTGGAACACAACGCGCCGTCGGCTTGGGTCTGGCTTTAATCGGACAGCGAGCCACCCAACGCTCGCCGTCCGCAGACCCGCACCTACGGTGGCCGGGAATCGCCCAGCGACTCCCGACGCCCGGTGCGTCTCCCTATGCCGCGGCGGCTGGGGCGTGAGGGTTGTCTCTCCCTCACGCGGCCCGCCTCCTCCTTCACTAGCATTACTGCTTCGCAGAAGGAGGTGACGGCTTCCCATGCCTCCTCGCTCCGGACCATGGATTGAACCAGGGCCGGACGCGAGAGGTCGCCGCCGCCGATCGCCTCGACGAGGACACGGCGCTGCTGCGCCCATGCGGGGCAGGCCTCCACCGTATGCTCCACCGTGTCCTCCGGGCGATCCTTGCAGTGAAAACACCCGGGCGTTTCCTCCCGCCGAATCCGAAACAGGTACCTACCGAAACAACCATGTCCGGTGAGTACCTGCGTCAGGCGGAAGGTGAGGACGCCGTGGCGCCTCTCCAGCCACTCCTCAAAGAGGGGCACTATCGCCACAATTGTGGCGTGCCCTGCACTGGGTTGCGACAGTCGCTGATTCCATACCGCCATGGTATCTTGCCGGAACTCCGTCCGCCGCGCAGTAATATGCCGCGGCAGCAGAGTTTCGCCCCGGCGTTGCGCCTCCATGCGCCACGTGTAAACGTGCGCGAGGTCTTTCGCCTCCAGATCCCATGGCGGCAATCCAGCAAGGAGGCTCGCCGCCTCGCGGGAGACCGTGCGGTATCCCCGGACAAGCCGGATGGCCATGACCCTTTGGGACGCGTTCAGCTTTTGGGCTGGACGCTTCCGCAGGTCTAGTGCCCACACTGGGGCCCCATAAAGGGCCATGGACCGCACGATCCCCGCATAGAGCCTCCGGCAGGAGGCGTTTTGGGAGCGCTTCAACTACATTATATTATACAACGTATAACAGAATAAACGCAATACGTGAAAAGTTTACTCATCAATATGAATAACTTTTTCTTTGGGACCAATACTGAAATCGCGAAAAGAAAATCGACTGCTATACAATCTGTGCGCAGTACTCGACAAAATGCACTAAATTTTTAGCTATTGCGTGTATTCTGTTACACTTATAAACATTTGGTAGTACACAAGCCAGTTTCATATTTTATTAGTTGTCTTTTCCAGCCATGCAAACGGTATAATAATTATTACACGTCCAATCAAATTCATAAAAAACGTTCCTTGTAATACTAAGTTATCTTTTAGATAGCAAAGAGGGTTTCGAAAAAGCGATTAATACAGACAATTAAGTAATTATAGACAATTACACAAATAAAATTAGAAAAGTTGATAAATTGGATGTGACACACGTCATACTCTTTTAATTACTTTAGAAAGAAGACCTTAGAAAATTGTATTGCCTTGTAATTGGATCGTGAAGGTCAGTTGTGGGCGTTTAGTGTAAAATATTGATATTCACTTTCATTTTGTTTAGGGTGGAAACTGACCTACCTACCTATAATTAAAAGACTGAGGTGATGATGGTCGTAGATTTTCACAGTAGATAGCAGGTATAGAACCTGCTATCTACTGCAGGTTGTGAAAATGTTGTGTTGTTTTCTTATATACTTACGCAGAAGTAAACGAATGTGCTTCTTTACAATACGAGTAACTCTGCGTTAACCATGGTTAACGCAGAGTTACTCGTATTGTAAAGAAGACACTCTCGTTCACACATTTACGATCATATACGTCATGGTATATGATCATATAATTCATTCATTTACGATCGTAAATGTGTGAACGAGAGTGTCTTCTTTACAAAACGAGTAACTCTGCGTTAACCATGGTTAACGCAGAGTTACTCGTATTGTAAAGAAGCACATTCGTTTACTTCTGCGTAAGTATATAAGAAAACAACACAACATTTTCACAAC
Organism: Melanchra persicariae; assembly: GCA_947386135.1. Classification (NCBI taxonomy): domain Eukaryota; kingdom Metazoa; phylum Arthropoda; class Insecta; order Lepidoptera; family Noctuidae; genus Melanchra; species Melanchra persicariae. Next base: position 10,975,856 of record OX376667.1, on the reverse strand, counting down.
CTGCAGTAGATAGCGATGTACAATTTTTAGAATCTTTTCAGCAGTGATTTGAAATAATTTAGCTCCATACTAACATGTACACGGAAACAACTCTGTAACAATGTATTTGTTTGTTTTATGTTAACACCTTATCCACCGACTTAATCTTTAAGAATGTTGATAGATTGAACCTTTGAGAAGTACATAGCATACTTTTTATCTCGAGAGTAGATTCTCTTGGTGTAAATTAAAACTTTAACGTGGATGAAACTGCTTGCAAAATCTAGTTTCAGTAATACTTATGAGTGTATGCAGACTATCATCTTCTTTCTTATCTTTTCTCAATCCCACCTATATATGTATGTTAGGCTTTTGGGGTCAGAATCCAATCTAAGAGTCTAAGAGTGAATAGGTTACGTCTAGGCAAGCGTGCTTTGTCTTCGACCAAATCATCGCTTACCAACGGGTGAGATAGAGGTCAAACGCGTACCTATCAATAGAAAAAAAAATGCATGTATCTAAATAGGTACCAGTTTTTGATTTATCAAGGAACGATTTTAATAATAATAACAATAGGGATGTTTCCTGAAAAAATCTAATTGGTCCGTCAGATAAATTTTCAAATATATTGTACTTAATTTTTCTTTTTTCGTGACAAAGTGCGTTAAAACTCGTGTGGCGTCACAGATCGATACACTTTTTACCGCAAAGAAACGCCAGAAGTCTCCAATCCTGATCTTTGATGCGTTTTATCTTCGTGAATTTTTACTGATTTAATAAAACAAAAAATACCTACCTATCCAATATTTTTCGAAAATCTAACTGACGGACTAAATAGAATCATATTGTTTTACTCAGGAAACATCCTTATTACTAGGCGAACTACAATCAGAATCTTTGAAGGTCACGTCGTTAAAACTATTTTACAGCTTAAAGGACTTGTCAAAAGACAATCCAATTCTCGAACAAACAGTTCCGTACCATCAACCTTTGTAGGTAATAAAGGGACCTACAGAATCGGGTTGTAATAATAAAATTTACCGACCGCAAAATTAAGTTTGAATAAGAAGATAGTATCTAATAGAATGGAGAAGGGCCAATAGGTAGATGGATAAGTGAATGATCCTGTAAGGGTTCTATTATCTTTTGTAAGACTGGTTACAATGTCTTTGATTGTACCTTTATCAATAGTGGATTGCCATTAATTTGAATGATTCGTATTGTTATGATCTTTAGTACGAAAATCTTGTTTCTTTAATAATTCATAATATTTTTAATAATAATATGCACAGAGGTGTAGTCGCAGTGGACAAGGGACTTACCCCGTTATCCATGGCTAAAGACAACTGGCACAAACCTATAATGCTTACTATAGATGACCGCTAGGAGGTATAGAAAGGCAAGGAGTTTTACAGATGCTTCTATCGGGCTCTTTATGGGTCCGATGTAGATTTCCTAGTGTCCGTAGCTTGGCTACGTTTCGGTGATCTCTTCGGGGAAACTGTAGGTTTCGTTTGTGCAATTAAGGACGAAGTTATCTTGACGAACAACTAACGGAGGTATATTATGAAGGACGGGACGTTTGACGTGTGTCGGGCATGTCACCGTCCTGGTGAGTCCATCAGACATATTATCTCTGGTTGTTCTAGTCTGGCTAACGGCGAATACTTTCACAGGCATAACCAAGTGGCCAGGATTATTTACCAGCAATTGCTTTGAAATACAAATTTGTAGGTTCGATATACTCCGCCTTAGTGGTGTCGTGTAGGCGACAGATGTATCTCATGATGTATGTCGTGCTTCGCGACACGTATATTTACTTTGGGCTCCGTGGTAGCCGTGTAGCAGCGGTTCTTGCTGGTTCGCTGGCGGCGCTTCCTCCTATGCACCATCACGAGACCATCGTAGGTTTCCTTTATTTACAAATGCGAAGTAGCTCTGTCTGTCCGTCTGTATGTTATGACTCCACGTCATTTATTTGGACACAACAACCGTCCGGTCGGAGGATCCTCTCTTTTCAATGAAAGTATGCGGGACTGTACTCTCTGTATCGCTACTTCCAAAAACATATTATTTTGTTACTTCATTGTTGTAAGTTTCAAAGTCAATACGAAGAGATATTATTTACAAGGACTTCTTGAACTGTTTAGTACGTCGACTACTTAGGTACTTAATAGTTCTAGTACCATCCTTGAAAGTAAGAGCTCTAAGACCTATATTAATTCGGCTTTTGATAAGTTCGGTGTGTCTCTAGTTTTTCGACGACAATTTTCTACTGTCGGAATAAGACTAGCCGTGCAAGTTAATAAGACGATAAGAGTGTCTCGATCAGCCATTTTCAACATTTTCTTTTTCCTGGCCTTCAAGCGCTTCTACTATAGCCATGCCACAATAACCTTCTGCGAAATAAAACTACTTTTAACAGTATCTACATCATCCGACTTTTTGAATTTGTGACAAATTGATAGTTTTCGATAAAATATCTACATACTACTTATTTGCTGCATAGTCCAACGGTCTCATTTAATTAGCAGGTGAATAGTCTTAGCACATCGTCTAGGATTGAAGTCAGTGAGTCGAGACTGTTTAAGAGTATAGAAGTTAGTACTCATAAAAATTCTACGTTTGCTCAATGTTTTATCAGCGATACCGATTGACAAAAAGATAAAAAAATATAGAGATTTGAGACTTTACCGAAATGTCACGTGGTTCGTTTTAAATATTTTGGCATGTCACAAATCGCTGCTGTCGATCGAAGGTCAATAATAATTTGTCTATAGCCTAATATGAAAGCTAAACTGGAGATGGTCGCGGATTTTGTTCGAAAGAGTTACCGCGGCCCTGGAACTGCTGCTCCACCCAGAGCAGAATGGGTCATTTGATGATTTCCCATACCTACTTAAAAAAAAAAAAACTGGAGATGGTAAGTCGCTGTTTGGGAAATAGGGATGTTTCCTGGTTAAAAATAATATTATAATTACATCGTCGTCATTTAGATAACCAAAACATACTACACTACACTATACTGGATAACTTTTTTTCCAGTGCACAAACTTTGAGAACCACTTCTGCCCATGTAAATGAACAACTTTCCCCAAGAAAGCCATAGTCAATTCCTAAAAAAAAATTTGAACTTCCCATACAAAATTGTCATCAACTGACCACAATTTGTATGGGAGACTCAATTTTTTTTTTAGGAATTGACTATGTCTTTCTTGGGGAAAGTTGTTCATTTACATGGGCAGAAGTGGTCCTTAAAGTTTGCGCACTGGAAAAAAAATTACCCAGTATTAGCCAATAATTTTGTAAACGTGTCAAAAGAAAAAAAAAGTGTTCAATATATTTGTAGTAATCAAACCGACGGACATAAAAGATTTTTAGTCATCAACCATGTTGTGTAATCCTTGTTTAACAGCTGTATGGTTTATGAACAAAACTAGATTAGTCCTGATATTGATTGTGACTGTTTCTCTGACTACATTGTTGGATTTTATCGACACTAATAATATTGTCAATGGAAACTTAGCACGTAATGCCACAAAAATAAAAGGACCAGACAAATCGATAGCCAACAAAGATATAAAAATTGCCGCAGACACCAAACGTAATGTAAGCACGAACGAACAGAATGTTATGTAATGTTACTTTACAACCTGTACTAAGCCTTTGTCGGAATAAATAACCTAGTTTCGAGGAAAACCCTTTTGGTAAACGTGTTGGTTTGTTTAAAATTATTGGTGTTTAAATTCAAGGTGTTGTTTATGCTGAGTCGTTGAGGGTGTTGTAATATGTTTAAGAATTATGATGTTGGAAACATGTATTTGCGACGGAGGATTATGCAAACCAGTAACTATGATTTTAATTTTCAGAAAGGTCGTCAAAAAAATTGGTATATTATTTGATTAGGCAGAAGCAAATGACGATGATGCTGTTGAAAGTAATGTTATTGAGACTATCAAAAATGACAACGAAGGTAACGCTAAAGTTAACATCAAAGGATATTATGGAAACTGCAAACCAACTAGAATGAATGATACACACGCGCGTGACAGTAAGCGTTTTGCTGAACTAGTGGCAATAATGTCTAGAAAAAAATATTATTGATAAAATATATAATGTGAAATGATTAAGTATATCTACGCAATATGTAAGGGAAACAACCAAAATCTGTTTACTAAGCTATCTTGAAACGGTATAAATTAATTCATAAATATCAACAAAATAAATAACAAGACCAGTAATCGAAAAATTCGTGAAAAACGAATGAAGTGTAAAATTCCTTCCAAATCAACATTCGAGTCTAAATAGAGTACAGTATTTCCATCTGACCGATCGTCAATCGATTGCATGAGCCGTTAAGCATTTAGTGTACTCGGTGTTGCTCTGAGTGGAACTTCATCGTGAACACGTCGGGGAACACTATTGGGCTCATTCAGTTTGTTCTAGAGAATTGGAATGGTTGCTTATAAAATTTAATATGTATATGTTGCAGTCAAAACTCTTAACCAGTCAAAAGTACTATTGACGTTAAGTTAAAAACGTCATTATGGTTAACACCCCGACTCAGAGTTTTTTTAAACCACCCAGAAATAGGAGCCGTCGACCTATCTTAGCACAGGTGTTAATCAGTCAAAAGTACTTTTGACTGGTTAACAGTTTTGACTGCAACATATATAATCTTATATCTTCGTATTTTTGGACCGATGCACGATGGACAATGTTTACATTTCTTCTTTCATTCATTTTTTCTTCTTTAGGTGCTTATCTAATAGGGAGCTCGTGGCAAAATTATAACAGCCGCACGGACCGATCTTCAAGGTTAAGCAACGCTTGCCGAGGTTGGTCTGTGGATTGGTGACCATCTTAACATACCGAAATTCCTCTGTGCCTCAGAAAGCACGTTAAGCCGTTGGTCCCGGCTGTCATTTGAAGATCTTTGGTAGTCGTTACGGTCAGAAGCCAGAAAATCTGACACCAGTCTTGCCAAGCAGTACCATGTTACGCAGTTAATGGGTTGTGGAGGCCTGGTAGGCAGCCGTTCGACGTAAAATACTGGTATTCAGCTGAATCGGGTTCGACTGGGAGCCGACCCCAATATAGTTGGGAAAAGGCTAAGCAGATGATGATGAGGTGCCTCTCCAATTAACAAAGATTTCCATTTACTCCGAATGTTATAGCTTGTTATTTGCAAGGTAGAACAGTCGGTCTAGTCTGTTAACACCTCATTGTGAAAATGTAGGTAAAAAAAGCTTGATATGAACTGTCATTCCTGTTAGAAGAAAAAGAAAGAAAGAAAAAGAGTTTATTTGCGCCAAGCATGACGCATATCAAAAAAAAATAAGTAAACAAAATTAGGTAAGACAAACAAGTTGGTAAGATATGCGCCACATCCGCGCAAAACGGCCATCTCTCAGCATAATGCTGGGACTCGTGTACGAGACAGTGCCACAAGTTCACTTCACCTTAGTTTTCACTGAGAATTTTTTACAACAATGTTTTATATTGATGAGTACAAGACAGGTATTGAATTTTTTGTTACGCGTTGTATACTTTCCATATGCAGGTAGTTAAAAGCTGTTATTTTGATATTACAAACCGAGACTTCAATTGCATTTATTTCTATGTATAGATAGTCAATTCCGAAACCAAATGGACAATATCAAAGCATAAAAGCTTATTAGTATTCCGCCAACAATACCTTTGATTCGCACGAATTAGTGCAAAATGAATTCAGATATGATTATATCGATACCGCAAACATAACTGAATTTCCGATTGACGAATTGTTGACCGAGTGCACAAGCCACAGTGCATTTATTATACATGATATATTATCGTGCATTTATTTTTGGGATGCATGAAGGAGCCTCCTCGTGTAGCGCAATTTGTTCCATCAGACACTCAACTGAAACGAGCGCTCGGCGCATCCTGGACAGTCTCTCCTAACACCTTATAAGACTGACCAATCCTTCCCTTGCGGTGGTAGGGCTAACACCCGCCTGGTTCGCGACCATCCTCCCACCGGAGTTCGGCGTCAAGCAGCCTGCTGTGTTTCGTCGACGCGTGGGAGTACCAGTGCCTCAGGGCATTTTCTGGGCATGCTCGCTTTCATCATGGACCTCATCTATCGCTTTCCATCAGGCGTGATCGAGGTCAAGAGCTAGCCCATTCAAAAAAAAAAAAAAAAACGAAGTTATTAATTACTGTTTTATTCTCGCATTATTTTATTTTGGGTTTCCATGATTTTAAAACCGAAAGTAGGTTCTTTATCGAGGGTATCTTTAACAAGTTCAATAATTTATGAAGCATAAAAGTATTATCGTCAGTAGAAAAGAAAACGTTCGTTTCTTAAGCAAATTCATATCATCAAACAAAAAATTTCTTCCTTGCTAATTGTATTTTTATCTGTAACAAATGAACTCTATTTCTATTTTTAAACAGAGTTAGGTACTATGGTCCAGTCGACATAGGGGCACATTAAATATTTTTTTTTGTTTTACAAGCCGTTGTGTTCAATGAGATTTGCTAACGTGTAAAATAAGGAATTTTCATTATACTCACCTTCCTTCTAAAATACTCTCTTGTGCAGAATCACATGCTTTAAAACACAGTGGTTTAGCTGCTATGTAGGATAGGTCGCTCTTGAAAGGCACTTGCAATGCCTCTTGTATCGGAGAACGTCGGAAAACATTAAACGAGTACCAGTGATTTTCAAAATCTCCAGAATATAATACCAACACAATTTAAAGCCATAGAAGATAAAAAAAGAATATCTATAACTTATACAATACATGCAAAACAGGAACCAACCGGTGAAGGATAAAAACGAGGCATGCATACACAATATCCAGCGCATTTCCTTTGTGCATGGACATTATAAAACGTCTTTGTCTGTCTAGGAAGATCCTCTTGCTACGTCTGATTCAATTTTCTTGCGGTTCTCCTTCTGAGACGGGTCTAGTCTAGTCTTTTATTAAAGTGTTGCAGTGTGTTACCAGTGTCTTTTGTTGGGAAGATGATGCGTTAGAATTATGTTAGGTTTTGTCAAGTTTTGATGAGAATAGTTTTATGAGCTTATAAAGTTTGGCTTGTGAAAGTTTGTTAGCTTGCAGTGTGTGCTAAATATGAGATTTTTTGAAGTTTTATAATTATGTGTGTTTTTTACCTATTGACCTAAAACTAGGAGATATATTTTTAAATTTTATGTTTTTTACGAAACCTGACTTTAACGTGATTACTCATTCAAGTCAGGTTTTGTAAAAAACACAACAATTTTAACAATGGGCTGTCTTTTTATTTTCCTCTTTATAAATAAGACAATAAGAGCGTACTGGTATATTTGCATGTAAAAGTTATAAAATGTAAAAGTATTTTTAAACCTGTACCATCATAAAATTCCGTCACATTCACGCCAATTCAGCCAGCTACCTCACATAAAATTCAGCCACTCGACATAAACACACATACCCCAAAACACACCTATTTACCCCTGATTAAAATCATCAACGCCGTTCCCTTCACACAAACACTTTTTATACCCATACATCTCATGTCAAGAGGTACAAGTGCTCTCGAAATATCCCGGTGAAGAGCCCACGATTAAATTAATCTTACGTCGATCTGGCTTCATCCGCCATTCAAAAGTTACGTTCCATTTGAATTTTCTGCTCCCATTCTTTGAGCATAATGAGAGAGTCTGGATTTTGTAGGTCTTTGTTTACATTTCTGGTTCATTTAGTTTTCGAAATGTTTTTCGTAAGCTGGGTGTAAATTAAAGTGTATATGCTGAATGGGAGCTAAATTTTGAGATTGTTGTTCTTGGTTATAATAAGGCTGTGTATAAAGTTGAAATTTTGTGAGCATGTTTACGTGACTGAGATGAAATGATAGGTTAATATGGTTGACTTGAATAAGAGGTAAGAGGTTTTAATGTTATAGTAGAATAATGAAGAAAATATAATTCGTTTTACTTGAGAAAGTTCTAGTTTGCATTTACCCCACTTTAATTTGATGTTTAAGCATCAAATTTGAGTGGGGTTAATGCAAATCTTTGTATTTAATTTTTTTTAATTCCCAATTTCATTAGTAGACCTCCAAAACTATTTTACCACTAGGTAATGATAAAAGAACGAATGTCAAACAATGTGAAGAAACTAAAATGTTCAATCTTAGATAAGCAATCTTAACTAAAAGATAAAGCAGTGTCTTTTAAAGAAAGTGTTCAACATTGACTTAGTTACCAAAAGATACATGAACAACTTAAAGTAAACGATGCTACCGATTCGACTTTCGTGAATCTGAGTTTAAGAACACCCATTATTGTCAAATTCCTTTCAATTGTTCCTCGCGGTTTTGTTCTAAAGTCTCCTATACTGTTTGTATTGTTTAATTTACTGATTACAATACAGTTCACTGGATTTGGATTGAAATCGAAAATTGTTTTAGATTTGTTTGGTTAAATCTTTCGGAACTGTTTCCACGAATTATTGCTGTTGCCCGTTGTTTGTTTATCTCCTTTGTCTCATCAGCTTGTTGTTTCCATTACACTTTAAGTGGCCTATCGTATTGATTGTTGAGTCTACTTGTGTTTGTTTTCAAATGAAACCGTACTTCTGACGAAATTAATTTCACAAAGCTATGTGTGCCATTAGTATGCTGATTTTCTTGGAACACACTGTATTATGAGTACCTATAACAACAATTATTATAATAATTGTAATTGTGTTCCGTACCTTGTACATATTATACCTTTACACGGTCTGCAGACCGAGATCTAAGCAAAGGCATTTTACTTCAGTTATGCGTGTTAACTTAGCTTAGATTTTGGTCTGCAATCCTGTCTGTGTATAAAGTGCTACCAAATATTCTCACTTATACATCTCTATGAAACACACGATTCCAAATTCCCTCTACCATTCGTTTCGCTTGGCAGTACCAATCGATTCTTATAAAACCCTTACCAAACTTTATATCAAGATAACCACTAGTTACCGCACTTTGAGACCGTTAACGTGATTTATTTCTACCAGGACTGGGCGTTACACCTTAGATTCGCCACGTCAGCTGACGGTGGGTACTACGAATGCCAGGTCCCCACACACCCGCCTACGAGTATCTTCTTCAAGCTTGTTCTTGTTGGTAAGTACTTTGTCAGCTTTTATTTTATTTGTAGCATTTATATCGAGAATAACTTTTCTGTTTTTGTTACGGTAGTATTGTCTAAATGGATTAAAAGGTAGGCATTTAAATAAATAAGAACTTGTTTATTGTTACCAGTTTTGTTTGTATTTTCTTATAAAATAATATTGTTATGTTGAAACTGTTCGTATTTGTAACGTATAAAATGGATTACAAACATTTTACTTTAATGCTACTTACTGACCGGGTATGGTTTTTTGTTTCCACAAAGATTAAAATACAAATGAAAAATTAATCATCCTGAAATGTATACCCGCTTTTTTTAACGATTCCGAGTGGAATATTTAAATAGTCATTCACTATTTAATAATTCAATTTCCTGTACAGTACAGATACATTTAAAACTGAAATGTCGTCAACTTTAAATTCATTACACTGTTTTATTTTAAAGCCTTTGTGAACATTGTCAATTAAAATTATCATTATAAATTCATTGATCTGCCTTCCCAATTTGTGGAAAGTAACAACAGAATTAATTCTGTCGTTTCGTTGTATTGCCCAGTTGTTTCATTCTTTTGATATCTTATTTGAGTATTTACGAAAAGTACTTAATTTTTGAGATAATTCTAACTAAAGGTTGTTTTGACCTTTGACATTGAAGCAGATTCTTTTCTTGAAGGTGTCATTCCGTCGAATTGATTTACTGTTGTAACGTTATCTGAACATCGGCCATTAAGTGTTATCGCTTTACTTCGAATTAAATTTCCCTCTGAAATGATTTCATACTAATTGGATTGGAGATGATTTTATACTCATTTGCTAACTGCATCCTAACAATTTTAAGAGTTTTTAGTCGATTACAAGATTTCGACTCTCAGATAAAGTTGGCGTACTTTTTGGTTAATTTCTATCATTACTTATGACTAGCACTGCAATATGTTTGTAGGATATTTAGCTTCAATTTTTCAAATGGGCATGGATGGCTAGATCTGGAACAATGAGGAATAGAGAAAAATACTCAATGTAGTCACCGTCTCAATTTTGATGAAAATTTGAATTTCATCATGGCTGGGACTCGCCAATGTGGCGGCACTGGGCACTGCGGGTGGTCGCGTCCAGGGCTTGCATAAACTGGCACTCCTGTGCGGTGCCACTTTGTGTTTTTAATTGATTCTGTGGCTTTGTTTTTGTATATGTTACGGCTAATAGCCGAAGTGCAGCTACACCTAGTTTTAGCCGGCTACAAACAACTAGGTGCAACCCGGCTACAACGAGTTATAACCTAACCTCAAAACACTTTAAAATTCCTATTTCTGTGTGGTTTAAAAAAAAATAACCACGAAAGGGATGGCGGGGTCTGTGTTCGCTCGCTTCGCTCGCTCACTAGACCCCGCCATCCCCTTCTAACCTAACCTGTCCGAGTCGGGGTGCCCAATGACCCGGCTAAAACTAGGTGTAGCCGCACTTCGGCTATTAGCCGTAACATATATACTAACAATAGGAATAAGGTTTTTTGTGTTCCTAACATTATATGGACTACGTCTGAAATAAATGTCTTATTATTATTAGGTTTTTGTAATAAAATATAATTTATGGTTTCAAAATGGTTTGTCATGTGTTACTACCCAGTTGTCACTTCCCATAACTTGATCGGAATTTGCGACACTTTCGGATTATTTTGTCCAAAATAAAAGAATTCGATTCCTGGCTAGGAATAATGATGCTTGAAAAATCTAATCATGCAGTTTTAGTTTTCATCGAAAACAGGACTTCCAGGAGGAAACCCATTTAAAGAAATCTCGCCTTTAAATAGATTTCATTATTCCTCATAGATTCCTTTTCAATTTGGCCTTCAAGCCTCTTAAAAAAACTCGCCTTATATTTTAAACGCACTACTCTTAAGTTTACTTTTTTACCATAACCCGTGTTTGCGACTTGTAAAGTAGGTTAGGATCTCTTGTATGTTAAGATCATTCTGTTTATAATGATACATGTGACTTCCTCCACCCTTTTCATTATAGAGGTAGTGTCGTAACTTTCAATGCAATTACATCAGCCGAGGCTATGTACGATAATTAATATTTTAAGGAGGTATCCTGATTGACTACGAATACCGTATTACTTGAGTATGGATATCTCACGGGTGCTGTAAAAGACAACCGAGATATTTGTAGAGGTTTGTGGGCAAAATTAAAATGTGTATGTCGATGATATTGTAAACTTGAAATGTTGCTTCGAGGAATGCTGATATATTTGAAATTGATACATTGCCACTTGTTTAGGCTGTCTTGGGTGTTCAACCTCAATGCTAATCATTTGTTTGTCTGTTCTTTTTCCCACGTCATCATTACGATTTTATGCATACACAATATAGAAGAAGGTTATAATCAAAAGAAACCTAATAATTACATTTCTGTTAACAGCGGCGTACGCGGAGATAGTGGGAGAATCAGAGAAGATAATCCACGAGGGATCGATGCTGAGACTCGTGTGTGTCGTGAAGCGGTCCACGGAACCGCCATCTTACGTGTTCTGGTACTTCGAGAACCGGATGATCAACTATGATTTAAGTGAGTATATTTTACAAAATAAACTTGAACTTTCAGAATCAAACGGTTGGTCAGATATGTCTATGAAAGTTCAAGTTCACTTCGCATAAGTATTTACGGTAAGATTCCTACAAAATCGATCCCCATGTCGTGAAAAAAAAGAAAAAGAAGAAAATTAGTACACACAACACATTAGAACAAACAAAAATAAACTTGAATTTTTAAAACAATAACATGGTGTGTCCCGTGGCTGCGCTAGATAGTGACGATAGGTTTTCAACTGAACCTTACGTTGATGTGGACGGATGTAAACCAGTTTTGTGCCCATATTTCACCTGTTATGGTTAAGCCTCATATTGTATGGAGCGAGTTTTTTGCTGTCAGCTGGGCACAAACCGAGACTCCAAGTTGCTACTGAAAAACTGTAGACGAAAAACAACAATATTTTTTTTCTTTTTAATCGCTCCAGCCCCGACATGTGAAAATTCCCAAATAAAAAATAAATCTTATGTAATTGGTTAATAAACACTTAATTCGCGATTAATTCGGCGCACACCGGTGTGTTGCCGGTGCTTGAGCGGACCATCCAGGTCACCCTTAAAAGGTTAATCGTAAACCAATATTATGGCAACAGTTGACAATACTAATGATATAGTATGAGTTACGAAATTAGGTTTTGTCTGCTAATCCCTCTGGAGATCAAAGTTCGAAGTTTGAATTGCGCGTCGAAGTGAAGTGAGAAATAAAACATGTGCTCATTGTTTTCGGTACAAACAAAATAAGACTGAAGGCTCTCGCAGATAACCGCCACATGAAAGTGTTTTTTTGGAAGCTGAACTAATATTATCTACAGGCAAAATTGATCGTTTATTGTATACGTTTGTGAATGGTAATCTCTGGAGGAATGATTAAGAAAACTAAAGTATAGTCAAGACATGTCACATACTAATTTTATCATATAGCAGCAGAATAAAGATAGTTATTCAAATCGGTACAAGAAGTTTCATAAAAAGGCGTTATCGCGTCGAGTCTGTTGGTCTGTTGGTTCGTGGTTGTGCTTGTGGTAGTTCTAGTGTCGCTTTAAATAATTTCAGAGCTAGCGATAAATACATACCAGCATGTACTCCCTCGCGTAAAGCGCAAGAGAAAAATAAAAATAAATGCATGATTAAAATGGTACCTTTTTAAACCAACACGAAGCCACAAAGTCTCGGGTGGAATCACAAAGCGATATCAAATGTAAATAAAGTCAAATTTTTTGCATACCTAACATGACCTAACCCAAAAGGCTTTTATCATAACAGAGTAAAAAGCATTAGCTACATATTTAAAACGCTTTCCATTTAAAACTGTGTGTCCTAAAGAGAGTTCTTTATGAATTTCATTTAGTTTTTTGTCTTTGGTAAATATGCAATTCGGACATATTTTAGAACATGAGATAAGAGCAGAAAAATCCGAAAAAAAAGGAAACAGTTTTGTTTTTAGATCTAAGCTGAGTAGGAAAACCTCAGAATTTCCTATCCAGAAATTACCAGATAATATATCTGCGAAATCCACTGGTGATGAGTCCATTGGATATTGCAGATAGATCTTGCCATAACACTTTCTTTCTTTCTTTTCTTAACACTAATTTATTTTTCGGGTCAGAGCTACGATGTCTTCTACTTCAATTATTATTCTTTATTAGTCACTTTTTTCTGCCAGCGGTTTAGCCCGTATGTGTGTTGCAAACTATCCCAAAGTAGCATACTCCCGCGATAAGAAGTAGCCTGTGCGCTATTCTATATCTCTGTGCCAAATTTCTTCCCAATTCGTACAGCCGTTCCGTCGTAATCATCCATTTATCCATCTAAACTTTACTATCGCATTTTATAATAGTAGTCAGATTCTATCCGCTGTCGTTATCCCCCCTTTTTACCTCTATGATTTTATCATATTTCACCATCGATCGTTTTTGGGTTATCTCTGTAGCGGCATCAATGCCACCACAAGAAAAACTAACGTTACGTACGGCAACAAAAAGAACCACAACGCCATCTATCCCGCCAGCAGCAAACTACTAACGAAATCCTGCATCGCGGTATCAGAGTTTACCGTGCGATTTGAACATTATACTTAATTGACGACATAATTGGCGCAGCGGTTGAGCGATTGACTGGTGCGCTGCATGTCGCGAGTTAGATTCCCGCACGGAACAAATATTTGTATGGCCTACAGCCGGTCGATTCTGTCGACATCTCACGGTGTTCACCTAGGCGGAGTGAACGACAATAGAGCTGTCATTCCATCTTATTTGTATGGTTTGACAAGTCACCCGTCGTGCGCCCCGCCCGGGTGTTCACTTCGACATGTTAACAGAATCGCACTGCTGATAGTTGTTCCGGGTCTGGCTGTTTGTGTACGTGAGTTTGTATGTATGTAAACGCTACCACGATACAGGAAAAATCCTAGTGTAGGGCAACGTTTTAAAAAAAAGAAAAATATACAACAGTCCGAATATGAAATATCTATTATAATAACTGCTACCTTTTATGACCACCCAAACTATTACTCAAAAATAGTTTTCAGTACTTCGTATCACATGTCCATGTTCTAGGAACAGTTTAACGCTATTATATATGCAATAAAGCCATTTCACTAAAAAGTAAGATATCCTACTGTCAGTAGAAAACATATAGGACGATGAATCAAACCATGTGGAGACAAAAAACTTATTGCACAAATCGTAATATTTGAGAAGGAGTGGACGACGCGAGCACCATTGTTCTAAATGACCGACAAAAGTGACCCGAAGGCTTCAAATAAAAAACTCGTCAGAACCATTTCCGATTGAAATGAACTTATTCGAACGATCAAGTGACAAATGTCTCTCGGTATGAATTTTTTCGATTTTGATCGATGACCCACCGATTTGATATTCAGCCTATTGATTTGATAACCGAGAAATTAATTTGAAAATGACGGATTTTGGTAATCTGTTTTTTAGTGACGTGCATTTGGCAATATTATTATACCGTTTTAGCCAGTAAATGGGTTGTGGAGGTCTGATGTAGGCAGCCACTCTACGTAAAATACTGGTATTCAGCTGAAGCCGGTTTGACTGGGAGCCGACCCCAATATAGTTGAAAAAAGGCTAGGCAGATGATGATTTGGCAATATTAGAAAAAGGAGTCCGAAAATATATTAGGTACAATGTCATTATTTCAAGAATATGGCGAACTTCGACGATTCAGAAGTATTTAATACGTTAACATTCTTGTAGGTAAAATATGAGATCCATGGCAAGACAGTAATTGTCTTGACAATGGATTAAGTCCAAATTTATATTCCTGAATTATTCGGGAATATAAATTTAAACACAATCATCTACTTCTTGTTATTGCGGTTATGGCTGGGATCACTTTTTGATTTCATAGTGAATTATTGAGCAAACAGTTTTATATTAACTATCGTTTTAGTATGCTACAAAGAAATTTTTTTCACTGCGATGTTTTATAACCGATTATGAATAACAACAATATAAATAAAAGGAACATTATAGCACTACTCCTATAAAATACCTGCAGATTTAGTTAATAAATATTATGATCCGGAATATAATGGCAACTCAGTCAACACACGGAACAGCGAATACAAATAGAAAATTAAATCCAGTTCAGTTTTATAACCAATTTATTGTGCAAAAATCATAATCGGTTCAGCGGTTGGTTTGAAAGGGTAACAAACCAAGAAAGAAACTAACTCTTGCATTTATAATTAAGTAAGAATGATTAGTCAAAACAGTTTATATAAAAGCAACAACAAAAAAAACTCATAATAAAATACAAAATTATTTCATAAAAACAACAATCCGAAATAAAATGGCAACAGTCGACACACGGAACAGCAAAACCAAATAGAAAATTAAATCTAGTTCAGCTTTTTCACCAAGTGGAACTGTACGAACGTAATTAATACTTTTTTAACTTCAAGTTTTGCTCGTCGAATCAGCATAGTACTTTTTCAGGTAGCTGTAGGATTATTAAAATGTTTATGAAAAGTTGATTGAGAGATTTTGGAATTCAATTTTGAGTTTACAACAATGGGAGAAGGGATGTTTGTGTTGTTTGTGGTTTGAGATTTTTGATTGTAAAGTGAGGGTTTGAAAAGACAGATGGTTCAGTGTTTGAACCTTCTGGTTGATTGGATCCTACTTCACCATCTTTCGACGATGTTGCATTTATTAGCAGACGAGTGACGTTGACGTCGTTTGGTTACAGGTTGTAGGAAGTCTGTATCTTCTCACTGCTGGGTCCAAGCTGACCGTGACTTTCATTTGTTTCGGTCTGCGGCTAGTACCATCTATTGTCTGGTTCACTTGCGTGGTCATATTTTTGACTTCAGGAATTGCGAGATTTCGACGATTTTAATCTGCGTTGTTATAGATATTATTGAGATTGTTTCAATGACTATTTCAGATACTCACGGTTCTGCAACTGATTTTAATATTACGACATCTAAAACTGTTTTTTTTCGCATCTCGGCCCAGTATTGAAGGTATCATTGTCTCCTACTTACATTACTAACTTTGAAAATTTATTCTTCAGTAATAAGAAAAATATATCCATTATCTTTCAAACCCGATACTTTTATTACCAAAGTAATTATCTCGTCCATAAAATTTTCGGTTTACAAACGAAAACTATTTCTTTTACAATGACCGACGCCATTTTGCCTAAGTCTCTTTACAAAGCTGTAAGCTTCAGTAATCCCTTGAGCATCGTACTTCGTTAGTAGTCAGGTGGGTTCTGAGCTAAAGAAAAGTACAAAAGTATTATAGTACCTTATTTCCCTTGCGATGTGAGCAGAGGAGGTAAAAGATAGGGAATGGATTTACTGTAGGGAATCTTACGCTTCCTTGTAACGCCATAACAAGGATTAATTTATAGAATCATTACGAGATTTTCTATTCATTGTTTGAGCAATTTGAGCAATTTAATTTGTTTCTGTATCTACTCTGCATATAGCTGTATATCAATATAACACATAAAGTAACAGTCGATGTGGCCTCCAGAATCCGGTGCCTAGTTAAAATCTTGGCTCAATGGCACCCATGAATCGGCTGATGAGAGGTTACAACGAGATCAGTACACGTACCAATGGCATCGACATATTCTTCAATTCATTGCCACAATTTCGCATGTATGTATTAGCCTCTAAGCAGAGTAGGTTAGGCTCATACTTTTAGTTTTTATTTCCAAAGATTATATTTTTGTTATTATTATTTTTTACTCAATAGTTTGCATTCGCTGGTGATTTCTTTATTAAACTGTGTGTATTTAAGTTAGTAGTAGGTTTTTGCTTAGGATTGTTATAATTTTTGGAAGTGCTGTGCACTCCAGTAAGTGACACAGTTCACCCTATTTAAAAACATTTGGCATTTTTCTTTTTTTTGTAAGTGATAGTGAATAAGTCGTTAGAGAGCCATAAATCCATCATACCATCCCTACCTTGTAGCTATTCCACCAATTCGCACTAAGCGTTTCCAAACGTCTTTCATAATGAGCACAGCAAAGAAGTGGAACTCTCTGCCTGCGTCTGTGTTTCCAGAAGCTTACAACTCTAATCTCTTCAAAGTTAGAGTGAACAGGCTCCTTCTGGGTAAGCTCGCTCCATTGTAGACTTTGTCTCTGTCATCTCTGACATTGACTAGAGTCAAGAGCAAACCCATAAATAAAAAAAAAATAAGTAAATAAACCATACCCCTTAGTGAAACTGATGGTCAAACTTTCGAGCTTCTATGTCCCCGTAACATTAGGGGACTTACCTACTCTGTAATATCCATCATCTTCTTATGTTAATAATGATACGCTTTGAGTGGTTACTTTCCTTAATGGTTCATCTATACTAGGTATCATGAGATGAGGT
The DNA here is from genome assembly GCA_947386135.1 of Melanchra persicariae. NCBI lineage: Eukaryota > Metazoa > Arthropoda > Insecta > Lepidoptera > Noctuidae > Melanchra > Melanchra persicariae. Next base: position 10,958,283 of record OX376667.1, on the reverse strand, counting down.
ATATGAGCACCATATAATATTATTATACCACACATTCACGTGAATAAACAGTTTTTCTTTCTATCCATACATTTACATATGTGTGTATAACTCGAAAAAATTGACTGAAGTGGTGATTTGGGGTATGGTTCCATTACAAAATTTGTTCATAATGATGAGTGCAATGACCCCTTTTCAGATTTTGAGGTTTTTCGTTAATTCTGTTACACAAAGTATAATGATTGTTTTCGTATCACTCATCTATTTGACTAAAACTAAGCATGACACAACTGCAAAAATCTCAGAAGCGAAAGAATTGGGCATTAAAAACTGCAGCAAGTCTCGACGACAGAATTTTCTTCATAGAAAAGAAAGATAGAAAGAGTAATACAATTCCACTTCCCTTACCATGAAGTAGCTTACATTTCTAAAGAACTCCCACAGCATTCCTGCTAATGCAAACAAAAGGCTGGTGACCTAATTTACGAGATCTCGTAGTGGACGTACGCCTTTGTTTTATTTTACTTGTATTTCAATCCGGAGAGTGAAGCTTGAGAAATAAATAATTTATGTAGTAAGTACGGGTTTTTGAGATATTGAGGGCTGGCGAGTTTATGGGGTTGTATATTGGTTTACAGTGTTGAAGAAATTGAGGTTTTGCTGTATTATGTTCAGTTTTTTATGTTCAAAATTAACAAGCAAATATAAGTGCCAGCAGCAACTAAAACGCGCGTTACTAGTATGGCCACACAATGTGCGATAGTCACATGTTTCGGCCGTCATAGCCATAATATTTAGAATTGGTACGGGCTGTCAATTTCTAATGTCTTACCTTTGGTAATATTCGTCGGATTGTTGAGCTCCTTAAAGTTCTGGATCAAGCTACACGATAACTGTCTAATGCTTGCACTGTCTGGATAGGTCCACCCAAATCTGTGTTGTGCTTCCACGAAAGGTCACCTGAGACTGTAAACTACTTTAAAACAGACTTTGCCCTCTGCGTTTATTTTAAGGGTAGTTAGCTAGGAAACACCGTACTCATCTGGTTAAATTTGAAAATAAAAAGATTATTAATATAATATATAGAACAACACACTAGCAGCTGTTAGCTGATGCGTGTATTTCAAATAGCTTGAATATTATATCTAGTCTGTCCAATCGGTTCTGCATGCAGTTCAGGGTATTGAATTCAAAAAGTGTTATTTTAACAAACATAAGTTCTAAATAAATATTATTTAATTAAACGGTTACACTCTTTGACAATTTTGGTTTTATATAGGCAGTTTTGACAATGCTCTCTTTCGCCACCAACTTCTTGATTTTAAACATATCCAAATCAAAAGGTGGTGTTTTGTTTATTTCACGTTTATGAAAATAATTAAAACTTTCGTTTTTCCTCACAGATGGCGTGAGCGTCCACAATGGCCGACAGACCAGTGAGTTGGTGATCGGTAAAGCCGAGCCGCGCCACGCCGGCAACTATACCTGCGTGCCTGCTAATGCTAAGGCAGCTTCAGTTACTGTCCACGTTGTTCAGAGTAGGTACCCTTCTTATTTTATTTGAATTGAATTGAAACGAGAATATTCTTCTAGAAATTGGATTTAAAATGCAATGGAGTTAATCTGCTGTCTTTAATTACTTATTTAATTTGGGTGTTACAAAGTGCTTAAAGCTAGGTAAACTTGCTCCATTGTCGACATTGTCTGTGTCACCTCTGACTTAGACTGGAGTCAAGAGCAAACCCATTTCAAATAAAAAAAAAATAAAAATACGAAGAAGAAAAGATAAAAGAAAAACAAAAGAAAAGAAGGATTATTACTTATTTTTTTCATATCAGTAGGTACCTAGGTACTCTGTTCTTCCCCTACTCTTATACACCATGTTGTGTTAAAACCATAGGTACCTACAATGTATGTCCAAAGCATGTTTTAGAATCGTACCATTCTAAGAAAACGTCCTTTGAACACAACCGTCTGGATTTCCATGAAACTATTACAAACAAGCCTCACAAAAGGTTCAACATACAACAACATACATTTAGTTCAGAAACCTATCAATGGACGTCGTTTGAGCAACGTAAGCCTTTTTCAAGTTGCAAGCTTAACTTATACTACAAATACATAGAATACATTCGGATATCCAGAGGTTTTCCGATTTGTGTCTTTCTTCGAAATCTGCTGTGGATTTGTTTAGAAAATACGCCGTAAATCGAAAGTTTTTTGTCAAAGCTAAAATGTCGGGACATTTCATTGATTTATTTTCACTCCAATCTGCGTCTATAGTATGTACCAGATCATTTATTTGGTCAGACAGGAGAGTTCTGGGTACGAGTGTGGCTGGTAATAAAAGTTTGTGAAGAAACCAAACAAAACGATAGATGAACTGTGTGAAAGATGATGTGGATAGAATAAAGGTCACTAATAATATATGATGACTTAAAAATAGAGAATCTATGGACAAAGAAGACATGTTGAGATGACGCTAAATAATCTGACATAAGGACAGCAAAATGATGAGTCAGATCGGAAAACGTGAGGACTCAAATTGATTTATAGAAGAAAAAACATAATAAATTCCGGAACTATAAAAAATTTGCTAACAGCCTGTATCTTCAAAATACTTAATAAAACCTTGAAACGTTATAGCTCCAATTCAATTTTCTGCCTGTGAAGTAAGCGCGGATCGAAACCACCTAAATAGGCATTAACGTAACAGTTTTATGGATCATAGACATTATATTCCTTCACAGGATGAGACACGTAAAAATCTATTTGATTCCATTTCCATCAAAAGAAGTATAAAATTAGATGATAATAATATTAAACGAGAATTTCATTCCAATATTGTAGTTCTAAATTTCATATTTGATTGGTACTTTCTCAGAGTAAAAGTACTCGTATTTATTTATTAACTGGGTCAGCTGTCTGGAACATTGGATTTTCTAACAGATAAAGGGTGTATAGATGCCCTTTAACAGACATTGGCTTTCAATCACCTTAAGTTACAGACTCAAATAGGCGCGTAAAGCGTGGAAAGTAAAATGATGTTTCGATACATAATTCAAACTAATATTTTATGAGGTAAAAGTGTCATAAGCTACTTTTTATTTTAAAAAATGTAGGTTTCTGCTGGAAAGTCTACAAGAACGAAATAGCAGGAACAAAGCTAGTAATAAATATCAAGACGAGGAAAACGAAGTAACAAGGAAAAGTAATGTTATCATTCTATTTATAACCATCTAATAAAAAATATAAACAAACTTTTATAATTCCCCTGTTTCCTCCATCTCAGAATCTTAAAATGCCAACAATTACCTTTTCCATTTACTCCAAAAATATCGACAAAGTAAAAAAAGAACTTCAACCATCAGGAATTTCATTCAATAACCCTAAAACCATTCCGAAACTTGATTAAATACTTCGCATAAATGATAAATTAGAAAATTCATTTTATAAACACAATCTCGTTTCTGCTTCAAGGGAAGATTTCGGCGACGTCGCTACAAAGGCTAATGAATATAATGTAATAGAAAACAAAGGTGAAATGACATTTTCGAGATAGAACACAGTTACAGAAACAAAGTCCCTTTCCGTAATTCGATTTGCGGAAGACCTTAATTCTTTGAGAGACTCGTAAAAACGTGAAAAATTAGGCAAGTTTAATGTACACCCAATTCGTTCGCAGATAAATTAGGCACTTAATAATTACAAAGTTTTTGTTGTTTATTCCAGCGGAGTAATTACTTTATTGTCATTTGTTTAGTTCTTGAAGCCGTTAAAGATTCTTGATGCGTAATAAGAGACTTTGAATAAAGTTTAAAATTAAATATGTTCTTTGACAAACATCTAAGCCATGTGTTAGTTCATTATTTTGTGTTACCGTGCGTAACAAGTTTTTTTCTTTGTCTTTGACAAAGTTAAGAATTTTCACTTACTATTATAATGTAAGGTTTTGGACTGGAAAAGGCTAGGCATTAATGTCAATGGCGAGTACATCACTCATCTTCGATTTGCCGACGATATAGTTGTCATGGCTGAGACCACGGAGGACCTCAGTACAATGCTCGATGACCTCAGTAGAGCTTCCGAAAGAGTGGGTCTTAAAATGAACATGGACAAAACCAAGGTCATGGTAAATACTCATGTAGCACCCACTCCTATCAAGATTGGAGGCTCTGCACTCGAAGTTGTTGATGAGTACGTCTACCTGGGACAAACGATCCAGCTAGGTAGGGCTAACTTCGAGAAGGAAGTCAACCGTCGAATCCGACTCGGATGGGCGGCGTTCGGGAAGTTGCGCGGTATCTTCTCATCTCACATACCACAGTGTCTCAAGACGAAAGTCTATGACCAGTGCGTGTTGCCAGTGATGACCTATGGACTCGAAACGTGGTCGCTCACAATGGGCCTCATCAGAAGGCTTAAAGTCACCCAAAGGGCAATGGAGAGGGCAATGCTCGGAGTTTCCTTGCGTGATCGAATCAGGAATGATGATATCCGCAAGAGAACCAAGGTTACCGACATAGCCCGAAGGATCGCCAAATTGAAGTGGCAGTGGGCAGGGCACATTGCTCGCAGAACAGATGGTCGATGGGGCCGAAAAGTTTTGGAGTGGCGACCGCGTACCGGAAGACGCAGCGTTGGAAGGCCTCCCACAAGGTGGACCGATGATCTGGTGAGGGTCGCGGGTAACCGATGGATGCGAGACGCACAGGACCGGTTGTTGTGGCGACACTTGGGGGAGGCCTATGTCCAGCAGAGGACGTCTTTCGGCTGATATGATGATGACGACGATGATGATGATGATGATGATTATAATGTAAAATTACTCATTAACCAAACTTCACCCACTATTATTTATTTATTTTAATGACTCTGCTTTAAGAGCGTTTACGCGGTATGGCTTTTCATACAATCTTTCGTTTGTATGACATACGGCGTACACGCTCTTAACAAATAATACAAAAACGAACAAAGACTCATTAATTCTTTCTTCTTTCTTCCTTTATTTTCTTTTTAAGAAAAAAATGTTGCCCCACACTAGGAATTTCTCCTGTATTGTGGGTGCGTTTACAGACATACAAACTCACATACACAAACAGAAAATTAAAATATAATGAAATTATTGAATTCCACTGACGTGGAAATTAATTTAATTTAAATTCCGGTTCCACAGTTGTGAAACCACCATCACATTTCTGCTCTTAACCCATGTTACTTGGGGTCGGCGCAACACATTTTTCTCTTCCATTCTGTCCTATCAGTCGTCACTCTATCAACTCCCTTTTCTTTCCCGACTGTAAAAAAAAATCCGAATCTTTAGCAACATGTTAGTAAAAACATGACGTCATAAAAATTAAAAAGCGAAACAGAAATTTAAAATAACATTAACAATATGATTGAAAAAAAACATTAAATTGCAAAAACATTCTTTACATCTCTTTGACGCACAATCGAGTGGAATAATAATATGAGCCACAAGCTTTTAATTTCTTGTGCCAATTTTCACGCTTCTGTACCAACCTCCATCTGTTGTTCTACATGCAAAGCAACACTTTTGTACCTGGCTCGCTGTCGGTCGGCCGTCCAACATTCCGAGCAATCCTTGTATTCTACTGACTTACTGCACCTGCCATCACTGCGCATTTTGAGCAGGGGGTCGAGTCTGCTATTGCAATCGTGTCTCAATGACCGGTCAATGATCGATTTTTGACGTATAACGTCAAACTTATGACACATTTCCCATACAAAAACTGTCAAAGTTGTCAAATATTCGATCACTGACCGGTCATTGAGACACGATTGCAATAGCAAACTCGAGCCCCTGGTGTCCTGTCCACTTGATAAAATACATAGCACAATAGAAACATCAAATGATGCTACCAAAATATCTTCCATGAACGATTATTTTAATCACGAAAAAGTTAAAATTTATTCAATGACTGTATAAGAAAATCTATAACCATTCTCTTTGAAGGCGGTAAATTGAAATTCGGCATGCTAGATAAAGATGAGACGTGACTGATAAATTCCAGATAAGTTTTAAAAGGAGTTCCTATAGTTATAAAATAGGATTTTAATATTGAAGTGTATTCGGAAGATGAAGACTTCTGAGCCATAAAGTCGATATGAAGTTGTGAGTTTAAAAGACTTATAAGAAGAGAAGTGCTTTCCGTGTAGCGACTTCGAGAAGCGATAATAGTGTTAATGTATGAAATGGATTTCCTGAAGTTTAAGAGAAAATATATTTTATCGGATGGTAGAAAATCTTTGATGTGCGATAGTGAAAAATATGATACCAAAATGTATAAGAGTCAGTCCATTGTACGGCTACATTTAATCCTTTACTGAACAATGGGAATTGTGTTCAAGCCATCACCGGTCCATTACTATGATTATATTTGAACATTTATTTTACCTGCGGTCTCTCCTAGATTATCTATGGGGTGACTTTTAATATATGATTGTCAACCTTTCAACGGCTGATAAATTATATATTCATAAATATGTTTTTTATGGTATAACTACAACATTTGTTCTGTTCATTGTTAGCGTGACATGACAAAATATACAGAGTTATTTGTAAAACACCAACAACCTTTCAGTGGGTGAAAGTACTCATAATTATAAACAACTTTTGTTATGAGACCAACCCTGAAAAATCTAAAAAAAAATCTACTGTTTCATACATTTTGATCCCATAGTAAAAGTTGTTTATAATCATGAGTACTTTCACCCACTGAAAGGTTGTCGATATTTTACAAATAACCCTGTATAAAGAAAGAAGAAATTTCAGTTCCATCAAAATATGTTTGACTCTCTCAAGTACTTTTACCTCCATTAAAATGACTAATTATTTAAAAGTCTTTCTGTAGAATTACGGGTATAACGTTGAATAACATCAATTATTTTCTATTGTCTACAGGTGAAACGCCAGCTGCAATGCAACATGGCAACAACTCTTCAGCAGCGACATCCCAGACTCACTTACTCATACATTTACTAGTAGTTCTAGTCGCCCTTAGAATGCTCATCGTACAAAATCATCAGGAGTTTGGATAACGTCATTTGTATTTAAAGTAATGTATATTGTTGTAACTAATTTTCTGTGTATAAACAATACTCTCTGAAGTTAATATTTTTCAGCTGTAGATAGAATTCCACTTTAGTATGCCTCATTTCTCACAAGGCTCAAGTCGTATCGTCGACCAGGTTTCCAGGAATTTGAAAAATACTACCAGTAAAAGTACATTTCCCAATGTATATTTGAAAGTTTATCGCTAGGCATATGCAAATGTAAGGTCGATTCAGATACCGTAGTACAACTGTACGATGGATTAGCAACATGCCATTGCATATCGCAATTTTAACAACTTTTGCAATCGTGTTTATGCTGAACGCGATTTCTGATAGTACTTTGAAGCTATTTGGAACTGACTCTGTATATACTATGAATATGATTTCTTACCTCATACATATTGTTGTAGCTTATGTAATACCATTCGTTTGTATGTTGACATGGATTCTTGCAATATGGTTACTGAATGAAGCTATTATTTTAGAAAAAAACTGACAGATTATAGCCAACTGTGGTCAAAATTCACATTACGAGACATAATAATACCTACTTTTAATTAGACTAAGATTTTTACTGTATTTCTTCACTATAGAAAACTTTACAACTATCCTCATTATTTTATCTAAGACTATCCGAACCAACTGTCTGTCATTTTTTATAATCTGAGGAGTCGTTAATGTTTATTTTTTTTCTGAAATCTCTTCGCATTATTCCGCTGCTATATTTAAATCAGATTAACAATTAAGTGGTGGTTTTAGGCAGCGCTTACCGCTCATAATTTCTGTATGCCTAGTACTGCTCCCATTTAGTTCAGTGTTGAATGCGTGACAATATTGAAGGTTAATCAATAAACTGCCAAGGTTACGGATTTTGTTCGAAAGAGTTACCGCGGCCCTGGAAAGCAAAGGGCACTACGAGGAGCACGGATGGGTTTTAGTCAGTCAGAGTCTGACACCCTCTCCCGCTCCACCCAGAGCAGCAGGCGTCATTTGATGATTTCCAATCCCTAAAAAAAAAGAATAATTAACAGATTAAATTAGTAAGCATGGCATTAAAGGCTGCATCCTATGCGAATATTTCAGTCATGTTTTTGTTGTATGTTTCATTTATATGTTGAAAATCAGAACTGTGTTCAATGAAAAGTCATATTGGATTAATTACCTACTGTTTGATTTAAACATAGGTATTGAATACAGTGCGCATTACTTTGTGTTAAGCTTTTAAACAAAATTAAATTATATTGGATTAAGAGCTACGTGATTATAATTACAGAATTATAATGTAATCATTATTTAACAATATTGGACGAAAATGAAGACACAAAATTGTATCGTGAAAATTTTATCAAAATGTTACCTCGCCCACATTTTAACAATACTGGTGCATATAATTCGAGGGTACCCATCCCGTTACAAATGTGATAAGGAAATAAACACAAGGCAAAAAGCCTGTTAACAAAAGGTAAGGCAACGTTAAAGAGGATGGATGAGTCGTTCCGCATAATAAGCCTTTCGTACAATACATAGATCGTTTAGAACCCCACGTACTTGATAAAAGGAGTAAAATAAAGGTGTTGTCACATAAAAGATTACTACAGAAAACCTTCTGTACCCCCCCATACAATGAGCAAGAACGTACCTGCCTAGATGAGCGTACCTTTTTAAGAAGAGCTAGACTATTTCGGACTAGTGTTTTGGCTCGCGAGTAACACTTGCTGTTTGTGGAGCGTATCCATTTGTGCGTGCGTTTTTGTTGCTGTATGGAGCTGACCTTCTGTACTGTTCTTTGGTAGTGTTCAACATTGTGAATATACAATGTGTGGAGACGACCTTGTACTTTTTTGGGGTACCATTAGATTGTATCTAATCGGTAGCCGGGCCCTACAAAAATTGAGAGCCAACTTTTCGGGCTCAAGTCAAGGCTATATGATAAGACTTGAAAAATGTGGTTTTTGAGTTACATTCAGCAATCAAAACGCACATTGTACCTAGCTATATTCAACTTATTGTTCTAATGGCAAAAAATAACGTGCCGATTTTTTTTATTACCTTACGCATGTAGTTTTATAGTTTGTTCATCTTTAAAAGAAGATACTTTTGATAGTTCGTTCCCTAAACACCGACTGTGATCAATGATCGAAGCTTTGAGTGTCGTCGTAAAAAATGAGGCGAAAAATCACAATAATTATAATGATTAATCGCTCAAATTGTACGATAAAAATGACGATACCATGCTTAATGGTGGAACGAACCATTACAAGGCGATATTAATAGTAATATGAAATGGTAAAAGAAAATACCAGTAACACGGCGGGAGGGCAAAAGGAACATTGAAACGAAAAGTATTCAATTCACTTATGAGGTTTTCTTTTTCATATTATATCCTTATTTTAATGTACAGTTCTCAATGTATCGGAATCATGTTCTTGAGAAGACGATGATGAAATGTTGGATTATGATGAGGGAGAAAATTGAAAAGGTGAAATAAAGTGGCAGTCATGCAAAGGGCATCTAGATTCCCAATAAATAAATTGTAGAGGTCACCTTAGTAACCGTTCAAAGTCAGTCAGATTGGAAGCTAACTCCTGCATAAGAAAAGACTAGGAAGATGATGATGATGATGAAAATAACAGAACAAAATAAATTCTTGCTGTAGTAGAATGTCTATAAAGAGGCAATCCTCTTTTTTCAGCAGCGTACACATTTCCATCAATCTCTAATTTCCCTTCATTAACAAGTTTATGACTTTGATTGTGGCTTTTACGACATGAATTTGAAAGTTTTGCAAGTACGAGAATTTACCATCAGTTGCATTAATGTACTTTGTCACGAAGTATTTGGGAAGACTCTATTGGAAGCCAAACCAGTAATGCCACGAAAGCCATCGAACTAGGTCCTACATTTCCACAGCTTACAGCAAACTATGTCCTTATAATGCTTCCTAAGTAAGTGTACATCTTAAATAAGGATCCTTAGCCCCTTAATATCACTACAGCGTAGTTACTCGTGCCTACATTTCTGTCAAGATGGGAGGAACTTGGCGCATATTAGAACGACGAAGTTAGCAACTCTCCATGGTCACATCTAAATGCAAAATAACACGCTTACTGCAGTTTATATTATTAAGTTAGTTATTTGTCTTTATTCGTATGTTTATTTTTGGAGTGTTTTAAATAATGTATGTTTCAAATACTTTATGAATTTTGTGTTTTTTTGTGTTTTTTTCGGTTTGACTTTTCTTTAACTAGCACTTGCCATATTCTGGCTCTACAACACATTGCTGATAGAACGTGTAGTCAATAGTACTGTGTGTTTTCCTTGAGCATAGAATTTGGTTAAATAAATAAATCATCTATGGGTCATAGCGATTGTCGAAATGACAAAATGTTTGATATTGATTAATTTCCATAACACGTGTCAATTCCATGGATTTAGTTATTTTTGACAATCCGTATCGCTTATAGAATGTTAATAAAGCCCCGTATCACTAATAATGTCTGGATTCTGTGGTTTTTATTAAAATCTTAGTAGTTTCTAACTCAAAACCGTCATTTATTGAGACAATAATAATAAACCGAGTGATGGTAAAAGTTGGATAGTTGCCACATTTTTAAAAATTACTTTATATCTCTTAGTACAAACAGCAAAATACTTTAATAATAAAACAGGTAGGGACTTTGGTGTATCTGCAAATTTCTGAAACTAAAAAACATTATCTTTGATTTTTCTGGAGTATTGGCGATTTTTGCGGACCTCTGAATTTTGTGACATCTATCACTTATTGAGGATAATTGCCCAATCCATATAAACTACGTTTAGAATAAATGGGCATTTATCCTGCCGAGAAAGGTAACTTTTATCCCGCAAAAACTTTGATCGCACCTTGCCATCCCATGCAATTGCACAGACCGTGTAACACTGTCAACTTAGTGGTTGTAGAGTCCCTCAATTGATAAATAAAATAACATGTGATTCCTCGGAGAAACTAGAGTAATTTAAATCGAGGCATTACCCCTGGGACAACTATCCAGCCGGTCGATTCTGTCGACATCTCACGGTGTTCACCTAGGCGAAGTGAACGACAGTACAGCTGTCATTCTATCTTAATAGTATGGTTTGACAACTCACCCGTCGTGCACCCTGTCCAAGTGTTCACTTCGACATGTTTACAGAATCGCACTGCTGGTCCCTATAGATAAACTCCTGGTAAGAAACCCGGTGTAAGTCAAATATACATGAAAAGCAGGAATAAAAAAAATATTCGTTAGAACTACACCAGAAATAGTGAAATTTTTATTTCCGAATGCGGCTACTGAGGGTAATTATTCAGATAACAGGTAGATTTATATAAAATCATATTTAAATTATTTGGAATTCAACACCAAAGTGTTTTGTATAAAATGTTGTGTCTCCTGATTACACTATTTATTCAAATTAATTCTAGCGTAATGAGTCCATTTTATTAGCGACAAAATTCATGTTAATTTTAATTATGTACCTACTATTAAATATTGTACCATAATTGGAACATTGGTTTTTGTAATAGTCATTTGGCAATCCGCTCAAATATTAATTAGTAGAATAATTTATGTAAAATTAAACATGATAATTTAAAAACTAATATTGTTAATCACACTTCGTGTTATTAGGTCGAATTTCCTATTTACAGCTGAAAAACTGAATTAAAAGTTGTTTATCAAAGTTGATAAATAAAAATTAATAAAAAAGTATACCAATTGAGTACAATAATGTTTAAATGTAAATAAAAGTAATGTGAAATATATTCTTATGTAACTGATGTATAAGAAAGTGTAATTACCTGTCATTTGGAATTAAGAATAAATAACGATTTTGAATTTAACGTGCCAAGTTTGATTGTTTTATTTATCAACCCCACTTTCTCACAACAAATACATTTCAACAACACACCCTGAGGTCCAATTCTAGTAATATTAAACAATATTGGCATTCACACGTCAGTCACAATCTATCACAAAAAAACATATTGTTCATACAATTATTAGAATTGGCACTTATTATAAATCATCATTTATATCTTATTTTTTGTTAAAATCTGATTTTAACAAAAAATATGATATAAATGATGATTTATTTTAAAAAAAATGTCTGGAAGTGCTGATGCTATTAAGAAAATCTTTTCACAGAAATTAAGTTATATTATTGTTGAGTGAGTTACGAAACTCGTAACGATTGGCTACGGCGTAGCAGGTCTACGAGATTTGCTACGAATTCGAAGCAATGTTTGGAAGATATTTTTAGTCTTAGCGAAAAAGTGCACTATTATTATTCCTGTTGTATGGGCCGAAGGAGCAAAGCCATGAGAAGAAGCTAATTACTATTATAATACCATATACATTTCGAACTACTATAAATGTGAAATTTTTAAACAATGGATGTTTTTAACTCAATCACGCCAAAACGGCTGGACGGATTTGGATGAGATTTGGCACACAGATAGATTATAGGCTGTAATAGCATATTAGATTTATTCCGGAAGTATACAGGATTATTTTTAATATTCATTCACCTAGTTAAACTACATAAAACAGAATTTATAATTGATTCCCAAGAAATCTTAATACAGTTTCAATGACTCACACTAAAATGGAATTAATAGAAACCATCTTTAACTGACGTCTTTTCCCCATCAAAGTTGTCACCTGACCTCTATCAATAATTGATTCCGGCTTCATTCAATACGTATAATTATAAGGGAAGGTCTAATTAATACCTCATTACTGTACTAATAACATAATTAATACCTTTCACCTTTGGAAACAAGTCGTGACAGGGATCATTTTGGGAGTAGTAAATACTCAAAATGGTCTTTTGAGCCAATCGTGGTGGTAATATTTTAGTTTTGTTTTGTTAGTTTCATGAAGGCCTTTTGTGTGTGATAGGCTTGAGTTTATTATGACATGGCAATGAAGGTTTTTACAAATACTTTTCATTATCTATGCTAATGTTTGTTGATCACACGATCTGGCAAAGTTGTTATCAAAATTTCATATAGAAGGGGTTTTAAGTGCTGGTCAAACTGAATCCAAACCTAGTAAAACCATGAAGCCATACGCTGCCGACAGACAGGACCAAGGGATTCAAGTGCTTTAAGGGATGCGGAGGACTTCTTATAATACTTCTTAATATGAATATTATGTAGGAAGCACCCTAGTGTTTGCTACTGTGAGTGGGTACCTTTTTTATGCTTTTTTTATGAATGGGCTAGCCTCGATCACGCCTAATGGAAAGCGATAGATGAGGTCCATGATAAAACGAGCGTGCACAGAAGATGCCTTGAGGCACTGGTACTCCCACGCGTCGACGAAACACAGCAGGCTGCTTGACGCTGGACTACGGTGGGAGGGTAGCGAACCAGGCGGGTGTTAGCCCTACCACCGCAAGGGAAGGATTGGCCAGTCTTATAAGGTGTTAGGTGAGACTGTCTTTGACGGCAAACTCCGGTGGGAGGGTGGTCGCGAACCAGGCGGGCGTTAGGACACCACCGCAAGGGAAGGATTTTCCAGTTTTATAAGGTATTAGGTGAGACTGTCCAGGATGCGCCGAGCGCTCAATTTAGTTGAGAGTCTGATGAAACTAATTGGGCTACACGAAGAGGCTCCTTCCTGCATCCCAAAATTTCATCATCATCACTGTCTTGTTCGTATCTCAATTTAACTGTGAACTGTGAAACTGTTTGAGTTGTTGAGAATTTAGCTGTGACCACGTGTACTGTGTTTCAACAATCTATCACTTTCTCAGTCACAAGTTTTTTTCTATTGAACGTAGAATCGCAAACAGAGTAACAGATGGCGGAAATTGATTGCATCTGCAACACACGGGATTGCCAATTCGTTATCAAGCTTAGAGACAAAGTTGAAACGTCCCCTGTGTCTGCAACTTCGCTTGCAACTCCAACATTCCTTTAAACTGGATCACAACAATGCTTCTTGGTGACTCAAATAAGTATAGATAGTAGTTGTCCAGGTGAACTCTTTCGCTAGAAGTTATCCTACAAAGCACAGTTCCTGGTTTTATTAGTAGGGTATTTGTCTCTCTCAGGATCTCCCAGGATTGTCTGTAAATCTTAACTTATGTACCAGAAGTCTATATTTACGACAACAACCTCAGTTTGTTTTTAGAAGGCATACAAGCAGGTAACTTATCTGATGGTAAGTGGCAACATTAGATTTGATAACTTTCTTGACCCCTTAGAGTTGTTATTGGAACAACAGACTTTAGGGACTTGATCAAATCTCATCATTTGGCTGCAACATACTGGATGCGTTGCCACATTGTTATTAAAACTGAAGTGCATCGAAAATCATGCACAACTCAAGCCAGAATATTACAGAATGGTACTTTTGTCCTACAGCCTCACGTCATCGGTCATCTCTTGGAAATAGTATCCAATTCGAAAAGGTAAGTAAAATACAAACTACTAGCTACAAAATAACTAGTACAAATACTAAATATAAGCCTATTTAGGTGCTGTCTATTGTTAATTATATTAATCACTGTATCTACCTCATAACAGTAATAGGTATAAACAATTTTCTCGTTGATTAAATCAATTGATCGGATCCCAACTGTCCTTTTGTTAAACATCGGTACCTACAGTTTGGAGTATTATTCACACTTGCTATTGTACCTATTAATTATTATAATATTGGATAATGTATTGATGCGTATGCTTATTGTTAAAACGTACGTTGTATGGGAAATTGTATTTGAATGAATTGTAGTAGAGCCTTGATTAATGTTGTTTTTGGTTGTGTTGCGTCGTAATAATACTGTGGTAAGGGTTGAATATCTGCCTGGGTTGCGGAATACAGTTACTTCGGCCCTTAAACGCAAAGGGTATTTGAAGGAACACAGGTAGGTTTTTGTCAGTAAGAGTCTGACACTCCCTGCCGCTCCGCCCAGTGCAGGCGAATTGATTTGATGGAGTCCCATCCAAAACAAAAAACGGTCTGAATACAGAAGGATGTTATACAACGTGTAACAGAATTAACGCAATACCTCTTAAGGGGTCATTGTACTCATCATTATGAACAACTTTCACAATGGGACCAACACTGAAAACGCGAATAAAAATCGACTGCTCCATACATTTTTGTAAGCATAACTCAACAAAATGTACTGAACAGCTTATTTTTTTCCGCGATTTCGAGTTTGGTCCCATAGTAAAAGTTGTTCATAATGATGAGTACAATGACCCCTTAAAAGGGCGTTTTTTCTGTTATACGTTGTATATGGAAGACTAAAACTTTACATTTTTAGTTTAAAAAAAAAAACAACTTTTTATAAAATTACGCCAAGACACACATGCACACGCTCCACCTTAAAGATGTCATCATAAGTAATTTCCAGATTTTTTTTTGCAGTAGATATAGAATATACCGACGAAGAAACAGACAAGGAGGTCGATATCGAGGTTTATATCAATCAACCTTGATAAATTCATAATTATTATTAAAATGTGTTAATGTTTAGCAAGTAATCACTGTCATCATCATTCACAATCTGACTACGCTCACTGCTGGACATATTTAACCAGTGCGGGACCTACATGTCAAACTTCAACATCCTATAATTAATATACCTTGCTACAGTAATAATAGAGCTTTAAAACGCGTGAATCGGGGGGCATACCGGTGTGCCAGCGGCGCTTCTCTTTTCTTGTACCAATTCCCAAGCTCCTGTATCATCCTCATCCATGTTCTACCTGCGATGGCAATAATGTGACCTCACTTCCGGATGACCAAGACTTCTTCTACCAGTCTCTGGATGCCTCTCAGACACCTTGCCTTAGGTACTCATTCATAATCACCGATTCTGAAACAAAGAGCAAGCAGCAGATGAAAAAATAACAGGGTGACCATCCTATAACAGCTTTATGGTAAAAAAAAAAACAAAAAAATAAAAAAAAACTTTTGATAATTAAAAAAAAAAACTACTTTTCTATACTAATATTATAAAGAGGAAAGATTTGTTTGTTTGAAATGAATAGGCTCCGAAACTACTGGACCGATTTGAAAAATTCTTTCACCAGTAGAATCGTACATTATCGATGATGGACATAGGCTATAGAATATTTTCAAAAAAGTTAGGGATCCGTATGAAAACTTCGATAATGTAACACAAGGTGTGAGAAAAAATCCTTATATCGCGTACGCTGCGGAACCTATTGACAATAGAGCAAAGTGATGTACTACAGTTTTATAGAGGTCATCAATGTCTACAAAAAAGTCCGCGATACCATATGTCTAACTATTATGGTTAAGTCACCGTGACCGCTTTTTGTTCAAATTATTCAAGCAAATCCTTGGTGATATGAAAAAATTGTGATTTCGGTATCATGATATTAATCCTTATCCATTTAAATGGTTTGATAATTAAGGTTGATTATGTCCGTGTAAATCACACTTTAAATAATTCAAATCGGATCTTTCGTTCAAAAGTTACGACGATAGTAAACATGCTCGGAGTAAGAAAAATATCGCGGCTTGAGCGAACTGGGAAGAATCATAATAATGCTCGGTCCGATGAAGTTGAAAATGATTTCGATAAAACAATAAGAATAACAAATGTTGGATTTTTTGCAAATAAACTACATACATAATAAGGGGTGAAGCAGGGGTTGCAGCAAGTTTTTAGGGGAGGACATTATTGCTTGCTTTAATTTTCGTCGGAATGCTATGAACGAACTAAAAATGGGATTATTGAAACAGATGTACTTAACAATTTTTGCATAATCAACTCCTGACGGGGTGAATGGGGTGAACAGTTGCGCTGAACCTGAGACCATAGAATAAGTAGAAATGGCTAAGTAATAAATGTAATTAATGAAAATCGTTGTGCTTAATTTTCCAAAACTAACGTTTATAAGGGGGTATAGGGGGCGTTGAAGTTTGTGGAGTACCTACTAAATACGCGCGGACGAAGTCGCGGGTGAAGTGCTAGTTTTTCATAAAATTGCAGTTTTCATTGAGAACCAGAACAATCAGAAATGAATCAGAACAATTTACGTACATAACAGTATACCTTTTGTTTTTTTTTTATCTATGCATATAAACTACACTACTGTTTCAATAATGCTTTATTATGGAAGAGCGGAGTCTCCTAACACAGACATTATTTGCTTAAAAGGAGGCTCCAAACAGAATACCCTTATGTTAACTAAAGCTTATGTTAACTTATTATTATTAGAAAAAATAAATAAACAAACAAACGTCAAAACAGAAAATATCCGTAACACGTCAGTTGAAACAAAAACAAAAGAACTCAAGTTTCCCAGAAAATAAATGCAATTGAATGATACCTACGTTCCTTTTACTAGATTTTTTTTTTTAATTAGTGATTCGAAAGAGATCACAGGCAAATTGCATTCGACAGCAAGTAACACAAT
This sequence comes from Melanchra persicariae, assembly GCA_947386135.1. NCBI lineage: Eukaryota > Metazoa > Arthropoda > Insecta > Lepidoptera > Noctuidae > Melanchra > Melanchra persicariae. The sequence continues at coordinate 10,940,798 of OX376667.1, read as the reverse complement.
TAAACGAGAGTCCAATTGTGACTTATTTATGTGAAAAAGAGCTTTTTAAGCTCTGCTCGATTTTAAAAAGTGTATTGCTTCCGAGTTTATTAAGTAGGTCAAGCTTATTGTTGGATAGGAAATAGAACAACATTTTGTATTCCTAATTGAACTTAAGGCTGTAGACAAAAAGACATTCTATGAGTGAGAATCTATGAAAGAAAAAAAAATTGGTTTGATCACGTGACTTTTTGGTAGCGCTTAAATAATATTGGTTATGGATTGCATAGACTAATATAAATGGATGGATTGTTTGACGGAAAACTTGGTATCGGTAGTGAAATCAATTAGAGACAAACTGACATTTGTCTGGTACAAAACGCTATATATGTAGTAAGACCGCCACTGTACTGAGGGCCTAGCACAAATGTTTTGGACGTATTGAACTATAACTATAATGCTCGTTTCACACACATTTATTTGAATTGGATATTATTGTATGATACAAATTGTATATGTCGAATAAAATTAAGAAAAAACGTAATCGTTACTATGCGTCAAAAAATTCATGCTAGACCCAGTACAGTGGCGGTCTTACCACATAATTATAGCGTTATGTACCAGACAAATGTCAGTTTGAATAACGTATATGTAATAGATTGGTGCTACTATATTTGGTGTAGACTGTACAATAAAGTATATTCTATATTTCTATTTATTATTTAGCCTGTTTCAAGTCATAGATAATCATTTTGGACCAATCGGGATTCATAAAATCATCATTATTCAATCAAAATAAATCCACAACTGTATTCAGACTTTCCAAAAATATTGCCACAACGACAAACCTGCGCTTTCTGCATCCAACAGATTCCTGCAACCTTCAATAGGTTCAATGTCTACTTTGTGCAGGGTTTACATGCTTCAATGTCAGCTGGTTTTCAATTAAAAATCATTTTCAATTTAATGACGCTTAATAACAGTACCTATGTCAAAATAGAAATCACATAAAATGCTTCAAGAGAACTTTCAACTTTAAATTTAAAATCGAGTATTGAAACAAGATTCTCAAAATTTCAAGACACTTATAGCCCTTACTAAAAAGTTTTAATGAGAATAATATTCACATTCAAGTTATTTTGAAAAGGTCATGAATGTAATATAATAACGGTAATAATACCGACATTTGATTGAATGTTTGATTGGATTGAAGTTTTCTTAAAACAGAGCCTTAGACGAGATTTTATGGGACAACTGTTTTCAAATACTTTTCACTCTTAGCTTTCAGTATAGGATAATTTACTCTGTGGCTTGCAAGCATGTAATGAGAGGCAAGAAGTATTGTGGTGAATGAGCACATGAGCTAGCTGTTCGTGAGCTAATGTTAGTTCCAATTTATTTGAGATATGATTATCTCAAATAAATTGGAACTAACATTAGCTACGGCAACTCCGCGCCCTAACGTACCATGCGGCATAGTTCGAAGAGGTAACGGTTACGGAGGTACGGTTGGTGGGGGAGCGCCACCCTTCAAGTACTGATGTACTTGAAGGGTGGCGCTCCCCCACCAACCGTGTCTCCACGTTGCCGTCGTGGTGGGGCTTGCGTGTCTCAGTGATCTTGGAGGCTTTGCCGGTAGAGCCACTCATGCCGGAAGGTCCCAAGTGAGAGACCAGACCAAGAGAGACACAAGAGGGGCACACCGTTCGGAGACTTGAGCAGTGTTCGGGTCCTCGGACGGTGTGCGTCTCATTGGCTTGCTCGCTGCTCTCTGGTACGCGTCTGATCATCAGACGTGACTGTGAGGGCAGCGAGCAAGCAGTGAGAGAGAGGGAGAGAGGAGGGGAGAAAGGGACCGCACCCTCAAAAAGGAAATTATGGACAGGCCTGATAAAGAGACATTACCCCAGGGCGGTCCGGACTGCACAGCAGTCCGGGAATCCGCCACGCCTCGTGCGTCAAGCCCCTCGTATTCTGGGGGGGGCAACAGGGCTGTCCGCACTCCGCTTGCCAAGGGCAACAGTGGCCGAGGAGGCTCCCGATTCGACTTTGAGGAATTAATCGGGTTTAATTTTAGCTCACCCGACAAAGTGTCGGTCGGGCAGAGCGCGGGAAGTGGCGCTCTATATTGGGAGGAGGGCTCGCTTGAGCGTCGCACGGGTGCAGAGTCGGAGACCGAGTTGGACTCCGACGACCTAGCGACCTTTAGCTCGGCGAGCTCTGAACCCGTGAGAGCGGGGGCTGCTGCGGAGGACTCTAGGTCCTTCCGCAAGCGGCCCAGAACGGAGGACGACCGGGGGTCGTCTGGCAGCGAGGAGGTGGCCTCGGCTCGCAAGATCCCCACCAGTAGGCGGGGTAAGGGCCGAGAGGGAGGCAAGGGGAGATTGCCCGCCTCCAAGGTGGCTGGCCAGCGAGCCGAGGGGCTCGTCGCTGACGGACGACCCCCCGGAGAGGGCGGTCGCAGGGCTCCTGGTTCGGAGTCCTCCGGCGGTGAGCCGGATGACTCCGGACAGGAGCGGGTTCGGAGGGCCAGGTTTGCGGAGGTGGTGGAGGGCGCGCTTCGCGATGTGGCCTTGAAGAGGAAGCTTTCCACTAAGAACAAGACCATAAGCGAGGCGTTGGCCTCCATTCTGGCGGCAGCGGAGGTTACCAAAGGTGGGACTCCGCCGGACGAGATGTCCGAGCTGCGGGCGGAGGTCGCCCGCTTGGCTGCCGCCACGGAGCGTCTCCGAAAGGAGAACGAGGGGCTCCGCGCAGACCTGGCCAGGCTCCGGGGAGCCGGCCCACAGGGGGCGCCGCAAGGGGAGCGCAGGGAGGACGGCCGGCCCGTGCCGCAGGAGGGCCAGGTGCTGGACCTGGTGCGGCAGGAGTTGGCTGCCTTCCAGGCGCGGTTCTCCGTCCTGGAGGGCATCGTCCTGCGCCCCCCGTTAGCGGCCAGTGGGAAGGCCCCTTCAGGCCAGAAAAAGGCGTCATATGCGGCCGCCGTGGCTGCCACACCGGGGCCGTCCGGCCAGGACAAAGGGTCCGGGCCGGCACCCGCGAAGCCGGTGCCGGGAAAACCGGACCCGGCCCCGGGGAGGAAGAGGAAGGGTGGGGTTGCTGCGCGGACGGCGAAGGCTCCTGCGCCGTCTGAGCAGCAGCTCCCCCCGGCTTCCTCGCCTTCAGCTCCTCCCCCGGCTCAAGCCGAATGGCAAGTGGCCGGGGAGAAGAGGAAGGCGGGAAAGGCAGCCAGGGTGGCCAAGAGGCGGGAGAGGAAGCGGCGGCAGAAGGCGCGAAGCGTCGCGGCTGCGCTGCGCCCCCCGAAAACCGCGGCTGTAGTTCTCACACTGCAGCCGGACGCGGCGAAGAGGGGCGTGACGTACGCGGACGTGCTCACCAAGGCGAAGGAGGCAGTGAACCTTGGTGAGCTAGGCATCGTGGGGGGCCTTCGGCACCGGGTCACCATGACTGGGGCCCGGATGCTGGAAATCCCCGGGGCAGCCAGCGGCCCAACCGCGGACGCTCTAGCCGAAAGGCTCAGGGCGTCCCTAAGCGCGGACGATGCCCGAGTGTCCAGGCCCACCAAGCGCATCGACATGCGCATCTTGGGCCTGGACGACTCCGTCACGGAGGCGGAGGTGGTGGCCGCCGTCGTAAGGACGGGGGGGTGCTCAGCAGAGGAGGTGAAGGCGGGCACCCTATGTCCTGACAACACGGGCATGCGCACTATTGTGGTGAGCTGTCCCGTGTCGGCGGCCAAGACCGTCTCGGAGGGCCGTAGGTTTTTGGTGGGTTGGGTTTCCGCGCAGGTCAAACTGCTGGAACCCCGACCTCTGAGGTGCTTCCGGTGCCAGGTGGGCCACCATGTAGAAGCTCAATGCACCTCGGAGGTGGACCGCAGCGGTCTATGTTTCCGCTGCGGTCAGCCCGGTCACAGGGCCGGCTCCTGCGACGCCGCGCCGCACTGCGCAGTCTGTGCGGCAGCTGGCAAGCCGGCCGACCACTGGGCTGGGGGTAGGGCCTGCGCCCCACCCGCCAAAGCCGGAAATCGGAGAAAGCCCTCCGCCACCGCCGTCTCTGCCGCGACCGCCGCCGCTTCCTCCGCCGCCAAAGCCGGTTCCACTGCGGCTGCTGCTACTGCAACAGCCGCAGTAGAGCCCCTACAACGGGCTCCGGAGAGGGCTGAAATGGAGTGCCAGTAATGGCCCCATTTCACCCCCTCCTGTTGAACGTCAGCCACTGCGCCGCCCAGGAACTGATGCTCCTGAGCATGGCGCAGTGACTGATGCCTGTGGACGGCGAGCAATGGGTAGCTCGCCGTCCGATCAGAACAGGCCCGGGTTGACGGCGCGCTGTGTTCTACGCGCGCCAAGCCAGCAGTCGTCAGCATGGGTCGGGGCCCGTTAAGGCCAGAGCCTACCAGGGTTGCGGATTTGTTCGAAAGAGTTACCGCGGCCCTGGAACGTAAAAGGCACTAAGAGGAGCATGGGTGGGTTTTAGTCAGTAGAAGTCTGACACTCCCTGCCGCCCCACCCAGAGCGGGAGGGGTCATTTGATGATTTCCCATCCAATAAAAAAAAATAAAAAAAAAAAAAAAAGGGTGGCGCTCAGCGTTATGTTCTTTAAGGTTGATTAACATAAATCTGAGGCGTGCCCGGGACGTGGCTGGGCCATGGTTCAACCGGAGCTCAAACAAATATTTTGTTGCAACGGATCACGACCGGGATATGTGCCATTCACGGCCCTGATATGTGTAGATTAATCTCTACACCACGGTCTGAAAGACGGGCCCACAGGGTACTCCACTCCATGGCTTGTTGCATTACTTTTTTACCCGCTCCGGCCCCGGCAACACACCGGTGTGTCGCGAATTAATCGTTAATTTAATGTTTATTTACCTATTACATAATTTTTTTTTTTGGGAATTTTCACATGTCGGGGCCGCAGCGGTTAATTCGACCTTAGACCTCTGCTGAAGAGTCAAAGACCAGGTTTATGATATGTTTGACAGGCAAAAATTACTTCACAGCAATCAAGTCTAAATCTAGAGGTAATTCGAAGGTGTTACGAAATCACACAATTGTAATACAATTATTACCAAATCTGTTTAAATGTTAATATCTTAATTGAACGTAATAAATCGTTATTACTCAATTGTTTAATGTCTATTAATAGACACCTATGAATATTGTGCACATTTACGCGTCAAAGTTTGTGTGAATTTAATTAAATGATTGGAATATTTTGTGCTGCTATCGATCAAGGTATTACTGTGTCATTACTGTATGATTTTTTGTTCGGTGAAAACAAGCAGTTCATTTGTTCGTAAGATGTCACCATCACAGCAGCTTATGATAAACTTTCTATGACGTGTTTACATCATCATTTTTATTTTATTTTATTAGCTTATGTTGTCCCACTGCTGGGTAAAAGACTCCCCCATACTTTTCTAGCTAACTTTATCCATTGACTTCTCCAACCAATCCTCACATCCGTCTTCAGGCACCCACCGCGTGACGATCTTGGCCCATCTGTCTTCGTGCATCCTGTAAACGTGGCCCACCCAGTTCTACTTTAGCCTCGCCAATTTGTCTCTAACATCGGCGACGCCTGTCTTGTCTATAACCATCATGAATATGTTGTGACAAATAGAGATATTGCTGTTCATTATATTTTTATAGGACCTTCACTCTCCCACACCGAATTCATGATGGTTTTAAGACCGGACTTGTGTCATCGTAACAGCATTGGAAAGAAAAAGAATGAAAAACGAAATAAAGTATTTATTTAGCTTGGCAAACATAACAGCAAAGCCAAATTGGCCAACAAATAATAACATATCATGTTTTTATAACACTGGTTTGATATCCGGAATAGTGGTAGTACGTTCTCTACAGAGAAAACCAGCCACTGTTCTGTATTTGTGCTAACGACAGTGGCTTTATGGATTTTATGTAGGCAGCAATCCAGCAAAGCCCTCCACAATCTTTTCACAAATAATATCAACCAGAATTACAACACATTTAAGATAAAAAGTAAAACATCAAACAGAAATGGCGTATTACAGTTTACCAGCAAACAAATCCGCGAACAACACCTAGTCATATAAAAACATAAATTCACACAATAGTATTGCGGTCCAACCGCGGTCGCTCGTTGAACCGATAATCTTCTATTATGTCCAACCAATGATTTAGCTTAAAGAGCACCTGTTTTGCGGTTAAACCCATTACCGTGGAACATTAGCACTGATTAAAGTTTCGATTTGATTAAGTTTTGTGCCATGATTTGTGAATTTATTGGTTATGATTCTGTAAATGAATTCATCGTTATATCATTATCACGTCCCGACTTCACCCAATGCTGGACTGTTTTTACCTGTGATAACGCTCCTATGCCAGCCTCAAGCAAGTTGATTATACCCGTGGTGTGACGGACAGCCCACTCTGCAGGGGCTGTTTTGACGCCGAAGAATCAGCTGCCCACGTCATCCTGGAATGCGAGGCTGTGGCTACCCAACGTGAACAAATCCTCGGAACGGTGAGGTCGCTCCGCGAAGCCTGTGAAGCTCCCAGGAAACTTCTGTGCTTCTGGGCGGAGCTAGGCTGGCTAACTTAGCCAGAATACCTACGCACAACGGACCGAATGAGAGTCTTAAGTGCGGATAAGGGAGTCCCTACTCTACTCTACCCGTGGTGTGAAACAATGTCATCTGCCCGTATCGCTGCCTGATAACCCCAATGTCCAACATTCCTTTTACTGGTCCTTCCTTCTAAGCTATTCAGTCATTGCGCCTTGTCATGTGTTCTGCCCAACTCCATTTGGCTAAATAAGGTTATTGATTTCTTTTTCGTAAATTGGTTCTATTCTTTGCCTAAGGCCAAAAATGCACTGACAGATGACTTCCTTAGCGGATAGAGCCTTCCGGGTCATCGTAGTCTCACGTAGCGTTTGGGACAAGTCCACCACAAACAAACCACATTCCCAAGCCACTGCAACTTCTGAAAGCCAGAATCAACATTGGCGATCACCAGAAAAAACGCCGAGTCAATGAAGCTCGACGAGTCCCAGAGAAATGATTCAACTGTCTTGGATCCCGCAACGAAATTAATCAGAAAATAACAGCGGAGGAGTGGGAAAAAAAATAATTTCCACTTCCCTCCTTATTAAGCAGGAGACAGAACAGAGCTAGGCCAAATAGGCACCAAGGGACATATAGGTACAACTGGGTTAAGCCCAGTTGCCAAGCATCACGGATTATACATTAACACTAATAATAATGGGTCCAAAATTGTGAGCTACTTTTGATTCCAGTAATAGGTATGGCAAAATCGCTTGAACGCACGGAAATTTGTTTTGGTTTCTACAAAGTCCGTATAATATACAACTCCAGATGTAACCTGAATACTATCTAACATAATATTGCGTTCAGTTTGCCAAAGAATACACTCCCATAAGATATGATGTGCGGATTGTTCGTATTCAAGGTCAGATGTAGAACATTGACAGAAAGGAGAAGACACAAGCTTAAAGGAAAATAATTTACTCTTAAAGTTGCTATGACCTGTGAGAAATTGGGCAACACAGTGATCCACCTCCAGCCATGTCCTATCTAGCCACTCACGAACGGATCGAAAGAACTGGTAAAGGTGACGGCCTTTGATGGAATTTACCCACCTACATTCCCATTCGGATAAAAGTTCCTCCCAGACGTCAGTCTGGGGTTTAAGTAACCTAGAGATCTTAGCACGGTCGCGTTGCGGTAAGAACTCTGGGTTCGTGATCTTTCGAGCGTAGTAGTACATTGCAGCACGTCACTGCACCTCTAGATCGACTGGGAATACACCTGCCAGTACCGGTAAGGCTTCAGTACTAACCGTCCTATACGCCTAGCGCGTCCTAGCGTTTAGTGAGAGCTACTCAAAGAATCTACGAGGCCACCTGTCATGCAGCAGACCAACCCCATTCAGACTTAGGATGCTAACATCTATTCCGCTCCTTAAGTACACAATAGACACTGTAACCTCCTTGGCTGCAACCACTGGCAGCCAAGTTAATCATTGCTACTTTGGAAGCGTCCAGTATAAGAATAAGTTAATATTATAAAGAAATAATGTTAGAACGTTTTTGTTTTTGACTGATGTAAGGTCTAGCTTCTGAGCCGCATGGCTCCAACATAATTCAATTTGAGTTTTATTTATATGCTGACAAGAAGCCCTCAGGCCGTAGCCCTGTGGTGCTACAATACTGCGCTACATGGTGCGGTAGAAATCCTTGAATCTAAAATCAAAATCAAAGAACATAAATTATTTGTTACCAACTTATATTGACAGTTGCACCACAAATACAATTAATAGGCATACATACATAAAATTATGAAACTAAATCAAAATTAAGAAAAAAAATGGATAGAAAAAGATTTTTACGAAATGGATAAAATAATGAAAATAAGATAACTCTTGTACACAAACTTAATTCTATTAAGGAACATTGGTGTGGCGGTCTTATCACTGAAAGCTATATCTACCAACCAACCTGGCCAACCTGGCCTGGCCTGGCCTTCATTATATTGTAATAATAAATAAGCATGCCTTGTAATTAGCTGTAAGTTTTCAGAATAAAGAATAAATAATTAATTATAGAAGAAGCGAGTATAGACCACCACTAATGCTCACCACACTTTAACAATTTCTTATTCAACCACCAACTAAATAAAACACATTAAACCCATAACTTAGACCGTAGTACTTAAACTGCGACAAAAGTTAGCGAGAGATAAAACAAAGTTGCATAGTTTTATAAGTCCTTAAAAGCGTCCTTTGCGGGAGTAACAACGATAACTTTTACTGTAACGTAGTATAAGTACCATAGAGCGGAGGACGCAACCAGAGATGTCGTATTCAAAAGTTTTCATACAAACCAAGCGTGACAGTGAGTGTCACCGGTTATTCCTTGAAATTGATGGCCAGTGTCTTTAGAGTATTTTAGTGGAAAAATCTATTTAGTTTATCACATAGATTTCCAATATTTATTAAAGACGTCATCATCTGCCTAGCCTTTTCCCAACTATATTGGGTTTGGCTCCCAGTCAAACCGGATTCAGCTGAATACCAGTATTTACGTGGAGTGGCTGCCTACCAGACCTCCACAACCCATTAACTGGGTAACACGGTACTTCTTGGCAAGACTGGTGTCAGATTTTCTGGCTGAGGACAATCCGTAACGACTGCCAAAGATCTACAAATGACAGCCGGGACCAACGGCTTAATGTGCTTTCCGAGGCACGGAGGAGTCTCGGTATGTTAATATGGTCACAGACCAACCTCGGCAAGCGTTGCTTAACCTTGAAGATTGGTTCATGCGGCTGTTATACTTTAGCCACGATCTCCTCAAATTATAAATATATTAAAATATTTTAACACGTATTTTTTCTTTTTTCACGTAAACATAAAATGAAAACAATACAGTGCGTTGAAAACACGCGTGACGTCACCATGATATAATTTTTACCAGCGACGTGGTTAACGGCCGCTTTCTATAACATATCTCAATCCCAATCTTGATCCCGATCCTTGTCTGTAACCAATCAAAGGTGAGGATTGTGTGGTGAAGGACACAAACTCGGCCGTTGATTGGTCGTCGACAGACAAGGATCGGGATCAAGATTGGGATTGAGATATGTTATAGAAAGCGGCCGTTAGACTGTTAGTACGGATAGCGTTTCTGGGCCTAAACCACCAACTCTTAAAGCAGTATTACTTCAATGTTGGGATTACTTCCAGTGGAAAGAGACGGAGCTAGACAAGACGTATTAGCTCCGTCTCTTTCCCACTGGAAGTAATATTAGAGTAATACTGCTTTAAGAGTTGGTGGTTAGGCCCCTGGTCGTTATTGGTGGTTTGATTCCGTGCTCTGTGTTAAATACCTAGTAAAAAAAGGAAACCATTACTGTTTTAGTTTTAACGATAAATAATAAAGATATAAGATATACCGATTAGACGTTGTTCTTGTTACTTAACTGTTTTGTAGACTAGCGAGTTTGTTTAAAGACTTTAGTAGTACACATCATTGTAGTATGGCGTTTTATGAATCATAGCGCCAATTCTACTAATAATCAAGCAACGTTTGCATTCGCGTCTCTGTCGCAATTTGCCAAAAAACCTCAATTTTCATACATTTTTGTCGGATTACTGACATGCGAACGTTTCTTAAAAATGAGTAGAATCGGCTCTCAGTTTGTCTGGAGAAGTAGCTGTGTTCCACTTGAAAGGATTCTTTTAGGTGTAAAAGTTCCATGGTTGCGGAATTTGTTTGAGAGCTTCACCGCGGACTTGGAACTCAAAGTGTATTAGGTGGAATACGGATGGGTTTTAGTCAGTAAGAGTCAGACATTCCCTTCCACTCCGCACAGAGCAGAAGGACTTATTTGATGATTACCATACAACAAAAAAATGTGTAAAACTCACAAGTACTTAAATCTGCAAGCGACGCACACATACACAGCGATCACCGCGTGAATCCGTAATCGACGCGTTAATTTGTCCCGCAAAACTGGAAAGCGACCTCTACTTGAACGCGACGATCACGTATTAGCACGATGATTGCATACTGCGTTAAAAATGGTCGCATTACTGTTCTGTTAGACACATCTAACACTTACTATGTAAGGCTACTTCATTTTTTTTTTTTATATTGGTTTGATCTTGACTCTAGCCTAGGTCAGACAAGAAAAATACAAAATCGACGATGAAGTGAGCTTACCCAGAAGAAGCCTGTTAAATCTTATTTTGAAGAGATTAAGGTTGAATCCGTTTGGAAACACAACCGCAGGTTGAGAGATCCACTCCTTTGCAATGCACATTATAAAATAGAGGGAATGTATGGTCACTTTTCTAGCAACATACGTACTGTGACGGCCAAAATGAGGTTCAATTTTTTTTCGCAATATCACTGAGAAGCATCTGGTTTTGAAAAAATCTGGAAAAATCACATACCTATAATATCTCATCTATTACAAAAATAACAAAACACAAAATCAACAAAACTTTTAAACAAATTGAACACCAATATTACCACAATACCGAACAAATCAATTATGCTAATACCAGTATTGTATAAAATAATACGCGTTTACGTATTACCAACATCAATTTACATACACATATATTTAATTTAGAACGTATGAAACACGTTTATGTGTCGGTAATTACTACGGCGTAGCGGGCCTGTGGCGTAGCAGTACTACGGCGTAGTAATTCGTAGCGCTTTCTACGAATATGGCACTCGATTCATTAGTAGGTATTATGACGAGGCCCAGCAGGACCGATTATTGTGGCGACAATTGGGGGAGGCCTATGTCCAGCAGTGGACGTCTTTCGGCTGATATGATGATGATGATGATGATGATGACGAGGCCCGGTAGTACCCGTGCCTGCTAGGGTTGCGGAATTTGTTCGAAAAAGTTACCACGGCCCTGAAACGCAAAGAGCATTTTGAGGAACATGTCTGACACGGCCTTTTGCTCCGCGTAGAGCGGGAAAAGTCTGATGATTTTCCAGCCAAAAAAAAATAAAAAGGTGTTGATTTGACAACTGCACGGCTCGATCTTCAAGATTAAGGAACGCTTGCTTAGGTCAGTCTGTTGATCGGTGGGTAACCATCTTAACATGCAGAGGCTCCTCCGTGCCTTGGAAAGCAGATTTTGGCTGTTATTTGTAGATCTTTTGCAATCGTTATGGATAGTCAAAGGCAGAAAATCTGACATTAGTCTTGCCAAGAAGTACCGTGTAAACCAGTTAGTGGATTGTGAAGGTCAGATAAGCAGTCACTACATGTAAAATACTGGTACGCAGCTGCATCCGGTTAGATTTGAAGCCGTCCCCAATAGTTAGGGAAAGGCTAGGCAGATTAATTATTAAATAAACGTGTAACGTGTCAGTAATTGCTACGGCGTAGCTGTACTACGGCGTAGTAATTCGTAGCGCTCGCTACGAATATGCCACTCGATTCATTAGTAGGTGTTGATTTGACAATTAAATAAATACGTTTTGAATTAGAAACGGTTGTTGTGTAATTCGTGTTGAACGATGATGTGTCTAATGTTTCAATTATGTTATGAGCGGTTTCTATAAATTACTGAATATTGATAGTAATTTAATAATATAAATAATGTATGTATGTAATTTTTTTTTTTATAAATTACTGTAGGTATACTGGTGCAGCGTAGTTATGTGTATTGGAGTGCAAAAGGTATAACAAGCATCTACGTATTAGTTTGACGTGTCGTAAACGTTCACTGACAGGCAATGCTTTTCTGATTAATGTCGTTGTGGGATCAAAGTCGTTTTACCGCGATCCGCAAAGCTTATACTCGGCGTTATTCTGGCTCTCCAGAGTAGAAGTGATTGGGAATAATGTGACAACGCACAGCCTAAAACATTCGGTTTAAAATCATAAAATTATTCCTATACCAAAGAATTCCTAACAACATTATAGAAGTTAATAGGGGACAAATTTGTATGAGAGTCATTTCAACCGATTGGAAATCTCATCAAAAACATGGGTTGTATTGACTTGATACTTCAGCCTGGACAGTTTACTCTGTTATCACTTTCCGACTTGGTAAACATTCCTCCTATTCAAATGACGGAAAGCCAAGACAACTCAACTCGACTTGAGACAAGGTTAAACCAAATCCGTATTTAAAAGTTGAATTGACATTTAAGGATCCGAGTCGTCGTTTGAACACAAGAGCAAACCAAACACTTTCGCTAATGCCTCCAATCTTCTCGAAACAGATAAACCTTCACATTTACTTATGGTTGCAGACTTGCTACTTTTTGTTGAAACGATGGACGATTCTGTGACTATTTATTTATTATTTACTTATTTATAAATGGGCTAGCTCTTGACCTCGATCACGCCTGATGGAAAGCGATAGATGAGGTCCATGATGATGCGAGCATGCCCAGAAGATGCCTTGAGGCACTAGTACTCCCACGCGTCGACGAAACACAGCAGGCTGCTTGACGCCGAACTCCGGTGGGAGGGTGGTCGCGAACCAGGCGGGTGTTAGCCCTACCACCGCAAGGGAAGGATTGGCCAGTCTTATAAGGTGTTAGGTGATGTTAGGTGAGACTGTCCAGGATGCGCCGAGCGCTCGGTTCAGTTGTGTGTCTGATGGAACAAATTGCGTTACGCGAGGAGGTTCCTTCATGCATCCCAAAACTAATAATAACTACACAATACTAATATGAACTTTAAGGTTTTAGGTACTATGAGAGAATGTTATACTGTGATCCACGCGTATCCGGGCCGTGCCCATGCTGTGGGGACCAGGACGGACCGTTGTCCATCAGAAGCTCGAAAAAAATCGGTGTGTACATTTTATATGTGCTCGTTCACGCACGTGGACGGGCCATGTCGGGAAGTGTCAGATCATCGTCAGCCCTCGCCTAAGGCCCGGCCCAGTAGGTCTACTCTCTAAGCCCGAAGTCTGTAGTTCCTGAACCCTCACTAAGAATGAATAACAACACGATTTGACAGTGGTTCTTAGTTCGGGTTCGGTACTAATCGTAAGTTCGTAGGTGATACGGAGTAGAAAACGCCCGACACTAAGGCCGAAACTACGGACTTCGGGTTTGAAGAGTAGACCCCCAGACACGTGTGCATCAACCTTAACAATGTGAAATTCTCTCATAAAAAACAAAAGTCAAAAATTATAAGTTTGATTCATTTCTAGAGGGCCTCTGTGCTTTTGCTTTAAACATTGCATGTGTTGGAAAACCATAACTAACTTATTGTTTTCCAATACATGCATTCAAGCATGTTTAGATAGTTCTCTCATAAATAACCCAGCATATTATAGTGTTCTTCTTGCATTTTGGCAAATCTGTACGTTTGGACACAATATCATTTTTTTCTGTTTTCTCCCGTAATTGTTTGCAAAGAGGTTGGTCGTTGTATTTGAACGTCAACAAGGCAAACACATTGCTACTCACCGCTGCTTCAAGTAGCATGTCTACCAAGACCCTTACGCCAGCAGTATATTTTATAACTTCACCAACAAATTTATGGGCCAACCAACGATACACTCCACGACTTACGAAGGCTGTTGAAACTTTTTACAACTTAATCGCTTCAACCTAAATTTATTACAAAACCATAAAAAGACAATCCAAGTTGGAGTCGGTACGGTTCATTTAATTTAAAAGCTCTTAAATATCGCAGAACGAGTGACGATGTGGCGGAAAAGATAGACAGTAACGTTTTATTGCAAGAGAAAACATAAATAAAGTGCGGATGTAGATCCTGGCTTTAAAGAGGTTTTGCGAGAAACAATTTAATTGGAGTTCTTTTGTCTTGTCGTCAACTTTTTAATGGCAGTGGACTGTCTTCTGATACAATTTGTTTTAGAAAGTGCTATCGCCTTATCCGCATCCAAGTGGTATGATTCAATGTCGGGTTTGTAGGACATTAAGCTCCCGTAGGAGCTGCAGCATTAACCGCCGGACTACATAATCTTTAGGATCTAACTGACACAGCTTGTCAGCATGAACATTTTTCCGCAATTCAGATGCACCCTATGGCAGTCACGTGCATTGCTTGAACGACATTGTCTGCAATGTCTGTATCTATTACAAAGTTTCCACAATCTACCCAGAGATTTTGGAAACTGTGAAATTATCATCGATGGCAAATGTCGGAAAATGCTTATCTTAGGAATTTAAATATGATATAGAAATATGTGAGGTTTGATAGGGATTGTCAATTCGATATTTTTTTGGTACTTCATGACAATAGGGTTACTTTCCTAAAAAAAAAATTGTCAGTCAGATTTCCAAAAAAATATTGAACCCGTATTTTTCCTTTTTTTTTTACGTAAACCAAAAATGAAGACCATAAAATGCGCGGAATACTCGCGCTTTATCTTTATAATTTTTATCGATTTAAAATGGCAAGAAATTACGCATCCAATATTTTTTGAAAATGGACAGACTAAATAGAATTAATATTTTTCTATCTAGAAAAGTCCCAATTACATTATTGCTAGGGAGAGGCTCATGTCCGTCTGTTTGTGCTTATAACATAACTTTCAAACTCCTTGTCCAATTCACTGGATCTGTAGCTAGCCCTTGGTTTAGTATGAAACCAAGTAAACAGATCCAAATGCACAGAAAAATCCAACATCGATAAGATAAACATCAAATATCCATAACATGAAAACGTGTCAGCCATTTTATTTTCCCATAACTCCGCATTAAACTTAGCTTTGAACTCTCTGGTAACTGTGTATGGCACTTCGTTCAGCAACGCTTCATGATTGCGTCTTTGAGCTTCAGTCATTTGCCGACAAATATCAAATTGAATTTCTTCCTTCGCTTATCTTTTATAGAACAACTTTTATGTGTCACTTTGAGAGCATGTGATTGG
Organism: Melanchra persicariae; assembly: GCA_947386135.1. Taxonomy (NCBI): domain Eukaryota; kingdom Metazoa; phylum Arthropoda; class Insecta; order Lepidoptera; family Noctuidae; genus Melanchra; species Melanchra persicariae. The sequence goes on along the minus strand of OX376667.1, from coordinate 10,925,408 downwards.
ATTTGAAGTTGCCTTTTTCGAGGAATTGTTGTGTAATTAGGTGAAGTTTGAAAGCTTATTTGTGAAGTTAGTAAGTGAGCGTGTGTTTAAATTACTTGGAATACTCATTTTGGGCTGTTTCAAACAATAATTTCTAGGTTACTTAGAAGTATAATAGGGGCTTTTTTTTAGGTTTTTTTTTTTATGGATAGAAAACATCAAATGAATTCTGCCGCTCAGGGCGAAGCGGGAGGGAGTGTCAGACTCTTACTGACTAAAACCCATCCATGCTCCTCCTAGTGCTTTTTGCGTTCCGGGGCCGCGGTAACTGTTTCGAACAAAATCCGCAACCCTGGCAGGCTCGTCTGGCCCTATCGGGCCCCTACTCCTATGCTGACATCTCTTTGAGGCGCGCGTGGAACACAACGCGCCGCCGCCGTCTCCCGACGCCCGGTGCGTATGTAGCGGCTGCTGGGGCGTTAAGGTTGTCTCTCCCTCACCATAAATCGTATCACAAAATTGCCATTCAAATGTAAATTCATTATAACATGACATAGGCTACATTTTATCTGTTTCAATTAATCAGAAGGTATCAGTTGAAAGGGTCTAGTAGGTATACGTTAATTAGACCGACATGAATGAATGTATGTATACACCGGGTATGACTATAGGGAATACCCTAGTTTTGTGTATCCTATGACCTTGGAAGTATCTTAGTTATGACCATGTTTAAATTTTTTTATATCAGCAATTTCCCCAGTCTTCGCACGCGTACAGGCTGCGGCTATATGTTAAAACATCGATTTTTCTCTTAAAATAAACATTTTTTTTTTTTTTTTTTTATTGTTGATGGGTTGCTCTTGACTCTAGTCAATGTCAGATATGACAGAGACAAAGTCTACGATGGAGCGAGCTTACCCAGAAGGAGCCTGTTCACTCTAACTTTGAAGAGATTAGGGCTGTAAGCTTTTGGATAACATAAACATAATTCTTTCGGAAGAAATGATCTGAATAATATAGAATATTGGTTGAATGATTACGGAATAATCTTAAAGATGTATTGATTAGAACAGAGAATGGAGTTTTAAAGTATTTTTTAAATAAGTAATTTTGTAGGAATGTTAAAACATTCTTAAAAGAAATATTTTTAGTTTATTTTTTTACATCATGTTAGGAAAATTCATGATTTGACTGGAAGTCGACCCCAATAAAGTTGGGAAAAGGCTAGGCAGATGATGATGTTAGGACAATTCAAAATAAAATAAAAACATTGTTGGTCTCTTAATTTAATATTGAGCTTCATACTATTAATTAGGTACCTACTTTAATTACCAAGTTATTAAAATACCTCTATTTTGCTGAATACTGTGTCGATTTGCTAAATAAAGATATTATGAGCACAATCAGCTCGGCTTTTTGTATGATGGGAAATAAATAAATAAATAATGTTTCCATTGTTGGGACATAAGCCTTCTCGGTGTGAGAAGGAGTGTGCCGTAATTTAAAACCAAGGACTCATTGCGGGTTGGTCGACGTTACACGTCTCTGAATTTTTTCCTAGGACATGACAATTTCTTACGAAGTTTTTCAATTCAATTTGGAACCGAAATTAAAATTTTGGTTCCAGGGTGTGCCGGTTCGTTCAAGTTTCCTTCATAGTTTTCAGAATATGGGATTCTTGTCATCTAAATTTTTTGATAAACATTCTCACGTATTAAGGCTTAATACTATGCACGGAGGTGTAGCTTCACAGCCGCGTATTCGTCATTATACGCTTAGCGCACGCCTGCTTACGTACAAATCTACAAAACTCGGTCGACGAAGTCATGAGGCGTGTATGTAGCGACTCAAGCGTGACGTTGCTGCCTGTTCTGTCTCTATGCGTGGAACTCAAACTCATAGCGTTTATTTCAATTAAACCTTTTTAGGAGTTAATTGCCAAGGCATCCGTCAGTCAGAAAGTTAGAAAAAAAAGACGTGTGGCACTCGGAGACTGCCGCGGTAAAGCTATTGCAATAGCTTAATAATTATGCAAGCAAAACCGTGGGAAAGTAGCAATACTAATAAATGGGGCACCAACCTCAAAAAGTTCAAAAGAAGTCACATTGCATTTGACAGCTCAAAAATGCCACTCGCAACTTATAAAAATAATTTAAAAAAAACAAAACTTTCAAATTAAGAACACAGATCGTCATAGAAACAAAAAGTATCACCGCTGTGCCGGTCGGAGTCAGAGAGATTTCTGGATTCGGTCTCCATTCTCAAGGCCCGCGATAGAAGCTATGCAATAGCTTAAAAAGAACGAAAATGAGTTTATTGGCATCAAGCATAACGCATACCATAAAAAAAAAAATCGGGATTGTGACAGGAAGATATGCATCAAATCCGCGCAAAACGGCCATCGCTTAGCATAATGCTGGAACTCGTGTACGAGACATAGCCACAGAACCACAGAGCGCTGGTATTGACATCGGTCGAAGCAGCATAAAAGTAAAAAAACTAAAAATAAATACGAAAAAAAAACATATAGAAAAGTATGCAAAAATAATAATTAAGATGGTTCAAAGTGGCAACATACTGTTAAGCAGACAATCGACACTGGCGGAACCAAAAACTGGCGCGCGACTCTAAAAAATGTTATAACTTTAACTAGTTACAGCTAGGTTGCCCATTAGAAAGCACAATTGGTTTCTGAAAGGAGATCTGTATAAACTCTATGCATTTTTTTATGGTTTATGGATATTATTTATAAAATAAAATTATATAAATATTGGTAACTGCATAGCATATACTTTAATTCAATCACACATTTACGTCCAGTATTGGACTACAAGACATGCGTTGATGCGCCACCGGTACATGAGTTCACCGTGTACCAACCCAAACATTCGAACAAAAAGATTCGGGAATGATTTCAATGTGCGTACAGCTCAAGAGTGGCATTCCCTGTAGGAGTATGGTGTTTCCTGATAGCTAAAACTTCATCATATCAGCAGAAAGATGTCCATTGCTGGACATAGGCCGGACCAAATGTTGCCACAATAACCGGTCCTGTGCGTCTCGCATCCATCGGCTACCCGCGACCCTCACCAAGTCATCGGTCTACTTTGTGGGAGGAGGCCCACCAACACTGCGTCTTCTGGTACGCGGTCGCCACTCTAGAAATTTTCGGCCCCATCGACCATCAGTTCTGTGAGCAATGTGCCTTGCCCACTGCCACTTCAGTTTGGCAACCCTTCGGGCTATGTCAGTGACCTTGGTCTCTTTGCAGATATCATCATTCCTGATAAGATCACGCAAGATAACTCCGAGCCCTCTCCATTGCCCTTTGAGTGATTTTAAGCCTTCTGATAAGGCCCACTAGCAACAACTAACAGATATTGAAGTCAAGAGTGAAAACTTCTTGGCAAGCATGTTCTATTTTCAATTATGAAAAAACCATTTCAAAGGTAATTTCTATTCCATTTTCAAAATAAAAGTTTTTACAATTGCACTGCTTATCACTTCATAATGAACGTGATGTTATGTTTAATTTTCTTACACGTAAATTATTAATCAAAGCGAGGTAGGTGAGAGACTATTTAATACCTAACGCCGTGACATACAATCGGGTGTCGGTTTATAGCCAAAGAGTAATGAAACAAGATAGGACACTGAAATTGAGGAGTTAACATTCAGGAGTTTCTCTTCTTCATCGAATAGAAAGCAAAGTTCTGTTTTCCGCAAGAGAACCAAGGTTACCGACATAGCCCGAAGGATCGCGAAACTAAAGTGGCAGTAGGCAGGGCACATTGCTCGCAGAACCACTCCAGAAAAATTTCTGGAGTGGCGACCGCGTACCGGAAGACGCAGCGTTGGAAGGCCTCTCACAAGGTAGACCGATGACCTGGTGAGGGTCGCGGATAGTCGATGAATGTGAGACGCACAGGACTGGTTGTTGTGGCGACACTTGGGGGAGGCCTATGTCTAGTAGTGGACTTCTAACAACTTTGGTGATAGAATAAAATATGTTAGAAATAGGGATTTCTTTAGGGACTGAAATAAAATTTTAGGGCCGCGTCCGTTTACTTGTGATTGCAGACTTTTGTTATCACTGAGCGAAGTTTTCTCAAGCACTTTTCAGTATCATCAAAAAAAAAATGGTATAAAAGATCTTTCTATTCTCCCAATTTGTAAATACCTAATAGCTAGCTGTTTCTTATTAATATAATGTCTCAGTTTTACCTCAATTTATGAAGAAGAAAAACAAAAAGTTCTCGTATGAACAAAAATATAAAAAACAACCAAAATAACTCTTTATTTCTGATGATAACAAGGATACCAATTTATTTCCGTCTTTTTTTCAGAAAAGTTTATGAAAGAAACCCTCACAAGACGTTTAAATATAAACAAGTCTCCTAATGGACGGAAAAGCTTCTTTCAAAATATAAGAAACAGTTACATTAATGGGATACAAATAACTCGCAGGATAAATATTCACCTTTTACAAAAAGCAGGAAAGTCCAGGAAAAAATGTCTTCCAAACAAATAGAATAATATCCCGGAACAAATTATACATTTTACCGTTTTTTTTTATTATCATCATCATCATCATCATCATCATCATATCAGCCGAAAGACGTCCACTGCTGGACATAGGTCTCCCCTATGTGTCGGTACAACAACCGGTCCTATGCGTCTCGCATCCATCGGCTACCAGCGAACCTCATCAGGTCATCGGTTCATCTTGTGGGAGGCCTTCCAACGCTGCGTCTTTTGGCCCTGTGTTCCTCTGTTTTTTATGCAATAAAAACCTTGATATGGTAGGCTGCAGATAAATTTGCAATAACGGTCATTGACCCACATACATTTATTGAGTTTCTTAATATCGAAAACAGAAATAAACACATAAAGCTGTCCTGAATTAACTTCTATCGTGATCCTTTGCGTTCTCTAGTAACGAAAAACGGTTTATAATTTATTGGTCGGGAGGGACTTTGACTTTTCCCTAATATCCCTTCGTAGATAACGAAGGGATATTAGGGGAAAGTCAGTGTACTTTATCAGGCTCCTACCATAGATAGTGTTACCAGTCATTTTATACATCTGTTAATAATTGGCAGACGTTAAAAAAAAACTTAAAAAAGTAAAAAAAATATCATTAACACTGTTATAAGCAAACCAATCGTTGATCACAATTTTATTCGAGCAATCTCCTTAACAAAATCCCTAAAACGGTAAACACGTAGATAATCTTTATCACAATCCTTAAAAGGAAAATAACCTAGCATTGCCTTTAAGGAAAAACGAACCAAGAAAAACCAAGAGAATTCCCTACATAATTACGAAAAGATATTCAAAACGAAATAAGTATGTGTACAAAAACGTAGCTAAGCAGCCTGAACCTAAAAATTTCGATCCTTCTTAGAAAGAAATAACGATCCCTTTTCGCCAAGAATTTTATTTGAGACCTTCCATTTCAGTAAATGAATTCAGAAAATTCCGAAAACTTGTAGGTTTATACCGAGCGATCTAAACCTACAAGTATTCAGAATTTTCTAACAAGTCTTAACAGCGTAAATAAAGTAGAACTTGTTGAAATACTGAAACATAAAGAAAAGTTTTTGGGGTTAATATATTTTTTGTGTTGGAAAATTGGTTAACGTAGTTTATACCATCTTTTAATATGTTTATAGATTGAGCATGGTAACCGAAACGCAACTGTATCGTTAAGTTAGTTTAGCATATTTAGTTTTTTTTTCGTGATGTACTTTAAATCTTGACCTAGATCTCGCCTGATGATAATGAACGAGGTCTGATGGAAAGAGCGAGCCTAGAAGACTCCTGTTCTTTCTTGGTGCGAGAATATAGACCAAAAATTCCCTGTGTAAAAAGTCGACAAAGATAATCATTGTATGTGTATTTTAGAGAATCATCTTTTTGACAGCACGGTTAGCGCAGTGATTGAGCGATTGGCTGAAGCGCTGCGCGTCGCGGGTTCGATTACAGCACGGAAGAAATATCTGTATGGCCTACAGATACAGTTGTTGCGGGTCTGGCTGTTTGTGTATGTTATTTAATATGTTTGTAAATGCACCCATCTTATAGGAGAAATTTTTAAAGTAGGGCAACTTTTAAAAAAAATGTAAAGTGTGGAGTCAACAACCTAATCTGAACAGTAGCCTTACTTAACAGAATAATTATTCAAAATTGTCTGGAATATTCGTAGACCGGTACTTGAGAGATACCGAATGGAACCAGTACTGATAAATCGTATCAGTACTGGTTCCATTCGGTATCTCTCAAGTAACGCCACAATATCCATTCTTTTAGCGGGATTCGTTCCTCCTTCCATTTTTAGTCATTAACATCATCATTTCAAATAAAAGACGTCCAATGGCCTTAGACCTCTCCCAAGTGTCACCACTTCGACCGGTCCTGTGCCTGTCGCATCCAGCTAATTCCCTCGGCATCCACTAGGTCATCGGCATCGGTCAACCTTGTGGGAGGCCTTCTATCACCATCAGTGTCCTCATAGTTATTAAAATATTATTAACAAAAATTACTAAATTTTCCAAATGAAAGCACATACCCCTCTGTTCTACCACGACCTACCTATATTAGAACACCTTTGAGGTCACAGCCCGATGACGTTGTCCAATAAATCATGCATTGTTGTAGCCGACAAAAGAAGTCATTTTTGGCTGGAAAGTGCCCTATTGAAGGAAGGTGGCCTATAATATTTGTGTACACAATGGTTGCTTTCGCTAAGGTCATGTTAGTGACAATGGTGTGGTTTTTTAAGGGATTTTTTTGGGTGAAGTATTTGTGAAGTCACGGACAAAGTGTCAGGGTAAGTTTTCTGCTTTTACTTTTATAAGGCTTGCTCGAGTAAATAGAAAACTTAAGCATAACAAAGTCATTTGTCGCTTTTGTGAAGTGTCTGAGTGACGCATGAATTTAAACATGTTCTTTTGGTTTTAACTTTATTGAAAACTAGCTCTTGCCTACGACTTCGTACGGGCATATCCCGTTTTTCCCATTTCCTAAATAATTCCCGTTCCCGCATAGCCCATTGCCTTCCTCATGAACGTGGCCAACATACACAAAAAAAAATTTCCAAATCCGACTGGTAGTTCCAAAGATTAGCGCGTTCAAAAAACAAACTCTTCAGCTTTACTATTTTAGTATATATAGATTGAGGCATAATGTAATGTATTGTTCATCTATATCTTTTCCGCAACTTATATGGTGTACACATTAAAGGGTATATTCTTTCCTATTTTAAGCTCTTCATGATATCTTCACCCTTGAAACCTCACCAGTCACACAGGTTGTTCCACACCTGTACATCGGGTTGAGTTTGGTTGATGCAATCTATTCTATATTACTCTGGTGTTACTACACAATGTCAATACAATTGATGCAGAGACCGATTGATCTTATTTCCTAACAAAATACTGTAATCATACATACCATCTTTCATCTTAATCGTTCCGCCATTGCTGAAGTTCGTGACTCCTTCTTAGACGATCAATGGTCTACCTCCAATTGAGTTCAGAGATCTTTCCTGACTATATCTTCAGGCTTCGACCTCTGTGTCTTATGCCAGAACATACTGTACCTAGCTTTATAATTATCACTTCTAAAATTGAAGGTACCTCTCCCCTCTTTTTTTAAGGATGGGAAATCATCAAATGGCTCTTTCCGCTCTGGGCGGAGCGGGAGGAAGTGTCAGACTCTTACAGACTGACTAAAAGCCATCCGTGTTCCTCCTAATGCCCTTTGCGTTCCAGGGCCACGGTCACTCTTTCGAACAAATTACGCAACCTTGGCAGGCCTCTACCGTCTACAAGGCAATCAAGACTTACTTCAGGAGTTCTAAAGAACCCTTCTTCACTATCGAAAATACCTATAACAAGATATCTTAGTAACGATACCCTTGGTAAAAGAAAAAGGCTCGCTATTACGTGCTTAGGTACAAAGGAGGGTGATTCAAAATAATTTTTATTTGGCTGTCGCTACAATAACAAGGAATGGCCCAGTTTACAGTGATCCAGTGGGCTAGGGAAGACGCAAACGCGTGGCCCGTACTACGGATAGAATGACAATTTTGTGTTTTTTTTTTGTGTTTTGTTAAGTTGTTCGAAATTTCAAAAAGTATGGAAATGTGATGAGTGGATTGTGAAAAGTACAAGAAAAAAAAGAAAGAATAAGTTTTGTACAAACAAACTGTTCTGTAAATATTTACAGAAAAAAACAGACAGAAAAATAAACAATACAAAAAGAATCAATACAACGTGTAACATAATAAACGCAATACCTTCAAAGGGATCATTTTACTCATCATTATGAACAACATTTACTATGGGACCAACGCCGTAATCACGAAAAAAAATCCGCTGTTCGGTACATTTTGTTGAGCACATTTAAATGTATGAGGAATTCGATTTATTTTTCGCAATTTCAGGGTTGGTCCCATTGTAAAAGTTGTTTATAATGATGGGTACAATGACCATTTTGAACGTATTACATTAATTCTACTACACGTTGTATACACATCCATTATGTTTGTTTACCTATTTTTGGAATTATTTGCTGTGCTTGTTCATAGTCAAAGAACTTACTGGTAGACCCATGTTTGGAAGCCTACCTTCAATGTAGACCGATGACTACGGGAGGGTCCACTGGATGCGTGAAGCATAAAACTGGATACGTTCTAGCGTACGTCTAACAATAAACTTATGCATGACGAGTATTTCGTAATACATTTTGGTAATACTCGTGATGATAATGATACTAAAACATACACCAATAAATATTTTGGTAGATTGTAATCCTCACTAAATTCAACAGAATTAACCTTATAAAAGTATCATGAAATTATCAAACAAATCAGTGTCATCTTACGCTACCAAGTTTACTGTCACTTAGAGTCTAACCTCGTGATGTATCATGTAACTGAGCTTCAAAATGTTTGTTATAATGTATTAACCTGTACCTTACGCAAAGTTTTCTCATTTAACTTCGTGTAGTAGACAATCTTTCTTGTTTTAATGTACTGCCGCTGTCTTTTTGAGTTTAAGATTTTCAGTGCAAATTAAATAAAGGTTGTTTGAGTTTTGACCTTCAGATTAACGGCCGCTTTCTATATTATATCTCAATCCCAATCTTGATCCCGATCCTTGTCTGTAACCAATCAAAGGTGAGGATTGTGTGGTGAAGGACACAAACTCGGCCGTTGATTGGTTACAGACAAGGATCGGGATCAAGATTGGGATTGAGATATATTATAGAAAGCGACCGTTAGTATAAGGCTAGGTCACTGACGAAGCAGCACCAAAATATATAAAACTAGCTTTTGCCCGCGACTTCGTACGCGTACATCTCGTTTTTTCCTGTTCCCATATAGCGTAAAGTCTTCCACATAAATGTGGCAATCATATACAAAAATAATTTTCCAAATACGATTGGTAGTTCGAGAGATTAGCGCGTTCAAACAAACAAATAACAAACTCCTCAGCTTTATTATTAATTTAGATTAATACCTTTAGATATAGTCATAAGTAAAGGTTTGAGCGGTGTTCTCTATATTCTACAAAGGAAGCTTAGCTATAAACCACAACAGTATGAACTATTTTCATGTCTAGTTCTTAAAGCTAGCAAATGCTAGTCGAACTCGCGCAAAAAGGGTTGCGGTATTTTTTTGCGTGTTTTAAAAACTTCTAATGGGTTTTCCTGTAATATATAAGCAAGAAACAATTTTCTGTATTTTATCACTATCAATATCTTAGGCAACAGTTTTGTAGAATAAGAGGTTTGTGAATTTGTCAATTTTCATTATTTTTCTTAATTGTCATTTTTTATTCAATTTGTAGGTACCACAAAGTGACCCATTTTTTTATGGAATATAAATCATCAAATGACTTTTTCCACTCTGGGTGGAGCAGAAGGGACTGTCAGACTCTGACTGACAAAAACCCACCTGTGTTCCGCCTCATGCCCTTTGCGTTCCAGGGCCGCGGTGACTCTTTCGAACAAATTCCGCAATCCTGGCAGGCTCTGGCCCAAACGCCTCTTTCTTCACTACATTACTAAATTGACCAATACAAAATGAATTTTTGATTGTATCGCGTCCGTGTTCGGGTCATAGAAGTTCATAGTTCTACCGAATTTCAACTGAATTTCGAAAATTGACTGTGACAAACGGACAGTCAGACACACGAGTTTAGTTTTTCTATACGGATTTACAGTTTTATAAAAATGCATAGGTGTGCCATAACAAACAAATGTAGAGCTGGTCAACTAGCCTATTTGAAGACTTAATACACATTACACACTTATTCGCATCTAGAAGAACTAAACATTTTGTCAGAGAGTCTCTTGGCTGTCAGACCGAGTTGTGCTAAAAGAAATTCATCAAAGGAAGGTAAAATTCATACTCCTTCTCGGAAAGGCACAACCTCACTGATGCGTTACTAATTTCCACACCCAAATCAGGACAGTTGTTCCAAACCGTGTCTTGAAAAGGTCACAATCAGGGAACGTCATTAAAAAATCATACGTTATTTAATCAAAAAAGGTATGCGACAGGGAAACGCTTTTCGTATGTAGGTCGAACCAATTTAGTAACAGATTTAGTTTCAAGCGTAAGGGCCGGCTTGCTCAAACAATGCTGTGGTCACATACCCTCTTAGCCTAAGTAGTGGAAGGCTGTCTTTATCGAGTTTATATCTAGTTTAATACTAACTATAGATTTACTTGACATATAGGTAGATTGAAATTGACAAACTAGTTTACAGAAGACATCATCATCAACATAGCCTTTTCCAAACTATATTGGGGTCGGTTTCTAGTCAAACACGATTCAGCTGGATACTAGTATTTTACGTGGAGCGGCCTTCCAGACCTCCACACTAACGCCAGTTATTGGGTTGTGGAGGTCTGGTAGGTAGCTTCACCACCCATGACTCCAAGTACTGTGTTACCCATAACACAGTACTTCTTGGCAAGACTGGAGTGAGATTTACTGGCTTTTGACAATCCGTAACGACTGCCAAAGATCTACAAATGACAGCCTGGACAAACGGCATTACGTGCTTTCCGAGGCACGGAGGAAACTCGGGATGTTAAGATGGTCACCCATGCATAGACCAACCTCGACAAGCGTTGCTTCACCTTGAAGATCGATCCGTGCGGCTGTTATTATTTCGCCACAAGCTCCTCGTTTGAGTTCGAAGAAGAGATAAACCATTGAAAAAAACTGGACAAGTGCAAATCGGACTCAACCAGCCGGTCGATTCTGCAGTGCGATTCTGTAAACATATCGAAGTGAAAACTTAGGCGAAGTGATCGACAAGTGAGCTGTCAAACCATACAAATAAGATGGAACGACAGCTCACTTGTCGTTCACTCCACCTAAGTGTACACGGTGAGATGTCGACAGAATAGACCGGCTGTAAACATGTCGAAGTGAAGGCTTGGGTAAAGTGATCACGAAGTGAGCTGTCAATCCATGTAATCAAGATGAAAATGACAGCCCACTTTGTGATCACACACAAAATCGCACTGCAGGAAGAGTTCCGCATCATTGGCCGAAAAAGTACTTTTACGCAGTACTTTTGTGGGGGCCACTGTTTGATAATTTCAACTGTCTACCTATTACACTTAAGACAGACAGACATACGGGCAGACAGCGGAGGCTAACAAATTAGCTGGATTTGAATAGCCCATTTGATAAGCAATAAGAGGTCCGATGCCCATCTGATAAGCAATTAAGTGGTCACCTAGCATGAACGTAACGGTTTAGATAGTCTTGACTTACGATTTGTAGGTATGAGTACTTCGTGTTACTTATTTCATCACTACTTCTCTGTAAATATTGAGTAAATTTTGTAAGTATTGAGTATTGAGTAAACGATAAATGAAAACGTCACGAAGTAAGCAACTCCAAAAAATTGAAAATTCAAAAACCATACCAACAGACACTATGCCCTCGCTCGCACTTACCACTCGCTCTCACAGATATGAGGTATCTTAGCAGTGCGTATGTTGTATACGCTTCTGGTAAATTCTCAGGCGAGATTCTTAACAAAATGTTTTACTATCAATCAAGCTTTTTTAATGGGACAAAAACGATACGAGTTACTAAAGATCAAACAAGGTGAAAATCGTATGACTTCAAAACCCTTAGTACCAGCTTAAAGCGAATCGTAAAGCCGTCTTTATTGACAATTCGTTTTCACTGATACGGAAAAAGAGCCAGTTTTTCAGGCTTTCCTCAGAGTACCTGTTTAAGATTTTTTATAGGATTGAGACAAGGTATCAAGTTGAAATTACCCGCGGTATGTAGATGTTTGGTTGTTGTGAAGTATGGCATATTTGCTATTAAGTTTTAAGGTATGGTCTACACAGAAGGTCCGAAATTAGGTATGTTTTTGTAAAGAGGTATTAAAGGCCTAAATGTCGATCGAACTATTGGTTATATTTTGAGACTGACAAAAATGTAAAATGCGCTTCCAAACAAAGTATTTGAGTAGATTTTTTATATCATTTCTCAAAGCCTACAGAAAGGACAAGAATTTTAAAATCTCAAACAATAAAGGAGAAGAGAGCATTTTAAAATTCTCTGAAAAACAGAGAAATTGCTAATTGCGAGTAACGTCACTCGCAAGTCACGCCACCATAGTGAACTTGCGCCATTCAGTACAAACGATGGTTTGCGTGACGGGCATAAAAGGATAAGTTCTATTTTTCCCGCGATCGATTTATTCATTTTTGTCACAAAACCTACTATTTTAGTAACATTTTAAAATTAAAATTCATGTAGATTTTTTATGGCAGTCATTCCCTAACATTAAGAATTTTTAACCTACTTGAAAAAAAGGAGGAGGTTCTCAATTCGACTGTATTTTTTTTGGACAATCGGTATCGCTGATAAAATACCACTGTAGTGCCAATAAAAAATCATCTACAGCAACGACAACGAGCAAAATTTTAACGATAACCAAATAAATCGCAACGCCATCTATCCCGCCAGCAGCGAACTACTTACGAAATCCTGCATCGCGGTATTAGATTTTTCCGTGCGGTTTGAACATTATACAATAGTTCGAATATCAACTATCGGGCAGTTGCCCACCGGACACAACAACCGTCCGGTCGGAGGAGCCTCCCTTTTCAATGGTGGTTTGCGGGACTTTACTCTCCGTTCCGCTTACTCTTTATACCACTTTATGTTGAGCCTTTTTCTTCAAGTTTTAAATATTTTATTATAGTTATTGTAGGCACGCGCTTGACGTAAATCTCACCTGATGGTAAGCTATGATGAGGTTGAGGATGGAGCACACGTCGTTTATGTTGTCGTTTTGTACGACTGTAAAGCGTAGCCTAAAATTTAGCCGATAGCTATACCTGAGTACTGTACCATAGCTTCATTTCATTCAATCACCTCTGCCAATCCTCCCAAGCCTTTCGAATCCAGGCGTAAATTTTACAGATTATTTTAAAACGTCCTAAGCAGATTTTTATTGAATCCTCGGATTAATACAATGGCACGGATTCCTCTCGGAATACTATTGAATTTTTTACATCAAAAGTCTTTATCGCAGTCGAAATTCATAATTTTGGGTTTATTAAATTGCATATTATGCAGAAATACGCAAACGCTACTGCCGTGTTTGGGTTCCTGGGTTTGATTCCGAGGTCGGACAATAAGCAATATTCGGTTTTTCCAGTACGAATTTAAGTTTGAAACTTTGCAGTAATATAGCTTTACATCAGAATAACATGTAAGCTAATCAAATTCTAACAAAAAGTCCTTCACTATATTCGACAGTGAATTTAACTCTCATTGTCAAGTGTGTGAATGTCAGTTTTGTATTCGGCATTTACATTGTACTTTTGGTACTGATGACAAAAAAAGTAAAACACAGAATATTTATAAAACAAAACAAAACTACAGGTTACCGTTTTATCATATTCTTGCTCTTGTCTCCTGTTGTCTGGGGACAGTGCAACTCGTTTTCTTTCTCTATTCTGCTATTTCAAACATCAGGCTATCATTGACTCTCTTTTTTTTCATACCATTCATCCTGTTTTTCATCTGTCTCCATCGGCCAACTTTCATATTCATAACACTTGGAGTCACATGGCTTTCATCTCTTCTTACCACAAAATGCCTCAAGCTACCTTACACCACCCAAACAATCTATGGAGTTTACCGTAGAAAAATGTTATGTCACAGTACTGACATACAGACCTACATGCAAATTATCCTCCCTACCTAATTTCAACTTGAACAGAAGAAGAAGGAATGACCCCACACGATTGTTAGGAGAAGTCGGCCGACCTGCTTACCTTTTAGAGGACATTACAAATTTAAAAAAGTATAATACACGAATCTAACAATTACATAAGCACAAGTCGCACTAAGACAAAATGATTTCAGTTTGGAAGTAGCAACACAAAACTTAAAGTAGCTATGTCACAAGATTGCATTCAAAGTCTTATAAAACGTTCCTAGAATCGGAAAGTCGTCTTAGAGCAGCATTACGCTTGTTTGCAGCTTTAACTTGAACTCTCACAAGCGAGCATTGAACACCAACAGAATTAAGATGTCGACAGTACTAAAAACCTTCATGACTGCAAAATTCATTCAACTGCTACCGAATATTTTAACAATTTCCGAATCCAGGTATCTACGAGCGTATATGGTTCGTTTATTTCGTTCGTTCGAATTAATGTAAAATGCTAAATGCTTTTATATTTATTGGAATAATTTATTAAATGTACAACGGGACTGAATGTTTATATCGTCCAAAAGTGCAATTTAATACTTGCGATAATAAAGTCAAGTTAAAACTACGGAATTTATTATTGCAAATTGGGGAATTAATTGGACAGATTTTAACGGCTATCCTTTTAATAATTGTAAAGTACGGAGAAAGTATAATAATTATACACTCTTCAGAATATTAATTGGAAATCTTCTTGTCGTGCTTTAATAAACCTACAATTGGCCACTTACAATGTGTTTGACTACCGGAAGTTAGTCTATTTCCATAAACCAGGAATTATTCCAAAGCTGATTCCGAGAATTTCTTAATAGAAATTCCCAAAAACACTTTGAGCCATAACTTTCCGTATCTACCATTCTAAATCGACGAACCAGCCTCCATGTATCACTGCACAATATTGAAAATGGAACCAAAGACTTTGAACACCACAAGCTCAAGTGAAAACCGCATGCAATAGCCGGTAGCTTTGATGACGTCAGAAGCACAGGGCAGGCGTCAATCACGTTCTTAGCAATAAAGGTGGTTTTGAGGCGAAGGCAAGGCGAGGAAATCAAATACAATAATATAAAGGTAGATGACTAGAATGTTACTCTATTGAGTACGACAACCGAAATTTTATGGATTGGTTGGTGAAACGAATCGGTGTGCTTGGTATAGTGAAAATTGTGGCGATCTATAGAGCATTTACGTGCCCTTCAAGGTTTTCTACTTAAAATTAAATAACAACAGCCGCACGGATCGATCTTTAAAAATAAGCAACGTTTTCCGTGATCATCTTTACTTATCGAGATTTCTCAGTGCCTCGGAAGTACGTTAAGCCGTTGGTCCCGGCTGTCATTTTCATATCTTTGGCAGTCGTTACGGATTGTCAAAAGCCAGAAAATCTGACTTCAGTCTTGCCAAGAAGTACCATAGTACCAAGTTAATGGGTTGTGGAGGCCTGGTAGAGCCACTCCTCGTAAAATACTGGTATTCAACTGAATCCGGTTTAACTGCAAACCGACTCCAATAAAGTTGGGATTTTCCCAACTTGCAATCTTAAAATTCACTCAATTAAGATTTCATCCATTAAAAAAATAGTTTTCTTCCCCAACAGCATTCGTTTCTTTCACTAATAACGATCAACCCACAATAATAACTTTCTTCTTCTTTTTACTAATAAGAAAACATTAACTATTTACCACTAATTACTTAAAAGATCTACCACGACATACTAATTTATTTTATCAAGACATTTTTATTACAAAGAATAATAAGACTTTGATAGTGACAGAGACAAATTAAACTTTCAAAGAAGTCGTTAAATCGTGTGGCTTCGGAGTGAGCGGAAGTGTTAAGCGGAGTTGGCTTGCCTCGAGGCAAAACTTATGCCTCATTATAAGTTCTTTAATAAATAAAACATACGCTCGATGCGAATTTATGAAGCTTCAAGTAAAAGTGCTGGCTAGTTTGATCGGCGACAATTTAAAAGATTACGAAGGACTCGTTCTTTAAAGAATTTGGATTATAGAAAACTTAGTTTGTGTTTCGAATATTATAAAATGAAGCTGTTATTATAGTCTTCATGAGTGTACCTCTACATAGTGCCTCACGGAGATTTTAACTCATGTCGATAGTAATTATTATAATCTTCTTCAGATAAAAAAGTAACGGAAACTAAAACAACAATAAAACCCTGTAAAACACAAGGCAATTAGTGAGGTCGGTCGGTGGATGTCTTCACATTTTTGTTCATAGGATGTGCCGGTTTCCTGTATCGTCGCCTTGCTTGGGTTAGCACCAACGACTGTGAGTCGGGGCAGCCCTACCAATATCCAAAAAATATTGTAAAGGTTTTTTTTATTTTTTCATGTTATTACGAATAGGCAGAAGCCAGAAAACCTGACACCAGTCTTGCCAAGGTGTATCATGTTAAACGTGTCAAAATACTAACCTCTCTACTAAACTCAGCTGCGTTAGACTGGAAGCTGACCTGAACATAGTAGGGAAAAGGCTAGCCACATTGATTGTTAATTGATTCGTGTAACAAACTAATGACTTTATCACCTTTTGACCCTCAAAATCAACCGTTTGGGTATATAAAAAACAAGCTTAGTTTATGAAACTGCAAGCTTTTAGCAGTGGCATGGTCTGCGTAAAAGGTGAAAATACCGCTATAATGTACGTATATTATATGCCCAAGATAATCATGGCATTTGATTAGGACATCGATTACCCGTATTCCACATTTGTCCCCACCTGTTCAACTTTGTGCAATTTGTTATAATTTTTTTTCATAGGAAGCACTGAGAATAAAGGCTCAGCTATTTTAGACTGGAAGCCGACCTGCCCATAGTAGGGAAAATACTGGCCACATTGATTTTTAATTGAATTGTGTAACAAACTAATGACTTTATCATCATTTGACCCTCAAAATCAACACGCCAATACTTTCAACATTCGACTGCTTAGTTTTAAGCCCTAATCCAAACCGTCTTCAACAAATTGGCCTCGATTTAAGGCCCCACCGTAATGGTGGTGTCTAATTGAGTTTGTGTTGTAGTTCTAAGTGGTCAGAGGAACTGTTGTCGTGACGGTTGTTAGTAATTGGGTCAAGAGTTCATGTGGGTACCCGATGGAGGCTCGGGTATGGATGAGACAAGCTTAGCCTATGGATGCTAGCTTTTCGTTACGCATGGTCTGCGTGAAAGTTAAAAGTACCCAAGTATAAAAGTATCATACAACCGGGCAGACCATGAGATTGATTAGGCCTGTTCTGTTGTGTGCAATCTATGACGTGTAAATCTAAACACAAATAACTTTATAATTATAATAAACATGTAGATGATGTAGGTCAATAAAGTACTGGCGCTATTTTACAGTATTAGCAAGAGAAGTAAAGGAATACCCATCTTTAGCTTTTTAGTAAATTGAAATATTACCTTCCATAATATGAGACGTCATAACCTTCTTTAAAAGGATTGGCCTACTGTTAATTCTGTATATCTTAATCCCTTAAGCGTCTTCTAAGATATCCACTTGAAGTAACGGCTGTCAGGGTATGTATTTTCGTGTAGAAGTCTGTCTGGTAGGGCGAATCTATAGGACCACAGTTTGTAGCGCTCTTTAGCTTGTCTTATTAATACTGCAAGGTACAATTATTTTGTAGTCTCAAATTTGGGTGTCGTGGTTGTTTGAAATGAAAATAGCGAGATGCTAGATCGTTCGTTGGCTTTGGGTTTGTAATCCAGTTAACTTTGCTTGCCAGGTGTGTTTAAACGGGTGAGGAATCTAATCTTGTAACTTAGGTTTGTGTTTTAGTTTTACCAATATATAAGGAGTAACAGATTAAACGCAAACGCTGAAATAGGGTCACTATAGTCATCTTTTCGCCTTTTCCCAACTGTATTGAGGTCGGCTCCCAGTCAAACCGGATTTTTGTGGAACGGCTGCCTACCAAACCTCTACAATTCAATAAGTGGGTAACACGGTACTTCTTGGCGAGACTGGAGTCAGATTTTTTGGTTTCTGACAATCCATAACGACTGCCAAACATCTACAAAAATGACAACCGGGACCAACGACTTAACGCATGGAAATTGAGGCTTTTTTATAAATTGCGACTGAGATAAGGTTTAACGAAGGTTTAACGAATTTATTACTAATAAAGACCAATACTCAGTTCACTTAATAATGAGCTTAAATTACTAAAAATTGTGTAACATGCTGCGATCAAGCCGTTCTAGTAAATTTTATCGAAAATGTATTTTTTTAAATTTGTCTTAAACACTGCAAGTGACCAGGGGGTCGATTCTGCTATTGCAATCGTGTCTCAATGACCGGTCAATGATCGATTTTTGACGTATAACGTCAAACTTTTGACACATTTCCCATACAAAAACTGTCAAAGTTGTCAAATATTCAATCACTGACCGGTCATTGAGACACGATTGCAATAGCAGAATCGAGCCCCAGGGGGTCGAGTCTGCTATTGCAATCGTGTCTCAATGACCGGTCAATGATCGATTTTTGACGTATAACGTCAAACTTATGACACATTTCCCATACAAAAACTGTCAAAGTTGTCAAATATTCGATTACTGACCGGTCATTGAGACACGATTGCAATAGCAGACTCGAGCCCCTGGCATCCTTAATATTTTTTGGTAGATAATTATATAGGTAATTATGCTCCTTCATAGGTAATAGTCTTTTTACCGTAGTTTGTCCTATGTCTTCGCAGTTTAATTTGGTTAGTATTTCTAAGCCAGAGTAAAATACTTTTTTACCAAGTTTTATATCAGATTTTAATTCACCAGTCATTATCTTCTTTACCAGTATGCACGTTGTATATTTGTGTGAGATTAAATATTTTTGTCTTACGGTATAGCGTTCGTGTCTCAGTAAGTCGGTGATACTTAAATAAAGCTTTTATTAATTTGTTTTGTGAAGTTTGTAGGTCTTTAAGATTCGACTTCGCAGCACTCCCCCATATTTCAATTAGGTACCTACTCCAGATGTGATTTTACCAGTGAATTATAAATAGTCATTCGTACTCTATAAGGAATACATCCTGCTGCTCTCTTTAGGATCCCGGTGAGTGACGAAAGTTTCGATCTTACATATTTAAGCAATATGGGCCTTCCAAGAAAGTTTGTCGTCTAAACGCAAACCCAAATACTGAGATAAAAATGGAGAGATGCCCTGAATACCAGTATTTTACAAACAGTGATTGCCTATCTGACGTCCACAACCAAGTTAATACTGGGAAACTGGGTAAGCCCCCTTGTGGTCAGTATTTTTGACTTCTGTAAACCCGAAACGACTGTATCTACAAATACTAGCGGGGACAGACCACCTCATGTACTTCCAGAGGTCTCAGTATGTAATTAAGAGCCACCCATCTACGGTAGCATTGCATAACCTTGAACATCGATCCATGCGATAGTGATTATTTAGCCGGGAGCTCCTCACGTGTTCACATACTTAAACTAGCTGCCGCCTGCGTGTAAATAGAACTATTCTCCTATTTAAATTATAGCTTACTAGCTGTCCCCCGCGGCTTCGCTCCCGTCAATTGGCTACCTACCTACCTACCTTACACCTACCCTACACCTACATGCATGCAAATAATTCTATTTTATTGAGGTATTTCTTTCCGACTTGCTAGACTAAAGTTGTGATAGCTCGGTTAATATATATGTTATAAATTTTCTCACTGGTAGAAAGCTACATTATTCCTGAGTGCTATAGGCTATACACTAGTATAGCCTATAGCACTCAGGAATAATGTAGCTTTCTACCAGTGAAAAAATTTGGATCATTAGTTCCAGAGATTACCCCCTACATACAAACTTTACCTCTTTATAATATTATTATATATTATATATTAAATATTAAATATATTAATATTATATTATATAGTATAGATGTGTAATTATATTGTATATGCTACATTACTGTAAAGTTTCATAAAAATCCGATTAGCCGTTTTTGCGTGAAACGGTAACGAACATCCATTTATTTAAAAGTTTATGAACACACATTTAAAAGTAGATATGAAACAGAAAAATAGGTATGAAAGTGATGCTTATTTCTATAGAAATATCTCCAGCATACCTGCGGAAGGGTAGTCGAATAAAAGAGATGTAAATACTGAAAAAGAAGGAAGTAGAATGGACAATTAACAAAATTATTATTATTAAAATCAAAACTGGTATTCCCTTGCTTCTCCTAAAATTGTTTGTCCGAAAATCATTACCTAAAGAAAGAAAGAAAAAGACTTTATTTGCTTTTCTTGTTCTTTTCGCCTTTTTTTTGGCTTTATTTGTACCTCTATCACGTTTACTATAAACTTTAGTAACCATAATGTTCAACAACTCTAAATTTTATTATACATAAATTATCTTTACTTCGAAAACTATTATGTCATGAATCTCGTAATTTTGCATGAAATAAAGTCATATATGTCCTAAGTATTGTACCTTTTAAAGTAATGTGTATCATTCCGAATGACAAACTAATCTGATTTAGGGTTTTAAAAATAATTAAAATGGGTAGCAAAAATAACAGGTTATGAACATGTGGTTTTCAGTGTATTATTTAGTCACTCAACTGTTTTATTGAGTGAAATACAAATTTGTTTTAAAAACATAATTACGATAAATAAATATAATTTGAATTAAGGCCTTTAAATTTTTATTGAAAATGGTTTTAAGTCTTTGGTTCCTATATTTCGAATTTTATGGCATATGATATTGTGTGACATTAAGTTCGGGCAAGTTATCATTCGGACAAAATGATGATTAGGACAAAAAAATTATGGTACTTTAGATTATGGATAAAAAAGTCAGGGAACACAATATTGGGAAATAATATTATAGAGATTATAAATAATATAATGATATAAATAATATCATCAAATCCAAACTATTTAGGTATCTTAATCATTGGATCAACAAGCAATTACTTACGGCTTTCTATAAATTAATTAATGTTTACACAAGTGATTACAGGTTGACTTTAAGCAAACTAAGGCTGTACTTTAAGCAAGCACATGACATTGTGACAGGCGGAAAAGGTCGCGTCAATGTCAGTAAGTCTGATAGTCATGAACGAAGATTTTGGAGTCTGTTGAGAACTTAAGGCCATTTTTCGTGCTGGCAGCGCTACGCGAGGCGTGCGTTGCTGCACGGCGCCAGTACACCAGGCAACGCAGGCTTCGCATCCGCCCTCCGGATGCGCAGGCCAGGGAGGCGGAGCTATACGAGGAGTACAGAGCGGCGAAGACCGCCCTCCGAGCGGGGATCCTGCGGGCCAAAGATCTGGCCCGCAAGGAGATGCTGGAGTCTCTGAACGGGGACCCATGGGGACGCCCTTACAAAATGGTGCGGGATAAACTCCGCACCTGGGCACCCCCGTTGACGCAGAGTCTCCGGCCCCAGCTCGTTGAGGACGTGGTGAGCGCTCTGTTCCCTTCGCGAGGCGAGCACACTCCCCCGCCCATGGCTCCGCCACCTGCGGTGCCTGTTGCGGACCACAGCGACGACGGCGACGACGACGACGATGTCCCGGAAGTGACCGAGGTAGACCTGAGAGTGGCGGTTAACCGGCTGAGGGCCAAGAATACCGCCCCAGGACCCGACGGCTTGCCTGGAAAAGCCTGGGTCCTGGCCTTGGAGGCTCTCGGGCCTCGACTGGGGGGGCTCTTCAGCGCATGTTTGGAGAGGGGCCAGTTTCCACTTCGTTGGAAGACGGGGAAACTGGTCCTCATTAAAAAGCCGGAGCGCCCTGCGGACTCTCCGTCCGCATACCGGCCCATCGTGCTGCTCGACGAGGTGGGCAAGCTCTTTGAAAGAGTCATTGCAAACCGCCTCGTCGCGCACTTGGTGAGGGTGGGGCCGGATCTGGCGGAGAACCAGTTCGGTTTCCGCACGGGGCGCTCAACGGTGGATGCCATCATGCGCGTGAGAGCTCTCACGACGGGGGAAGCGGTATCCCGGGGCAAGGTCGTCTTGGCGGTGTCTCTTGACATCGCCAACGCCTTCAACACCATGCCCTGGAGTTGCATTGGGGAGGCACTCCGGTATCACCGGATGCCGACCTACCTCCGTCGCGCGGTCGAGGCCTATCTGACGGATAGGGCCGTCATCTACCCCGGTCACGAGGGAGAGTGGATTCGGCGAGAGATGTCGTGCGGTGTTCCACAGGGAGCGGTTGTGGGGCCGTACCTGTGGGACATCGGCTACGACTGGGTGCTGCGCGCCGGCCTCCCTAGCGGCGTCAGCGTAGTATGCTACGCTGACGACACGCTCGTCCTGGCTCAGGGGGGGTCGTACCAGGCGGCGGCCGAACTAATGACACGCGGGGTTGCGATAGTCGTGGATAGGATCCGGCAATTGGGTCTCGAGGTGGCCTTGCACAAGTCCGAGGCCATGTGCTTTCATGGTCCTCGAAGCAGGCCACCACCGGGATCCCAAATCACGGTAGGAGGGGTTCACATCGGCGTCGGGTCGACGATCAAGTATCTGGGACTCGTTCTCGATAGCCGGTGGAACTTCGTCGAGCACTTCCGACGTTTGGCTCCCAGACTGGAGCGGGCCGGGGCTGCCTTCAAGCGGCTTCTGCCCAATCTGGGGGGTCCAAACGCCTCCTGCCGGAGGCTCTATGCGGGGATCGTGCGATCCATGGCCCTTTATGGGGCCCCAGTGTGGGCACTGGACCTGAGGAAGCGTCCAGCCCAAAAGCTGAACGCGTCCCAAAGGGTCATGGCCATCCGGCTTGTCCGGGGATACCGCACGGTCTCCCGCGAGGCGGCGAGCCTCCTTGCTGGATTGCCGCCATGGGATCTGGAGGCGAAAGACCTCGCGCACGTTTACACGTGGCGCATGGAGGCGCAACGCCGGGGCGAAACTCTGCTGCCGCGGCATATTGCTGCGCGGCGGACGGAGCTCCGGCAAGATACCATGGCGGTATGGAATCAGCGACTGTCGCAACCCAGTGCAGGGCACGCCACAATTGTGGCGATAGTGCCCCTCTTTGAGGAGTGGCTGGAGAGGCGCCACGGCGTCCTCACCTTCCGCCTGACGCAGGTACTCACCGGACATGGTTGTTTCGGTAGGTACCTGTTTCGGATTCGGCGGGAGGAAACGCCCGGGTGTTTTCACTGCGAGGATCGCCCGGAGGACACGGTGGAGCATACGGTGGAGGCCTGCCCCGCATGGGCGGAGCAGCGCCGTGTCCTCGTCGAGGCGATCGGCGGCGGCGACCTCTCGCGTCCGGCCCTGGTTCAATCCATGGTCCGGAGCGAGGAGGCATGGGAAGCCGTCACCTCCTTCTGCGAAGCAGTAATGCTAGTGAAGGAGGAGGCGGGCCGCGTGAGGGAGAGACAACCCTCACGCCCCAGCCGCCGCGGCATAGGGAGACGCACCGGGCGTCGGGAGTCGCTGGGCGATTCCCGGCCACCGTAGGTGCGGGTCTGCGGACGGCGAGCGTTGGGTGGCTCGCTGTCCGATTAAAGCCAGACCCAAGCCGACGGCGCGTTGTGTTCCACGCGCGCCTCAAAGAGATGTCAGCATAGGAGTAGGGGCCCGTTAGGGCCAGTGCCTACCAGGGTTGCGGATTTGTTCGAAAGAGTTACCGCGGCCCTGGAACGTAAAAGGCACTAAGAGGAGCATGGGTGGGTTTTAGTCAGTAGAAGTCTGACACTCCCTGCCGCTCAACCCAGAGCGGGAGGGGTCATTTGATGATTTCCCATCCAAAAAAAAAAAAAAAAAGGCCATTTTTCGTTTTAAAAAAGTTCAAACTCAAGTCGTTATTTCATTTCAGCGATAAATTCACATCATCAATGTCAAGAAATTGTCAAAGGTAATGAAAGTAGGTAGAGGTGTTTTTGTTTGATTGCGACTGCGATGCGAAGACAAATGCTGACAAAAAAATAAGTAAACTACTCATGTCATTGTGGTCTAATTCTATTTAAGACTGCACAAACGTGGGAACTTAATTACATGAAAGTTCACAATAGGTATCAAGTTCAAAGTTTAGATACGGGTATGAAGAGAAGTGTAAAACCAACCCCTGCAGCTTTATCAGATGAAATACAACCATTACCTTAAAACATTCCGGGCTTTCGAAAATTGGTAAGCATTGATATTGGGAAATCACCCAATAAATTCCGTGTAGGTCCATAAAGAGTTGCAAAATAGCTAGTACCCTTATCTATTTTGCTTTAATTAGATATTAGATTAAATAGATAGAAACCACTCAAAAACATGTGTAAATTTACTTACTACAGAGACCAAACATAAGGAAACACACTCACGTGAAGAAAGCCCAGCTAGTCTATAGTAAATCGAACACCACTCAACAGAACCAATACAAAACAATAAAACTGAACACAAACTGTCATCTTTTATCCATGTACTGCGTCCGAAACTAGCTCTTACAATACTGAGAAAATCCACATTTATCCAAGAGAATGTCCTCAGAAATCGCTGACAAATCTATCGGGCAGTTTCAGAAGCGTTCACCTAGTTTCCAATAGCTTGTACTCGCTTACCTACGGTAGTCCAGTTTTCATACGCTTCCCACCTTAGTTTTATCTTGAAATTCAAGCGTTGAAGCTCTGTGCAATCCTCGTCCACAAACCAATATCAGAAAAGCTACGGACAAAATTGCTCCAAAGAATCTTACTTAAGCATTTTTTCTGGGATTTGCATAGTTCTAAAAATATTAAAACCAAGAGGCCATATTAAAAATTCGTTTGCAGCCAAAGCTTTGGCGCTGGAGTCATAAACAGTTTTATATTCTGCATCATTCAGTTTTTAAAACTAGCTAATTTTCTTTTCACGGGGTCGGGTCATATAATTGGTTTTGGAGGAAAGTTTTTAAAGTGTGGGCTGGTTGAATTTTTTGTAACGTGGCTTAGATTTTATTTGGTTCCACGATCTCAGTACCATAAAGAAATAAAGCAGGTATGCCGCTAATAAATATATGCAGTATAATTCAGTGTTTGTGGCTTTAGAAAGTAACATAAAATTCATTAGAAAAGCTTGGGTTTCTTCAAATAGATTTTTAGTGAAACGCCAGTAACTGAAATTGCAGTAAAATTTAAAAAAGAAAATTCACAAATCATCAAAGTCATAAGATCTTTATTCTCCAACACAAAGCTATTAAAAAAGAATGACAACATTGTAGAGTCTATTTACTTAATTCCTACTTAAAATAAGGTGAGCAATACTCATTACAAACATGTAATGCTGATGTGCTTATGTCTCCCAAACTGCCCCATTTATGATTAAACAAGACTTATCGTTGCCAGAAGTACCAATTAACGTAAGGGACATTTCTGCATTATTGTTAAATACCATTTATGTTAATTGCTGTAAGGTATATTTTGGCAGTTTGGGTAAATGTTCCTAACGTGAACTTCAGGTATCGTTATGTAGGTACTTAATGCCATCGCAATGAGACTTCAGATCGTTGTGGAGTTGAATACAGTGTGTATAATCACCTTCTGTCTACATAAATATATGAGTTCAAGTGAAGTTAAGACAGGGAGATTAATATTGTAGTCTTTCAGATGGCCCCGGGTCGTCGGCGCGTTGTGTTCCACGCGCGTCAAGAGGCATTAGGAGGAGCACGGATGGGTTTTAGTCAGTAAGAGTCTGACACTCCCTCCCGCTCCACCCAGAGCGGAAGAAGTCATTTGATGATTTAACATCCATAAAAAAAAGTGTTTCAGAGGGCAAACTTTGATCGGTGGACATGGATCTCTGAATGGTATCGCTAAACTGCTAAATTATCTCGCTTTGGACGGTGATTATTTTATTTACCTACTTACGTGATACCAGGATCCTATTGCCCCAGATTAAGGTCCTTAGTCCCTTATGCTGCTACACTAGATTACGCCAATTATTCTCTTTCGCAGAGGAGGAAGTCTGAGGCTCAGCAATATTGGTACGATATGTAAGCATAGAAAGTGAGCCTTTCACCAGCCCACCTGGTCTTCATATTGTGAGTATCAGTTGATTGGACAAGGGTATTTCCAAGAAAAAAGCAAATTTCAATTTATTTGTGGCGACGGATACAAAATTCTGGAGTGTCTTGGAGTGATAAGACATCTCATCAGGACGTCAGTCTACCTTTTGGGAAGGTGTCTGACTGACGTCCTGGTGAGAACTGGACTTGAGAAGCACAGGACTGATATAGTCAGCCGCAGCGACGCTTGGGGAACCCTATATCCAGGAGTAGAAGGATTTCGGCTAAAATGATGATGGTGAGTAAAAAATGAAAATAAAAAACCGGCCAAGTGCGAGTCGGACTCACGCACGAAGGTTCCGAACCATTATCCATAAAAAACGGCAAAAAATCACGTTTATTGTATGAAAGCCCCACTTAAATATTTATTTATTATGTTTTTATTATTTATTGTTATAGCGGCAACAGAAATACATCATCAGTGAAAATTTCAACGGTCTAGCTATAACGGTTTATGAGATACAGCCTGGTGACAGACAGATAGACAGACGGACAGTGGAGTCTTAGTAAAAGGGTCCCGTTTTTACCCTTTGGGTACGGAACCCTAAAAAATAACTATGATATTATAAGAGTACCTACATAAGTAAAGTGTCGAATCCACCAGTCATTACATAGAATGTACCGTAAAAGTAAACCACATAGTTTACTTTAAACGAACACACGTTTTGACGTAACCTTCACTCGATCACGCAACTTCGACATTACAAGACAATCGATACCGATTTATACATCTTAAAAAATATCTGCTACATGATTTTGAACTTTGTCGCAAATGGATTATGAACCAAGAAAAAAGGTATTTTATGACGTGCACTGAGGGAAAATTGATTGAGGTGAAATGAAAATGTATCGTGTAATTTTGTGTTGGACAAGTTCTTTTTTTTTGTAGGGTATTAAATAAGTCTATTTGTACTGAAGTTTAACGCAACGATAATACTGTAATATTTATAAAAAATAGAAAAAAATAACGACAAACTATCATCTACTTGGCCTTTTTCCCAACTATATTGGGGTCGGCTTCCAGCCGAACCGGATTCAGCTGAATACCAGACCTCTACAACCCATAAACTGGGTAACACGGTACTTCTTGGCAAGACTGGAGTCAACTTTTCTGGTTTCTGAAAATCCGTATCGTCAAACAGTACACTCTCGTTTGTCGATGGCAATCTAAAGGGAGTCGGTTCAATATTCTGTTACGAACTTAAGGCCGTCATTAGCATCCATCAGTTTACAGATTCATAACTTCACAGCTGAAAACCTACGACAACTAACCAAATACCCAAGACTTTACAACCTCGATCTGAAACAAAAGTGTAATTTTATTTATTTATTGTATCTCATAAAAAGCATCATCATCATATCAGCCGAAAGACTCCACATGTATGTTCACTGTTGGACATAGGCCTCCTCCATCCATCGGCTATCCGCGACCCTCACCAGATCATCGGTCCACCTTGTGGACTTGGGAGGCTTTCCAACGCTGCGTCTTCCGATACGCGGTCGCCAATCCAGAAGTTTTCGGCCTTATCGACCATCTGTTCTGCGAGCAATGTACCCTGCCCACTGCCACTTCAGTGGCAGATCGGCGATCCTTCGGGCTATATCGGTAATCTTGGTTATAAAAAGCATAGAAAAATCATTATAATAACAAGTGAGAGCGGTGGATTTTTCACAAAATTGTTTCAGAATACCCTGTGAAAGTTAAAAACATTGGAAGTTTTTGAATTGACTAGACCGCTACCGTGTCATAAAAAAATCAGCACATTTATTTAAATTCAATTGAAAATAAAGATAATATCAATGTCGTAAAATCACCGATGCTTCCAGAACATGACTTCACAAAGAAAAATCCAGGAAATCATTAATTCAGCGTTAAACCGAGCCGAAACACTTTCCATAATAATCGTAATACCATTAAGGTAATCGTTCTCGATGATACCTTCGATAATCATCTTACGGACCGTTTGCCTAAAGGCAATGACTTAAATAATCCAAATTACTCTACCTTTTATATATTTCGGATTTTAGGAAGACCTTTTGAAGTCAAAGCTGATGAAAAGATAAATATTGATAGGATAGAATTAACCTGTCCGGCCCCGGCGACACACCGGTGTGTCGCGAATTAATCGCGAATTTAATGTTTATTTACATATACATAAGATTTACTTTATATTAGGGAATTTTCACATGTTGGGCCCGACTGGTTAAATAATGAGAACAATGAGATTTAAGTCCTTTTTTTTGGCTAGCTTTGGGATGCATGAAGGAGCCTCCTCGTGTGGCGCAATTAGTTCCATCAGGCACTCAACTGAACCGAGCGCTCGGCGCATCCTGGACAGTCACCTTATGAGACTGGCCAATCCTCCCTTGCGGTGGTAGGGCTAACGCCCGAATGGTTCACGACCCTCCCACCGGAGTCCGACGTCAAGCAGCATGCTGTGTTTCGTCGTCGCGTGGGAGTACCAGTGCCTCAGTGTTTCTTCTGGGCGCGCTCACTTCATCATTGACCTCATCCACCGCTTTCAATCAGGCATGATCGAGGTCAAGAGCTAGGGAAAGGTCAATGTACTTTATTTCAAGTAACTTGCAACAAATTAGTACATTGACCTTTCTCTTACAGTACCTACCTCTTTCTTACAGAAAAGCTCTTTCCAACGGTATAATTATATTTTATGACTGGGATATTTTCCTTTAGTTAGATTACCATTACCTTTGATTATTAGAAATATCAATTTATATCATGTCATGTATATCTGTCGCAAAAGTCAACTGAGGTCTTGAGGTAACTATCAAGAGGAATAATTGGGTGTAAATTACTGACATCTATCCCCACAACGTCCCAAAACATTAGGACAGTGCAATTTATTGCGACCCAAGATGTTTTAAATGACTGACGTGGTGTCTAACATTTTATCAAAAGGCTAACACAACCATTCGTAACATTGAACGTGATACGAGGCGAAAATTTCGTTTTCCGAATTTATTTTTTACACAATCCGATAAAAGTCTGAATCACAAGGGTTTAATTAAAACTCCGTAACTGTTAGGTTCGAAAATATAGGTTTTAATATCCTATCACGCTTTGAGGTTATACCCACGTCAGATGTAATTTTATAGCGTATGTATGTACGTATATTTGTGTCACGTTTTATTATGGAAAGCACTGGAACTTTTCGGGAGTTCATGACCTCCCGAAAAATTCCAGTGTTCCCGTGTGGCTGTTACAACTCTCAGGAATACTTGCCGAGGTCAGACCGAGGATGGGCGCTTAAATACCGAGACTCCACCGTGCCTCGTAAGTACTGATTACCACCAACACATTTTTTTTAATTGTAACATCTCAAAAAATGTAGTTCCGTGACTTTATAGACTGATAACTATTGACCAAACGTACCCTTTACTTTTTTTTGACATGGATACGCTCAGACCAATAAAAAAGTACGTTTTTATTGGTCTGAGTGGATACGTTACGTTTTCCATTTTGTAGCGTAAAAAAAATTGAAAAACACATTTTTACACTGAAACACGTTTTATTTTGTAAAATAATAAAAAAACGCCTAAATTAAATATCACCACAAAATCAAATAATACAGGTAAACACTTCATAACATGAAAAATATGTTGAAGTGTTGACCTATATTATTAATCCTACTTCCTACTAATATTATAAAGGTGAATGTTTGTATGTTTGTATGTTTGTATGTTTGTATGTTTGTATGTTTGTATGTTTGTATGTTTGTATGTTTGTGTAACAATCAGGCAAAAACGGCTGAAGGGATTTGGATGAAATTTGGCACACATGTAGTTCATAACCTGGAATAAAAAATAGGCTACTTTTTATCCCGGTAAGTGGCATGGATTAATGGAGACTGAGGAGGAAGTGGAAACTCAGAGCCGCTGCTGCCTTAGTACTTCAGATTTTCAAGTACCAGGATACCAGAAACATCAAGTACCAGGAGACCAGAAACATGTCATAGTATTTTTGGGCTGGTATAATTATGTAGGTAGGGTAGGTGTAGGGTAGGTGTAGGGAAGGTGTAGGGCAGGTGCAAAGTAGGTGTAGGGTAGGTGTAGGGTAGGTGTAGAGTGGGTGTTTTCTGAGTAAAAAATTTACAATACAAATCAGGAAACCTTGCTATTTCCGATATTCACGCGGGCGAAGCCGCAGCTGGTAGAAGCTAGTTGATTTATATAGGTAGATCTACGAACTCTTTCACAATACCTAAATAGGACAATCTAAGGTGTGCATATCCATGCTAATTCATAATCACATCCCGATTCTCCTACATTGGAGTGGTCACAGTTTATAACCAAAAAACCAAATTCACTACCTACTTTATAAACATGACGCATATTCGACCATTTTTTACGCAACCCAGCCTTTCATTTAACATAGTGCCTTAACCTTTACAATTGGACAAAAAATTCCATTCCAAACGCCTCCCACACCGCTAGTTAGCAAAACTCAGAACATTAATCTCCGTTCTACTCAGATTTTGTAAAGTTAGGGGCAATTTTCAGCGGAAAATCGGAAACAATTTGGAAATAACAACAAACCTCATAATTCTGGCCCCTCACCTTTGCTTCCATTGTTGTCCGGATTCGGGATCCTGAGTTTACAATTTCGTGTTTACATTACATTTTCAATTGACTTGTAATTGTTTTTAGAAATTCAATTTAATTAATTTATTGCTTTTGTTGGTAGGGGTATTGTGTTTCAAGGAATGATACTAACTATTTGCCGCAAATTATGTAAATTGTTGAAGGTACGGCCGAAAGGTATTTGCATTTAATAAATGCTTACAATCGTAATCACCGTCGAGAGACTCAGAAGTTTGTAATAAAATAAACAAGGTCAGGTAGATAAAAACTCAGGTAATGTTTTACGTGGTAAGAACTGTGTATTTAATACAGATATTCTGAATTTATGATTATTAATAATCAACCCCCAATGTTTAAAGGAGCTAGTTTGGACTTCTTCTTTTTGAGTCGATGGCTAACTCTTTAAATTATATTATTTGGGCCCAGTAGGTGGCTATATACGGTGGCATTCATTAAATCTCCCAAAGTACAGATGTATGGGCACTTGGGGCATTCCAACGTGTTCTGGACAAGGTCACCGCACTAGCAGGTTTCCAACGAGTCTCATCATCGTCAATAAATCAGCCGAAAGACGTCCACTGCTTGACATAGGGTCCCCTCAAGTATCGCCTTTGTCTTGGATAGAAAAAAAAAAAGAAAGAAAGAAAAAGACTTTATTTGCGCCAAGCATGAGGCATACCAAAAATAAACAAAATTACAATTGTTATGTAAGTTAGGAAGATATGCGTCACATTCGCGCAAAACGGCCATCGCTCAGCATAATGCTGGAACTCATGTGCAAGACAGAGCCACAGCGCTGGTTTTCAGCGACAGCCGGCGTTGACAGAATGACGTCGATCGGAACAGTTTATAAATTAAAACGAAATAAATGAACAAAATATATACATATAATTATATATGTGGGTAGAAATATAAGGTGGAAGATGGCAACTGACCGTTGCACATGCGATGGAACGTGGCCACCAAAAGTGGCGCGACAACTCTAAAAAACAAAAACAGTTGTTATCTGTGCGTACAAAAAACCGTATAAAACTAAATTCCATGCATGTGCTCCTCCCTAGTGTAAGTGTTCTGTGATGCGCAGGCTTGCATTCGAACTATACTCTTTGCATCAGAATTTGACAGTAAATATTAAATTATGCAATAATGGCCTCTGTGCATCGAAGAAAAGGCTTAGGACTTAGACCTCTTCTCACTATTTGGGATGGTAGACGACACATCTCACGGAATTTCACAAAGTAATTTGCCCGCCTTTTTGCCACTAAGCCACTTTGCTCAAATTTCTAAAGCAAATACACGCTATCCAAACATTAATCAAAATTCTTATAAAATCTAGACTCAGACATACTAAAAACCTAATTACAGAATAATAACAAAAGAAAGGCTAAGAAAGAAAAACACAAATCTTGCTGAAACAACTTGGAACTAACAACAAAGTGGATAGAATTATTACTACCAATGAAATTTAGAAGCGAAATTCCTGCAATAATAGCAAAATTTCAAGATTCTGCAATACAAAGTTGGAAGAGTGTTGAGAGTGTTGGTTAAGGGCCTTCGGGGTACTTAAAACAGATGTTCATAAAAATATATGTTGAGATAGGCCATGCTAGTAACTTCTTGTTAACAAATGTGGGTCAGGCTGGTAGAACCCCTTGCCCTTATAATGTCGATACGCCGACATATTTGAGCGCTCGACCCCTCACGATAGAACCGAACAGTTTCCCGTTATATAGAATTTATTATCGGTATTTCTCATAAGAATGTTGTAATTTTCGTTCGGGAGATGAGTAAAATTTATATTTTCAGTCTTTTGTTTAGAAGGATTTATTTTCAGCTGTATCGTTAATCGGCTAGGAGTTTTTGGCTAAATAATAACAGCCGCACGGGTTGAGCTTCAAGGCTAATCAATGCGCGGTCGGTCTGTGGATGGGTGGCTATCTAAACATACCGAGACTCCTCCGTGCGTCGGAAAGCACGTTAAGTCCTCGCTCCCGGCTGTTACTTGTAGATCTTTGGCAGTCGTTACGGATTGTCAGAGGCCAGAAATCTGACACCAGTTTTGCCAAAAAGTACAGTGTCTCCGATTTACTGGATTGTAAAGGTCAGATGGCAGTTGTTCCATGAAAACACTGGTAGGTACTCAATTGAATAAGGCTTGACTGGAAGCTGACCCCAATTTAGTTGGGAAAGGGCTAAGCAGATTGATACTTTGTTTACACACGTTTATTTTCAGTTGTATCCCTAATAGGTTCACAACACGGGATTTACATACTCGTGAATTGTATAGCAGGTTTTTTATGGCACTACTCCAACGGGAATGTTACTCTAAGTGCTCGGTTAAAAATGGTAACAATGAACGTAGTTCCGCCTACGTTATGAGGAACACTGAATGTACTCGTATGTTACCAAAATAAATCATATTTATTTTCAAATGGGGAATAATTAAAATGATAACTTTAACTAGGGA
This sequence comes from Melanchra persicariae, assembly GCA_947386135.1. Classification (NCBI taxonomy): domain Eukaryota; kingdom Metazoa; phylum Arthropoda; class Insecta; order Lepidoptera; family Noctuidae; genus Melanchra; species Melanchra persicariae. The sequence goes on along the minus strand of OX376667.1, from coordinate 10,892,066 downwards.
GACTGATAAAATACTATACGAAAATTAGACAAAATTTTAAAGTAATAAATAAATAGCCGAATTGATATAACCATCAGCTAAATAAATTACAAAAATTTTTCCTTCCCAAGTTTTGGACAAAAAGCAGAAGAAAAACTGAAAACCCAAACTTTGCTACCTCTACATTAAAAATGTCTAAATTACAACCTAAGTATATATATGAATTAGTATAAACGGACCAGAATGCTGCGTCTCATCATCGACTTTAACGATCTTCCTCGTATAGATTACAACAAAAACCAATTACTATGAATCATACAACATCCTGACTTCGGCAACTCAAGTGGCTAATGAAAAAACTTTTTCCAACAGCCATTCGAGTGATCGGCTCTTGTTATCCAAGTTTTGATCTTATGAAATCATTTGACCTTTCTCAAGTGCGTACGCGTTCATTAATTTAGTTGCCATTTTCTTAGTCCTTTGTGTATCAATTTTGGAAAAATTTCTAGGCCTTTTAGTGTGTTGAAGTGATTGATTTTGGAAGTTGAAATAGTCTACAGTAGGTATATTATTAATTCTAAAGTATTATCTTTGTGAGTTTTAAAATTAGAATGCAATATTAACATCACCATTTATTAACATCACCAAATGAACCATAGAAAAATTGGTGCAAAAACGTATTTGCCTAGAAATATTTTGATTACAATTATTTAACGGTTTATGAGATAACTTTCCATTGTAAATGTCGCTAAGATCAATGTTGTTGCAAATAATAATTTTCGAATCGATCCTGCTCCCTGCTTGATTTGGTCTGATGAAAAGCAATGGATGAGGTACAAGATGTACTAGCAAACTAGGCAGATCCCTCCTGGCAGGGTTGCAAAATTTGTTCGAAAGAGTCACCGCGGCCCTGGAACAAAAAGGGATAGAAGGAACACGGATGGGTTTTAGTCAGACACTCCCCTCCGCTCCAGTCAGGGCGGAAGAAGTCATTTGATGATTTCCCGTCCGGAAAAAAAGGCAGATCCCTGTTCACTCACTGTTTTGGTAGCAAAGTGGGACCTACGTACGCTGTTAGAATTAGGTTCTAATCATGTACCTAACATTCAGCTTTTAGATAGATAGATAGATAGATAAAACATTTATTTGATGCAAGTAAAGAAAAGAAATACGGCACACAAAAGAGTTACACAAATTATGAATAGTATGCAAATATTTGAAATAACAAACAAAGGAAAAAAAACAGAGTATAGTTGTTTTATCTCACGAGTGCGGGCGAGCCATAGTTGTGTAGGTAAATGTACGTGCACATTGTCTTAGTGTGCGTGAGCTTGTGTCAGTCGCTCTCAAGGTTACGCACACTAAGACAATGTGCACGTACATTTACCTACACAACTATGGCTCGCCCGCACTCGTGAGATAAAACAACTGTACTCTGTTTTTTTTCTCAGTATATGTCAAATGCTTGTATTTGTTTCACTACCTACAGAATTACCACCATCGCTATAAAACCTAAAAGCGAACGAGCCCTATCAATAACATAATAAAACTCGTTCAAACACTAATCATGAACAGAGCATTACATATTCATTCGCAAGTTTGCAGATACGTGCCAAAGGCGAAAAGTTTTATTTCCATCTTTATTATTCACGAGGACTTTTGTATTTCCTCTTGAAGATAAAGTAAAGAGGGTTAGCGTTCTGTTAGGAAGAAATGCACAGATATATTGGGGTCGGTGGGTCGTTGGTGCGAAGTTGCTTCTGGACAGTATCTTGAGTCGACAGCCTGGGGGCACAGAATTTGCGACGCCGGATAACCTGTTACGCGTAAATTTATTTTCTCGATTGTTTGGCGGGGTTTGATGGGTTCATTGTCTTTTTGGTGTTGTGAGTATTTTTTCCAGAAAGGTTTATATTGAAATATAAATTGTAAAACAGACATTTTTGGTGATGTTCTTTAGATAGGTTAGTGGCGTAGTGCTCCCCACCAACCGTGTCTCCACGTTGCCGTCGTGGTGGGGCTTGCGTGTCTCAGTGATCTTGGGGGCTTTGCCGGTAGAGCCACTCATGCCGGAAGGTCCCAAGTGAGAGACCAGACCAAGAGAGACACAAGAGGGGCACACCGTTCGGAGACAAAGGCACTAGGAGGACTAAGGGTGGGTTTTAGTCAGTAAAAGTCTGACACTCCCTGCCGCTCCACCCAGAGCGGGAGGGGTCATTTGATGATTTCCCATCCTCTAAAAAAAAAAAAAAAAAGGGGGGTAGTGCTCATAACCTTGGGTTCTAGACAAGTGAAATCCTGCCAGGGTTTTGGAATTGGTTCGAAAGAGTCACCGCGGCCAGGGAACGCAAAGGGCATTAAGAGGAACACGAATGTCGAAATATCACGTGAGCAATCCCTTGCAATTTGGAATTTCGACAATCGCATTTGCTCCGAATGGCACTTGGTCTAGCGCCTCTAGAAAAACCAACAAGTGACAAGTGATAATAATTATGGTTTTTTTATGGTCAAATAACAAGTTGGTTGTGGAGCTGTGGTAGGCAGCTGTTCCACGTATTTTCCATGATTGTCCAAGCAAGAATGTCCAGATATTTTCCATGATTACATACATTGGCTTTGCGATTTTGTGTGGTAAATAACATCCGCCAAATTTTCACCTTTCTACTGACTAAAATGCGATACCTTTTCGTAGTGTTTTTTTTTAATAAAATTTTCTCATTATTTTTAGGTAGTTATCCCCCCATCTTATATAAATATTCTGCTTTTAGTGTTTACAACACAATACGTCCCTATAATATATTATTAGTATACTCCGTGAAAAATATCAGGAGCTGTTCAATCTGTTGAATTTGGAAAAGTTTGTCCCAAACTTCTACTTGTGTATACACGGGTTGTAGCATCCCGTCTCATTAAAACCAGTGGTTTTCTTAGCTAACAATATTAATTTAATAAAGTCATAAAATGGAATTCTTAAAACGGTAATCTTCACCAGTCACAGTAGGCTCTTTCATCATCTGTCTAGCCTTTTCCCAACTATATTGGGGTCGGCTCCCAGTCAAACCGGATTAAGCTGAATATCAGTATTTTAAGTGGAGCGGCTGACTACCAGACCTCCACAACCCATTAACTGGGTAACACGATACTTCTTGGCAAGACTGGTGTCAGATTTTCTGGCTTTTGACAATCCGTGACAACTGCCAAAGATCACAGTAGGCTCTTTAAAGTTGAATAATGAAATTACTCAACCTATTAGTCAGTGGAAGTGGATTAAAGGATCAGCTTTTTGTGTATAAAATAATGTATTAGTTATTTTTTTTATACTTATAAAGTTTAAAACTTCCGTCCACTAAGGTTTTTTTAGCAAAATAAATTTTGTTAAAAAAAATTACAGTATTATATTTACAATCAGCCTATAAACTTTCAGACTAAATTACTGAAATTAGTATCTTTCACTAAAATATAGATACCTACCAAAATTCTGCAAATTTGGCCATACATTGAAATGAAGGCAAAAAGAAAGAAAGAAAAATATTTAAAACAAAGTTATACATGCAATGCATCCGATTTGGTCGCCCGATATTTAAAGTGTAACCATAGCACGAGCATTTTGTTTCATGGAAAATTTCGGTAAGTATTATAAAGTTGCTTGCTTGATTTTCGTTGACACCTAACAATATTGTATTTATTATTTTTAGCTCCAACTCCACCATTCTCAAAGAAAAACAATCTAAAGGATTGGAATAGGAAACAATAACAACTTCCTACGCGAAGTTTTGATGGGATTGACATATTCATATGAAGCGGGGAGAAAAATATTATACGTTATTCAGTCGTTTTTCTTCCGGTGTCAAAAACAGCTGGTATATTTTTAGAAATGTGTTGGATGGGTTATTTTTATATTTGTATTTTTGAACGATATTTCTTTTATTTTGGTCAGTTAGAGAGGTCTTCCAAAAACCACATGTAATGAAATAAGTTATGGCAAGATCACTTACTATATCATTTAGGGGATGGAAGACATTACTTGGAAGTGCATTTGTCGTTGGCGTAAATGACGCTGTAATCGTTTGCAATTTACCATAACACCCTGTGTTTATTTTGTTATTACTCAGCAGTTATTTATTTGGCCGCAAGGCGTTCCACATACTCCATTATGGCTACGTCCCTGATACAATCCATTTTTTTTCTCTTATAAAGCTTAACACTAACAGCAACATGGGTCAATCTTCAAGGTTAAGCAACGCTTGCCGAGGTCGGTTTGTGGATGGGTGACCATCTTAACATACCGAGACGACTCTTCTGTGCCTCGGAAAGCACGGTATGCCGTTGATCCTGCACGTCGATTCTGTAAAATTCACACAACAACTCGCATTTCAAGTCGTTATTCACTCTCACTTCGCATAAGGTTCAAAATGACCTTGATTTTGCATTCTGTAAGCATCACCTAGGCACTTGCGAAGTGAAGTGAGCTCCAAAGCGACCAACACTGTACTAGTGACTACCACACTCAACAAAATCTAAGTCGGGATTTATCGGTTTTTCATTTTACCAGTTTTTGACACAGATTTTTAGCTATTACGATGTTTAAATTAAAATTTCTTATTTTAAGGAATTTAAGGCAGCTAATAAGTAAAAAAAAAACAGAAAACTCTAAATTCGTGCCGTGAATATAATCTATGCTTACCTTACGAAAAGAAATGACTGACAGTTAATATCATAAGTAATCTGTGGACAATATTTTCATTTATTGCCGTTGACGTTTAAAAGTTCGTTGCATTCACAGAGTACTTTTGGTTGCATTGTTTTGTTTACGTTCTGTTTGTTTTTTGATCGATCAGTGCCGGTAATAATAGTGAAATAATCATGAAGTAAGTTTATATTTCTGGTTGTAAATTTAACCTTTCTTTTAACATTTGTCTTTCTTGTATATTTTGAGGAAACCTTATATATTTTTTTACTATTGCTGGATTATTAAGAGCTTCCACTACTTCATTTATGCAACGAGATACTGATGGTTGCGATAAATATGTTCTTATATTTTCTTTAATTATTTTCTGATAACTGCCATTAGCCAAGAATGACAAGGTGCATAAAACTGTGAAACAATAAAACAATTAAATACCTACTTAATCTAGATCTAGTCAAAATAAAATAGGGACCAATTTGGTTATTTTCATGCTTAATAGAATACGAATATTATAACTATACAGGGTCCTTAGACTAACATGAAAACATAAAGCTAGCAGGGGAACCACATATAGGGAATACTTCGTATTATTAAGTGTTTTTCTTATTATGGTGTGCTTGGTTACAAATCTTTCAGCTATAAACTGAGTTAATACTTACAAAGCTAACTTTATACTTAGTAAAATGAAGCTCTTACTTTTATACGAGCTGAAAGTCCTTTGCCACGACGTTTTGTGGGCTTTATCAGAGGCAGTAACTCATATTCCAGTTGGTCAATTAGCTCCTTTGACAATCTATAGACGCTCACATAGTCGTCATCTCGGGTTAATAAAGATAAACTTCGAATTTTGGTAGATTGTCGACGCCTTTCTAGTTTATCCAAAGCATGAGCTTCTTCTAATAAAGATTTAAACAAAAACATTCTTGCCATCGTTATCGCTTAAGTAGGTAGGCACTTATTCACTTTATAACTTTAAAAACTTTATTTAAACACTATTTAACCATGATTTATTCTATTTTCACTCGTAAAATAGATGCTTTTAATTTGACACTTTGAATCGCGTTCGAGTGCAAAGTGAACGTCGAAGTGACAGGGGAATTACCTTATAGAATGCCACTTTTTACGTCATCTCATACTTTATCTGTCAAAATCTCGAGGTAAATTTAGTTCAACTCGCAAACACGCTCGCAATAGTAGCGCTAGTGTAGATTCGAATTGTCAACCGAGTTTTAGAATGCCAATCAAGAAACTCACAGCGGATTCAGATTCGAAGTTTAGAATGAAGTCTTACAGAATCACACTGCTGGTTGTCATTTGTTGATATATCGCAGTCGTTACGGATTGTCAGAAGCCAGAAAATCTGACTCCAGTCTTGCCAAGAAGTACCATTTCACCCAGTTAATGGGTTGTGGAGGTCAGGTAGGCAGGCACTCCACACAAAATACTGATATTCAGCTTAATCCAGTTTGATTTGAAGCCGACCCCAATATAGTTGGGACCAGGCTAGGCAGATGAAGATATGAGATTAATAATAATGATAATTATTAGATACAGTAACACAAAGCTTGTAGAAACTGACAATTCCCAACATTATAATAAACTTACTTAAGGAAACTGAAAACCAAATTGATTCAGACAGGATATTACAAGTAACTGCCCACATTGTAGATGCCAAGTTAGTTTGTGTACCCACTTAAGTAAAGTTGTAAGCTGGTATGTGGGTCACAGTATGGGTGCTGACGTTACCCTTCCTTTAATGCACTATACCGATATTAATATTGACAGTTTGGACATTGTTGATACGATAAATATGAAAAATGGCGTGCTTGATTTTGGGTCATTGTGTGATAGGTGATATCAATTCTGCATTATATTGCTGGGTCTCCATATCTGACAAGGAATATTTCTTTCTGCATTATATTGTTAGGTTTCCATATCTGACAACGAATATATCTTTCTGCACTATATTGTTGGGTTTCCTTAACTGACAAGGAATATTTTCTTTTTGCATTATATTTTTGGGTTTCCATGTCTGACCAGGAATATTTCTTTGTGCATTGTATTGTTAGGTTTCCATATCTGACAAGGAATATATCTTTCTGCACTATATTGTTGGGTTTCCTTAACTGACAAGGAATATTTTCTTTTTGCATTATATTTTTGGGTTTCCTTGTCTGACAAGGAATATTTCTGTCTGCATTGTATTGTTGGGTTTCCATATCCGACAAGAAATATTTCTTTCTGCATTATTTTGTTGGGTTTCCATATCTGACAAGGAATATGTCTTACTGCATTATATTGTTGGGTTTCCATATCTGACAAGGAATATGTCTTTCTGCATTATATTGTTGGCTTTCCATATCTGACAAGGAATATTTCTTTCTGCATTAGGTTGTTGGGTTTCCATAAATCTGACAAGGAATATATCTTTCTGCACTATATTGTTGGGTTTCCATGTCTGACATGGAATATTTCTATGGTAATGCCTGACTACCTGTTTTGCTGCCATATGAAGAGACGAAATACAGAGGCAGCAGTCTGGAAATGGTAAAAAGGTCTGAAACCAATAACTTGACCAAAGGTAATCCTATTGGTTTTAATAGGAAAGTGCGTTTTTTTTTATTCGTTACACTTTCACGACTGGTTGAATCGACTTCGATAAATTTAGGAACAGAGATAAATGGGACACTGAATAGAATAGAATACTCTTTATTTTGTACACCATATAAGTTACAAAAAATATAGATGAAGAAGACATTACATAGGGTGACACAATGGGCGGCCTTATCGCTCAAAGCGATCTTCTCAAGACAACCTTTGGATGGATTTTAAAGAGAAAAGGAAATACAGTACTGTAGGTACTGGTAGACTTAGGTGATGACAACGACATTGATGACGGTTAAAGGCTACTTTTTACGAAAATCCTTGTATAGCTTTGCGAGCGAAGCCGCTGGCAATAGCTCGTAAAAGATAATGTTACCATGCATGGAAAAATTCATTGTGTGCCTACCTGGTTTATGAAATTTCGTGTTAAAATTCTATTTTAGTCTTCTCCAAACAGTGAGAACCCAGCTACTTTATCAAATATCTATGTGTGCGATACACTAAATTCATATTCTCGCAGAAATCAGAAAACAAAATGTTTCATCGCAAATTTATTACCTTTTTATGTCGTAATGGATTTCCCTTAACCCCCAAGGTGCTCATCTATTATTAGTACAGATTATGGAAAAGAAATATGAAGCCATCACGTCTTTACCCTCTATAATAAGTAAAAAATTCCCACAAAGTTATACCATCAGTTATTGATGGTCTAAGTTTTGTCCAACTTCGTCCATTATACTCAGAGACTGCTTGACAAGACCTCCTGATCGTTATTAAACATGGCCACTATAACTTGGAACTATGCTCCCTTCTGGTCTTTGGATTAGCTCTAATAAAGAAGACAGACGCAAACTTAGTCGGGGGTCTTCCAAAATTGGTTTCCATCACCCCCTCAAGTGTAAAATCTATTAAACTAGGAGTGAGCATTTGGTTTGAACGACTTTTTTTGGTGTGTTGTCATTGTAAATGAAATATTGCTCGAAACGGAAGAATTAAATGATGTTTTCCTTGCGACCATTTATTTCAAGTACTGTCTTCTGTTTCCGAGTATTTCATGTCGTGGAGTTTAGTATTTTTAAAGTATAATTTCGGATCTAAAAGCGCGATTAATTCAGCTTCATAAATTTTCTTTGTCCAGAGTTTTCTCGGAAATTAAATCCGGAAGAACTAGAGGCGAACTATAAATTAGAGAATGAGAAAAACTGTATAAAATTAGAGGATTCCTATCCATCCAGAATGTTTTTTATACTTCAGTGACTTTTTAATTTAAATTTAACGACCCTCTGGATAGATAGATTAAAAGACTACATGTATTTTTTTAAAATAAGAGTCCATGCTGATCTTCTAATAATACAACCAAAACAGGATCTACATGTCTTTCTATCCATTTGATAATTTTTGACTATTCCGTCAAGTCAGTCTTGTCTATGACAAGAGTGCCTAGACAAAGTGACATTTTGTAAGGGATAACGATTGCCAAAAAGTCTAAAATGTAAGTAATTGACATTATTGTAATGCCACAAAATATCACGTGAGTAATCCTAAACATTCCGGAGTTTTCACAATCGTTATCTATTATTAAAAAAGTCGTTTGCCTTGAATAGTCAAGGCAAGCGATTTGGCTGTGCATTGCTAGCCTTTATTTTGTTTATAAGTATAGCTGAAAATTGGAATAAAGGCATTTTATATCGTAGCTTCGCTAACAAAGGATTTTTGGAAAATTCTATTTTAAGGGGGAGAAAGGGGGGGCGGGAGAACTTTTCATGTTTTTTTTTTTGTTCTTTGAAGCCGACATCTACGCGGAAAAAGTCTGTGGCATCAGCTAGCATCTAATAAAATGTCACCACATTCAGGGCGCAAGACAGAGTCGATAGCCAGGTAAAACAGCATATCACAGAAATACACATCCCTAGCAAACATTTAAAAAAAATTGCAATATAAAACAAAGGAATCCCTTCTTCCAAAATATTCCCACACCATTCCTCTAACAAGAAGTAAAAGTGTGTCTTGAAAATTAAATACGTAACGAACGGAATAAAACACCTTTTCCTCTGGTTCCCGGTTAATCTAATCGTGTAGGGCCTGATTAATTCAGGTATACCTTGCAATATATAACAGGTATACAGATATACGTTCAAGGTAAACGTACCGGTACCTGAGGGATCCAAATGGATCTATTGTTTCATTTTATAAGTAGTAAGGAGTGTGGGTTTTGGTAACTGGAGACATGGATTACGTTCCCTGGGCAGGCTTTTTGTGTTGATTCAAATGTTAGAGTACTTTATTTTCGTATTATGAATATGGTTTTTGTGTGGATATAAAACTTTACAGTATTAAGGTCTTGAATATAATCCTATCCCAAATCTTAATGATATATAAGTTTATGGTTAACGGTTGCATAGGCCGATTTTTTGTTGCCTTAAATACATTTTTGAATGTTAGTTGATCAATAATGCCTCAACGGCTTATTGAATTTAGTATATATAGGCTATGACTTGGTTCTGGGACATGAATATTTTAACTCATGTTGAACATTTAAGCATGATGCTTTCACGGGGGCAAAGCTGATGGCAAAGCTAGAAGGAATGCAATATTGAGGCGGAACTCCTACGCCCCCTGGGCTCTACAATAACCATTATGATTTCAGTGTGGAAGGAAGACGGAGTAACATAAGATGCATATCAGGGGATCTGGCAGTCTTGCCAATGGGTACAGTATTTACCTGTTGCTAGATGGGGAGATGGGGAATATCAGAGGCCCAATGCTACAAATTTTTAAGCAACGTCTGTCAAAACAGCCTTAATTTCCATACATTTTGAACAGATTGCGACTGACATGCAAATGTGCACTATGCTTTAAAATTTGTAGAATTGGCACTCTGATAGGTAGTCACTCTATGGTAAACACTAGTACTCGGCTGTATACAATTAGAATGGAAGCTGATCCCAACATAAAGGAAAAAGTCTAGGCAGATTGATTTATATTAGGGTGTTACTACACCAATCAATCGATCGTCGATTGATGCTATCGATCGGCATTGATCGATTGGTGTGGTAGCTTCGGCTGATAGATGAATACCAGGCGATAAACAATTGATCAACCGCCGATCGATACGTATATCAATCGTTGATCTATTGGTGTGGTAGCTTTGATTGATCGAAGGAAGAAGTAGAAAATGTGACGACGACTATTTCATTCTATCATCGATCAACGATTGATTGATTAGTGTAATAACACCCTCAGAGCCGATTTTTTTCAACCTCAATGTCAACTGTTTACTACCAGCTTAGTTGTGTTTAAAACTACTCGTACTACGTTTGTTTTCCTCGTCTTTTTATTGCAACGTTTTATTGTAAGAACACATTTTTACGACCGTCCAAGGGACTAATAAACACATGTTTAGGTTATATTACGTGAACCTTTATGTAGCTAAGACCCTTTTATTTAGTAAAGAAGCATATTGCCGCTAGTATATTATGAAATGAAATAATACTAGTGAGTTAGTTAAAGAAATAATGTGCGATAATAGTTTTCTTGAATCGGTTGTTTTCGGAGGTTGGAAGCATATGCAAGAATGAAATCAAAACCACCACCACCACCACCACGACCACTTAGAAGGCAGTATACAAACATGCTACGTGTTAGTGGGCATAACACTGCATTATTAAGGAAAAGTGTTATATATGTATGTGCCCGATTATTTTTAACAAAATACCCGATGAAATAAAAAACGAGTCCATTCCACTATTTAAAAAGAAATTGTCCGTCTTACTAATTGATAAGTGTTATTACTCCATTTATGAATTTCTAAATGATAAAACTCTGTAGTTACCTTATATTCTGACATCTTGAATTCTCTATTTTATTTAATTGACGATATTATAAGAATTTTCAAATTGACATTTATTCTAGACTAATCATTCGTACTAAATGTTTGCATGCCTAATTTAAGGTAGATTGTATAAGGATCTTAACTACTTAAAACATCTGCATTTTTATACCTACTTTCTATGCAAATAAATAATTATTCTATTCTATTCTATTCTTGTACTATGGAACACGTAATATTTTCACTTACGCGTTGAATTAATTTACTGCCAAAATGGCAGTTTTAAACTGACGGTTTAAAACGGGAGATGAGTAACTCCAGTCTGTTGGTGGTCATGTACTGTCATAAAAGATTTAAGGTCGTAGTTTCGCTGTCATAACAGCAGTGACATCATTAAGACGCTGATTGTTGTACTTAAATATGTCCCGTTTCACGTTATTTTAGTTCGTAATTCGACGAATCATCCAAACAAATTGACAATTGGCGAAAATATAAAAAACACAGTCGAATTGAGAACCTCCTCCTTTTTTTGAAGTCGGGTATAAATCAATATAACTGTAATAAAAACGTTGCAGTGGCCCTTCTTTTATACTTATTTGTCATTTTAATCACAAATTTTTCATAAATTATGATAATAATAATAATAATAAATGTATTTTATATGTACATACTATGAATAAAGGAAATAATAATAATAATAAGGCTAGGGCACTCATCGGCAAACTATACTGCTTCAGGGAGGGCAATACAAGACCACGTGTGATGCGCTTTGTGAGGCGGGCGTTTTCGGGGACTGGAATCAGCCCTCGAGAATACACGTCCCGTGTCACAGAGCGTATCGACTTCCTGAAGCAGAAAGTTTGTGCATGGGCAAACCGTATTCGGCGGTATAAGCGGCGGGTTGATCGATACTCGCAGAATCGCATGTTCCAGAGCGATGAAAGGTGGGTATACAGAGCTTGGGAGCGACCTGAACAAAGTGTGACGGACGTGTGCCGCCCGGATGAAATCGCCACGAGTACATTCTGGCGAAACATCTGGTCGGTGCCCGTCAGTCATGCCGAGGGTGACTGGATGCGCGATGTCGAGCGCGTGTGTGAAGCTATACCACAAATGGAAGCTATTACCATCACACCAATAGATATAGCCACAGCAGTCCGTCCATTACCGAACTGGAAATCTCCAGGCCCGGACGGACTGCACAACTTCTGGCTTAAGTGGTATAGCAGCTCACACGCGCTCCTGGCATCTCAATTCCAGTCATCCTTGGAGTCTGGGTCGCTACCACAGTTTCTAACAACTGGCGTTACCCACCTGCTCCATAAGACTGGTAGTCCCGCGGAACCCAAGAATTATAGACCGATTACTTGTTTGTCGACGGTCTATAAACTTCTTACATCCATTCTGAGAGTGAAAATTAATGATCACATTGACACTAATTCAATTATATCCGCCTCTCAGAATGGATGTAGGAAGGGGTCCCGCGGCACTAAGGAGCTACTCCTCATAGACATGGCCATAAGCCAACAGGTTCGTCGATCCCGCAAGGATCTGTCGACATGTTGGATAGATTACAAGAAGGCCTATGATTCTGTGCCACATACATGGCTCATGAGGGTGCTGGAGTTGTACAAAATAGATGCAACTCTACGCACCTTTCTTGAGTCATGTATGAGGCATTGGAAAACGGTCCTTCGCTATCCAGGATGTCGACCGATTCAAGGGAATGATGAGCCTGTATGGATTAAACGGGGAATATTTCAGGGCGACAGTTTGAGTCCACTTTGGTTCTGCTTAGCTCTGAATCCTCTTAGCACACTGCTGGGGGATTCAGGTCTAGGCTATCGGTTGAGAAGAGGTGGTCAAACCATATCTCACCTTCTTTACATGGATGACTTGAAACTCTTTGCCCCCAACAATTTGCGACTGATGGAGCTACTGAAGGTAACTGAAACTTTCAGTAGCGCCATCAGGATGGAATTTGGTGTGGACAAATGTGCAGTCATGCATGTAAAGAAAGGGGAGATTATGGAATCTGAGGGAATTCAACTCTCGGATTCCATACAGGTTAGACCCCTCAGCTCGACCGAAACCTATAAGTATTTGGGTATGTCGGAAGCGTTGGGCATTAACGGTACTGACATGAAACAATCGCTGAAGGAGCGCTTCTTTGGCCGCCTAAAAAAGGTTTTGAACAGCCTTTTGTCGGGCGGAAATAAGGTGCGCGCCTTCAACGGTTGGGTCATGCCAGTATTAATGTACTCTTTCGGCATACTCAAATGGACTCAAACTGAACTCGACGCCCTGGATAGGAGGGTCCGTACACTGCTGACTGCAAACCGGATGCATCACCCACGATCGTCGGTGATGAGACTGTACATCCCGCGGAAGTGTGGAGGTCGAGGCTTTTTAAATGCTAAGACTCTCCACAACCGCGAGATGTGCAGTCTCAGAGAATATTTTCTCAAAGTCGATGTGGGTATGCACCGAGATGTGGTCGCAGTGGACAAGGGACTCACCCCGTTGTCCATGGCTAAAGAGAACTGGCGCAAACCTGTGATACTTACTACAGATGACCGCAAGGAGGTATGGAAAGGCAAGGAGCTTCACGGGCGCTTCTATCGGGCTCTCTATGGGTCCGATGTAGATTTCTCAGCGTCCGTGGCCTGGCTACGTTTCGGTGATCTCTTCGGAGAAACTGAAGGTTTTGTTTGTGCAATTATGGACGAAGTTATCTTGACGAACAACTACCGGAGGCATATTATGAAGGACGGGACGGTTGACGTGTGTCGGGCATGTCACCGTCCGGGTGAGTCCATCAGACATATTATCTCTGGTTGTTCTCGTTTGGCTAACGGCGAGTACTTGCACCGGCATAACCAAGTGGCTAGGATTATTCACCAGCAACTTGCTTTGAAATACAAACTTGTGGATTCTGAGGTACCGTATTACAAGTATGTGCCCGACCCAGTTCTCGAAAATGACCATGTCACGTTGTACTGGGATCGGTCTATCATCACTGATAGGACTATCATAGCTAACAAGCCCGATATAGTGGTGATAGACCGATTAGCGCGCCGCACAATGATAATCGATGTTACCATTCCGCATGACGAGAACCTCGTGAAAGCTGAAAAAGAGAAACAAATCAAGTATCTTGACTTAGCACACGAGGTTGTCGACATGTGGAATGTGGACTCAGCTGTCATTGTGCCGATAGTCGTTACGGCCAATGGCTTGATAGCCAAAAGCTTCGACGACCACCTGTCGAAGCTGGCGTTACGCAGTTGGGTAAAGGGCCTGATACAGAAGGCAGTACTCCTCGATACGGCTCGTATTGTGAGGAGGTTCCTTTCTCTGGAGCCCTAACCACCGGTAGCTTGGACCCAGCTCCCGACACCGGCGGACTACTATTTTTATATTTTTAAATGTTTTTTTATTTTATTTTTTTTTTGTTATTGAAATATTTAAAAATATAAAAAGTATGTAAAAAGATTAATAAAGAGAATAATAATAATAAATATTTATTATCACCAATTTTTTTTTTTTATAATGTAAAAAAATTGCATCAACCATATTGTTATTTTTCGTTGAGATGGAGCTGGAAGCGGAGTTTAGGACTCCAGCTCCCCACCTTAATGCTTGATTTGATAATTATAAAATAAATGATTCAATGACTTGGTGATGATAACGATAATCCATTGAAGGCGAGAAGCACTGGGGCCTAACCACCAACTCTTAAAGCAATATTACTTCCAATGGGAAAGAGACGGAGCTATACAGGACGTATAGCTCCGTCTCTTTCCCACTGGAAGTAATATTAAAGTAATACTGCTTTAAGAGTTGGTGGTTTAGGCCCAGGACTGATAGACGTGGCGACCTTAGCACGAATGGCCAGCAGCACCCGAAATGATGACGAACATCATGTTTGTCATTTTCAATGAATGAATGCTCTTCACACTTCAAATCCATTTAAACTGTAAATTTTCGCTTTAAACTGTATTGCTGTTGCCACCAAAATGTACACTGCCATTGTTGAGCTGAACACGCACATAAAATGGTTTACGCGTGCAATAACAATTACTACAGTTGCCAGTACAAAACAAATAAAATAATTGTTTGCATGTACCCGTTGCATGCCGTTTAAATTCAAAGTATTTTCACACAAGCATATTTAAAACGTCAGAAGCTACAACGGTTTGAATTGGCCGTTTCCTATGGAGAAAAAACGGCAGGAACTTCCACGGTGACATTTGTGAGAACATCTGTAACATGGAAATATTTTAGCAATATTTCCTTGTAACAAGTAACACTTTCTGTTTGTACAAAAACATCTTATCTCTTTTGCTAACAAGGAACACGAGTAGACCGTTGTGCGTATACCCATATACAACGTGTAACAGAATAAACGCAATACTTCTTAAGGGCATTGTACCCATCATTGTGAACAACTTTTACCATAGGAGCAACCACAAAATCGCGAAAAAAAATCAGCTGTTCAGTACATTGTTCGAGTTATGCGCACAGAAACGTATGGAGTAGTCGATTTTTTGTTGCGATTTCAGTTTTGGTCCCATAGTAAAAGTCGTTCAACAGAATAAACGCAATACCTCTTAAGGGGTCATTACACTCATCATTATGAACAACTTTTACTTATTATGCTTTTGTCATCTCATAGCAAATTCAAAGTATATCATAAACTTGACACAGTTATCAAATAAAAGAGTCTACTATAAATTTCATAAACATCCATAAATAATGTTACTTCATATTATTACAAAAAAACTTTCGCGAAAAGTCTTCGAAAGATTTTTCGCCGAAATTCTCATCGTAAAAATACTATAAAATATAAATCAACATTGTGCTATATTTATGAGCGTTATTATTACATTTTGTTTGAGTTTCGTACGTTAATAATGATGAAGGTTTTATAAGAAAC